>VXBP01000359.1:124832-724832 GCA_013400115.1 Rhinopomastus cyanomelas
CCCCCCCCCCCCGTGCATTCTTAGATTCATTTTTCTCTTGGAAAAGCTGCAGTTTACTGGTGCAGCAGGTTAGCTCTTTATAGTTATAAAATTTAGGAGAGAGTGATATCCTTTCCACACAACTTCCAGAGTGCTTTCTAAACCCCTTATTGCTGTAATCTTTCACGTTCAGTGTGAATCCTTGACCTTTGCTTGCTCTATTATTTTAGAGATGTTGCATCATTTTGGTTCCCCTGTACTACCACATCATCAAAGCGAAATATATCTCCTTGTGAGAACGGTGTAGCTACACGAGACAAATAAGTCTTCCACTCTTGAGTCATCGCAGTAAATGCTCTAGAGGAAGGGAAAAAAATCTGATAGCACCTGGGTACAGAAGGAACTTCCGCATTGCGGAACAGGTATGATCTCAACGGGTGAAAGATAACTACAATGGAATTGAAGCCTGTTTGTGGATTAGCTCTGCAAAATTGTGTTCTTCATAGTGAGGGTGACAGAGCACTGGAACAGGCTACCCGGGGGGGGTTGTGGAGTCTCCTTCTCTGGAGACGCTTAAAACCCACCTGGGACATGTTCCTCTGTGACTTGGTCTAGGTGATCCTGCTGTGTCAGGGGGATTGGACTAGATGATTTTTCAAGGTCCCTTCCAATCCCTAATGATTCTGTGATGAAAATGTGAAAATCATTTCTCTGCAAATATGACAATGCAGCAGTCCTTAACTGGTCTCATTTTACAAAGAGTATTTTTGGACTATGCTTGGAGCTCAAATTAACAATCCAGAAACTCTTAGTCTGTCTGCCAGAACCCATGGATATCATAGAATCATCAGGGATTGGAAGGGACCTCAAAAGATTGTCTAGTCCAATGCCCCTGCCAGAGCAGGACCCCCTAATCCTTCTACATTCACAAGTATTAATGTTGTTTCTCCATTATATTTCAGTATCGTTAGCAAGTGTCATTCGTAGGTATTTTCTGAGATGTGTGTGTTTGCTCACAGAACTTCTGTGAGAGGAAATTGGGGATATTCTTATTGCTGAGTTATTAATTGGGAACAAACATGGAAGATATAAATCACAGAACCACAGAACACTAGAGATTGGAAGGGACCTCAAAAGATCATCCAGTCCGTTCCTCCTGCCAGAGCAGGATCACCTAGACAAAGGTATTTTCATAGTGAGTTTTTGTAAACCAACCATCTTTAAAGGATGGGTGTAGCTGTCATTGTAAGAGCTTCTTGTTGAAGCCACTGGCTAAGCCATTAAACCAGGCCAAAAGTGCCTAGCAGCCTATGTTAATGTTTTTTATCTAGACATTTATAGTGAGCATCTGCAACACTGCCAGGGACCCTGCAAGCATGAAGGGCCATAACCTCACAGGACTATGCTTGAGCATCTGAGGAAAAAATCCTAGAACACACATAAAGGGCTCTCTAAGCTCAATCAATATATGAAAGTCCCAGCAGTGGAGTTTCTTGAAGAAAAATGTTGGGAGGAATATTTAGAGTTTACAGTTTTACACTGATCAACAACTCTGTGTTCATTAACTGGCACATCCCTTCTAATTTGTGATCTCATTTGTACTGTGTCAATAGCTTTTAGCAGTGCCTCTCCACATTCTGTTTACTCTAAAACCTCCTTTCTGTAATCAGGAAGAAAACTGGGAGCAAAATCAGCATTTCAAAACCTGAAGTCGTACCAGCTGCTCCATGCTCTGGTTGAGTTTGGCGAGGCGTTATGCGTGTATCTGCACATCGCAGTAGAGTTGTAGTTAGTATTTTCAGTGAATCACTACAGATTTTAAAAGCATCCAAGGACTGACCTTTCTTCTCCCTTTATATGCCCCATTATCAGAGTAATCTTTTCTTTCACGTTTTGTGATGTGATAAAGCTGTGACTGCTGTGATTTATGAAGGCAAATGTGGCCATCTCTCCCTATTTACTTGAACTGGAAGATGTAGATCAGATTTGTGCCTGGCCCAATGAGTTTGCTACCTGAAAGAACAGATAACCTGTGTCTGATCCTCAACTGAAGTAAGGTGTTGCTGTTGAACTGTGTGTGTTGGTTATGATTTACCATTTAAGCTGCTTTCCCCTACATAATTATATTTGCTTTTAACTTGGTGGAATGTACCATAGTTCAAAATTTTTTTATTTATCATTTTTAGTCTTTTTGTCTTTTTTCATAGGACTCTGCAGTTATTCTCTTTATGGTACAAAATACATTTGTTCAGTTAACTGCTATTTTAAATGATTTTAGGCATTCTGACACTTTGTGTGACCCAAATCATCTTGAGCCTGCTCATAATAGGCACCCAGACTGACTCGAGGCAGTGGCCTCCTTTCCCTCATGTCCTGAACTCTGCATCAGAAGCTCAAGCCCTGTGAAATCTGGCCCCACTCTTGTCAGCTGGACACACTGGTTCTCAACAAATTTTGAAAAGTATAATTTGCCTGACTGACTATATAGGTTTACTGTCATCTTATTAGCTTCTGTTCCTTTCCTTGGTTCAGCTGTTACAAGTCAGAGTTCATAGACTGCAGGAACCCACGGATATACAGATGTAGAAACCATGATGTTCTCTATTACTTAAAAAAGGGACGGATTATAAAGAGTTAAAACTATGCTAATAGCAGAAGTTCTAAGTTGTTGGTGACTTTGGCTAGGAAAACAAGGATCTGAGGTATTGCCTGGAAAGGGGAGGGAGTAATCTAAAACCATCATCAGCCAGTCCATGTTTTGTAATTACACAGGAGTTAATAAAACTCTTAAGTCTCCTTCTGACTTGATGCTTTCATAAAGGATTGGGAATAGTGTCATTTTTTTCCCCATGTGCTTTTGTGTGCACCATGATCTAGAGATGACTTGCAGTCCTTTGTGTGTTGCAGAATCTTTCAGAATGAAAAAACAGCTGTAAAAATAAGCAAGTTTGGCTCTGTCTTTAGCTGACAGGTCTGATTGATAGAAAAGTCCAAGATGTTGGTAACCTTCAAAAAAGAATTTAAGCCAAGCGAGGAGGGACTGAACGGTTTGTGCCACATAGCAGGGTGCTCTGCAGCTGTCTGAATAATTCTGTATATTCCTGGTTTAAAAACCTTGATTTATCCCTTGGTTAGTCTTCAGTCTACTATAACCCTCCTTATTTTCCCAGCCCTACTCTCCACAAAAAGGGAAGGGAGTCTCGCAGCACTGTCATTGTGTGTGTCTTTGGAGACTCTTAGAGCTCCTTATGGAAAGACAGGCTTTTCCAGTTGCAGGGTGAATGAGACGCTGGGCTGCTTCCTCAAAGCACAGTCCCTGCCTGATGGCATTTTTCACTACAGCGCTGTTATTGAAATCTGTGTGGGTGATGTCAGTTTGATAAGCTCAGCACTTTTAAGGGGACATTGACAGAAACTAAATTGGAAAAATGCAACAAATGTTGGGTTTTAGCAGAATATCGACTTAATATAGATTGAACAGGGGAGAAAAATATTGCGTGGTGTGCAACTTGAACCTCACATTGTCTCATTAAAGACTCTGCAATGGATAACACTGTCTGCCTGTTTTGCCCTCAGCTGCAGACCCAACAGATCATTCATGTAAGCAGCAGTAATATACCACACTATGGCACTTGGCTAGGACTGCCACATCCTAGCCAAGCTACTTGGAAAATCTGGTTTTATTGCTTATGAAAATCTACATTCCAAGGATTGGACTAGATGACCTTTCAAGGTCCCTTCTAACCCCTAATTATTCTATTTCTGGGTAACTTTTGTTCTCTCTCTCTGTCTCTCTCTCTCACCACTTTCTTTTCCCTGCCTCGACATTTATTTCTGAGTTCTTCTTTTGACCCAAAGTTTGGTTTTATGTCCAGCAGTCAATCATCATGTATCCCCTGAAACCCTTAAGTCACCAGCCCCGGGTATGCAATTAGATGCATTTGCCTTTTTTTTTTTTTGCCTTTGAACAGTGTGCCTAAGAAAAATGAGTTGGAAGAAATGCTATTTTCTATCATTGGGGAAATTTTGCCTGCTGTATGGATTAAATTAACTGAGAAATTGAAAACTACGTCAATCAAATAAGATTTTCACAAGAAAAAGCACCAAATCTCACAACATAAGCACAGTGTTAACTCTTGATTTTTATTCTTTGTGTGTTATGCTATTAAATGTGAGTGTCTGGGATAGAAATGTACAGAACTGGAGAATCTGATTGGATAACAACATTGAACATCTTCGTCTAGGTGATCCTGCTCTGGCAGGGGGAATGGACTAAATGATCTTTAGAGGCCCCTTCCAATCCCTAATGTTCTGTGTGATTCTGTGTGAAGATCATGAGGTCCAGCCTTCCACCCAGCACTGCCAGGTCATCCCTAAACTATGTCACTCAAAGGCCGTGCCTTGAGAGAATGAGAGTTCTGTCACTGCTATGAACCCAAAGCAGTTTAATCTGGCATTAGCCAAAACAGATCTTAGTCAAATGAGCACAAATTTGGGTTTGCAAGTGCAAGCCAAAGTCAGAGCCTGCTGTAGCAGCAGTAGCACATTCTCCTTGGCTGCCATAACCACAGTTAATGAAGTTACTCAAGAGTAGCTACTTCACAGAATCACAGAACATTAGGGATTGGAAGGGACCTCAAAAGATCATCTAGTCCAAGCCCCCTGACACAGCAGGGTCACCTAGACCAAGTCGCAAAGGAACATAGCCATGTGGGTTTTAAATGTCTCCAGAGAAGGAGACTCCACAGCCCTCCCTCGGCTGCGTGTTTGAGTGTTCTGTCACCCTCACTGGGAAGAAGTTCCATCTCACATTCATATGGAACCTCCTCTGTTCCAGCTGACATCTGGTGTCCTCTCAGTACATGTCATTGAGCAGAGCCTGGCTCCATCCTCCTGATACCCACCCTTCACATACTTATAGGCATTAATGAGGTCACCCCTCAGTCTCCTCTTCTCCAAGCTGAAGAGACCCAGTTGATGATTAGTTTGTAGGGGTGTGCTGCACTTTGGGTCCGTCCATCCTACCCTCTCAAACAAATTGGTTAACATGATTCTATTGTTTACTTGCCAGAGAATAAACCTGAGCTGGTATTTGTGAGCTGAGCACAGAGTAAGCTCCTGGTTTGGAGGATATATTTGTGGCCTGCATCCCGCTACGGACCCTGACTGTAACTCTGCAATACTGATATTTAGCAGTTCCCAATTTCTAAACAATAGCCCTATGCAGTGTTTTATTTAAACATTATGATGTGCCAAAAGCTCGTTTTCATTAAGCTCATTGTGCAGTAGCCTCTGGAGCACTGAGTTTGGCACCCTTGGTGCAAGAAAAGCTGTTTGTCTGCTTTTAGACAGTGTATACCTTTGGCCCTTTTACATTCACAATGTATTTGGGCACAAACTCCACAACCTCCAAAGCAAAGAATATTAATACTGTTTGTACCCCTTGTGTTCTTTTCATGAATGCAACCCAAGAACCCAAGTGCTGCACGTGATTGATTGATTGACTCTTTCTTCCCCATCTTGAAACAAACATGGCACTAGGCCTATCCAGCCTGCCAAGAAAAGATGCGACACCCAGACGGTTCTTTGTACTGTCAGATGAAATAAGGCTATTTTGACTAGTGTTTAGGATATACAACATATGGCAAGCTGCTGGTTTTTGGGTTTTTTTGCTTCTGAAGGATCACATTGGATTCATGTATCTGATGATACAATTCTAACTGCATCCTACAAAATGCTGAACTGAGTGTGGGTAATGAGTGATCATTGTTATCTTACATCTTTCATATTGTGACATAGGGAAAGGACCCAAGAACTCTGCTTAAGTTTTTGAGGAGGTAATTTATTTGCTGGTGGGTGCACGGGGGCTAGCGCCGCCACCACAAACGTGGACACCAGCTGGCCCCTAAAACCATGATTATATGCCATAAAATAATTCACATTCATTAGGTATTTCAATACACCTATACAGATGCGTAACCTGTCCCCGCTTCTTATGTTAAAAGTCTCCTCCTTCTCGTACTTGCGCAGTTTCTTTTGGTGGTTATCTTCTGAGGGTCACAACACCATCTGGTGATGAAGTAAGAGTTTTCCTCAGGGTTGAAATTTTCACCCCATCACTCCACGCATACTCTGTTGTTTCCTGTCCCCAGTGAAAACTGTTTAGCTGGTCCCTCCCAGCATTTTACCAATCAGTTTCTTCTTTGCCAGTGTGCACGTAGCCTCCCGTCTTTCTATAAAATACTAGTTGCTAAGCTTTGTGATTTTTAAGAATAATAAGTAGCTAACTATATAATCCTACAATAATTCTCACTCCATCAATAGTTAATGCTTGTTCCATCAATGGTGATGCCTTATTAAAACCCACCTGGATGTGTTCCTGTGTGACTTGGTCTAGGTGATCCTGCTGTGGCAGCAGGATTGGACTAGATGATCTTTCTGTGATTAAGATTCTTCTTTGTGCAGAGCCAGCCAGGTAAAGAGCGATGACATCCGTTCATCCCTGTTGATCAGTCTGTCTTTTTAAAGATGTAAACATCTCTAAAACATCTTTTTAGAGATTAAACATGATTTAAGATGTTTCAGGCTTGGCAATGAAGTGTGATTTCATGGCTAAGTAAACGTCAGGCTGTGCTGTATCCCCTCTTCCCCCTGTACTTCTGGACCTGTGCAGCTCTCCCTTCTGTTGGCATCACTAATTAACCAGGGAGTTTGTTCAGCTCTCTGCTGTAGCTCACAACAAATTGTTTCACAGCAGTAATCTTCAGATGGGTTGGGAAATTGAGCTGCTTGCCTGCTCGTTTTCTTTAACCCCAAGAAAACAAACCAAAAAAAGAGCCTCAGCTGAGCCGCTGGTGGGTATTTTGTTGTTAGAGGCAGCAGGCACCAGCTAAACGTTTGTTTGGACTTCTGGGTTGATCCAAGCCCTGCAGCTCCGCAATGCACTGCAGTGTGCAGGCATCGCCCGGGACGGTGAAACACCAGCTGGATAATGCACTTTTGCAAAGCACATTAATGGCTTCGTTTAGGTGGCCTTTACTGTTTTCATGAGTGTTCTCTTTTTGTGAGCCATTTTGGGGTACCAGGATTGTTTCACCTATTGTGCTTCTGTTAGTGGTTACAAACACTGTTGATTTTCTAATGTCACCTGTGTGATCCAGAATGCTTGTTGTAATCCTGCCCTTCTCTTCACTTGTCTCACACAGCTTTAGTCTCACTGCCACAGTGTTTTCCTACGGTCTAATTTTTGGGTGACTTTCCATTTTTATAGGCTAAAAAATACCTCAGGAGAAGAGCTTGTTGATTGCTGTTCTCCTTTTTTTTTTTTAAGAGCTATTTTTATAACCCCTACAGTTTCTCCTCTCTTCTTAGTGCTTGCTTTTTCAAAAAGAATAGCAAACCCGCTGTATCTGAGAGCTCAGACGCCTATTTTGCTCACAACTTTTAGCTGCTGTTTCCTGAGGCGTTTCCTCATGATACATACGATGTGTAAGAGCAAGATGCCCTTTCTGTATTTCTTCTCATTCCTTTCTTCCCAAGGGCTTCATGTTTTGAAACTTTTAAGGTAAAAAGCATGGGTGGTGGGTTTTTTCCCCATTTTAAATGTGGCTTAGTCTCAGCTGATCTGTAACTCCATTTTATTCAATCATTAAATTATAAGGTGCAACCTAGTTATTTCTGTCATTTCCTCAACGATTTGTGAATACATGGCCTGAAAGCAAACTTCAGTTTGGAAGTCTTCTAAAAATATTCCTTCCTGGGATCCTGTTGCTACAGCTCGTGTTTGACGTGAGTGGCTGCTGTTATTCATTTGCGCTGTTTTGAAGCATCTTCAGCAGCAGGATCTGTTTTGGCTGGCTGGCTAGCTGGCTGGATGCGAGGTGTAGGCAAGAGCAGGACAAATTCCAACCTGTGGGTGCACTAGAACTGATTGTTGGATGGGTACTTAAAGGGGAGCTAAATCACACAGAACATTAGGGATTGGAAGGGACCTCAAAAGATCATCTAGTCCAATCCCCCTGACACAGCAGGATCACCTAGACCAAGTCACACAGGAACACATCAGGTGAGTTTTAAATGTCTCCAGAGAAGGAGACTCCACAACTGCCCTGGGCAGCCTGTTCCAGTGCTCTGTCACCCTCACTGGGAAGAAGTTCTAAATGACATCTTTGTAACCCCATTGTTTTTTAGTCATATGAAGTTTCCTGTCCTAAATCCTGTGGGATTTGAGCAGCTTGCAGATACTCAAAGGGATGATAGACATCTTTACCCATGTTGGACTTCCAGCTCATGAGAATGTTCAGCTTCAAAGCTTTATACTGGAATTTTCTGGGCAATGTGATGTGATTTCTAATGGGATTTGTGGCTTTTTATGAGGGACTGTAGTGATAGGACAAGGTGGATGGGCTGAAGCTAAAAAGGGGGAGATTTGGATGAGATCTGAGGAAGAAATTGTTCCTTGTGAGGATGCTGAGACCCTGGAACAGGTTGCCCAGGGAAATTGTGGCTGCTCCATCCCTGGCAGTGTTCAAGGCCAGACTGGTTGGGGCTCTGGGCAACCTGGTCTGGTGAGAGGTGTCCCTGCCCATGGCAGGGGGTTGGAACTGGATACTCTGAGATCCTTCTCACCTAAATCATTCTATGAATTAGAGCTCATGCTGCAGTATCAGAAGTCTGCACCTTCAATTGGCCTCTGTGAATTCTCTAACTGGGGCTAAACTAGCCAATGGCAAGAGGCATTCTTGGTTATGAACTGTCTCTGCAGCTCAGCCCATGAGAAGCGGTATAATGAGGCAGCAACAACATCTCAGCTTAAAGCTGAAGCTGTGCTGTCCTTGCTGCTGTTTGGTGTTAGGTTGCTTCGCGTAGTCTTAAGAAGAATATTTGCTTGGGTTTGTTTTTTCCTTCTCTATAGCACAGTCTCTATGCATTTTGCCAAACTACTTTTCTACTCATTAAACTGCCTGAGATGTCTAGAAATGACTCTGAACTAGGCAGAATCCGATGAATCAGGCAACACATTAGTGACAAATTTCTCTCCATTGAATATGAGAGCGGGTGATAAGGCAGCCTGCCTGAAACGCGTTGGTTTCAGGTAATCTGGACATCTTGAATCTGAGTCTTTGAATCTACAGGGCTATTGTACAGATGTCTGTATGTTTCTGATGCTAGTCGTTCTGTGAGCCTGGAAGCCTGATGACAACACGTGAAAATAACAGTTATCTGTGACACTTAGGGTATTCCGAGGAACTTTTTCTACTTGGTGACTTTAAGGCAGTACAGAAATTATAGGTAGACCTTTCTTGTTTGTGCTAAGGGAAGATGAATTGCAGAATTCTTTAATGGGTCTCTAATCTTTTGCAGCTATAAAAGAGCCATTGCAAATCTCTCCCTTTCTGACTGCTGCTTCTGATGGCTCCCTCTTGGTTTTGATGTTATCTATTTAAAAACAAATCTGATAAGGGATAATGGCTGCACTAGGCTTGAAGAACTGCTTCACTTGATCTGTCCTTCAGCGGCTCTGGAGGAAGGTCTAGGGACTATCCTTTTGCAATAAACACTGCCATAAATGAGCCTTTAATTTCTTCATCAATTTACCAGTAAGGTGAATGGAGACAGTTTTAGCATTTCCCAGGCCGAGTACAAATCTGTGGATGTATAGATTGGGAAAAGGAACAGATATAGGAATTTAGAGAGCAAATTAATGGCATGAGGGAGGAGGCTCTTGCCTGCCCCTGTGCAGGGTGTTGCTGGCACTGTGAAGATGGGGAGAGAATCACAGAACATTAGGGATTGGAAGGGACCTTGAAAGATCATCTAGCCCATTCCCCTTGCCACAGCAGGATCACCTAGGAAACTGGAGGGAAAGCTGCAGCTAGGGCAAGGCATGTATAAAGCTCAGTAGTGGTACCTCCAGTTTAAGCTGGTGTTCCTTGTGCCTGTTCATCGCAAATGTTGTCTCCTCTCATCCTTCCAGTCTTTCATTTCCCTCCATAAATTCCTTAACTTCCTGGCAAGCGCCTGCATTATTTCTTGAGCTTACTATGGAACGTACCCTTACATTGATATATGTGGATAAAATGGATAGTAAAATCTACATTAATTATAATATAGATATATTAAAGAATATACACCTTTTTCTAACAATAATTGTGATTCTGACCTCCTTTTAGCAAGCTAAGCAAAACAAATGTGTGCGTCCAATATTTATTGCTGGGAATAATGACCTAAATTATTTTCTTGTTAGAGTTCATATGGCTTCATTATTATATGGTTTCCTCAGAGCAATTCTGAAGACTTTTTTTGTATAATCTGTACTTATTTATCAAAAGGGTCATTATCTCTGCTGTAATTACAGTGTGCACACTGCTTTTGGAGAGCAAGCGAGCTAAAGCTGATAAAAAGGTAAGGATAAGTTAAAAATTGCTTCACTAATTCATCACTTAATTCATGAGGTTCCTAACTCGCAAGTTCTCCGACACATAAATTTTAACTTGTAACTAGCACTCTGAGCAAACTAGTAGCTAACCAACAGTGAGTGAGCTTGGCTATGCTCCTGCGTCCCCAGTATCCCACTGAGAAGTGTGAAAGCCTCAGCAGTACAGTTACTGTTGGATCTGCTTCAAAAGCTTTTTGAGTAAACCTGATGCCCCTCTAGAGCAGATCACACAGGGGTGCAGGACGATTTAGGATCTCTCCAGAGCAGAGAGAGACTCCACAACCTTTCTGGGAAACCTGGGCCAGAGGTCTGTTTGAACTGAACCTCTTGTCTGTGTCCAATGCCCCTTGGGCAACACTGAGAAGAGCCTGGTCCATCCTTCTGACACTCACCCTTTAGATATTTATAAGCATCAATGAGATCCCCTCTCAGTCTCCTCCTCTTCAGGCTGAACAGCCCCAGATCTCTCAGCTTCTCCTCATAAGGCAGATGCTTCAGACCCCTGAGCATCTTAGTGCCAAGGATGATGGCTGGAGGGAACAGTAAGCTGCAGACAGCAGTGACTGCACGATGACTTGCATCTCTTGCTGGCCACCATGTCCTGCCTACAAGTTACCCTCACTTTTTGACTTGATGACACTGATTCAAATATGGTCTTTCTTATCCTTCACTCAAAATTATCCTGCAAGGTCGTTGTAAGATATCTAAGGGCTTTTCTGGAAGCCTGGAAATTTATCTTGTAGAATTTCAGGGTTTTCTGAGAACTTGGAGGTTTACCACAGAATCACAGAACGTTAGGGTTTGGAAGGGACCTCAAAAGATCATCTAGTTCAATCCCCCCACCACAGCAGAATCACCTAGACCAAGTTGCACAGGAACATGGCCAGGCAGGTTGTAAACTCTTCCAGAGGAGGAGACTCCACAACCGCCCTAGGCAGCCCATTCTGGTTGTCTGTCACGCTCACTGGGAAGAAGTTCTTTCTGATATTTATGTGGCACCTCCTATGTTCCAGCTGACACCTGTTGCTCCTTGTCCTGCCACTAGATGACACTCAGCAGTCACTGGCTCCATCTTCCTAGCACCCGTCTTTCACATATTTGTAAACATTAATGACATCACTGAATCACTCTGGTTGTAAAGACCTCTGGGATCATGGAGTCCAACCATCTACCCTACCTTACAAGTTTCCCCCTCAACACCTCATCCAAAGGATCTTTAAACACATCCAGGGATGGTGACTCAGCTCTCTCTCTCTGGGAAGCCCATTCCAGTGCTTGACCACCCTTTCTGTGAAAAAATTCCTTCTAACACCTAGTCTAAACCTACCCTGTTGTAACTCCAACCCATTCCCTCTTGTTCCATCACTAGTTGGTTCTGAGAAGAGACCAACACCAACCTCTCCACAACATCCCTTCAGGTAGCTGTAGGGAGTGATGAGGTCTCCTCTCAGCCTCCTCTTCTTCAAACGAAAGTCACCCCTCAGTCTCCTTTCAAGGTCAGGAGACTCAGCTCCCTTAGCCTTCCCGGATAAGGGAGATGTTCTGCTGCCTTCATCATCGTTGTTGCTCTGTACTGGACTTTCTCAAGCAGTTCTGTGGCTAATAGTAAGCAATAATCTGATAGAGCAAAAGTGGCTGTGCCAACAGAATTTTCTAAGAGGAGAGCTGGTTTATGCAGAGCTGTTAGAAGGTAAAATAGGGCTGGAGTTGCAGTAATTAAGGTGTTTATGGCCTTCCTAAACAAATTCAGGGCTATGGTGAACTTTGAAGATAGTCCAGCTGGAGTGTTTGACAGAACGTTAAGCACACACCTGTGGCACCCTGGCATTAGGCTGGGCTGTAACGGTGCAAAAGAGATTGGCTCTGCTTGTATTAACACCGTTCTGAAACGTACTTTGCACGAGAACTGTCTGAAATTAGTTCAGTTTGCTACCCGCTGTAACATATGACATTTTTCTAATTAGGGCAATGTTTAATTTACTGTCTCAAGGCTTTTTGAATAAATATAAATTGTCATACTAAAGTGACAGGTGTAAAACCCTGGGTAGCTGTGTTAGAGAGGTTAATTTGCTCTTAATCAAATCAGTTCTGCTTTGCTTTCTCATGGGGAGTGAGAGATAATAGGGCTGTTTAACTGGAGATTAGGCAGCCTTTTTCCTGGAATTCCCAAAGGGGTCACCTGAGCTGTACTGTGTTGTATCCTCTATAAAGATATTTGAATACATCAACATTTAAAGATGTGCTACATCTATTCACCAGAGTATGTCAGTGCCCGTGTGTGTGGTTCAGCAGCACTGAGAGGGGACCTAAGAGGAGAGGAGCTATAGGAATGTGATCATAGAATCATTAGGGATTGGAAGGGACCTCAAAAGATCATCTAGTCCAATCCTCCTGACACAGCAGGATCACCTAGACTAAGTCTCACAGGAACATATACAGGCAGGTTTGAAATATCTCCAGAGAAGGAGACTTCACAATGCCCCTGGGCAGCCTGTTCTGGTGCTTCATTACCCTGACTGGGAAGAAGCTCCTTCTGATATTTATATGGAACCTCCTATGTTCCAGCTGACATCCATTACCCATTGTCCTATCACTAGATGACATTGAACAGAGCCTGGCTCCATCCTCCTGACACCCACCCTTCTCATCTTTATAGACATTAATGAGGTCACCCCTGAGTCTCCTCTTCTCCAAGCTAAAGAGACCCAGCTCCCTCAACCTCTCCTCATAAGGGAGGTGCTCCACTTCCTTGTGGAGAGCTGCAATGTACCACCCAAGGAGGGACCTATCCCTTCCCTGGGTTTGGAGGAGAAAGAGGGACAGACTTTGTTTTTTCTTATTGAGCTGAAAAGGGACGTGATGGGGGTGGTGGGGGAAAGGTCTTCACCCACATCATTTCATTTGCACTGAGAAAAGAGTCAATATTCACGGTTCTGCAAGTTGATAAAAGAGGCAGGAAATAGAAATGAAGGCACTTGCCAATTTGTAAGACTTCATGGAGGAAATGGAAAGGAAGAAGTTTGGTTTGCAGGATCAATAGCTGGAGGCTATTGTATCTTGCAGCTCTTGATGGGATTTGATGAGAAGAGGCAGTCCCTGGCCAGACAGGAGCACCCTGCCATGAGTAGTCTAGGAGAAGAGCTGTAGGCTGTGGAAAACAAACTTGGAGGGAAAGAAGAGCAGGCTGAGGCAATTCTGTGTGCTGGAGAGAGCAGTCTAGCATGTCGAGGAATGTCTGAGGCTGTGGGTGAGAGCAATGGAATATTAGTCTGCCTCCTGCAAATGGGATAAAAGTTTGGAGTGGAGTTTAGGGATAACTGGCGTCTTGTTTTCCTGCTCTTCAATGTAAGTAATTAAAAATGAGTGGTATGAAGTGGCTGTTTGATGTGACCTTGTATGATTTTAAGGGTTGGTTTGTTTTCCTTAAGCAGTCCCATTTTATCATGAAAACGTGAAGGGTGGGTGTCAGGAGGATGGAGCCAGACTCTTATCAATGGCATCTGGTGATAGGACAATGGGCATAGGTGTGAGCTGGAACATAGGAGGTTCCATATAAATATGAGAAGGAACTTCTTCCCAGTGAGAGTGACAGAGCACTGGAACAGGCTGCCCAGGGGGGCTGTGCAGTCTCCTTCTCTGGAGACACTTAAAACCCGCCTGGATGTGTTCCTGTGCCACTTGGTGGAGGTGATTGTGCTGTGTCAGGGGGATTGGACTAGATGACCTTTCTAGTTCCCTTGCAATCCCTAATGATTCTATGATTCTATAACATGCAGAGACAGATTCCCAGCTGTGACTTATTCTCTGTTTATTTGAATGAGCCTTGTGCAGTGCTCAGAGAAACGTTACCTTTTTTGTGTATATAAACCTATATTGTATGTAAAGCGAGCAAATCCTTTGACATGTTTAGAATCCTGTGTTCTGGATGTGCTGGGCAAAATAAGAAGGATAGATACTATCGCTCTTCTACTATTTATGGACTATAAAGTCTTTACAGTGGCATTGACAAAGGGTTTATAGTCAGTACACAAGCTGGTTATACCATAAATTGTAATGTTATATGATAAACTGGAAGTTTATAGCAGTAGTAGATATCAAAGGGAAAAAAATGAATTTTGGTTGGAAATGATCTATCATGGGATGGAGTTGCTACGTGTTTAAATATTCAACCATTTTTGTCTTCATTTATTTTGAAGTTGCTGATAATTCATGTGCTACAGACCCAGGATTTATAGGTTTATTTAGAGACTGCTGTGGGGGGAGGTAGGAATAGACCCTTTAAACTCGAGAACAACACGTTCTGGTGCGGTAGCCGAGAAACACTGATGCAATTAAATTGATTCAGGTCTTTGGTTTCCAGCTCTAGAAATGGCAAATGGAGCTGCTGCTAAATATTTGGTCTGTTGCTACAGGGCTCCCAATAATGCAGTAAAATAGTTGGATTACTATTTCCAGGAATGTAAATGGAAACTACTTACAGCAAAAATGTCTTAAACATAATTTAATTGCTTTGAGTTTACATAAAAACTAAAAGCAGTAAAATGTCAACAAATGTTAATTCCCCTTCCTTTGTGAGTTTCATTCCTTCCTTTGGCTAATGATTCTGTAAACAAAAACCAAAATATTCTTAGTGTTTGCTTACAACACTTTTAATTTCGTTTGAAGATATCTTGCTGTTGTTCTTCCCATTGTAAGGAATTACTATCCATTAAATTTTTCATTTAAAATCATAATTTATCACAGTTTTTTCTCCCATTATGTGTTTTTGGTGCCTGCCTGCATTGCAGACTGAGTGACACTGTAAACCTAACCGATCATTTGCAGGTAAATTAATGTGGTTTTTTGAGCTTTTAGAAATAACTTGTGATATGAAGTGTGTTGTAGGAATTGTCAAGCTTTGAAAACACTTTTGCTGTCTTAATTTGGAACATGCACAGCTCTTAGGCCTTCCAAAACTCTGGTTGTACCTTAGATTGGACACAAAAATAGAGTAATAAACCTCTTTTTTTGTAGTGGAGTCTTGGTGGTAATGATGGTTGATACTTGTGTGTTGTTAAGACCCAGGTTCACAGACTTAAACAAAAAACTCAAAACTTAGCCATTGAGGAGACTTGAGAGAGTTGGTTTGATTTGACAACTGAATCCCAGTAGAGAAAAGAGCATGACAGGAGAGAGGGGCAGCAGAAGACTGCAGACTGTGAGCCCAGTGCTGCACTAGGTGGTTTTAATGGTTCCAAAGCACCTCTGGTTACTGTGTCACCCAGCTCCACTCGAGGTGGTGAGGGACTGTTAGTGGTCAAAGCTCTCATTGATGTATCTCAGATATGACAAATCACACAGAATTACAGAACAAAACCCACCTGGATGTGTTCCTGTGTGACTTGGTCTAGTCGATCCTGCTGTGGCAGGGGGATTGGACTGGATGATCTTTCGAGGTCCCTTCCAATCCATAATGATTCTAAGATTCTGTGATTAGGGATTGGAAGGGACCTCGAAAGATCATCTAGTCCAATCCCCCAGCCAGGGCAGGGTCGCCTAGACCGAGTTGCACAGGAACGTACCCAAGCCTTTCTTTGCTCTCTGCTTTGAATTACTTCTGAGGGTCCCCATTTCTCTCTGTAGCTGATGCATTCCTCAGAGACGAGATTATATGTAGGATTACAGTATGCTTTAGTTTGGAAAAGACCTTTACGATCACAGAGTCCAGCCACTAACCCAACTACCTGTACCAAGCCCACCGCTAACTCGTGTCCCTATGTGTCAGGAGGTGGAGAGAGGCTTTCAAACCTCTTCAACAGTCAACAGAATGGCACGAGAAATCACATTTGGGGAGCAAACTCTGAGCAATATTTCAGTCTCTCCCTCTTGTCAGGGACCTGGGTAATGTCTGAGCACAAGCAGAGCACATCCCGCATGGCTTGTTTCTGAGTTAGGCTCCAGTGTGACTGGATAATGAATATGCATGAAAGGAGAAATAGGGGTGAGATTTTGAGTTCAGGGTTGGTGTTTGAGTTGATTTTGTTTTATTCTGAAGAATTTTTTTTTTCTGGGGGGATGGGAAATCTAGTAACTGCCGTTTTCCCTCGAAGTACAAAGCTTGCGTACCTCACTCAAGTAGGATGCTAAGGATGAAAGGATGTATCTCCCCAAGCCATTTCTTGAGTTGATTTTCATACATTTCTAGCAGTTTTCAATTGCATCATGCAGCAGTCAAGTGGTCTTGTTTGCTCTAGTTATGCCAGAGGAATTCTTTGAGGAAATTAAGAACCAAACATAAAACACTGACAGAGCATTTCGGGCTTGGACTCTGCGCTTGTTCTGAGCCTTCTGCAGTCTTTGACACCCCTGCAAAGGGACTGGAAGTTGGGATTGGTGCCATTTCTCCATTTGCAATCCTGATAATCTGATCGGACTTCGACTTCCTCTCTGTCACTGTTTTGAATATGGAATTGCTCCACACGATTTTCAAATAGCACAGTTTTATGGGCACTTTGGCCACTGTTCCAGCCCATAAACCCTAATAAGGTTGACATTAGTGCCTACAAGATAGATTCTTCCAAGAAGGGCAGGTGTTTTTGTCTTTGTAGTTGCCACCGTGAGGCGGTATTGAATATTTGCACTGGGAAGAATTAATCACGTAGCCAGGACACCCGCAGCGAGTTGTAGGAAGCTTTGTGTGGTGGGAGATAGCAATGGAGAACAGCTCTGCTGCAGCACAGATCTGCTCTTCTCCTACAGGGGCTGACAGGGACTGCTCGAGCTTTGTCCCTAAAAATTCTCAAGGCTCAGAGAGCTCTAATGAACCTTAACAGTTCTGAGCAGGTTCAGCTGCCTCATTCCAGGACCCAGGAGCCTTATTTAAGCTCCAGTTGACCTCAGACAGGTTTGTTCCCTCCTGGCAGCTACTGAGTGCTGGGCTGTCACCTGGCCCTGACACATGAGCACTGCTCAGGTAGGGCAGGACTGTGCCCAGTGGTCTGGGGTCAGCTTTTGGGAGCAGAGCCGTTTCTGCTCACTCTGCAAGGGGTGTTTCCAGCACAGCTGGGTTTAAGCTGCAGGAGAACAGAATAGCTTGTGTGTAGCTTCCTAAATCTGACTGCTTCTTTTTTATTGTGATCAGAAATGAAGGTTTCAACGTGTTTATTGTGATTGGTAGTGCTGGTTTCAAGTGTCTTTATCAGGCAAACTATTCAGGGCATCTTTTTTTTCTGCTGAAGTTGCTACCTGCTTTGTCTAAGAACTTGCATGATTTATCTGCAGCTTAAAACGTCTCCCTTTTCCAGAAGACACAAAGAGTGATGTTTTCAGTTCACTCACATCAGATTTAAGAAAGGGGAGGGGGCAGCCAGGCATATGTTCATATGCCTGTGGCTTTTGTTTGTGCTAGAAAGGTTAAATGACTCTGTGCTCCTGTATGAGGTCATAACTGATTTCTGTGAAATACTTGGAAGTCGTTTCTACCTCATAAAATCTCTAATGGATACTCATCAGACCACATGTGTACTTGAGGATTTATGGGCTGTGTGTGATGCATTCACTCATGACTATTATAACGCACCATTTTAATAGGAAACAATTCTTTGGGAGGTAATTGTTCCTTTTTTAATTTCCAGAGCTGATTATGCTCTTGTAAGCACAATACCTGTATTAATCTGTTGCTGCCCGGAGTGAACCACTAAAAATGTAGTCAAGTTTGAGTTGCTGCAGTAGGCACTGATGTCATCACTGGTGAATCTGAGTGGTGAAATTGATTTGAACTCTCCGGGTCTGTGCTCTCCCTTGCTGGTGGAAGAAGATACCAGTGCAAGGAACAGATCACTGCAGCCTTTTTCACAGAATCACAGAACATTAGGGATTGAAAGGGACCTTGAAAGATAGTCCAATCCCCCTGACACTGGGACTAGGATCACCTAGTCCCAGTGGCACAGGAACATATCCAGACAGGTTTTAAATTTCTCCAGAGAAGGAGACTCCGCAACTGCCCTGGACAGCCTGTTCCAGTGCTCCATCACTCTCACTGGGAAGAAGTTCCCTCATTGGACTAGATGATCTCTCAAGGTCCTTTCCAATTCCTAATGGTTCTATGATGATTCTATGTTATTTATATGGAACCTCTTATGTTCCAGCTGACACCCACTGCCCCCTGTCCTATCACTAGATGACACTGAGAAGAGCCTGGCTCCATCCTCCTGACACCCACCCTTCACATATTTATAGACATTAATGAGATTACCCCTCAGTCTCCTCCAAGCTCAAGAGACTCAGCTCCCTCAGACTTTCCTCATAAGGGAGATGTTCCACTTCCTTCATCGTCCTTATTGCTCTATGCTGGACTCTCTCCAGCAGCTCTGTGTCCTTCTTGAACTGAGGGGCCCAGAACTGGACACAACGCTCCGGATGTGGTCTCACTAGGGCAGAGCAGAGGGGGAGAAGAACCTCTCTCGATAGGCTTTTAAACAAGTTGCTTAGCTTGTGTCTCTGACGTAACCTTGGTGATCTGTCTGCTCTTCAGGTAGAGTTCCCATGGGGTGGTGGGTTATTTCTGGATACCTGCATAGAGTAAGCTGTCACTCCTGCTTGCAAGATATGAATGTTTCTGCTGTGGGAAACAAGTGCTTCTTACTCAAAGTAAGATAACCTGAATCTTGGTAGCTTTCCAGTAAATAATTGCCAAAATGCCAGGTTCAGTACAGGCACGTTTAGCTTTGGTGTCTGTTAGCTTGCTTAAGTAACTTGCATGCTACATGCATCTAGACTAGAGGTACTTCTCAGGCTAGATGACTAACAGCTGGCTGGTGTCTTGTCCTAGTATCCAATATTTCTGTAATAAATGCAGTGGAGTTCATCTAAACTAAATTCTTGTTTTGTGGTGTGCCAGAATCCAAGCCTGTGAGGCTTAAATCTTCCAGTGAGGTTGTCTTGCATCTTGTATCCTCATCATATGCAAAGTTGTGTTCTCTTTGGAAAGAACAAAAAGGGGTTGAGTGTCTGCTTGAGCAAGCCTTGTGGCCACGTATGACTTTGCTGCTCTGGAGTGCACCCCTCCAGCCCATATTGCAGCGATGCCTTTCATGAAACAGGATGAGAGTGCCTCGGCAGCTGCATGGAGAGCCCTGCAGAGAGACTCTTCTGCTCCTCGTCCCTCATTTTCCAAGAGCTGTCTTGACACAGTACTTGAGCTGGGATTTTTAACTATGCAGTTATACTGTCAAAGAGAAATATGGATTGTGATCCACATCTGAGCTGTTTATAGTCTGTTTACAAAATGTTGTATATTTTTGTATTTGAGTCTAGACCCATTCACACCGAGCAGAGAATGAGCAGGACTTTGGATGAGGGAGAGAACATCGCTTCAGCTCACATTTTGAAACTGGAGCAAATGGTTGCTAAAGATAGGTGTGTGTTACACTCTAAATGCAGACAGTCACTCTGAAGCCTTCTAGTAGCAACAGTGGCTCATCTCTGTTTTTCAGACGTTAATCAGACAGTTATTAATCAGGGCTGTGCAAGATCTTACATACAACTTAAGCTTTCCACTAGCAGCTCAAGTGATCCTCCTGCGTTGGAGGTAAAATCATACCAACGCAGGAGTAACACAGCGAGAACAGTCTCACCAAAGAAGCCAACAGGCTGAGCAGCTAGTTAGTCTGGATCAGTGCAAGAGCAATGGGGCAAGCCCATCATGTAGAGCTCAGGGACTGTGGTTTATATTCAACATCCAAAACTGATTTCAAGATATTTATTTGAACACCTTCTCTGTAAAAGATTGGGAGGTTTTTCTTCTCCTGTCCCCCTCTTACCTGCAGTGGTATCTCCTTGTATCTCCTTCTTTCCTGAGATTCTAAATGTATCAATGAAATTATCTGTTTGTTACAAAACAGACTCGTTTGTTTTTAAAAAGGATGGTAGAGACACAAAGGTCTGTCTTTGTAGGGGACAGACATTTCCACCAGTTTTGTCAGCATAGAGGTCCTGCTCAGATTCTGTGTAAGGAGATGGGTGATGAATCTCGGTGAATCCTCACAGTATGCTCACAATGTGGTCAAGGTGGGTATGAGCATGGAGGTAGGAGATCACAGAACACTATGGATTGGAAGGGACCTCGAAAGATCATCTAGTCCAATCCCCCTGACACAGCAGGACTGCCTAGACCAAGTCACACAGGAAGATGTTCGGGTGGGTTTCAAACATGTCCAGAGAAGGAGAGTCCACAATCTCCTTGGGTAGCCTGTTGCAGTGCTCTGTCATCCTCACCATGAGATGCTTGATCCTTTGAAACTGAGTGATGTGTGGACCTGAAGTCAGTCCAAGCATGCTGCTGAGTTCTCTACAGTTCTGCTGTCTGTACCTCATTGTGATTTGTCATCCTGATGTTGTAGTACATCCTTGAAGTTTGTGAATTATTTCTGTCAGCAGTTGTGCTCTTGAAGAAGGCTCATAGTGTGGGGGTGTGATGGTCCGAGGTCCTTCCGGTCCTGTTTGCTAGAAAGGCGACACATATCCTGTTTGGTTATAAGGGGCTGAAAGCACAAGGTTCCAGATGTCTGTGCTGCTGTCAGTATCACCACTGCTTGCTTAAATTCTAGCAAAAGTGCTGAAGCTTTCAAGTGGCATCACAGAAATGCCCAGAAATGCTTCAAGTGCCTGCATTTGTATCTCGTGCAACCCCAGCTCAAAATCCGACAGTCTTTGTGTTCTGGGTTTTCACTCTGAGAGAGATGTTGCTCTTCATCTCTGCTAACCTGCTGCCTCAGGCAGAAAGCAGATTTTGATTCTGTCTGTATTTTCCTCATTAGTAGAGGAAGGATGATCAAAGGTTCCTCTCGAGCTAATACCTTAACACCTGTCTGCCCTGAAACATTGATGAATGTGTCCTGGGTCCTGCAAAGCAGGAGGTAGCTAAGTGAGCATAAGGAAGACAACAATCAAGGGTCCCTTTGTCCCTCAAGGGTGGGTGAAAGCAATGCTGAGGTCTATGTGCTACTTTGCGTGATGCTGGCTGTTCCAGCAATGGGGTAAGCGCACAGGCAGCCCTGGATGCTGAAGCCAAGAACAGGGCTTCCCTGGCTGTATTCCAACAACTGACTTTCAGTCTATTCTCTAGCAAAAAAAGAGGCTCTGCAGTTCTGTGGCCACTTATCTGCCCGGTTTTCTCTCAAAATTAAGGCTTTTAACCAGGTGAAACCAATCTAAAACGTTTCCAGCACGAGTGGAACGTTGTGAATAAGGTAAGGATCTGATAGAGATGACCCATGGGAAAAACAGCCATGCAGGGTGATTCCTGGCTAGTACCAGTGACATCATGGGGCAGATAATATCCAGAAATGGCTAAAGAGTGAAGCTTCTGTTCCATTGGAAGTCACGATGAGATCCCAAAACGTGCTGGTCAGGCTTCAGTGTTCATGAGGATTTTCTGTCTCAGTATTTTTGATATGGTGGTGTACAGTCTAGAAATCCAGACCTAAAGCTTCACATCCTGTGAATTTGGTCCCCTGCACGGTAGACTTTGTAGGACTTGGGGATTCTCCAGGCTGTTTCACCCCTTAGACATGTCAGGCATTATGACATAGTTGAAGATCATAGGATCCCACTCACTGCAGGGGGGTTGGTCAAGATGAGCTTTTAAGGACCTTACTAGCCCAACGCATTCTATGAACCTGTGAAGTCAGTTGGGGACTTTCCAGCTATTGCTCTCTACCTTTTCTAACACCTTAAGAAGACAGGTACATTTTGCTGCTCTCTGTTATCACAGAATCACAGAACATTAGGGATTGGAAGGGACCCCAAAACATCTTCTAGTCCAATCCCGCTGACACAGCAGGATCACCTAGACCAAGTCACACAGAACCAGATCCAGGCAGGCTTCAAACATCTCCAGTGAAGGAGACTCCACAACCCCCCTGGGCAGCCTGTTCCAGGGCTCCGTAACCCTCACTGAGAAGAAGGTAAAATTAAAGGAAGCAAGAAAATAAGCTTAGCTAATTCTGTGTTTTGTTGTTATTCACTATTCTCCATGTCAGCACACTTTTTTTTTATTGCCCACATTACCCTGAGATGAGAGTAAATCTTACAAAGAAATAGGGAGAACATTTCCTCTACTTAGCTCCCCGTAAGATGGGAATGCATATGTGTATATTTTACAGCAGCACTGAGCCCGCACTTTTCATTCTTTTAAAGTCTCTGTAGGTTTGTGTGGCTGCAATGGCTGGGCCTTTGATCAGCCTGGCTGTTTGAAATCTTGGAGTGGCTAATAGCTCCCTGTTAGTGACGGGGAGGAGATGGGCACTGCACCTTAGTCACAGGCAGTCACTTGCCGTACTCCCGGACCAAAGTGTTTGGGAGTGATTTTTTAAAGCGGGAGTTTGAAGTTTCAGCTTCTATCAGTGTCTGAGCACAGAGAAGACAGAAAAAGGTGATGATTTTCTGCCTTTCTCAGAAGGTGTTTTCTGTTTGTTTTCCCATGCTCAGCACCAGTAACAGGTGTTTCGCTCTTGGCCTGAAGCAGGGTTTTAATTTGCTGTTTTTATTACTATAAAATCTTAATAAAACCCCCAGAATGTTCAGTATCAGTGAAACTGTTTTGCCAAAGCACTTCTTGGAGATCCATCTGTTTTAATGCCATAATTTGGTGCTAAAGATACAGGAAAGCAGTAAATAGATGCAAGAAGAGCTTTAGAGGACAGTGTGTTCTGCACAGCCACAGTTCTCGTTATCTGCCCTGATCCCATCCATGACTGTCACCCGAATTGGATCTTGGATTGCAAGAAAATACCTTGTGTTAAGGGAGGAGAAAAATGTTCAGGAGACATCAAGGAGTACTCTGAGAACAAGAGCATCACTTAAGCAATGAGTAGCTGCTGACTCACCAGAAAAAAATTGTGCAGAGGCAGCTAATTTACATGTGATGCTACTTAGCGTTTGTAAACAGCGCCTTGCGTCTGCGGAGAGCTGTGCAAACATCGTGTCGCGTATCACTTACACAAACAGATTAGCTCTGTTAGCCACTTTGGGCTCCTCCATTCCACAGAAATATCATCCAATCTGTAGAGTCTCAATTTAACTGTTTCTCTTTCGTTGTGGTAGTTCGCCAGAGCAGAAAGAGGGAAGTGCAAGTCCCCAGTGAAAGTTGCTTCAGAGACCAAGGAATCCCATTGCTACTGGACAGCAAAGGGTAACTGAGTCTTTGGAAGTCAGTACTTTGAGACTCAATTTTAATCTCACCTGTAAGAGATAACATAAGTTTGTCTATTTCTTAGGTGTGAAATGTTTGCTTGCTGTGAGATGCAGTGTTTACAAGTGCCTCAAATAAATAGTGAAGGGGTGGGGGAACAGGCTGAGATGGTGGCTGGGGGGAAAAAATGGAGACCCCTGCACTAGATTTACACTGCCATTGTTCTGTAAATTCAATGCTTAGCTTTTCAACCCACTTGCTAAATTATTCTGCGTTGTAGAAGCTGATACAGAACTTTATGGACTTCTTTATTGCATTTAATATCATCTTAGACCAATGAGGTTGGATAGATGTAAAAGTAAGAGAGAAAACTGACTACTTTCTAAGCAGTTTTCTTGATGCTCGTGTCAAGTGGAACTAAAAATAGAATATATAACTTCAAAATTCTGGAAATTTTTCTTTGGGGAGAATTGATTTGACGTAGTTGGTAAATGGTTATCCTTTGAGTATAAAGTACAAAACCTGGTTAGGAAAGCAGTGTAGGAGGAAGGGACCTGGGAGTCTGTCCTGGTGGACAGCAGGATGACCATGAGCCAACAATGTGGCCAAGAGGGCAATCAGCATCCTGAGGTGGATCGGAAGGGGGTGGTTAGCAGATTGAGAGAGGTTCTTCTGCCCCTCTACTCTGCCCTGGTAAGACCACATCTGGAGTATTGTGTCAGAGATTCTAGGCTGGATTTCAGCCTCAGTCATCCACTTTTGTACTGATAGCATGTACAACCAGGTAACAGTGTGTGGTGTATGAGAGGGAAAAAGAATTCCATAGTGTGGAGCCATAAACAGGCAGGAAAGCAGAGGAGAGCACCTTGCAGTAGGTATCAGAAAGTATGCATGTCACACAGAACCATAGGGATTGGAAGGGACCTCGAAAGATCATCTAGTCCAATCCCCCTGACACAGCAGGGTCACCTAGACCAAGTTGCACAGGAACACATCCAGGTGGATTTTAAACATCTCCAGTGAAGGAGACTCCACAACCCCCTTGGGCAGCCTGTTCCAGTGCTCTGTCATCCTAACTGGGAAGAAGTTCCTCCTGATATTTATCTAGAACCTCCTATGTCCCAGCTGACACCCATTGCCCCTTGTCCTATCACTAGATGACACTGAGGAGAGCCTGTCTCCATCCTCCTGACACCCACCCTTCACATTCCATTTACTTCTTCATGGGCAGAAGCTGGTAATATACTATCCTAATACTTTTTTCAAAAGCTGCCTAGGAAACCTAGATACTAAGCCATAAAGGGAATGGGTAAGTCCCCAGAAGGCTTCCTTTCTTTTCTTTTGTAAATATGTAGGGGAAAGCAAGATAAAAAAAAATATAGAACTTCAAAGATAGATGTAAAATAATTTTCCTTTATCTATTATCTTGCCTCCTGCAATGCACTAAAGCACTTTTGCAAATGTTATGGAATTTAACGTTAAACAAGAATAAGCAGAAACAAAAATCTGTTCTAATTTCCTTCTAATTACTTGCTCGGAACCAATCAAGCTGCTAGTCAGGGGAATTGAAGACAGCACAAAGATTAACATTTCTACTATCTTTGTTTTTGCGAACAAAACTTGGCAACTTAGCTAATGGACAAAAGAAAAGAAGGATTGTTGGAGTCGGTTTGAAGTGTAGATAGCTGATTATTTCTTGAAATAATATTTACATGATCTTGCAGCAAGTTAATCCTGAGATTGCCTCTTTGGTTGGGTTTCTCTTTTCCCAAGCACTATTGGCTGAGGAAAATCACCCTCCAAATCTCAAAGAGGCTGTTGTAAGGCTGCTGAAAAAAACCTGTATTAATGTAAGGTTGATAACACTTCTATTCATTGAAAGCAAGGATGAGAACGCTGAGCTGAAGTGGTTTTAGAACCAATACATTTCCAAAGATCACAAACAGTTCAGAACTGGTTTCTTTTGCATGTGTGTAGTCTTGTGTGCAGGCTAGGGCTCTCCACTTCTTTTTCTCATGTAAATGAAAGGGAAGCACGGGCTTAAGGTCTTCAAAGTGTTACCTGTGCCCACAGGAAAAGCACAGTATCCACCTGGATTATTGCTTTTCTTTATGTTATTGTGTTTCTTAATGCTGGCTCTCCAGTGTCTTCTACTACACCTAGGAAAGTATGTGATTTGTTTTCCCAATGAACTCCACTCCTAAATTCCCTGTGAAAAATGTCCCTCACTAAATCTGTTACAGCCCTAATTCTTTACAGAGATGACAAACAGCGCGTGTCGTGTCTTCTTCCTCACGCGCCTAACACAGTTTAATACTAAACTACGGGCACGGCAAAAGGAAGAGCTACAACCAGTTGGTAAACAAGAACAATTTTACTTGGCTTTTGCTTCTTTCATATTTTTGTTTTCCCTGCAGTTTTATTAAATATTACTGGATTTAAGGAGGGAGAGGGGTCGTATTGAAGCTATTAGTTTGGTATATGAAAAGAGTTTGCGTCCTTCTCATCCTTCTCTGCCTGAGATACTTGTTTCTGAGTTTGATTTTTGGTTTTTCTGTGCTGGCATATCATTTGCAAAATACTAGTAGCATAAGACTTCTCAAGTTCTCCATAACTGGAAGGAAAGCACTGCCTACACAAACCCTGATATTTTTGTGTATGTTCTGATGAAATCATGTTTAAATGATTTCGGTAACTCTAGAACCACGAGCAAAACAAAACTAGCCACAGAAACTCCAAAATTCAGTACTCCCCAGTTTTAACCCCTTTCCACTCACTCAAATGTCAAACATGTATCTAGTAGTAAGTCTGTCTGAAGCCAGGAGACAGCTCTGGGGAGCAGAGAGAAACCCTGTGACGCTCAGCGTGGCGCTGACTTGCGTGTGGACTCATGCCAAGTCATTATAGTTTTGGTCTTGCTGCTCTTGTTCTGTTGCTTATCTGTTTATAGCCTTTCCTTCCTAGATGGTGTGTGTTTAAGTTGAACTTAGCTGAAGATTTTACATAATCTTGTTCCAGTTTATGATTTAGGGTTTCTTTTCAATGAGAACCTCATTTTGCTTGCTTTCCTTCTCTTCCCAAGTGGCGGTGAGCTCTGCTTATTGACAGAATTACTGGAACATCTATAGAGGAGAGACTCACACGGCAGCTCAAAACCCTCCTTGTGAACATGAAAACCTTTGCACGAGCACGAGAGAGATTTCGGCATGCCCTAGGGCAAAGCCTTGTCGTGCGATCTTGTGGTGCAGACACACCCTTTCTTTCTGCAGTGTTGTCTAGTTTTGTTCTGCCACCTTAAGCCCCTATTTCCCTTGGTTTCCCAGCCCTGGGTGAGAAGGACGTGTGTCGCAAGATGCTGAGTTAATGAGGGAGCACCAGGCTGGGCTCTCTGAAAGTCTTTGCTTTGTGGATTTAAATCAGAAAATCAGAGCCTTAGAGTTAGCTGGACACGGGCTCCTTTTTCTTGCTTGTGTGGTTTAATGTGGCTTAATTAACAAATGTCTTAAGTGAGGATTCAAGTACCCATGTAGATTAAATGAGCCAATTTAGGATCCTGCAGGAGCTGAGTCCCTCTGAAAATACATCTCTTCTTCCACAAAGGAGTACAGGAAACACTTAGAAGACACCAAAAGAAAAACAAGACAGATAAGAGAGGAATAAGGTGCAGGTACAGCAGGCCAGACTGTGCTGCTGGCTCTTTCTGGTGAGGGGCCAGGGCTGCCCCTGGCTGTCCCCTGCCACTGTCCTTCTGTCTGTTCCCCTGCTAGTTCTGAGAAGATCTGGTGTCCCCCAAAGAGCCTTCAGGGCTGGAGGACTGAGAAGCAAAGCTGGTGTCACAGACGGGAGCTAGTGATGTTCTTGTATAGCTGTTAGAGGTGCGTTACCTAATTAGAGAGAAGCCTCATTAACATCTGATATCAGCTTAATTCTTAAAACTTTAGCTGGGCAAGCAATAACTTTTAGCCACCCGGTGTGCCTGGCACGTTCCACCTTTTTCCATGAGCACGTTTTGAGGGTGACGGTGAGTTTCTCTGGGCTTGGTGGTTCAGTCTTGCTGCTGCTCCACATGAGCTGCAGACAGCATTAGATGCTAGTCAGTGTTTAGCAGAAGCACTGAGACTTTAAAATGTTTTTTCTTTCATGCACTTATTCATCCGTGGTTGCATATTGGTTGCAACCTGCTGTGCTAAGAAGACATGGATTTTCTAAATGAGGGTGCTGTAGACCTTCCCTAGGACAAAACCAGTATAAAGAACTCGAGTCAAAGGAAACGCTTGACATAATTTAATTTCCATAGACTTGGAATCATAGAATCGTCTGGGTTTGGAAAGACCTTTTAAGGTCATGGAGTCCCACCATTGACCCAGCTGTTCCAAGCCCACCACTCAAGCATGTCCCTAAGTTCCAGATCTACATGAGCACATATCACAGCAAGACAAAGGAGCAATGTCAACAGTCACCAGAGAGTAGACACAGGGTTTGGAATAACTAGATGTACAGAAATAAAGATATATGTACCATTGTGTCCAGTTCTGGGCTCCTCAGGTCAAGAAGGACATGGAGCTCCTGGAGGGACTCCAGTGTAGAGCAATGAAGATGATGAAAGAAGAGGAGCACCTCCCTGATGAAGAAACCCTGATGAGGAGAGGCTGAGGGAGCTGCATCTCTTGAGCTTAGAGAAGAGGAGACTGAGGGGTGACCTGATTAATATAAATATGTGAGGGGTGGGTATCAGGAGGATGGAGCCAGGCTTCTTCCCAGTGAGGGTGACAGAGCACTACAACGGGCTGCCCAGGGGGGTTGTGGAGTTTCCTTCTCTGGAGACATTTAAAACCTGCCTGGATATGTTCCTGTGCGACTTGGTCAAGGTGATGCCGGTGTGTCAGGGGAATTAGACTGGATGATCTTTTGAGGTCCCTTCCGATCCCTAATCTTACGTGATTCTGTGACTTCTTAGAATGTAGCATTTTGGTCAATACTAATATTGAAATAGGAAAGGTGTTGTGATATGGGTGTGAAGTGATAACTTCCTCTAGAAGCTCCACAGAACCAATTGCAAGTTATTAAAAACTACTTTCTTTCTGGGGAAAGGCACTTACAAAAATGTAGAGGCTCATCACACTTGGAACAGACTCTGAGGCAATTAATGGTAAAGGCGTCTGGAAACAGAAATGAGATTTGATAAGTAAGTGCTAAGATAAACATTACAGAAATGCTGAGAGCCTGGTTTTAGGAGTGAGAAAGGCTTCTAAATCGTTCAGGAGTTCCTGAGAATGTTGCTGTTTGTTATAGCTCTGCAGCATTTCGACGTCAAGTGCCCGTTTTGAGATAATTTGGGGCCTGATTAAAAACATCATCATAATGGCTGAGGAATTGGGATACCTGCAGAAGTCAGCCAAGCTGAGGGAAAGCTGAGCTCTGTTAGGATCACAGTCAAGATTGTCGGGGATGAGTTTGCCAAGTGGTATTTTAATATATACATAATAATTAGAAGATAAGTTTGGGGCTGCTAAGGCTTTTCTAAGTGCTGGTTGTCCTGCTTTGTTAGTCAGACCACATCTGGAGTATTGTGTCCAGTTCTGGGCCCCTCAGTTCAAGCAGGACACAGAGCTGCTGGAGAGAGTCCAGCATAGAGCAACAAGGACGATGAAGGAAGTGGAACACCTCCCTTATGAGGAAAGGCTGAGGGAGCCGGGTCTCTTGAGCTTGGAGAAGAGGAGAGGGAGGGGTGACCTCATTAATGTCTATAAATATGTGAAGGGTGGGTGTCAGGAGGATGGAGCCAGGCTCTGCTCAATGTCATCTAGTGATAGGACAAGGGGCAATGGGTGTCAGCTGGAACAGAGGAGGTTCCATATGAATGTGAGAAGGAACTTCTTCCCCGTGAGGGTGACAGAGCACTGGAACAGGCTGCCCAGGGGGCTTGTGGCATCTCCTTCTCTGGAGATGTTTAAAACCTGCCTGGATCTGTTCCTGTGTGACTTGGTCTAGGTGATCCTGCTGTGTTAGGGGGTTTGGACTAGATGATCTTTCGAGGTCCCTTCCAATCCCTAATCTTCTGTGATATGCTGAAATTGTTTGTCTCTGTGTAACCATAGCCTGAGCTGGCTTGAGTTCCCAGCTGAGACAGTCTCTTTGCTGTTCTGTGTGGGGATATGATCTACTCCTTTATATTTTGTTTCCCCTCGCATTTTCTTATTGATAAGAAGTGGGGAAAATTTTAAATTTTAAGAATGTTTATGGTACAATAAACAGTTTTTTGCTCAACTCCATTTACAGCTGTAGGAAAACAAAACAGTGTTTTGGTGGAGACAAATTGATACTCTTAAAGTATTATTAGAAAAATATTTTTCCAGACCTTTCATATCAAACAGTCAACTCACACAAGCACTTACGGCAGAGATTTTTGCACGTTGCTGTTTTTATTGAGCTACTTTGGTGTCCCTGAATACTGTGCACAGAATAGAGCATCCTCATTTTGTTAGGTACTACTCATGAAATTGACTTTAAGCAAAGAGTTGTGACTTGATCTTGATTCTTATGCCCTGTTGGAGTAGAAATACATTATACAGAGCTCCTGGAGGGAGTCCAGCGTAGAGCAATGAGGGTGATGAAGGCAGTGGAGCATCTCTCTTATGAGGAAAGGCTGTGGGAGCTGGGTCTTTTGAGCTTGGACAAGAGGAGACTGAGGAGTGACCTCATTAATATTTATTAATAGGGAAAGGGCAGCTGTCAGGAGGATGGAGCCAGGGTCTTCTCAATGTCATCTAGTGATAGGACAAGGGGCAATGGGTTAAGCTGGAACATAGGTGGTTCCATATGAATGTGAGAAGAAACTTCTTCCCAGTGAGGGTGACAGAGCACTGGAACAGGCTGCCCAGGGGGTTTGTGGCATCTCCTTCTCTGGAGATGTTTAAAACCTGCCTGGATATGTTTCTGTGTGACTTGGTCTAGGTGATCCTGCTGTGTTAGGGGGTTTGGACTAGATGATCTTTCAAGGTCCCTTCCAATCTCTAATGTTCTGTGATACCAAAGCAGCAACAGGGCACAAGAGGGGGGGGAACCCAGTGGTTTCTGTAGGTAGCTGTTGCACTCCCTATTTTACTGAGTTGGCTTACAAGACAAAAATGTTCATTCTTTATTTGTGTGAACAGCCAACTGTAGCAGCACCAACGTCTGTAACTGGATTTCATTATGGAAATGCAGCTAAAAAGGGCCACAGGCACAAAAATCCATTAAAATGTTTCTATTGCTTTACATATTCTTCTGTGATAAAAATAGCCCTATATTTGAATTTAAGAAGCTTTAGCCTAAAGGGTAGCAGATGGATATTAAGGAGATTATAATAAAGAAGGGGTATTATCAGAAAAAAAAAAAGGGGGGGTGAGGCAGATGGGGAAAACCATTCTTTCATATTTAGAGAAACTATTAGTAACAGCAGAGATATTCCAAAAATCTGATCTTTTTCTACGTGATCAATAATGACTTGTTGATTCTGTGTGTTACTACATGAAAGCCTGATACAAGAATGGGCTGATTCCCTGATAAGCAGGTACAAATGGCAGCTGCAAAATTGGATGGATCTAGGCCACTCGTGTTGCTGACGCTGTGACAATGTGAAACGCGACGCGTGGCTGCCATCTGAGCAGATTTGGAAATAAACAGCTGTTTGGCTTATTAAGAGTTTCAAAAAGCAGCCTTCAGAAGCTGGAGAACACTGAGCCGTCGCCAATTCCAGGCACAATTTCCCTCGCTTCAAATCTACTTTGTATCTGAACTTTTTCCCTTATCTTTGCAAATGTGTCCTGACAGATTCAAAGGGGTTTTCAGTTTCTCCAATTTCTAGTTCCCCTGGATGCCAGACAGAGTTTTCTCACAGCCAGCTCAGAGCTTCTGCTTGAAACACAAGAATACGTTTGTAGCTGCTGTGGCTGCACTGAATGGCTCAATAGCTACCTTGGTTTGGGATGGATCAGACTGATTTGCCATGTTGGTATGGGGAAAAGCAAACCTACAACATCTCTGGCAGTTTCCAGCACTGATAGGTGGAAATGTTGTGGTACACAGGGTTGAGATTGGAACCAAACTGTCCAGATGCATCAAAGGGTAAATAATTAGCTTAATGCTTCTCAGAAGCTGGATAGGGTCTGGTAGTTGAGCATCATGCACCCTACATCCTCTGGCCTCTGCCAAGGGGATTTCTTGGGCTGCAAGGGGTTGCTGCACCCCCTGGATGTCCATTATGAAGGGTTAGAGCAGCTGACAGGGGGAGAAAGGTTCAACTCAAGCTCTCTGGTGTGCTGGCTGTAGGTGGCCCATTTAAGTCTGATGGGATTAGCTGGCTTCAATGGGCTTGACATCTGGGTGAGTAAGGTTAGGCTTTTCCTTCAGTCTGGAGTCTGTGATACCTAGCTGGCCCTAGTAACACTTCCATGATGCCATTCCCCTTCTCATACTCGCCATTTTTTGGCAGAACACTGTGCGCGGTGCTCAAAGGACAGATTTGTTAGATACTGCTCATGTTACTGGAGAGAGTCCTGGGACTTCATGTGACAAAGATAAGGGAAGGAAGGGAACAGAGGAGGGGAGGAGGGAGGAAGAAGGAAACAGTTGCAGTTCTTAATAACTGAGAAGGGTTAAACAAAGAGACAACTGCTGCAGCGCCTAAATGGTTTTGGCATCCCTTTAATGTGAAACCTTTTCATCTCAGCTACACCTTCAGAAGTCAGCTCTTGCTAGACTCCCTTTGAGTTTTGTTTCCATCTCTGTCTTAATTACCTTCCTCAGAATGAGATGGCTCTTCTGGCCTAGCAGAAGGGGATTTTTTTTAAAGCAATGTTGTATTTTATATATATAGAGAGAGAGAGAGGAAGGGAGAGAGAAAGAGGAAGAAGTCAGATTCAAGTCTTTTGTTCTTGGCACTCACCATATGCTGCTGTTTAATATTTAATCAGCCCCACCTCATCAGAAACACTGCTGGCCTCATTAGATAATTAATGGCTGCCTGCGTCTCATTTGCTTCAGTTGATACATCTGCAGCCAGTAATTAGAGCAGGAGTTTATTAGTCGCACTGGCTCAGTTTATTTGTGAAACACTCTCTCCTTTGATTGAAGCCGCTGGGACTGGCATATGTGGCCAGCCTGCCTCCCTGTTCAGTAGGGCTCTTCTGTTTACATTTTTCCTACAGTTTTGCAACACTGCACATCCTGGCAGTCCTAGGAACAGTTGGTGGTAAAGATTTGCCTTTTATAATTTAGGAGATAATTGGGTAATTCGGTGCAGCAAAGCTACTGTGAAGCAATTCTGTAACTTGGAGGAGGGATGAGGAGGGAAATCTGCTAGGCAATTTGTTCACTTGTAGTTGTTAGGTTTTAGGGGGTGTTTGTTTTGTTCAAATGTCTTTTAATGAAAATCCTTTGGGTCTGTGAAGGGGTATGTGTGCACAGCACAACGGGTTTGGCAGGCTTCTAATTCACCGCTTTTATCTTGGTGCATCGCTAAAATCAAACCGGTTGTCTTAAATATTGGTGAGTGATCACATGCCAGTAGGGGTAACCCATCCTCCTTAATGAATTCCAGTGTGAAACCTCTCTCCTTGGTCTGTATCCTCATTTGCACATGTAGAAAATGTACTGTGATGTTTTCTACTGGCCCTGTGAATTTATGACAAGTCTCTCGCTGAGGAGGCTAAAGGAAGATCTTTGTGCAATTGTGACTGTATTAAATAATGAGACGATAATGCCTCTGAGAGAAAACAAAGGATCTTGTCTTGCCAGGATTCAGCCTCTGAATGATCCTTTTCCCGTGGTTACACCTCTTCACGTATAAGAGCAGTCCTGATTTAAGAGTGTGTTTTTTCCCTGGGAAAGTGTCTTGCAGCTTTTCTCCTCCACTTAAGCAGGTTTCTGCACCAATTGCTCATGCAGCCAGGCCTGAGTTTGAATTGCAAGCTCCTCCCTCATCACTGCTTTTTGTCTTGCCTCAGAGAATGGTTTAGGTCGGAAGAGAGCTTGGAGAACATCCAGTCCCAGCCCCCAGCCGTGGGCGGGTACACCTCTCACCAGACCAGGTTGCCCAGAGCCTCATCCAGCCTGGCCTTGAACACGTCAAGGGATAGTGGAGCAGCCACAACCATCCTGGGCAACCTGTTGCAGTGCCTCAGCCCCATCACAGGGAGGGATTTCTTGCCAAGATCTCATCGCAATCTCCCCTCTTTTAGCTTGAACCCATCCTCTTTTGTCCTGTCGCTACAGTCCCTCATAAAAAATTCTGTCTCCAGGGAAGTCCCTCTCTGTCTTTCCTGGAGTTCATTTCAAGTACTAAAAGCTGTAAGGTCCCCCAGAGCCCTCTCTTCTCCATCAGCATCTCTGCTGAGCAGCTTGCCTTGGCCTTGCCGTTGTTTGTAGCTACTGTTCAGATCTGCAGGGGCATGTGCGTGTTGAACAGCCCCTAGCAACAGCATGCAAGGGTTAACAGTTCATGTGGAGAAGAGATCTGTATCGGGTTCAATTATCTTGACCACTGCAAAAAGAAAAATTGGGCAGTTTTGGTTTGCATTTTTATTCTCCAGAGGGTCCAGGTTCTTGAGTTGGTGCTGACTTTATTGTTTTAGTACTTTTTCTCACCTGGGAAAAAATGTAATTGGGGCTCTTAACTGTCCTGTTGCCCTGAATGAGGGTGCAACTGCAGGGAATGTTTCTGGTTAGGTCTTGTTCCAAGATTAGCCTGTCAGATCACAGAATATTAGGGATTGGAAGGGACCTTGAAAAATCATCTAGTCCAACCCCCTGCCACAGCAGGATCATCTAGACCAAAGGCCTGGCTCCATCCTCCTGACACCCACCCTTCACATATTTATAGACATTAATGAGATCACCCCTCAGTCTCCTCCAAGCTAAAGAGACCCAGCTCCCTTAGCCTTTCCTCATAAGAGAGGTGTTCCACTTCCTTCATCATCCTTGCTGCTCTACGCTGCACTCCCTTCAGCAGCTCCATGTCCTTCTTGAACTGGGGAGCCCAGAACTGGACACCACACTCCAGATGTGGTCTCTAACCATCCTGGCCCGTGTGCAAGAACTCCTCTAATTAAACCTTATTTCCCTGGTAGTACCTCTGCCTCTATCAGTGCATGTGTTCCCAAAAGCACATCCTATAGCTGCTGTGCGCTGGGGTGCTCTTTCCTCCTGCTTGTTGTCCCTCACAGAACCAGGGGAAGGCTATTGCTGATCTTTCAGTTGCTAGGCACCTCAATGATTTTTGCCCACTGAGTGAAAACTCAGGCTGTGCTTTCTTTTAACTCGTGTGCCAACCAGGGAAATTACTGCAGGTTGAAAGCGTCCTCATCCTCCACAGATCTGGGATAGTCTCTGGTGAGTTGTTCAAAGACACAAACTGTCTGGTAATTTTTGGGGCCACCAGTGCTCCTCCCCTGCTTTTTTTCATGCAGCTGGTTTTAGTGTTAAACCTTCTTTCCATTATTTTGTGCATCCCACTGGATTTTTTCATTGTTTGGGTGGATTGTTTGCCCTCCCCTATTTTGTGAGTTCCACTGTACCGAGCCCAGCTGCCTCTCCTGCTCTTTAAAGCTTTAAAGGCTGAGGGAGCTTGGTCTCTCTAGCTTGGACAAGAGGAGACTGAGGAGTGACCTCATTAATGTCTATAATATGAGAAGGATGGGTTCAGGAGGATAGAGCCAGGCTCTGCTCAATGTCATCTACTGATAGGACAAGGGGCACTGGGTGTCAGCTGGAACACAGGAGGTTCCACATCAATATCAGAAGGACCTTCTTCCCAGTAAAGGTGATGGAGCACTGGAACAGGCTCCCCAGGGGGGTTGTGGAGTCTCCTTCTCTAGAGATGTTTCAAACCTGCCTGGATGTGTTCCTGTGCAGCTTGGTCTAGGTGATCCTGCTCTGGCAGGGGGTTGAACTGGATGATGTTTTGAAGTCCCTTCCAATCCCTAATGGTCTGTGATGGTGTGATTCTGTGATTTTATTTTTGTTCTGATGATGTTTGGGGATTTAACCCCTGAGAGGAGCTAGCAGTCCTGCTAACTCTGTCTTTAAAGGAATGGTGCCAGGCAGTATAGCTTCACAATTGGAAGGGGTGTCAGCAAGCAATAGTTTTACTGTAGCTCCAAGCAATGGTTTTCTTATCAGTCTTCAAACATTAAAAAGTCTTTTCTTCTGCTAGATAATCCTTTATCATGGCTCTGTAGCTCCACTTAACCTACACTGGCAGATTCAGTGTGTTTTGACAGTTCAGACCTGATGAAAAAGCCTGAGCTATGTTTGTAATTGATTGTAGCTGTAAATGACTCACGGACTCTATTTTGTTTCTGTTGTTCCCTGTGTCACTTGAGCTTTTTGTTTGTGTTTCTCTGCTTCGATTTCTCCACGGTGAGAAGAGCTTCACAGAAACAAGTTGAGATTCTCATTCCTAAGGTGGTGTTGGGCTGCCTCTGGAAACAGGAAAGGAAGGGGAGGCAGCCCTCAGCACTTTTGGAGCTGAGCGAGAGTCTAATGATCGCTGTCCGTGCTCCGTGGGGTTTGCACAGGCTGCATGAGCATCGCTGCCTGGAAACCTGGATCACACTGCCTGGTTAATAAGCACTCCTTCCTTCATGTTCTTCTGTCCTTGCCTTTGGGCAGTATTGATATCCTGAGCCTTAGCAATTGGTGATGTTTGCTCTACCCATATGGCTGCTACAGGGAGATCTACAGAACCATGTTTGGGTTTAGTAGCTAAATGGCAATTGGAGATGTGCCCGCACAACTAATTTTAGCATGTGCTTGGCTTGAGCTGTAGGATGGAGCACTGGAATATGCTGCCCAGGGGGGCTGTGGAGTCTCCTTCTCTGGAGATGTTTCAGACCTACCTGGAGATAACAGAATCATAGAATCATTAGGGATTGGAAGGGACCTTGAAAGATCGTCTAGTCCAATCCCTCTGCCAGAGCAGGACCACCTAAACCAAGTTGCATACCCAGGCAGGTTTTAAACCTCTCCAGAGAAGGAGACTCCACAACCCCCCTGGGCAGCCTCTTCAGTGCTCCATTACCTTCACTGGGAAGAAGTTCCTTCTGATGTTTATATGGAACCTCCTATGTTTCAGCTGACACGCATTCCCCCTTGTCCTATCACTAGATGACATTGAGAAGAACCTGGCTCCATCCTCCTGACACCCACCCTTCACATATTTATAGACATTAATGAGGTCACCCCTCAGTCTCCTCCAAGCTCAAGAGACCCAGCTCCCTCAACCCTTCTTCATAAGGGAGGTGTTTTACTTCCTTCATCGTCTTTGTTGCTCTATGCTGGACACCCTCTAACAGCTCTGTGTCCTTGGACTGAGGGGCCCAGAACTGGACACAATATTCCAGATGTGCTCTCACTAGTGCAGAGCAGAGGGTGTTCCTTGCAACTTGGTCTAGGTGATCCTGCTGTGTCAGGGGGATTGGGCTAGATGATCTTTCGAGGTCCCTTCCAATCCCTAATATTCTGTAACTCTGTGTGCACTGCCTCTTGGTTTTCCCACAATAAGTTGTCCCTACCTCAACTCTTTGAATCTGCTGTGTCTTAGACTAGGTGTTTGAAGGCTGATAGCTTCATAGAGTTATCTTCAGATCTCCAAAACAAGCGCTGAGTGTTTCCTAAAAAGCCTTTGAAACCCCCAATTTTATATTTAAATCATGAGACTTACGGTGTGTTGATAGTTTGTGGCCATCATGACCTGATTCGGTGTACAGGGCTCTCATCATTGTGCACGTCTCGTGAATTTGTCTTCACCTTTGCGTGACGAAGTCAAAGGCCAGGGTGCAAACTGATCATTTGGCTCTCTGAAGGTTTCCTTTATTGTTTTGCAGTCCCCTGACTTACGCTTTGCACGGCAGCGTACCCTCGCGCGCCATCTCCTCGGATCTGGGGAGCGTTAGTCACCCATTCGGTACAGCCCTAGCAACAGAATTTACAAGGCTACAAAGCCGTTCTTAAACTTTCATTTAGGAAATGAAAATTTTCCACGCTGCTGCAGTCTGTTAGAAATGTCATTTAAATTAATATATAGATGAAACCTATTCCCACCAGCTGAAATGTAAGGGAAATTTAGCTGACATATCATATAACAGCAAAGGAGACACTAGAACACACACAACTTCAATTACAGAGTGATGAAAGGTTACAATAAATCTCTCTGTATGTGCTTTTTTCCCCTCTTCTTAAAACGTTCTCATTTCAATGTTGTCAAGTTTATATATTCAGAGTCTATCTCCTTTCAGTAATCTCGGGCTCGCCATCCTCTCCAAGGAACACAATTATGTTAGTTCCAAATAAGGGCTCTTTGATCTCTTTTTATTCCTCCTTTGTTTCTGCACAATGAAAGCCAGAGGAACTCAATTAAAGTGACTTAGTCTGGTCTCTTGACAGAAGTTGTTACAAGTAAAGGGTTTGATTCTCTCCTGGGCTGAACCAGTGTTTTGCCACTGGAGCTGCATTGACACTATCAGAGATGTGCTGATGGAAAGCTGCTATAATGGCAGAAAGGATCAATCCTCGAGTTTCTCCAGACAGGCCATTTGAACCAACTACCCCTTTCTTTCTCTCTGCTGAATTGAAAGCAATGTAATTGGCTTTCCAAGTAGGCCAGCTGGTGAAAGATTCCCAAACTGACGGTGACCGTGTTTTTAACACGAGCAAGAGGTGCTCAGGTCTGTGACAGGATTTGGTTGTCAATATCTCGTCATCCCTCACGAGTAAACTTTAAAACTCATGTGCCCATGGCTGCTGCCAGACCTTAAAGCTGGGGGTGTTTACTCTGATTTTATTAGTTTATTCTTTTTTACCCATGCTAACCTGATGTCTTTAAACTCCCTTATCAGGCACTAGATGTTAGCAGCTGTTTTTTTGGGACAAAGTGTGAGTTCCAGGTAGCGTGCGCTCACCTTTTATTGGCAATCCAGGTAATCTTCTCCATCCTCAACAGGTGTTCTCTAGGCAGCCTGTTCTAGTGGAGCTTCCACCACCTCTCTAGGCAGCCTGTTCTAGTGCTTCACCATCTGCGTTGTAAAGGATTTTTTTCAGAATCACACAATCATTAGGGATTGGAAGGGATCTCAAAAGATCATCTAGTCCAATCCCCCTGCCGCAGCAGGATCACCTAGACCATGTCTCACAGGAACGTCTACACCTCTCCTGGCAACAGTGAGGATAAGTTTTTTTACACCCAACATTGTAGTGGAGAATGCTGTCAGGAGAAGATCAGAGAAATATCAGCTTTGGTTTCCTGAATGAGTTCTTCCCCTTTTCTCATGCTTCTAAGCACTAACTATGAAAACAAAGGCAGTGCTCTTGCTACCCAAAAGACTGAAATGACAGGTGAGCAGGAGACAAAGGGCGAGCAGAGGATGTCGGTGTAGGAGGTGTTTTTCTTTCCTCTCCAACCTTGTAATCAATTTGAACTTTTCTAGAATAAGCCTAATGATCTCTGGGTTGTTTCATCAATTACTATTGAAACAAATACTCTCCTTGGATTCCGAGGCAGTTTGGTGATTAGGAAACGCTTTAGTCTACTGTTTCCTTTGTGCTTCTTTCACCACGTGAAATTTGTAAAGCCAGAGTAGCATGACAGAGAGAGATTATTTAGATTATAAAGTAGGGAGATGGCAAAATCAAAAAGCTTCCAAAAAAAATTCTCTATAATGTTCTGCTGGTGGATCTAGCTGCTGCTTCACAGGCTCAATGTGATAAAAAGAACTAAACAAAGCATGCATGAATTCGTGGGGAAAAAAAAGACCCCTGTACATAGGAAGTCTTGACTGCTCTGTAATGAGATTATTCCATTTCTAATACGTGGCAAAGATGGAACCAGTTCAGTTCTAATAAACGGCAAAAACGGAAGCAGTTCAATCAGTGCTATTTACTAATAGTGGAAGAACAGTGACCCAGTCAATGAAATTAAAGAGCAGGGACTCCCACAATTAAAAGAAACTCAAATTCTTCTGGTGTTTGTCATGGCTTACAACTCTGAGTATCCAGCTAGGTTTTATTAAGACTTTGAACCTCAGTCTATGCTGTTGCTTGTGCGCTCAGCCTGCCCACAACTCTAAGATACTGAAACTCTTTCTGTTTTAGTTCTTACAAAGAAACTGAACCATTGTTTTTCTTTTCCTTTCCTCCCCCTCACCACTTTTGAAGAAAAATAATTTAAAATTCTCTTTTTCTATGGCAAAGTATATTTCTTTAGAATAAAAACTGTTTCATGTCAATCTTGTGGGTGGCTTTTTTGACTACCTAATTAATTTGCCTGTTAGTCAAATTCAGGGTGAGATTTGTACTTCAAAATCCTGCTTTTTCAGTCGGGCAGGAAAGCTCCTTGTTTGCAGAGGTCTGAATCTGATGAATCAGCACTCTGGATCCTGCTCTGGCAGGGGGACTGAACTAGATGATCTTTCGAGGTCCCTGATGCTCTGTGATTCTGTGAGTGAAGTGTTAAGGTGTTGCACGTGCTAGAAGTATCGCTCCGTGGCCTCTACTTCTGCTCCTCTGTTGTAAATGGAAGTTATGACAAGGGAAGAGATGAGTTATTCCTCCGGTCTATGTATGTTCCTCCATGTGCTAACAAGGTGCAATCAGGTGCAGCTGAAGCCAAGCATTGCTTCATACCCAGAGAATTCTGCTTCTACCCCTTCACCTGAGCAGTGTGTATATTTGCTCTGTCCTCCTTTTTTATCTGCTCTGTGCAGTGTAGGTGCTGCTGCTGGAGCAACACAAATCCTTTTAGTCATGTGCAGCCTCCTGTGTATTTGGGCCTTACTGTACTCCAGGTTTATCCCCTCCACACATACCTTTGGTTTTACCAAGCTCCCAGGAGGAGGTTTATCTTAAGCTCAGAGTGAAGTGGAGGTCTAAATTCTGAGCTGTCTCTAAATCAATTCACTCCTCCCCGGTAGAAAGAGTCATTCGAGCCTACAGTGGAGCTGGCGCTCTTTTCAGTATTAGTTATAAGTTTTATCCTTATTTATCCAATTTTAATTCACCACTTCTAAAGTACTTTTCAAAGTAATCAGGTATGACAGTGCTGGGGTTAATTAACAGTTGGTATGCTGCCAGCAGCTTCCCCGTGATGGTATTGATGATGATACTGATCTTATCTGATATGCTTTGCTAGGAAAAAGCCCTCTCCAAGTAGGCAAAGGCATAACGATATGAATGCGTAAGGACGGTAGGTGTCCTTCCTGCTGTTTTATGGATGTGTCTGAAGGATTTCCTTTGTGAGAGAGAACAGAAGCTCAGCCTAACCCTTATCTGTATTACACCACAAAAATCTATCTTCAAATGACATCAAACACTTGTCTTGAAACCACAAAGCAAAGGGGTATAAAACAGAGTCTGAAAACTCATCTTACTGATTGCACTGAAGTAGCATCATCCATGAGATTCCGAAGGTCATTTGTGGTGTGAAGACATGAGTAGTTAGCATCCATGGACTGCTGCCTTGCCCTATTTCCAGTCTCAGCTTGTCAGATGCTCACAGATACCAACATTAATGAGACACAGGCTGGGTTCTTTCTTTTATGAATCGGGAAGCTTTGTGGCGTTTGCTTGAGGTCTGAAAGTGTTGGGGATGTTCATGCCTTCCCACGTTTTGCCTTTGCAGTGCGTGGGTTTGGTTGGTCTTCTTTGGTTTGGTCTTCCAACAAAATAGGAAACATATAAATTCCCAGAGTAATTACAAAAATGAGACACGAGCATCTCAGAAACGTCTCGCCGTCAGAAATGCTTCTGGAGGGGAGGCAAAGAAAAGAATAGTTTCACGTACTTCCAAACTAAAAGAGGGGACATTTAGATGAGACCTGAGGAAATTCTTCCCTGTGAGAGCGCTGAGGCACCGCAACAGGTTGCACAGAGAGGTTGTGGCTGCTCCATCCCTGCAAGTGTTCAAGGCCAAGTTGGATGTGGCTCTGAGCAACCTGGTTTCATAGAATCATTAGGGATCGGAAGGGACCTCGAAAGATAATCCAGTCCAATCTCCCTGACACAGCAGAGTCACCTAGACCAAGTCGCACAGGAACATGTCTAGGCAGGTTTTAATGTCTCCAGAGAAGGAGACTTCACAACCTCCCTGGGCAGCCCCTTCCAGTGCTCTGTTACTCTCACTGGGAAGTAGTTCCTTCTCATTTATACGGAACCTCCTATGTTCCAGCTTGCACCCTTTGCCCTTTGTTCTATCAAAGCAGAAAACTTTTGGACCATTTTCTCAAACTTCATGAGCAAATCAAGCATGTTTCCCCTCAGTCACAAAACTTTCTTTCTAGGGAGGTTGAGTAAAGAAGGAATTTGACAAGTTCTTTTCTCAAGGTTTGATTAATATTTTTTAATTTGGGGATATTTTCCAGAAAATGGACAAGGCAATGTTTTACTTGAAAGTTTAGACGAGGGCAAGTGACAAACTGACTAAATAAAACATATATGAGTTCCCTTGTTAGAAGTAGTTCTGGCTGCGTTATTTCTTGGACCCTAAATTTCTTGGAAAAACTTTTGGAAGCCATTGCACTGAGGACTCTTATTTCCACGATTCAGTCACGCAAAGACTCAGAATGCTGTAGAGAAATTCGATATATTGATGACCTTGGTGCCAACGTTAACTAGGAGAGCAAAGGAGGAGAGACAAGCCTGCGGCGCAGAAACAAATTAGATTTCAGTCGTGGTTTTAGTATCTTATTTGAGCTGTTCTGGGTGGTGATATCGGTTTGGACCATCTGCATTTGGGTTGTAACAAGCTGCGTTAAAACAAACGCTCACAATCTCGATGAGGTATGTTGTGTACATCCTTTTGCAGATGTAGTTGAAAACAAACATCCCTTGGCTCTGAAGGAACCTTCTCTTTTAAAATATCCCTTCATCTAATTTTCTGGAGTGTAAGGAAGCGATCGCACTTTTCGCTCCAGCATACGGCACTTTATCAAACTTGTATATAAATTACTTGATTCTTCATAGCGCTGATATTCTTCCAATTGTTTTAATAGACCATAAAAATGGTAATACTGTGGTAAACCATTAAACGCTTAGCCATTTAGCCCAGCAGTATTCCTTGTTTAATAGTTTTACTCATTTAACACTTACGATTTGTAACAGAGTAAATCTAATTTTAAAGTAGGTTGAGGAAGTTAAACCACCCCTGGGGAATAAATCTACACTCCCCTACCTGGAGGGCAATACTAATTTGCTATCCAGACCCAGAACAGGCTCAAATGAAGTCAAGCTCCAAGGATTACTAATGAGTGAGGCTTACATTGTATGAGCTAAAAGTCTTTGAATGCTATTTTTTACTTGAGAAACTGGCTGAACAAAAGTCTGAGAAAATCCGTGCAGTCAGTAGACTGCTGGTGCTTTTAAGCGTTGGTAATTATCAGCCTTCCTCCTTGGGATGTTAATGATGGCGGTTTGACCTTACCCCAGCATCCCTATCTAAATGTATAACTTAGCCATCAGTTTGCTTTAAATCAAGCACTAAATCCGTCCGAGTGCCATTTCACACGGATATTAAAAAAACATCAGGGTCTACTTGGCTGCTTTTGTCAGCTAAATCTTGCACAATCGTGTTAATAAATTAACGGAGGAAACTGGGCTTTTTATTGTAGAAGTTGGGACTTTTTTTGTTGGCATGAAGAGGAACACCCCACCATTTCAGTGCAGATTAACTCTTTGTAAATGTTATTCCAGTGATGTGACATCGTCCCGCCTTGTCACTGTGTGGAGATCTTCGGCCTCTTTCACAGAATCATGGAACATTTCTGTGTGACTTGGTCTAGGTGGTCCTGCTGTTGCAGGGGATTGGACTAGATGATCTTTCAAGGTCCAGAGAAGGAGACTCCACAACCCCCCTGGGCAGCCCATTCCAGTGTTATCTCAGTTCTGAGGTTGTCTTGTTATTTTATTCTGCCTTGCCTTCGGGTCTCTTTGCTCTGCTGAGGTAAGGGAATTGGAAGCATCAAGATTTAAAACATGAGCAAACAGCTTTTAGACCTTCTCAACAATGAAGTGAGAAGGTAGACAAACCTTGATGAATAAAGTGTAATGGGTTACACTTGGCAAAGCATAAAATAATGTGAGGAAAAACAATATTTAAGTGCCCATTCCTTCATTTCAGTCCCATTCAAGCCCAGAGGGTTCAGCAGGTACTAAAGAGGTGCCCAAGAGAAGACGGTTGGAACTTAGAAGTTGCAGATCCCTTCATCTCACTTTCTGCTGTGGCTGAAGTTTGCCCCCAACGGCCACTCTTAGTAAAACCTTACTATTTTCTTGGAGTAATGAAGCTGTGGAAAATCCAGCAAGTAAAGTATGTGGAAATCAGAATGAGGAACAAGCCCTAGAGGATTTTCAACCTAAATAGAAGCAGCTGTATCTTTAGCTCTGAAAACTGTTCCTTTTTCACCACTCTTTCTTTTTGCCTCTGGGATATTCCCCAAACGTGTGCATCTTCTGTTTTATGAAATGTACTTGCCTGCCTTAGATGTAGAGAGAAACAGGAGGAGGTGGACGATGGCATGGCCTCCAGCACTTTGTTTATGAGAACATCCTTCTAGCAATTTGATGTCTGCATGAGGTAGACGAATTGTTTCCAGTCTGCCCTTGAGCTGTGGATCAAGCAATTTTACCTCTTCTGACTCTTTTTCTGCTTTAAAACTTTATATTCCTTTCCCTGAGTCTTTAGACAGATGAGATTTTGGCCATTTGTAGTGACGGAGGCACTTTCAGCTCCCTTTCTTTTTCCTAGCAGTGTTTCCCAGTTGGGTCCTGCTAGCACCGAGTGGTCCTTCCTTTGCAAAATACTTACCGTGAGACCTGGCCCAAAGCCTTGTTGCTCCTTCATTGCACCTGTATGACAGCAAGGTTATGCAATTGTTGCTCCAAGCTTTCTTCATTATAGCTTAGCCTAATGAAATGGGGCTGGTTGCTCTGCTAGCCACAATTTTGTTCTTGGGCTGGGAATCAGCACATTTGTGCATGAGGGCTTGAAGGATGCAGCTGACTACTGGCTTAGCGTTTTCCTGGGAGAAAAGCCACACTTGCCTGCTTGTTCTCCAGCCCTTATGCTGCTATTGTTTGGAAAATCCTGTTTACCTAAAGGAATCCAACAAACAGTACTCAACTCCTAGTTATTTCAAAACATTGTTGTGGGTTTTTTCTCCAAAATGAAAGTCACTTTGCCAGTGCCCGTAGCCCTGGGGATCACACAGTTAGAAATGAATGCACAATGCCCTTTAGGGGCTGGGTCACCTCTGGGATGGCAGCACTGTGTGTGCAGAGCTGTTTGTTCCCATGCTTGTGCCCCAAGTGCCACAGAGAGCTGCTGCATTAAACACTGGCCTTTGCAAATTTGCCAGATGGGTCTGCACAGAAAAGGATCGCAGGGTTTTGTCCTTCATCGTCTCTGCGTGGTGCCCTAAAAGACAGGATTATCTGAAACACTAGTTCCATCCTCTGAGGAATTGCACGTTTAGCTCTGCGGTAGCTATTGTTGGATTGGTCAGTAGATCCTGGGTTTAAGTCACAGAATCACAGAACCGTTAGGGATTGGAAGGGGCCTCGAAAGATCGTCCAGTCCAATCCCCCTGCCACAGCAGGGTCACCTAGACCAAGTCACACGGGAACATATCCTGGCAGGTTCTAAATGTCTCCAGAGAGGAAGACTCTGCAGAGCAGTGGGTGTGGTCTGTCTTATCTTCAGTAAGGCATTTGATATGGTCTCACACAGCATCCTTACAGCCAAACTGAGGCAGTGTGGTCTGGACAATCGGGTAGCGAGGTGGATCGTGAACTGGCTGCAGGATAGAAGCCAGAGAGTAGTGGTCAATGGGACAGAGTCTCGTTGGAGGCCTGGATCTAGTGGAGTCCCCAAAGGGTCTGTACTGGGACCAGTACTATTCAATGTAGTCATTAATGACTTGGATGAGGGATTAGGATGCACTGTCAGCAAGTTTGCTGATGACACAAAGCTGGGTGGTGTGGCCGACACCCCAGCAAACATTTAGCAGGACCTGGACAGGCTGGAGAGCTGGGCAGAGAGAAAGGTAATTAAATACAGCAAGGGTAAGTGCAGAGTCTTGCATCTGGGCAGGAACAACGCCAGGTACCAAGTAACAGGACAAATTAAAACCTGTTGTTGTGCTCTTACCTGGCAGTGCTGATTCCTGAGCAGTGATGGCTGTGCACAATATTGCCTTGTTTATCTTTTTGCTGATTTACAGAAATAAATTCCTTTATCCACTGTGCACTGAGACACGTCCATGCAATTCACTCTTCTCAACGTGCGTTATTAGCTCTTATCCCTCCACAACAATTTGCTAAAATAATTGCCTCAGCCACAATGACCTTGTTAAGAGGTGTTTCTGAGGAAGATGTGCAACAGTTTATTTCTTACTGTCGCTTTCTTGTTTAAATTAGCATAATTTCTTCTTTAAAACAAACAGATCTGACTCCTCCGTTCACCAGCAGTGCAGGCGGGGGCTGTTCCTGCTGCTTTTACTTAGTTATTAGCTTGGGCTGAGTTTTCCTTTGGATGGTAACTAATGATAGATTTTGGAGGTAAACAGCTGCTTTCATGGAGTGACGTGTTAGTATTTTGCTTTGAAATCCCAGTGTCAGAGTGAAATTTATAATGAACAGCTTTTTTAATGTTCCTTTCATAAAGACTGTCTGAAACTCTGTGCAGATAACTATACACATATATGAGTGCTCTCCATCTCTTTGATAGTTACTCTAGAAGAAGACCTTCCTTCCCATTCTATGACAGTCTCTGGTGAGAAACAATTTCACCATGTGGGAGAGGAACACAAGAGTGTTGGTTGGTTCACTCTCTTCTCGCTGCTCTTGGAGGTCCTGCTTCTCTCCAAATTGTTGACTCTTTCAAACTTCTTAGAATTTTAATCAGTGAGGTAAATTTTTTATATTTTACTATAATTTCTACCAAAATCCCTATTCCAGAAGAGAGTCACAGAACATTAGGGATTGGAAGGGACCACAAAAGATCATCTACTCCAATCCCCCTGCCACAGCAGGATCACCTAGACTAAGTCACACAGGAACATATCCAGATGGGCTTTAAACATCTCTGGAGAAGGAGACTCCACAACCTCCCTGGACAGCCTGTTCTTGGACTAGATGATCTTTCAAGGTCCCTTCCAATTCCTAGTGTTCTGTGATTCAGTTTTCCTTCCTTGTATGTTCTTCATACAAGCTCCATGTGCTCCATACAGACTCCCTCATTCCTGTGGGCATTTCAAAAAGCTGGTATTTTAAAGTTAGCAAGTTGCTATTTGAAATTTCTGGTAACTTTTGTTTTTTCTTAATTCTACCTGATTCTGATTTAATGTTCATTTAGTCAGTTTATTTTCAGTGTTTTCAGGTGGATGCAACTTCTGTTTCTTGAAGGATGCCTTTTTCATATCTAATAGCCTCTCTTACTCTGCTATTTGAGAACAATGACTTATTTTTGAAAGGTAATATCCATGTTCTCTAAGCTTTTACCGTGGTGCCTTTAAGAGTCTCTACACCAGTTTATATAAAAAGAAAGCTGTAAAATATTTATGTGAGTACTTTAAAATTTTAGCTGATTCTTTTTAATATATTTTTAACTAGGTTCTTCATTTTGGTATCATTCTTCTTTTTCAAGTAAAGCAAGATAACCTTTCAAGTTAAACCTCTTGTGGGTTTCCTTTTGGGTTTCTTTTTGGCTTTTTTCCCCCTCTCACACAAGCAGTTTTGTATCTGAGTCTATTCCAGGGTTTTTCTTGGGTGACTTCATCTTAAATCTTCGGCTGATTCAAGAATTACGTCTTCTCTTCTGAGTTTTTTTTTTCATTAGCTGCTCCAAAAAAGCCATTTGTTGTGGTTTACTGTGTCCACCAGACGTGATATGTAGCCATCGTATACTGTATGGGGACTGAATAAAGTCTGTCATTATTACTGTGCTTTATGTCTTCATAGCTCTTTGCACTCCCCGGAAATTTGTAGCTGTTGCCATCCTAGTCTATTTTAGATATATTTTACATTTCTGGTTTTGTACATCTTGCTTAGCTCTCCAAAACTTTGTAGAGAAATAGGAGGCATCTTCCTAATACTCGCGCAAATAATCACTTACTAACCCTTAGTCATCCTTTTCAAAGCTTAAGGGGCAGGATCACATGAGATAAGATGTTCCTCTCATTCCAGCAATAACATGTTTTTCTTCCCCCTGCAACCTTGAATTGCAATGTCCCTTGAGTAATTCTCATGATTTGCAGTTGTGTGTTGGTATATCAGTACAGCTTCATCCCGTGTTACACCAGTTACGCTGCTGATTTATCCTGAGGGCCAGTGCCACCTTCTAGATCTTCTGTAACAAATGGCTTGTAAACCAACTAGTCTGCTCTTGTCCTTGAAGCCAGGTCAGTGGGTATTTTCTGGACTGCTTCTCAAGGTGGGAAATGCCACCCAAGTCTTCCTTGTGAGTTTCATCTAAAATGAAAAATTTTTCATTTGATAGATGGATATTTCCTATCACCACTCGTAACCTGTCAGAGTCCCCAATGGGTTTTCATCCCATAGAAAGCTCTTGTAATCTGTGGTGTAGGAACCAGAATTTCAAGACTTCAGGGGGTTTTTTTCCTAAGAACCACAGAATATTAGGGATTGGAAGGCACCTTGAAAGATCATCTAGTCCAAGACAGGTGGGTTTTAAACGTCTCCAGAGAACAAGACTTTGCAATCCCCCTGGGCAGCCTGTTCCAGTGCTCTGTCACCCTCACTGGGAAGAAGTTCCTTCTGATATTCCTATGTTCCAGCTCACACCCATTGCCCCTTGTCCTATGACTAGATGACATTGAGAAGAGCCTGGCTCCATCCTCCTAACACTCACCCTTCACATATTTATAGACACCTCTCCTGCTCTGTTTAAGGAGCGAGTGAAAACCAGGGAGGTAGCCTTTTCTAATCACCTGTTGATCTTCTGTGGTGTTGAAATTTTGAAAGAAGAGAATTTGCCTGTGTTATCATGGTATGTTCATTCCTTCTGATGGTCTTTTGCCTCCTGAAAAAGAGCAAATAAGTTTTATGTGCTGCAAGCTTCTAGTGTGACTTGATCTGCCTAGATGTGTTCCTGTGCAACTAGATGTTTCTGCTGTGTCAGGGGGATTGGACTAGACGATCTTTCAAGGTCCCCTCCAATCCCTAATGATTCTATGATCTCTGCATGAGAGTGGATGTTAGTAGTAAGTGTGGCTTTCCTAATGAGGACCTGTTCTGCATGAAGCCCTGTCACAAATAATAATAACAAACACCCACTTTCTGCTGGTATCTCAGAACAAAAGGAGACTACTGACTGTTTCCTCCACGGCTGTGTCACCAGCATATCCTCATTACCTGTCCATGGCAGCTGAGAACTGATTTATCCCCTGATGGTCAGAATGCTACCTGCAGTTTGGCTGTTTGCTTTTTTGTTTCGAAAGGTACAAGTAAATACTTCTCTCTTTTTCAAAATAATTTCTGGAGAATGCTGATTGTGCCGCTCGCAAGACGTTGGATTGCTTAGTGCACTTCCTGGCCCCTCAGCCCGTGACCTCCCAGAGTGGCAAACTCATGTGATTCCAGACAAGCTCCTGAATTGGCAGGAAATGATCTGACTGGTAGGAGGGAAATCAGACTGTGATTTCTTTCAAAGAGGATTTGCCTTATTGTTCCTGCCTTTGGGGTATGTGCACAGGTGCCTGCTGTCCATGTGGAGAGAATAAGAAGCTCTGTAATGCCATCGTCACGACTAGTAGTCACATGCCTCAGTTTCTTTGTTTTCCTGTGTGCTGTTTTGCTCTGGGGTCGTCTTCAGCTACTCCAGACTGCAGGAAGGAAACATAGGAAAACCTGGTTTTAGATTTTGAGCATTTGACTTGAAAGAAGAGTGACTAAAGATCTGGAGAGGGCAGCCACTTGAGGAAGATAAGCTTGGTAAGGGGAACCACAGAATCAGTCTGGCTTGAGAAGACCTCAGGAACCATCAAGGCCAACCATCTACCCTATGTTACAAGTTCTCGCCTAAACCATATCCCTCAACACCTCATCCAAACCATCTTTAAAGACATCCAGGGATGGCGACTCAGTCACCTCCCTGGGTGCCTGACCACCCTTTTTGTGAAGAAATTCTTCCTAATATCCACTCTAAGCGAACCCTGTTGTAACTTGAATCCATTCCCTCTTGATCTATCACTAATTGCTTATGAGAAGAAGAGTAGACATTCATGTGACTGAATGTCTGTTTTCAGTGACACCAAAATCTACAGAGCAGCTGGGTGGGAGGATAAGGTTTTTCGTTTCTCTGGAGTTGTAGCATAGAATCTCACAGTGCTTCCCATGGGTTCCAGCAGTGACAATTTAGAAATAAATGGTTGAGCCTGTCCTTCCTCAGTTCTTCCAAGGTGGACACAGAGCTGCTGGAAGGTGTCCAGCATAGAGCAATGAGAATGATGAAGGAAGTGGAGCACCTCCCTGATGAGGAAAGGCTGGGGGAGCTCAGTCTCTTTAGATTGGAGAAGAGGAGACTCAGGGGTGACCTCATTAATGTCTATAAATATGTGAAGGGTGGGTGTCAGGAGGATGGCACCGGGCTCTTCTCAGTGTCATCTAGTGATAGGATAAATAGGTGTAAGCTGGAACATAGGAGGTTCCATATAAATATCATAAGGAACTACTTCTCAGTGAGGGTGATGGAGCACTGGAAGGGGCTGCCCAGGGGAGTTGTGGAGTCTCTGTCTCTGGAGACATGTAAAACCTGCCTGGCCATGTTCCTGTGTGACTTGGTCCAGGTGGTCCTGCTCTGGCAGGGGGATTGGACTGGATGATCTTTCCAGGTCTCTTCCAATCCGTAACATTCTGTGATTCTTTGATTCTTTGTGATTCTTGTGGACCTGAAGAGTCCTCCTGCTGAATCTTGGAGTATGTTAGTAGAGACAGGCTTGTGTTAGAAGGGCAATTCCATGTCATTTAGCTACAGAGGTTTATTGCATTTTGCTTAGAGATCGTGACCAACACCAGATAGGAGCAGAGTTAGTGTTGTCGCTGAGGCCCTGCAGGCTCCTACTTCTGAGGTTCCATCTAAAGGTTGAAAGATTTATAGCCTTTATCTGAGTTATGGCTGTTGCAAGCTTTGTGATACACTTAGAATCACAAAACCCTTTAAGGGTTCTACTTCATGAATCCCCTACACATCCTGGTTCCTGGAATCCCAATTCCAGTAATATTGCAGGAAATACCGTGTCACAATAACTTTCAGTCCGGCAGTTCTGTTTTCTAGCAAGGAAATTGAATTAAAAGAGGGTAGAATTAGATGAGAAACCTCTGTTGGGACTAATTAGAAATAATTCTGCATGGTGTAAGGTTAAATGTTCAATCCACTGAAACTATGCAAAGCCATGGCTTGTCCAGCTTCCAGCATGCTGAGTGAGAAAGGAAATGAGACTCTCCCCGGAGACAGTTCCTTTTGGAAGAGGAGGGAAAACTTCACAGCTGAGGAAGTCAGGTTTATGCTGTGCCTTTTCTGAAAGGAGGCTCCACCAGTCTGTGGTTCAAAAATATGGTGTTCCTGCAGTTGGGGCTTTTCTGCAGATTTTAATTCAATTTCACTGAGGAACAAAGAGCTTTTCATGGAGACACGACCATCTTTCCCCTTCACTTCTTCAATGCCTCCAAAAGAAAAATTTAGTGGAGATGTATCTTAGGATGAGAGCAACTTTAGGACTTGAAGAACTCTCTGTCCAAATGAACTTTAGCTTAAGACACATGCATGATTTTGTTTTTTTAAGGGGGCTGTTGCTGTTGGTTTGAACACCTGTGGCTCTGTCTCTCTTTTTCATGCTCTATCTCTCTTTTACGTGCTCTGTGTCTCTGACTGGGAAGAAGTTCCTTCTCATATTTATACGGAACCTCCTATGTTCCAGCTGACACGCATTGCCCCTTGTCTATCACTAGATGACACTGAGAAGAGTCTGGCTCCATCCTCCTGACACCCACCCTTCACATATTTATAGACATTAATGAGGTCACCCCCTCAGTCTCCTCTCCTCCAAGGTCAAGAGACCTAGTCCCTCAGCCTTTCCTCGTAAGCGAGGTGCTCTACTTCCTTCATCATCCTCGTTGCTCTACGCTGGACCCCCTTTAATTTCATTACTGTTTATTTTTTGGACCCAAGTTACACATCCTACTTTTGCAGTGTGAGGTTGAGTGAACAGTGTTTCCTGTATGAAGGCCCATAAGGGTCATCTTACAAAACAGTGACTGAACTTGGAACACCCATAAATGAGTTCTTCAGAAGTTGGAGGTGAAGGCTCCTTTGGTGAGGTGTCAAGAGAGAGCTTGAACTGCAGAGCTGGCTTTTCCAGTACTGCATAGCTCTGAGCATTGGCTTCAGCTGTGGACTCCAGTGTGCTCCATCACATTTAGTGCCATTTGCGTATTTATCTGGTGCCAGTTAAGAGAGGCAAAATTTTATTAAGCGCGTTAATCACCTAGCAACATTTGGCTTGCTGTCTCAACTGCAGAAGAAACAGATAAAAGGAAAAATAAAAGGTTTTGTGCATAATGTAATTGTAAAGCATGAAGGAAATGAAAACTGCAAACATAAAAGATCAGTTGTTCTCTCAAATCCTTTCCATTCTAATGTGTTTTAATACCTCAGAAAAAGAAAAGGACCCTTTTATGTGTGACTTTTATCTAGGTTTTCATCTTGTAACACCACCAAACCACTTGTGCTTTGAGAAAGTCTACTTACAAGTTTTTATAAGTGTTTATGAAAATGGCAGGACAATTTGATAGAAGCCAGAGAGTAGTGGTCAGGTCAGAGTCTAGTTGGAGGCCAGTGTCTACTGGAGTCCCCAAGCATCGGTATTGGGACCAGTGCTATTCAATGTATTCATTAATGACTTGCATGAGGGATTAGAGAGCACTGTCAGCAGGTTTGCTGATGACACAAAGCTGAGAGCAGTGGCTGACACCTCACCAGGCATCAGACATCCTTGGGTGGATCAGAAGCAGAGTGGTTAGCAGATTAAGAGAGGTTCTCCTCCCCTTCTACTCTGCCCTGGTGACACTGCATCTGGAGTATTGTGTCCAGTTCTGGACCCCTCAGTACAAGGAGGACACAGAACTGCTGGAGAGAGTCCAGCACCGAGCCACAAAGATGATGAAGGAAGTGGAGCATCTCTCTGACAAAGAAAGGCTGAGGGAGCTGGGTCTCTTTAGCTTGGAAGAAAGGAGATGGACCTCATTAATGTTGATAAACACATGAAGGGTAGGTATTAGGAGGATGAAGCCAGGCTCTTCTTGGTGGTATCTAATGACAGAACAGGGGGCAATGGGTGTAAGCTGGAACATAGGAGGTTCCACATCAATATGAGAAGAAACTTCTTCCCAGAGAGGGTGATGGAGCACTGGAAGGGGCTGCCCAGTGGGGTTGTGGAGTCTCCTTCTCTGGAGATGTTTAAAACCCACCTAGATGCATTGTAGTGCAACTTGGTCTAGATGCTCCTGCTGTGTCAGGGGGATTGGACTAGATTATCTTTCAAGGTCCCTTCCAATCCCTAATGTTATGCGATTCTGTGAAGTTCTGTTGGTTGGACCCTTCTTGTAAGGTATCCACTGAGTGGTTTTGTGTTTCTGCATTAGTTGTGCTAGGGATTTGCTATAATGGATGTCATAACCATCTGCTGAAGCTTTGGGAAGTATTGACCATCAGTTGTAACATAGTCTTTTCAATTGTAGCTCCAAGTAATTGTGTTTTCTTCATTAATTTGTAAGATATTACCCTGTATTTAAAAGCACAAGGAAAATCCCATTTAAGGAGGCTTTGTCCTCTGGTTTTTAATAACAATAAGGTTTTTTCATGTTAAATTTAAAGCATGTAACTCCTCAGCAAATAAGCTGCTTCGTGTAATCAAGAGCAGCACAACTGGACTATGAGCGTCTGCTCTGATCCCAGTTTTCAAATACCACAGAGTCTTCAAACACAGAAGGAACCGATGTCGTCTCTACTCTCCCTGTTTTCTGCTTTGAAAAGTCAAAACTTCCTTTCTCATGTAATTGCCCTTGCAGATCTCATCAGTGACGGTTCACATGCTGTGCCTCACAGATCAGAGAGATTTCAAAGCTTGCTTTCTGATGAGTAAGAGCTTCTCTAGCCATCACGCCCAGCCAGCCTCGCTGCCTGCTTCTCTCCAGCTCTTGCAGTATTGCTTTATTGTCTTTACGCTGCTGAACTCGCCAGTTGAGCTGCTTGTACTGCCGCATCTCACAGTGGGACGTGGGCACAGACCTTGCTGCGGAGCAGGAAAGTTGTTTGCCTTTGGTTTTTTTGTCCCTTGTCAGGATTAATCCACAAGTACTTAGTGTTATGTGCGACTGCATTGTAACAGCTCAAAATTCTTATCAAAAGATACTTAGTTTTGCAGGTCACTTTAATGAATTGAGATAGTTGATAACTTAATAAAGGAATCAAGCTGGCAAGCTATGCGATAAACAACCGGTTCTTCAAGAGCCTCCTAGTTATTCTTGTCTGTTCCCAGCTTTATACTTAGTAGGAGAAGTTATTTTAGGACACATTAAAAAAACCCCTTCATAAATATGATCACATTCCTGACAAGTGAGTGGCTTTTCTGACTTTAAATGTCAGCATCTGACAGCGTTTCCACTTCCTACCTCAGGTCTGTTATATTGCTGGCAGTTCACAGTATTCAAGCAGCGTTCATGGATGGTTATGACGTGGCGTTTCATAATCGCTGCTCCGTACGGCACCGTCAACGAACACACCTCCTTTCTTCTAGCAGCTTTTCTTCACCTTCAGTGTAAAGTTGCCCTGACAATTTCCCAGTGGGTCCTGTTTTGAAAAAACCTATTTAAAACCTCAGTCTAGAACTGCAGAGGTGCAGTTACAACTGTGTCAAAGCAATTCCTTCTATCGTGTGGATTCCTTAGTCTCAAATATCAGAACAAACTTCAGGAATTCAGTGCTTTGTCACAGTCACTAACTACTACTGCGAGTAGGAGATACTCATCACTTTGCTTTTTTTTTCTTCCTTGTAGGTAAATTGTGTGAAGCACAATGAGTAAAAATACTTGAATGAAAGTAAAATTGCTTGTACTTACAAGAAAACACTTCAAAAACATCTAGATTAATAAAGGTGTGTTTCTTTCTTGAGTGCAAGTTTTCCTTTCCTTGTGGGGTATAGGAAGCCAGGGTGCCTTAACCTTTTAATCCCTCCCAAGCAGTGCATTCCTTGAGGGTGATGGAGCCCTGGAACAGGCTGCCCAGGGGAGTTGTGGAGTCTCCTTCTCTGGAGATGTTTAAAACCCACCTGGATGTGTTCCTGTGTGACTTGGTGTAGGTGATCCTGCTGTGTCAGGGGGATTGGACTAGATGATCTTTCGAGGCCCCTTCCAATCCCTAATGATTCTGTGAAAGTAGTATGTAGAACCCACATTTGATGGATGAGCTAATAATTCTGCTTTCTCTTAAATAGTATTTTCAGATAACTTGTTCTGATTTAAAAACAGCCCAACCAGAAATGACAAATCTGTGAAAGAAGCAACAATTTTGTGTTTGAAATTTTCTTGCTCGATCTGCATGACCGAAGGATGAGGATTTTCTGTGCTTTCCAAATCCTCACTCTTTTTCCTGAAGAATGAGGGAAATCCCATGACTGTAAGGGAATGCTCATATGTCATTTAATTACACATCAGCATCAGTTCTGCAGGCAGTGGCCTCTTGGCAGATGGCAGTGTCTTGAAGAATGTTAAAGTAGAGCTTGGGTTAGTGGCGAGTGCTGGCTCTGCAGCAAGAGATGGCAGGCTCTTTGCTCAGTGCACTCGAATATATTTCACCACAGAATGAAAACAAACATTTGTGGTTGCTGTATTCAGGAGGGAAACAAGCATCCTGCTCTGGCAGGGACATTGGACTAGATGATCTTTTGAGGTCCCTTCCAAGCCCTAATGTTCTGTGATCTGTCTGTAGTAACTGTGTTGGTAGTTCTGTGGTGGGGGACGCTTGTCAAGACTAAAATGTACCATTTTCTCCTGTTGATTTTGGATTGGTGAATGCTTCTCAAAGGACTAAAAATGGGGTTGGTAATGGCCTTTGTTGTTAAGTAGAACTTTGGGTATATGCTTTGCAGATGTGCTGCTAGGTAGGTGATTAAATTCATTTAGCAGTGCATTTGGATATTATCATTGGCTCTCACTGCTAGGAGCATTGAGCACAATCTGTGGCCCTCTAAGCATGTAAATTATCCTTTCAGCAAATTCCTAGCACAGAGGTATGCCCCGTGCACTTGGTATTCTGTAGCCTCAGTTCAGTAGCATTCTGACTTGTCTAATAGTGAGGTTTTATATTTCATCTTAAACTTTTTTAGAGTAAAGTTGTTATTTATCTAGGTTCTTTTTCTGTTGTCCTAAATCAGAAGGGGAGAGTCCTTGGTGTTGATGGCTAGATAAGGATTTTGAGTTCTGTTCATCTTGAAGATGCTGGAGTTGACGCGTGCTCCAACTGGTTGACAGAAGAGAACGATGCAATTCCTTTGTGTCAGCATCCATATCAAACTTTTCCAGGACTGTTATAAACCTCTTGCCCATCTCAAACTTCCGTACAAACAAAAAAGAGCCGTTGTAAACCTCTTGTACTAAACCTCCTTGAAAATCATTGGGCTCTTCCTACCAAGGAATTCTTCAGCCTGGTTCTTTTCAATCCCACAGGAGCTAGTAAAATAAAATGAGCAAGGTGGGCTTTTTATTACATTAGTGAAGCAATGTGAAATAACTGGTTATTTCACTGTAGTTCAGACTTGGCAGTCTGAATTTTTTAGTTTCATGGAAGTACAGGAAAAAGAAATATTGCCAATTGTATGGAAAGAGTTTACTGTGTAGGATTCCTTGTTGCTTAGTGAATCTCTGAGTCACAAACTTGCTGTAGCTCTGCTACAACTAAGAGAGAGAATTTCCACTTCCCCCTCCCGGGTCTTGCCAGCCTTCTCTGCCTCTCTGCTGGAGAAACTGCTAAGCAAGGACAAAGTTTGGGGTTGTTCCACTGGGCTGCAGCTGCCTTACCTTGTGATTCGAAGGGAGGTGTAGGAGACAAGAGGAGGGTTTAAACTTCAGGGGGGCACAGCTTGATGCACTTTATTATGCACTTCACAAACATCAAAGCAAAGGGGTTTTTTGTTATATCGGGCATTTTGGAAGCTGGGAATGATGGCTCTGTGGCAGTGACTGCAGAGGCTTACAGTAGCAAAGTGCTGCATCAGTTGTTTGTGTGGTGAGTTCTGGGAAGCCAAAGTGGCTTCTGGGAACCTGGTGTGTTGTCGTTTTGAAGCCAAAAGAAGCGCTGGGTCTTACAGGGGGGTATTTCAGCATCGGAGACGTCCCTTGATGTTAGCTGTCAGGAAAGCAGTATAGTTCATCTGCAGTTGTGCAAGGGAAGGCTTGATTTAAATGGGAGAGCAAACACATCAGCACTGGTCTTTGATTTTTCTTGATAGAGAAGAATAAAGCTTCTTGGTCTCAGGCTTCCGCAGGATCTGTGGACACAGTGGTCAGGAATGATTGTGAGTGCTGTGGAAGGTGCCAGGCACTGAGATTCCTGAACTCACAAAGCAGCTGAGCAATTTGTGCTTTTTGCAGACCTGGGACACAGCCAAATTAGCCAGCCAGTTGCTCAGCCTTGGTGTGTAAATAAAGGAGGGTTGTGCCCCTACGTGTCAGCCCCTTAGACTAGAGGGAAAGCAGCTAACAGGGGTCAATGAATGAATTTCCCAAACCGCAGTGGGCTAGAAGAAGGGGAGAGTGGGAAAAGAGTAAGTTTGGCTGTTGTTTTGTTTTTTTTAAGGAGATGGGAGCACTCATTACACTTGATGAAGAGAAGAATAATCTGAGAGTCAAAGGTTCTTAATTATGTTTTCACTTGATATGAGCTTTGTCTTGCAGAGCTCTTGGGCAGCCATGCCAAGGCGCTCTGTGTTTAGAGCCATTTGTATTCGACAGGTGAACATTTACGCGTGTCTCTAGGCAAAGAGTTCACATGCAGAAATGAAAATCCACCTGCGCTTCTCTGAGGTGAAGGAGTCAATCCCCAAAAGGCTGCAAACTCTGTGTCCGTACAAGAACTTTGGATTGCAGAACAGAGTGGTAAATGCTGAATGTGCAGAAGACCTTAATTTCCTGTGTGCAGGGCTGAGCAAGGTTATTAAGGAGCCCTTTCAAGTTAAAGGTTTTCCCTGGGGAAACTCCAGAAACACAGCTGCTTAAAAGGAAAGAGAGAGAGAGAGGGGGTAAAAAAGTAGGAACAGAAAAGGTGCTGAGATGTGCTATGTGCTGCATGGAAGATGGAGGCCATATTTAGCACAAAGCTGAGGAGAGGCAAGGTAGCAGCAGTAGAAATGGGAGGAGGGACTGAGCTTGAGGGACCGACCAAGCTTTCATCAGCACTCGTTCTTGCTCCTCGTACCCTACCCAGACACGTCGCATGCTGGTGTAGAGGGTTGCTGGCGTGTGAGAGGACAAAACCTGCGAGTGCTGAATGAGCGTTGAATCAACAACTGGAGCTGAGGAGAGAAAGAGAGAAGAAAGTGTGTGTTTGTTCTGACTAGAGCTGATCTGGGAGATCTGTGTATGGGAAACTTGAGTTTGGTGACTTTGCTGCATCGCTGGAACTATCTGTGGGAGCAGAATCCACTGGTGCTGTCTAGTGCACCTAAAGGAAGGCTGTTCTGGAGGGACAAGGGTGTGTTTGGGGAAAGCAGCAGAGAAATGCAGGTGATAGTTTGGAATAGACAAACCCCTTAAAGGATGGGGTTTTGGAGAGGCTTTCCAGGAGTCTTCCAAAATAATTGAGAGAAACCCTACTGTGATGTGGAAATTGAGGAGAAAGCCTAGGAATCAGGATGACTGTAATTTTTGAACTATATGAATCAAATCATAGAATCACTAGGGATCAGAAGGGACATCAAAAGATCATCAACTCCAGTCCACCTGAAACAGCAGGATCACCTAGACCAAGTCGCACAGGAACATACCAAGCAGGCTTTAAACATCTCCAGAGAAAGAGACTCAGAGACCCAGCTCCCTCAGCCTCTCCTCATAAGGGAGGTGCTCCACTTCCTTCACCATCTTGGCTGCTTTATGCTGGACACCCTCCAGCAGCTTTGTGTCCTTCTGGAACTGTGGGGCCCAGAGCTGGAAACAATACTTCAGATGTGGTCTCACTAATGCAGAGTAGATGGGGAGAAGAACCTCTCGATCTGCTAACCACTCCCCTTCTGATCCACCCCAGGATGCTGTTGGCCCTCTTGGCCACAAGAGCACATTGCTGGCTCATAGTCATCCTTCAGGAATGCTTTGCAGAGTCTATATTTACTTTCAGTAGCATCTATTTGTCCCTAAGTCAGTCCCAAAAAGTCAACAGTAGGGGACAACAGGAGTCGCTGCTAGTCATGGAACCAAATAGCACCTTACGGAGGGAGGGACCAGAAACAGTCTGCTTCAGTGTCTAGAGCCAAAGACAGAAGCATGAGCTTACTGTGACCTTGAAAAGCTGTGGCTATACAGGTCTGGCGTGCTCAGACTTGAACTTTGCTGTGAGGTGACGCAGAGATTGCCAAAAGCTGGGCTTTACAATGTGAGTGTGCCTCCAGGATACACTCAGCCTTTGCATGAACGCAAGCGTTTCTCTGCTGACACTGCATGCACTGATATTAAATTGGGAGAGGAGGTGGGAGGACAGCTTGTGGCTGAGGACTCTGATCCCATTAAAGGTGGTCTTTCACTCACAATACGGAAAAAGTGTAACTGGAAACAAAAACACAAACTGGCATCTCGGTGAGAGGAGCAGATTGCCCTTTCCCCGTGCGCATCCCAGTGTGACAATTACACTGAGGTTTGTTCCTGTGCTGGCTCTGCCTGTCCCACTCTAATTCCAGCACTTGGTGTGTTGCCACTGTGTGTACTAGTGCCCCACAAGGCAGTTACCATAAAGCTAGGGCTCAGTGCACACCCGATCCAGAAAGATGGTCAGGCACTGACACAGAATCTCTTTGTGAAGATGATGTGCGTGGACTATGCAGCTCATAAATGCAAGTAAGAATGATTCTCATGGCTTGGGACCAGAATCTGAGCACTAGCACTCTTAAACCCCCCTGAATTGTATTAATACTCTGTGGCACCCTCTTACTGTGGGATGTTGTTAGAGGAATTATTTCATCTAACTGCATGAAGTCTGTGTCCTGTCAGAAGAATCTTGGCTGACTTATTTCGTTGACCGACTCAGTTATTTTTATGGATAGTGCCACATTGTGCCACAAGCAATGAGATGGTCGCATCCTGTCTCTAGAACGAGAGATGAAAACAGTTATTGCTATAGTGTGACTTAAAAAAAATACCCTATGTTAGTAAGAAAACAAAGCAGTGTGAAATAGCTAACATTTCAGCTTCCACAAGTGATTTGGTTTGTTTGAGAAGGGGTAGGAATATTGTCGGTCAGAATTCTGCATAGTGTGGTCTGGACGATCGGGTAGAGAGGTGGATCGTGAACTGGCTGCAGGACTGAAGCCAGAGAGTAGTGGTCAATGGCACGGAGTCTAGTTGGAGGCCTGGATCTAGTGGAGAGCCCCAGGGGTTGGTACTGGGACTAGTCCTATTCAATGTATTCATTAATGACTTGGAGCAGGGATTAGAGAGCACTGTCAGCAAGTTTGCTGATGACACAAAACTGGGAGGACTGGCCGACACCCCAGCAGGCTGTGCTGCCATCAGCTGGGTGGGGAGAAACTGAATGAAATATAACAAGGGCAAGTGTAGAGTCTGGCAAGAGGCAAGAACAAGCCCAGGTACCAGTATAGGTTGGGACTGGCCTATTGGAGAAAGGGACCTGGGGTCCTGGTGGACAGCAGGATGACCATGAGCTGGTGATGTGCCCTTGTAGCCAAGAGGTCCAATGGCATCCTGGGGTGGATCAGAAAGGGGGTGGTTAGCAGATGAAGAGAGGTTCTTCTCCCCTTGTATGCTGTCCTGGTGAGACCACATCTGGAATATTGTGTCCAGTTCTGGGCCCCTCAGTTCAAGAAGGGCACAGAACTGCTGGAGAGAGTCCAGCACAAGCAATGAAGATAATGAAGGAAGTGGAGCACCTCCCTGATGAGGAAAGGCTGAGGGAGCTGGGTCTCTTGAGCTTGGAGGAGACTGAGGGGTGACCTCACTAATGTCTATAAATATGTGAAGGGTGGGTGTCAGGAGGATGGAGTCAGGCTGTGCTTAAACTCATCTAAGGACATAACAAGGGGCAACGAGTGTCAGCTGGAACACAGGAGGTTCCATATAAATATGAGAAGGAACCTCCTCCCATTGAGGGTGGTAGAGCACTGGAAGAGGCTGCCTGGTGGGGTTGTGTAGTTTCCTTCTCTGAAGACATTTAAAATCTCCCTGGCTGTGTTCCTGTGAGACTTGATCTAGGTGAATTTTATGATTCTATGATCCTCCTGTGTCAGGGGGATTGGACTAGATGATCTTCAAGGTCCCTTCCAGTCCCTAATGTTCTGTGATTCTGTGGTAAGTCACTTCTATAGATAGGCCCTGGGTAAAAATATAATGCAAATTTGGTTTGGTTGGGTGGAAGGATGGGCATGGGGGTGTTTTTTGCATGTTTTATTATTTTTAATAGGCCTAATTTTACTCTTTGTGAAACTGCAGAACAGATCCTAACGATAAGTGTCTTTGTGCAGAGAGTGGTATTAAATAATATTCTAATTCCTCTACGGCCAGCCAGCATAATACAGATATTAAGGCATAGTGGAGGATGATGTCTTTGATATAAATAGGTTTTTCTGTGTCACCTACATGCATTATGAATCATGTTGTAGTACTATAATGTACATAATGTAGTACAGATACGTCCTTTGAAATGCATTTTACTTGAGTTGGGTTCCATATAGGAGAAATCTTCTTTTGCCATTAGTGTTCAGCATAATAATTACTCTTATATAAACTTGGCTGAATTCTTTAGCAGCTTTAAAAGTAGACTGAAAGGCTAGTGCAGTGTTCACCAAATTTCAGGCAATACTTAAGCTAAAACTGCTCAAAAACAAGTAATAAAGTTGTGCCTGGGTTTTCTGGATATAAATAAAAAATGCCATGAAAAGATAACATTTCAGAACCAAATTGAGTTGTTAGTGATGAAGTATTTTAATTATTGGGCTAATTGCCGTATAGTCCTTTAGCAGAGTAATTATCTGAGCTTCAGTTAAGCCCAGAAATTCCTAGTACTTCTGGAAATTAATTAACTTTTTGATACATGCAAACTTTATTCTGAAGTTTTCTGGAGTAAAAACTTGGGCATCTGACATGTTTAGAAAGTGGCAGGGGGATTGGACTGGATGATCTTTCGAGGTCCCTTCCAATCCCTAGTGATTCTATGAGTATATTTTCAGCCAGTAGATTTGTGTAGCTTCAGTGCTGTGATTACAGGCCAAAAACCCATGAGAAGTCACCCCTTTCCCCCTGAAATTTTGCAGCTGTGTATCGTGGACAGGGTTTCAACCAGTAACAAGAGCCTGGTGATGGAAAACTTGCTCACCAAAGCCTTATAACAGCATAAGGCAAGGGAGATCACCTGTGTTGGTGTCTGAAGATGCAGAGGGCATGTCCACATCACACTGGGCTGCTCCACTTCTTGTTGTCGTAGTTCAGGACAGCTGTGCAGAACGACACTCACAAGTTCAGTAGCTGCAGAATCAGTCAGTCTGAACAGCAGAGGTGTGTGTAAACAGGAGATGTAGTAGGGTGGGTGGTTATCTGCCATACGAGTGACCTTCGGTTTAATACGCAGCTGTCGGTATTGATTTGATCGTACAACATGCTATCGAACTGAAAAGCAAGATGAGCCAAATCCCCCTCATTGTTCTTGAACGTTGCAAGACTCCTTATGTGTATAAGGGGACCAGGAGGTGACTCTATAAAAAGAATATTTATCTGGGTTTTTAGATCATCTGCCAGATTCTAATCTCTGTAGGCATAGAAACAGGGATTTTTTTTTTTTCTTTGACAGCCACGCATCTGAAATTAGAGTTTAACTCCTACAGTTGTCAAAATAGATTTTCTGTGGTGGCAGAGCTTTTTCTAGCATCAAAAAGAATTTTTAGTTTAAGTTTCATCCCTGGTTTATGAAGACTTGGGTTAGTTTTTCATACAGAGTGATTTCTCATCCTCAGTTAGAGGACTCATGTGCCCCTAATCATTAACATTCCTCCTAGAGGAAGCAGAGTTTAAAAACAGTTTGGATGATGTATGCCACTGGAGGTGATGTCTGCATGTTGTAAGGCATCTGATGTCTCTCAAGGGCTGGTGGTCAAGGTATCTCTGTACAAAATTTCAACCCAAGAACCACCAAGCAGATGGAATCTTCTGGGCTAATGTAGACCAGAATGAAGTTTGTTATAGAATCATAGAATCATTAGGGGTTGGAAGGGACCTCGAAAGATCATCTAGTCCAATCCCTCTGCTCAGCCAAAAGAAACTTCTAGACTTGGCCCAGTAAATTCATAACCTGTATGTGGGTAAGGAATGATCTGTTCCAAACATTCTTCAATCATTTTTTATAGACTCTTTGACTTAATGTGTGACTTGGTCCAGGTGGTCCTGCTCTGGCAGGGTGATTGGACTAGATGATCTTTTGAAGGTCCCTTCCAATCCCTAATGAGTCTATGATTTTGTTTGTTTTGATGCTGTTTGGTTTGGTTTCTTTAACTTTACTATTTGAAACATCCTAACAAAATACAGCTTGAAAAATCTGTGTGAACACAATTAGAATAAAATACAATGAAATGATGATATAAACTCTTGGCACAAATTTTATCCCATGAAAAGAGAAAGCAGAAGCCTCATAAATTCCCACTTGGGGCTGTGCTGTCTGTTGGATGTGTTCGGTAGCCGGAGAGATGATAGTGAGAGGAAAGGTCATATGAAGATCATGCAAGAAATAAAAAATTTCCTCTCTCTCTGAAATTCTAATTTTTTTTTTAATAACAAAGGCCTTTTCAAAATGTGAGGCTAGAGACTACACCAAGCATTGTGGCAACTCCTAAGTGTGAAAACAGTTTAGGGAAAGTTGGAAGACCTCTTGGTGCGTTTAACTGAGTGCTGGGAAATTATACTCTTCCATTTGTTCTAAATTTCCTTGTTATCTTACCTTTCCAGCAGTAAAAATCGGTGTGTTAGGGTTTCTTATTTCATTTGCTGTAGGTAATTGAAATTTATGCATCAAATTAAACTCGCCTCCCACATTTGGAGCCTGCCCACTCAATAACCTGCTCGAGGAAATCAATTTTCAATTTCATAGGAAGAAGAGCAGGTAGAGATCTTAGTCATCATGTCTGTCATCCTGCTTCCAAGCAGGATCAGCCGGGCTTTCTCCATCTCTGATGGATGAGAACATAAGTGCTCTTAAAATCGCCAGTTATGGAGTCTCTGCAGTATCCTTAGGAAATATATCCTGAGCTTAAGTGTTCTTACAATTAGAAAGATTTTCCCAATATCTACCCTAAATCTCCTTAGCTGTAAGTTAAGCTCCTTAATTCTTGCATTATTCCAAGTGAAAAATGGTGAAGAGATTCCTTCCTGCCTTTTAGTACATTAAGACTGTTATCAAACCTGCTCTCGGTCCCTGCTTTTTTCAGTAGGCTGAGCATCAACAGTTTAACCTCTTCTTGTAGGACAAATCTAAGACCTTTGATCATTCTCTTGTGTTTTTGGTGGCTGTTCTTTTTAAATTGTTTTAACTTTTTTTGCAAGTTCTTCCCCTTGTATTGAACAGCGCTGATCAAAACCGGTGCAGAATCCAGATGAATAGATATTTCTGGAGCATAATGTCCTTCTGTGCCTCCCAGGAAATTGTTCCCTTTCTTATGCATGACATTTACTGAGTCATAAGCAACTTATGATCTGCTATAACCTTCTGATCAAGGCTTCAGGATTCCCAGTTAGCTGATTATTCACTGTGTTTCCTTTGTGCTTCTAAATTTCCTTGTTCTTTTGAATTGCCCATAAGAGTGAGTCAACGAGCTTAGAAGTATCGGGACGTTTAACACTATTTCTTTTTCTGCCCCCTCACTTCATTATTCTTCTGGGGTTTTCTATATGTCTGTTGCTTTGTTAGAGAAAAAATTAAATGTATTTCTTTGGACTACTTTTTTGCCAGATCTCTTTGCAATATTTCTCATTACAGAAGGTTACAACGAGTTTGATTTGTCTCTGTATTTTTCTAGGATATTAAGATATTCTCTCTAATGGTCTGACCCTTATTTTCTCCTGTTTTCTAGATGTGGTAGGTGCAGCTTGTCCCCTTTTCTCTCTCTGTCCAATAATCCACCATTGTCACGAGTAACAAATAATAAATTAATTTGGCCATTGTCCCAGTCAGATCTTTAATGAGCAAAATCCACACCCTCGATGTATTACCTTTTGGAGAGCAGTGTACAAGAAGGAGACCTGGGGATCCTAGCTGACAGCAGGATGACTACGAGCCAGCAATGTGCTCTTGTGGCCAAGAGGGCCGACGGCATCCTAGGGTGGTTAGCAGATTGAGAAAGGTTCTTCTTCCCCTCTACTCTGCACTAGTGAGACTACATCTGGAGTGTTGTGTCCAGTTCTGGGCCCCTCAGTTCCAGAAGGACACAGAGCTGCTGGAGGGTGTCCAGTGTAGAGCAGCAAAGGTGATGAAGGAAGTGTAACACCTCCCTTATGATGAAAGGCTGGGGGAGCTGGGTCTCTGGAGCTTGGAGAAGAGGAGACTGAGGGGTGACCTCATTAATGTCTATAAATACGTGAGGGCTGGGTGTCTGGAGGATGGAGCCAGGCTCTTCTCAGACTCATCTAAGGGTAGAACAAGGGGCAATGAGTGTCAGCTGGAACATCAGAGGTTCCCTATAAATATCAGAAGGAACTTCTTCCCAATGATGGTGACAGAGCACTGGAACAGGCTGCCCAATGGGGTTGTGGAGTCTCCTTCTCTGGAGACATTTAAAACCTGCCTGGATGTGTTCTTGTGTGACCTGATCTAGGTGATCCTGCAGTGGCAGAAGGATTGAACTGGATGATCTTTCGAGGTCCCTTCAAATCCCTAAGGTTCTGTGATTCTTTGATGTTTTCACTTTAAGCAGCCTTGTATTTAAAGGTGTTGCTAGCAGAAGGTTGCACACACTGATTTTCTTGCTTCTGAACAATTCCATTGCTTTTGTAAGACAATGTTAAACTACATGAGTAAATGAGTTGGCAAGATGACTACTGAAAGGTCACTGAGAACACAGTGAGTCAACCATTGCTTGTGGTTTTCAGGCTGAGGAGAAAACAGCAGATGTTTGTCTGTAAAAGCTGAGGTTTAAGTGGGAGGAGCACAGGTTTCCTCCTGTGATGTGAAGGTTGATGTGAACTACCCATTAAAAGTATTTGTTGTACGAAATAGAATCCCAAAAGGTCTCTGATGGGGATTGTCTATTTGTTTTTCCCTCTTTTATTTCCTTTCTCCATCTGCAAGGGCACATCTCGTTACCTCAATGATGGAGAATTCCAGAAAGGACCGAGTCAGACTTTGTTCTTTTTTTTTCTGAATGATTTGTGTAGGATAAATGCAATTAGGAAACTCAGTGAGTTTGCTAGATATGCCAGGTACTTAACAGATTTTGTTGTTTCACAGAGGGAGAATCATAGAATCCTAGAATCATTAGGGATTGGAAGGGACCTCGAAAGATCATCTAGTCCCATAAGAAGGAATAGCATTGCAATTTAACCCTCCCCATGTTCTCTGCACTCAAATATTGAAAGAAATCTCTTACTCTGTAGTAATATCTGGCACGTGACGTTTTTCTGCTCAGAATGTGCTGTATGATCTTAAGATTGATAAATTTTCTGGTTTGGACTAAAGTGCTATGTGCATCAAAAAACATGGCAGAAATGGATTTTATGCGTGTTTTAGATGCCTACTCTACCTTTCACAGCGAGCAAGATTATAAGCATCTGCAAATGATCACAGAGCATAACTGGGAAGATAAGCTGTAATGGAAATGCACCATCTCGAGTAGCTTTATAAGCATAAAATATTAAGAAACCATCTGTGTCAAATAATAAGTTAATAACACTTTTTGGTTAATGCTCTGAATCTTTTGTCTGCTGCTGCCACATCACTTTGTGCTTTGTGTAATATAGCTTGAGCACAGAATTTAGTGCTTTGAAAAATACGTATAGCGTTCACAGTAAGTACTTTATTCTTTACACTTGTTGATGACAAGGATGGATTCTCCCAGATGCATTAAGATAAACTCGCAGTGTGCTCGGCAGGCTGCGCCGAATCTGTCCATCAATAGTAACTTACTTGAGTTTTAAAGAACAAGCAATTTGCACACGCACGCTGAAAACACGAGTGCCAGGAACACTTGTAGTGCCATCTCCTTTACCTTGGGTGTCCTTAACATATATCTGATGAATCACAGAACATTAGGGATCGGAAGAGATCTTGAAAGGTCATCTAGTCCAATCTCCCTGCCACAGCAGGATCACCTGGACCAAGTCGCACAGGGACACATCCAGGTGGGGTTTAAAGTCGGTCCCTACTGCATGTTGTGAAAGAACACCAAACCAAAAAGCCAATCCCTTTCAACAATGATTTCTTAAAGTGAGTAGAAATTAATTTAAACTATTTCACGTCATTGAAATCTGACGTGGTTATTGTTCTTAAGCAGTAACTTAAACTACCTTTCCAAAGCTTCACAAATTGCCAACCAGCATAACTGTTCTGACATTTCACTCTAGTGAGGCCAGAAAGGAGGTCAGGATGTGCTAAGGACCAAGAAGAGCTAAGCTCCAAGGAAAAGAGTTGGTCCTGAGGACCACAAATCTAGTGCTCCATCCCTGGAAGGATTCTCGGTCAGGCTGGATGAAGCTCTGGGCAACCCGATCTAGCTGGAGATGTGTCTGCTCTTTGCAGGGAGAGGTCAGATTAGAAATCATTGATGGTCCCTGCCAACCCAAAGCATTCTGTGGTTTCCAGGGTTTTGCTTCAGGCTAGTTTATTCTGGTGACATGAGCCTCATGCCCAGATTAAGTTAGCAGTGCGTTGCTGTCGCAGAGCATGGCTTTTGCTGGAATCTGCCCTGGACACAGTGCGGTCCCTGAAGTCTAGAACCGCTCTGTGTGCGCAGAGCAGGTGTGGGCAGTTGAGAGACTTGCTTCACAAGTGAAATCCTGATGCAACCCGAAATGCCAATGCTCCTATTGACTCTGTAAGGTGTCTGAAGAAGTGGTATTGTGCCACACTTTGAACATTAGTTGAATTAGATCGTTATAAAACCTCCCGGATAAGCACGACTTTGCTAGGTGTTTCTGCTTTGGTGAAAGAGCTCTTGAGTCTTAAGTTCTCTATAAGGACTGTCATGAGTCTGTTTCAGCTGACACCCATTGCCCTTCATCCTGTCATTAGATGACACTGAGCAGAGCCTGGCTCCATCCTCCTGACACCCACCCTCCACATATTTGTAGACATTAATGAGATCACTCCTCAGTCTCCTCTTCTCCAAGCTCAAGAGACCCAGCTCCCCCAGCCTTTCATCATAAGGGAGGTGTCCTACTTCCTTCATCACCTTTGCTGCTCTACACTGGACACCCTCCAGCCACTCTACATCCCTCTTGAACTGAGGGGCCCACAACTGGACACAATACTCCAGACTTTTAGGTCCTTCTACAGCCTAAACAAGCCTCAACTCCTAGACTTTGTCAGCATGTCCAGGCGATTCTGAACTGACTCTTAAATGGGGCTGCAGCTTATAGAATGAATTTTGACGGGCACAACTGGCTTCCAAGCTGAGAAATGTGAAATTTGCTCATAACCACATTAGTAAATGCAGAGGTTACATGGCAGTCAGTCCCAGGAGCTGCATTTTGAAAGCTGTATTTCCTAACCTTTGTATATTCCCTTCATCCTTTTATATGCCTGACTAATATATACACAGCTACTCACAAAGCTGTAGCTAACTTTTTTATTTTTTAGTAAAATGCTGTAAAAAACCAGCACTGACATAGCATCGTTGCTTATACACCTTTATATATACGATTTCTAATCTATTGTAGGCACACCAGACTCTTCTTGCCCCAAAAAAATTAAATAAACATTTAATTAAATCAAGATTTTTCTCTTCAAAATGGAGTCTACAAATATCTAATCCCAGAGCTACAATTTCTCAACCTTCCTCCTCTTCTCAGAGATGTTGCTATGGTTATTGCCCTGCTGGGTAGTGGAATGCGGTAATTTGTTTAGCAGTCCCTCTCTTCCACAATACCGTACGCATACATAGGACGGCTGCGGCGACGATGTGCGTCGGTGTGCCGAGGAGGCTTCTGATGTAAGCCAGAGTTTGTAAAGCGCCTGGATTTGGGGTAAAAGGAAACGTCCCAGTGTTCAAAATGTTCAAAACCCAAGTTTGTGGAAAGGTCTTCCAATTGCTTCCTTCCTTTTTCTCCGCATAAAATGTGATGACCCTATTTTTTGATAGAAGGGACAGCAGACATGGTGTGTGTATCTTCTGGAATTTGTAGGACGTTATTAGTTTGATGGCAAAAATACCAGAAGCCAGAAAGAAGCCTGAGCTCTAACTGAGGTTCTGCTAAGAGCAGGAGAACTGCCCTGAAATCTGTTTAAGAATATTCTTGTTGCCTCTGTTATGAGACCACATCTGGAGTGTTGTGTCCGGTTCTGGGCACCTCAGTTCAAAAAGGACACAGAGCTGCTGGAGGGTGTCCAGTGTAGAGCAACAAAGATGATGGAAGGAAGTAGGACACCTCCCTTGTGAGGAGCAGCTGTGCGGTCTCTTGAGCTTGGAGGAGACTGAGGAGTGACCTCATTAATGTCTATAAATATGTGAAGGGTGGGTGTCAGGAGGATGGAGCCAGGCTCTTCTCAGTGTCACCTAGTGATAGGACAAGGGGCAATGGGTGTCAGCTGGAACATAGGAGGTTCTTCCCAGTGAGGGTGATGGAGCACTGAAACAGGCTGCCTAGGGGGGTTGTGGAGTCTCCTTCTCTGGAAACGTTTCAAGCCCTCCTGGATGTGTTCCTGTGTGACTTGGTCTAGGTGATTGTGCTGTGTCAGGGGGATTGGACTAGATGATCTTTCGAGGTCCCTTCCAATCCCTGATGATTCTATGACTTGCTTTAAGTCTTAAAGCCAAGCTTAAGCCAAGGCGAGGGGTTAGCAATGATAAGATTTGCAAGGGTTTGTTTCTTTGGCCAAGGTGTGTATCTTTGAAATGGCACAATGTTTACAAGCCACTTGGTTCTAGGTTTTCTGAAATGGTTGGGCTGCACTAACCAAAGGATGTTTGAAGGTGTAGAAGCAGCTGTTTTCCTGGCAAACAGGATGAAAAGTTTGGAGTTCAATTGGTAGGTTTTTGAGTTTTAAGAGATCCAGCTGCAGAGGAGCTGAACATGACACTTGTGTTAAGTAAAGAAGGTGCTGCATTGCAGGGGTGGATCTCAAGACTTGAAAGGGCAAAAAGAAATGAACTGGTATTTCACAAAAAGATGCAGGGAAACAGGCTGGTAGTTAAACAATAGAGGATTTATTTACACAGAAACCCCAGCAGAGTGCTGCTGGGAAGTACAGCGATGAAACCAGTCGTACTCTTGATTTTTTTCCTCTGATATCTTTTGCCCTCATTTTTTCAAGGCAGGGAATGCATCTGCACCTGATTAAAAGGTGTAGGCTGAATGGGCTTTTTGCTGGAGGGAAGTGGGACAGGAGTAGCACCAGACATTAGAACTGCTGCTACTTTTTGTATGTTATAACAGCTACCTCCTCAAATGATGTCAGGTGAACTCTACAGGTGACAGAGCCCTGGAACAGGCTGCCCAAGAGGGCTGTGGAGTCTCCTTCTCTGGAAGACATTCAAAACCCACCTGGATATGTTCCTGTGTGACCTGATCTAGTTAGTCCAATCCCCCTGACACAGCAGGACCAGATGATCTTTTGAGGTCCCTTCCAATCCCTAATGTTCTGTGATTCTGTTGCTTCTTACTGTTCACAGACATTACAGGATGGAAAGACTCTGGACTCTGTTTTCTGGAAGGAAAAAATGAGGAATGGGTGGAAAAATAAAAGAATTAAGGCATTAAGCTCTACATGCAGTTTATGAAAGCCTCTAGGCTGATTCTACCAGGAAGTGCTCAGCCAACCACCTGGATTTAGCCTTAGCTAGTCCTATCTGATTTGGGGGGAAAAAAAATCCAAGGCAAACCCATGTCTGTGACTATCAAAAATTGATGAGTAAATTCCAGCTTGGACAAGTTGCTCTCAGCACCTTGACTTCTTTTTCTAAACCGCCTACGATTCTCCTAACTTTATTTGCCTCAATAGCAATAAATTTGAAGTAAACTGGACTTCCCAACTCTCTCTCAGCCTTCCAGACTGTTTCATCCATGGACATGTTTCTGCATTTTCTCTTTGGCCATGTCAGCTTAAACCCATGGGATTTTTTTGATCAGGTTTGTGGATACTTGCTGTAGTGTGCAGAATAGTGCAGAATGTGAAGGCTTGTGGCATCAGGAAGTAATATGACAGGTTTTGTAGTTGCATTTGTTTCCATTATCTGATTTCTTTCTTTTAAAGTCTTCCATTGCCATCCTCTGTGTCTTCCCACTCTTCCCTCACCTCGTTTTTCCTTAACCAGGCAGTAACTTGAGCATGAGTGAACAAGGTAAGAAGTTTAGGGAATAAGCTTAAGTGGATGGCAGAGTTATAATATGACCCTCAACCTTTAAATTTTATGCAAAGAATCTGTTTCATCCATAGAGGTGTTTCTGGATTTCAACTTTGGCTGCACCGAAGTGGAACTGCAGAATTTCATCTGCATTTCTTTCATATCAAATATTAACAGCAATAGTCACATAGAGGGGGGAAAAAAAGCTTGACTACAGTCAACCAATTATCATTATGTTGATGTTGTATGTTGATGTTGAAATTATAATCATGGTGATTACAATCAACATGATAATTGTGTTGATATTACATTCTGTGATGTTATATGTTGCTGTTGATACTACAATCATGTTGATGATTAAAATCAACAAATTAGAATCACTCCTTCGTAAGTTGGATCAGGTTTTGATACAGTTGGGAAAACCTCCAAGGGTAGAGATTCAACTTTTCCACTTCAGGCTGGCTCTGTCACTTCTTCTAGTGGGCAGCTCTGGAAAGCAGTAGTTCCCCTTCCTGTTCCACTTCCCCCTGAGCCTCATCTGTCTTCTTCAGGCTGGAAAAAACAGCTCAGATTCAAGTTGGATGTGACATGCAGCAGAGTTGGTAGCTCTCTGTAGAATCACACACAGAATGACTGAGGCTGGAAAAGTCCTCTCAGCTCATCCTGCCCAGCCCAGGACCTAACATCATCACATCAGCCAGCCAGAGGACTAAGGGCCGCAGCCAGGCTGTCCTTAAACATCTCCAGGGATGGATACTCCATCACTTCCCCGGACAGTTCATTCCAGTGTCTGATCACCCTTTCCATCAGGAAGGGCTTCCTAACATCCAACCCAGCTCTCCCCTGGCAGCTTCGGGCCCTGCCCTCTCGTCCTGTCACTAGCTGCCTGGGAGAAGAGTCCGACCCCCACCAGACTACAAGCTCCCTTTAGGGAGCTGGAGAGAGAGAGAAGGTTCTCCCCTGAGGCTCCTCTTCTCCAGGTTAAACACCCCCAGCTCTCTCAACCTCTCCCCATCAGACTTTCCCTCCAATCCCTTCCCCAGCCTCGTTGCTCCTCTAGACCTGTTCCAGCCCCTCAATCTCTTTCTTGAAGTGAGAGGCCCAGCACTGCCCCCAGTACTTGGGGTGAGGCCTTGCCAGTTCCCAGTACAGGGGAAGAATGACACCCCTAGTCCTGCTGGCCACACTATTCCTGATACAAGCCAGGATGCCACTGGTCTTCTGGGCCACCTGGGCACACTGCTGGCTCGTGGTCAGCTGGTTGTCAATGAGTACTGCCAGGTTCCTATCCAGTCTCCAACCGCTCTCCCTTCATCCCATTGGACTTAGTCCGGTCTGACAATGTTTTTCTGATACCCAAGGGGTCAGAGGTGTCTTGTCTCGTTGCTTGGACATGTACATATCCACTTTGCTCAAACTGGACCCATCCTCTGCTGCAGGTAGTATGTCCCTTCCCCAGGGTCTACACCAGAGGAGGCAAATCAGATAACACAGTAATGTAGGATTTGAGATAAAAGCTAGAGAACTCTACGTTGGCTCCTGTGCCACTTGGTCCAGGTGATCCTGCTCTGGCAGGGGGATTGGACTAGATGATCTTTTGAGGTCCCTTCCAATCCCTAATGTTCTGTGGATCTGTGTGCTTTATCTAAAATGATTTTTGCCCTGAGCAGGCTGCTTTGGGGAGGTGGTGGTGGTGTGAGGCAAAATGTGGGTTTATAGCTGTTAACTCTGGATCCCTGGTAAAGTCACTCCTTCAAACTCTTATTCAGCAAAAAAACATTAAAAGCTTGTTTCATCTATTCTTTTGACAGCTGTGTCTTAATGACCCAGAAAAGAAGTATCCAAGCAAAAACCTAGTAGGACTTTAAAACCCTAAAGGAATTCAGTCACTAAATTGTCTACAATTATTTGACACCCACACACGCTGGCTTAATGTATTATTACACAGAGAATGTGTTGACGACTTCACTGGCAGTTTCACATTAAAATCACTGAGCAAAGCAGGGAGATTTTATTTTTCACTCGTTCGGCAGGGAAGTAAGTTTAATAAATATTTTGTGAATATAATTATTTTGTTAACTCTATTTACGTTGGCATATATAATTTTAAAAGGAAACTATTAAACCCAGCGGTATGAAGTGATTTTTAGGGTGATAGTTCAGGACACTCAAGTGAAAATGGCCTTGAAGGGACTCTAGTGACAGGGCAAGGAGGGGATGGGCTCAAGCTAAAAGAGAGGGGAATTAGATTAGGTCTGAGGAAGAAATTCCTCACTGTGAAGTTGCTGAGGCACTGGGACAGGTTGCCCAGGGAGGTTGTGGCTGCTCCATCATCCTTGGAAGTGTTCAAAAGCAGGTTGAATAGGGCTCTGGGTGACCTTGTCTGGTGGGAGATGTCTCTGCCCAGGCCAGGAGGTTGGAAGTAGATGATCTCTGTGGTCTCTTCCAACTGAAAACTTTTCTATACCTCTATAAATGTCACCATTCTGAACACTGGAGAAATACGGGTCGCTTCAGGGAAATCTTGCTGAAGATCACAGAAATATTTTGACTTAAATTCAAACTGTTTTTTTAGCCTTGACTTGGTCTATGTGATCCTGCTCTGGCAGTGGGATTGGACTAGATGATCTTTCGAGGTCCCTTCCAAACCCCAATGATTCTATGATCTTTATGCATTAGAGGAATGGAATTCCAGGGGGTTGCCAAAAACCCTAAGGTGTAACACGTGTCTGTTATTTGATATCTGGCAAGCTAGTGTTGTGCCTCAGTTGCCCCATCTATAAACGGGGATAATGATACTTATCTCTTGTAAATTGCTTTGGGAACTTTGGATTATGAAAGTTGAATATGATTATTCATTATGTTTGCTTCCTATGAATATTCTAGTGAATGTGTTTTGCAAGGGGATGATTAATTTTCAACAAATACCGGAGACTTGAGAAAATGAGTGCAGATCCTCATAAATATAAATGTTCTGTTTCAGATATTGAGGAAATGGGACATATTTGTATTCCATACAAATGAAGGCAGTAGCCTCAAAAGAGGAACACTGAGCCCACATGTGTTAATCACATGTTCTTTCATGCCAAGAGCTATCAAGCTTTGAGGAATATATGTGTATTTTTAGACAAAAGTAAGGAAGAGATGTAGATAAATCATTTACTAAGTGATGGTTATTTCCACATGTCACAGAGCTTAAAACGTGGGGGGTGTTTGCTCAGACACATGTGAACTATACAGAGTCACTCTATCTGTTTGCAGAGTGTGACATAGGTCACAGCTTCACAGAAGGGACCTCGAAAGATCATCTAGTCCAATCCCCCTGACACAGCAGGATCACCCAGACCAAGTGCACAGCTGCCCTGTGCATGTTACCAGTGTCATCCCAGCACGACTGCAGGAAGGATGTTGTTTCAGTGCGTGTTTCAGAAAGGCCTGGGATGTCAAGAAATCAGAAGGCTGCCTTTGCTTTTGTCGGTGTTCCAGTGGTTAGTCACCCTCACTGTGAAGAACATTTGCCTCACAGCTGAGTTCCTCTGTCTCGCTGTTGTGTTTTCTCTTTCCAAAGCTGCATAGATGGTAGAATCACGTAACAGTAGCCTGTCAGATAGATCAAGGCTTTATAACTTTTTTGTACTGGTGTTCAACAGTGTGATCAGAGCAATCCTCATTTTGGTGAAACTTTTCTTCCTGCTTCATATTCTCCCCCAAAATTATATCATGATCTACCAGAGCCTTTACCAAATAGTAATAATTTCTGGGTTTGTCTTAAAAAAAAAAAAAGGCTTGATCTCGATGTAGAATCATAGAATTGTTAGGGATTGGAAGGGACAGGAGCATTCACGATTAAAAATTAAAAACAAGACCCACCACAAAATAATTTCCTATTTGTAATAAACAAACCTAATTTATAAAGCAGAGAAGTGTCTATATTAGGATGAATAGCAATATTGGTATCTTCATCTGGCTATTGAAAGCAACATGTGGGCAATATGACTTGGTCTAGGTGATCCTGCTGTGGCAGGGGGATTGGACTGGATGATCTTTTGAGATCCCTTCCAATCCCTAATGTTCTGTGATTCTGTGAATATCTTGTAATGGTTTGGAAATCAGACTTGCAGCTTGAGCTCGAGGACCAGGAGCTAGGCAGCAAGTCAGAGCAAGAGGGACCCATCTCTATTGGTGCATAAAGAAAACCCATTATTGTTTTCATTACAACTTTAATTGCTGTACCCAGGAAACAAGAAGCGAACTAGCAGGAGTGTGTCAGCAGAGATGCTTTTGGGGTGAGCCCTGAATCTGGTTGCTGCTATTATAAATAACTTACAGCAATGAAAATTCAGCCCTTCCTAGGAAGTCAAATGTGAAATTGTCTGTTCACGTAAGGAACAATTTCTGTTTCTACCGATGAAACACTACAAGCATCACTCATATACGGTGAACCAGGAGCCACGGATAGGTTTCGGATAGTCTGAACCAAGTAAGGCAGTGACTGAAGAATATTGATTCAAAATTTCTTTAGGATACCTTTAAAAATGGTTTTTAACTTCCAGGAACTTAAAATTGAGTCCATATTGCCCCGTGGGCAGGCTGCAGGGCAGCAAACGCTTGCTCCAACACTCTCCAACAACCTGAAGATGAGTTGGGGTGTTTAAACAAAACCAAACCCCAGCAAAACCAAGCCAATGAGCTTTACAATTTTGTCAACTTTTACTTCATTTCTTTTTTCCAGAGGTTTGAATAGATATTGAATTGTGCCTGAGATGTGTGATTGTTTTGTCACTCCTGCTCCACCAAGGGATTTTTTTTTTGTCAGTTATCGTTAAATAAAAACCGCCGGTGAAAGAGTTGAGCTGGAGGAACATATTTGAAAGATTCCTGCACCAGTCAAACTCGCTTAGCCCCTTAATCCCTTACATTGGCAGCTGAATCCAAGAGACATATAGTGGTGCACAGAGGAGCTATAAACAAAGCTTGAAGCTCTTGGCACCTTAAAAAAAGAATTGCCTGTTTCTTGTAAATGCATTGCAATAAAACAATAGCTACTGAGTATTAGCGGCGAAAGAAATCAGCCATGAAAAACTCCAGCTAGATGGCCTTCTGGTTGTGGGGAGAAAAGCATCAAGAAGGGAGTGGAGATAAATCCTGCAAACGCCATGGAAGGGTTTTGAGGATTTGCTAATAGAAGTGCCGGGTAGAGCACATGCTGGAAACCAAACTGGTTGCTCATTTGAGTGGGAAAATGTTTGTCTTGGATGCCAAGGCGCTCAATTCCCTGCAATTTAAGTAACTTTCTGTTGGTTACCCCTGTCCTGCTACTGTCTTCACATCTTTTTCTTGGCCTGTAGTCGCTCACACTCTGCAACCCTTTAGCAACAGAGTACGGGAAAGAATTAAATTAAATTCAATGTCACATTTTTCAAGTGCAGTGATGACAGCAAGGATTCACTCTTGCAATTAAGAACATTTCACTGTGAATAGTTTGAGTATCCTGTTAAAAATACAATGTGAAGAATTTTGGTGCTGACTTAATGATGCATATGCCTGGCACTGAAAAAGCAGCACTTGAAATTGTCATATTTTAGTGGATTTGAAGCTCTACATGTTCCATTCCTTAAAATCCAGACTGAGGTCGAAACACTCTGTAAAATAGAATGCAAACAGACAAATTAAAGCTCTTCATTTGGATGTTTTATATATAGAAAGGGTATTTATTGATGGAAACAATTACCTTTCTATAAGTGTTTTTCAGTAGGTTGGGTGGACAAGGGAGGAACTAGGAGAAAAATTGTAGAAGGAAATGTAGAAGGAAAATGAAGCTGTTCAAAAGTGAACTTGCTTGTTAGCTTCTGTACGCTAGCTTGCCTTGCTTTTGGTTTTCGTAGCCGGTGCATTTTCCTTTGAGCCAGTGTGATTTAGATCATGTTTGTAAACCATTTGTTCAATTGTACATTGATAAACCAATTACTGCCAGTCGATGAACACGTTGGGAAAATAGTTTATGAAGCCTGTCGGGCTGTGAAATCTAGTCTTAGATGCCTAGGATACATCTTGCTCAGCCCAAGACTTTCATCATGATGGGAACAGTAGTTAGTCTTCTCTTTGCTCTCACTTTAGGTGAAAGATTGGCTGGAAACAGAGAGGGTAACACAGATGATGAACATTCTTTTAGCCAGATGTTTGCAGCAAGTAGGCGAGAGCTTGCTGGAAGAAGCAGACCAGATGTCACATCAGAGAGAATGCTTTCTCACAGTTTTAAGAAGCAGTAGAAGGGAAGACTCTAGAGGACAAGAGATATTTCTGGGAGTCTTGCATGACTGTCTTAAACTTCAAGTTACTTCCCTCTGCTTAGTACATTCTGCGTGGGAAAAGTAATAGGGTTTGTGCTTGTTATGTCGTGTTTGTATAAAGCTACTCCTTGGAGTAGTTAGTAAAACATATGCTAGAATGCCTGTGAGGTAAGGACTGCAAAATCAAATCCCATGAGGGTTGGTGCTGCGCACAATCTTGGCAGCAACGGAACTTAATAAATCCCCCGTCTCTAGGCTGCCCTAGGTGACTTTGCATGCCAAGCTGCCTTGTTTCCAGAGGAGGGATTCTGCGGGGCAGGGGTGACTCTTCACTCATAATTGTCCTCCCTGCTTCCTGGATCATGTGAGACCTGATGGGCATGAAGGCAGCAAGTTTTGGGCGTTTTGTTTGCCTTCATAAAGCTGCTAAACCAGTGGCCTGCGTGAAGATGTAGTGGAGCGTGTGCGGAGGAGGGCCACGAGGATGATCAGAGGGCTGGAGCACCTCTCCTGTGAGGATAGACTGAGGGAATTTGGGCTGGTCAGACTGGAGAAGAGGAGGCTCCCAGGTGACCTCACTGTGGCCTTCCAGTATCTGAAGGGGGCTACAAAAAGGCTGGGGAGGGACTATTTAGGATGGTGGGTAGTGACAGGACTAGGGGGAATGGAGCAAAGCTGGAGATGGGTAGATTTAGAGTGGATGTGAGGAGGAAGTTCTTCACCATGACAGTGGTGAGAGCCTGCAATGGGTTGCCCAGGGAGGTGGTTGGGGCCCCATCCCTGGAGGTGTTTAAGGCCGGGCTGGATGGGGCTCTGGCCAGCCTGATCTAGGGTGGGGTGTCCCAGACTGGTGGGAGGGTTGGAACTGGATGATCAGGTGGTCCCTTCCAACCCTGAGGGATTCTGATTCCATGGCTTCTCCAGTGAAGTGATCCTGCTGTGGCAGGGGGATTGGACTACATGCTCTTCCGAGGTCCCTTCCAATCCTTGATGATTCTATGATAGCCTGGGGCATTGTGAAGTATCCTAGAGGTGCTCAACATCTAATAATGCCATTTGATGACAACCCTTAGAAGATATGAGCTTTACTGTTGTTGTTCTGAGAATGATGCCCATGGAAATCCGTGCTGACAGAGAGGTGCTAGGCAGCCACTGGGAGAGACTGAAATCCCAGATTCATAGCTATTTAGACTGGAAAAGACCTCCAAGACCGAGTTCAACCATTAACCTAACTGTTCCAAGGCCACCACTAAATCCTGTCCCTAATCTCCATATCTCCGTAACTTTTAAACCCTTCCAGGGATGTTGATTCAACATCCCCCCTAAATCCTTCCAGGGGGTTCATGTGCAACACAAGGCCACAGAAGGCAGGAATGCTGTAATGTGATTATCACAGCCTCACTGCTGTCCTCTCTAGAGATCAGATGGCTAAGTGTGAGCTAAAGGGACGTTCACTATTTATTTTGTAATACTTGCAAAGCTTTCAGGTCAAAACGATGTTTTAGGTGTGTGTTTTCCACCCACATTTGAGGGTTGTTCTCTGTTTTGTATTCATTGTGTCATGACTTTGTCCTGGAATTCAAGTGGGATGGTTCTCCCTCAGATAAAGATCTCTTTGTGAAAAGACAACTTAAAGTGGGAGTAAACTACACTAATACCTAGTGCTGCTATATCGGCAGAGAGATGTAAAGCAGGATGATTGTAGCTGGGTGCTGTGTCCCTTTGCTTCCTTTGCTTCTCAAAAAAGGAAATTCTCTTTGTAGGTGAAAAGGCTGCCGTGGGAAGTGGTGAGCAAAGGAACCTGGACTGCTGGCAGTGACAGAGGCCCTTTTCTGTTATTACACAGTCGAAGAGAGCTTGGCACTGTGACCAGTTTTCTAAGCTATCACGTTCCCTGGGATGACTGCATTGCTGTCTCTGTTCAGGTGAGGTCTTAATGAGTCCAAATGGTGTGTGCTTTCCTCTCTGGTGTGCTCAAAGAGAGGCTGTGTGCTGGGCTGTCTAATGGTAGGAGAAAAATGAATTATGACTGCTGAGCAGTGATGATATTTTTGAAGAAGAGCTGATTTCAGAGACAGGGTATCACAGTCGGATTTCTTCCAAAACCCAACCAACCAAGCCCCCAAAATCACCACCAGACAAACACAGTTAATGAGAGGGACTGACAATATGTTTAAAGGAACTGATGTGGTATTCAGACACTATGTGATAACAGGAGGGCATTTTGAGTCCACTGAGAATCTTCCTACCCGCTGGGTTTCATTTCAGAATCCAGTGCTATGACTAAAGGACAGGGAAGTTATTCTTTCAGTCTTTAATCTTTCCTGCCCTGATTTTCATTGAAACCAGCAATATCTTTCCTTTCATGACAGATTACTTTATGAGGTGCTCTTAAAATTTCTCATCTTGATTTTTGTGGGAGTGCTGACTGATAACCAATATTTATTTCATGAATAATATCTCTTGGTATGAATATTTAAATTAAATATAGTATGAATTATTATGAATAATATATCTTAGCATCAAAAGTAATCACCAATACTCCAGTGTTTGATGTTCTGTATTCCTTTAACTGTGTAAAAGCCTTCTCTGTGCATGTGGAGTTACCATATCCGTTTTAAACTATAAAAGCCATAAGTTATGGCTGAAAACATTTCACTCTCTCTTTTGTCCTAGATAGTATTTTGCAGACTCATTGCAGCGTGAGCACGTCACAGTTTTGACAAACTGAAATCAAATCCTTAGAGCCAAGTGTGTGATGTGGCTCTCTCTGGTGCTAGAATTTCAAAGACTGCTTTCACAAGCGAGTTTCACAACAGATGTGTGAACTCAGAAGCCAGTGGTTGGTTCTTGTTTTTTATGGAAAGGGATAATTTAAGAGAGTATGTTCTGAGTTAATACTGAGCTTTGGAAGGGGAGGAAAGTAAATGCTTCTGTGACAGTTTTAAAACGTCAAAATGACAGCCAGTGGAAATTCTATGGTTATGCAAGTGGAAGTGTTGAGAATACTTGGAGAAAAGTTGTAGTAATGTAGTAAATGTGAGGAAATTTTCCTCATATAGGTAAGATAAAACCAGCAGTAGTTCTGTCTGTGTAAAGTTGCACAACATCTGTCATAGCAAAGTTATAGTTATATGAAGACTATGGACTCCTAGACATCCCTGTAATATTGGTAGCATCATGCCACTAAGTTTGATCACATGTAGAACATTTTATAATACATTAATGTCATACAAAACACACCCACTGGATAAATACAGGTGTCTACCATTCATTTATGCCCTGTGCCTAATGGAAAAAGGATGAACTTCATTATCTAAGATTTGAGATACAACTATGTAGTGTTCAGGGTCGTGACCACAGCTCAAACTCTCTGTCTCCTCAAGGGTATGCCCTCAAACACATGCAGAACAGCTGCTGCAGAAAGACTTCTGCTTCAGAGGAAGTGATAACCTGGATAAAAGTTGTTGGTTCAGTCTCTTCAGTACAGCTCTCTTTTTTGAGCCTAAAACGTGGGCCAAGTGAGTTTATAGCGGTGACAGTTGCTTTTGGATAGAGAAGATGATTTATATTCCGGTACTCTAGCTTCTTCAGAAACGGAACAGTCGTTGACTTCATGTGCAGACCAAGGTTTTGCTGTGGATACAAGGACCTCTGTGGAGTTTGTTCCAGACTCAGGTGTACGTGCACGTGATGAAAAACACATGGGCTACAGGGTTTAGCTTCTTTGTCCTTTTGTAATGATGGCTAAAACTTATCAAAGTGAATTTGCCTGATCAAGGGTGGGGTGTCCCCACCCATGGTAGGGGAGTTGGAACTGGATGATCCTGTGGTCCTTTCTAACCCTGACTGACTGTATGACTTGATCTAGGTGATCCTGCTGTGGCAGGGGGGTTGGACTAGATGATCTTTCGAGGTCCCTTCCAATCCCTGATGATTCTATGGATTTGCAGCTTCTAGATGAGCAGCACAGCAGCTGAAAGGCTGCACTTGCTCCTTTTCATCCATGATTCCTCTTGGTGTCAGTGGGAAATGAAGATCACAGCATATTGAAGGAACAAAGTGAGACGGCAAGAGCAATTATTTTATTCACTAATTGGGCGTAATTTCCAGCACAGCTATTTTGGTCCATTAATTTCTGGCTTTGTGCTCCCTTGGTTTACCAGAAATTATGTTAACTCAGCTGTTTGGTTTTATGAGTAGGCGTTTTGGGGTTGGACTAATTCAGTCTTCTTGTCTCTAGCTTTTGTTGACTTCAGTAGAACAGCTTTATGCATCAGCCTGGAATTTTTCCCCTTGGATGTCTAAAGTAGATTTGTCTGGGGAACAGGAGCTAGAGAAACTTGGAGTAGAGTTGTCATTATTTCTCTGTCACATACTTGCTGGTTTTAATTTACCCTTTTTGCCTCTATTTTCTTGGTGAGCTCCAGGAAACTGGAGCACCAATATAAGAATCAGATCGGTTCAGGAGCACATGAACCTTACTTTATATTCCATCACAAGTTACAGCATTCTGGCTTTTCCTTGGAAAAAATGTGGAGGAACATTAAATTTACTGTGACTGCTTAAACCTGCCACCCTTTGGAACTGGAGCAATTTGGTAAACGAGGTGTGTGGGGTTCACTGGTGAACCTCATCTGCAGAAATGGGAGTGAGCAGAGCAATGCCATGGTGTGCTGTCCTAGGAGAAAGTAGCTCAAGCTCTACTAAACCAATAGAGTTCCCTTCCTGTCCAGAGATTTACGCTGTATTTAATAGAAGGAGTAGTGATGTATTTCCATGATTAGCAATGCTATTGTAACATAAAATTCAGGGGTTGTGTGGAATCGCATAATGTTGTCGTCCACAGATTGCAGATTGGAAATTGTAGGGGAAGCAGAGAGCTGTGCAAATCCACATTTTCTCTTGTAGGATGTACACTAAAGCTTTACAGCAGGCTTAATCAGTTGAACATGAATTAATGATGGTTATCAAACAAGAAAAATAATGGATTCCAAATAAATACTTATTGCATAATTGAAGTCACAATAATTTTCTATGAATAAAATATATTTGTATTTACCAAGCATAAATTCACTTGTGACACTGTTGGCCATAAACAGCTCTCTGATGGAAGTATTGATGAGCTATGTTAAATTAGTAATAGCCCGAACGCATTTCTTAATTATGTCACCAACTTTATGCGCGGGAATGTTGTTTAAAATGAATTGGGTGCCATTTATTTTGTTTGCACTGGGAGAAAATGGTCTTTTGTTTTCATTTTTAGACTGTAATGTACACTCAAGAGCCTCAGTTTATGGCAGGACGTCTCCGATTAGTCTTTGTGCGTATATGCAGGGGTATTATGCAGTTTACTTCTGCGTTGCCAAAACCTCTTCAGATGAAGTGCAATTGATGCGATAATGAACACGGATCCACATGTGTTGCCAAACAGATGAATGTGCAGTTCTAGACCTTTTTGGAGAGCAAGATGCAATATACCAGAGGCTCAAATGCATGTTGCCCTAATAGAAAAAGCCTTTAAGTTATGAAAACAAAGCAACAAGGCTAAAAGTATAATTTGGGGACATCCAGCAGTCATTTTGGAGTCAGCGTGGTCATTCTGTGCAGCTGAGACTGTTAGTCCTCTGGAAATGGTCAGCGTTAGGTGAAAGGGAAGTTCAGTCAGATCATCACACATTTCAGTGAAAAGCATGGATGGAAATGGTGCTGTTTGCTGTATGTTGTGTGTAACCACAGCCTGACTTGGAAGCAGCGTTAGCACTTAACTGCTGCCCTCATCTGAGGGCCCTAGTGATGGGACACAGGACAATCCCTCTTGCAACCAGCTCAGAAAAACAATGAGAAAGAGAAAAGGAAGTGCAAGAGCATGTTGGGCAGAAGCCTTAATATGTCAGAAAAGTTATGTTCTGATCTTGTTTTATCCCCTCAGCAAATGAGAACTTTAAAAAGATCTGTGTAGATCTTGCTGTATGGAGGGAAAAATAATTCAGCCTTGTAGCCAAGAGGAGGGGGCCATCCTGACGTGAGAAATATGAAATGGCAAGCATTCAGTGATGTTGCTTTGAAATGTTACTGAGATGGGTAGAGAAGGTTGGAGGAGTGTGAAAAGTGCAGAGAAAGAGGCTGGAATCGCATGAGCAAGTGGCAGGGTTAGACAAGTGCAAAAGAAACTTGTCTTTTAGGGAGAAGAGTCTGATGAGACAACCAACTTGAATGTGGACTAGATCGTAACTCAGTCTACCACAGTATCAGCCTGTGGGTGCCAAAGGAGACAAACACATGCTGTTGGGAGCCCTGGGGTGCCAGCGATGTCCTGAACTTTCTAACTGAAGTGGATTAAAAAGAGAAAAATTAATGCAGGGATTCAGGGGGATCGGACTAGATGATCCTTCGAGGTCCCTTCCAATCCCTAATGATTCTATGATTAAGTTTCCTTATTGCCCTCTTAGAAAGAAAGTCGGAATCCGTATTAGAAGGGACGAAAGGCAGAGTGCAGAAGAGGTTCTGTGTATGCAATCACTGTTTTCTAATCCACTGCGCATCCACCTCGGGAGTGGTGTCTAATGTTCCGCTGGACCTCATGCACTTGCACTAAAATCATAGAATCACAGAACATTAGGGATTGGAAGGGACCTCGAAAGATCATCCAGTCCAAATCCCACAGCAGGATCACCTAGACCAAGTCGCACAGGAACACATCCAGGCAGGTTTTAAACGTCTCCAGAGAAGGAGACTCCACAACCCCCCTCACACTGTGCTTGTGCTTTCTGAGAACTGTGACCGTCTCTGAAAGCAGCAAAGCACTGTCCATCCAAAAGTTGAGCTGCTTCAATTCCCAGTCACTGGTCTATCAAGGAGTTTCCAGATGTGGTGTAAAAAATAAATCTGCTGAGGTGTGACGAAGTTATTCATCTTACACATTTAAAATTGAACTGGGAAAAACTAAGAAACCTATGATGAAGAGTAGCGAGTTTGCGTAGATGGTATCTCCAGAGACTTCCTTCCTTTTTTTGTATCTTACAAATGTTTTTTAAAAGTATGAATACCAATAACACACCTTACCTTCATCTTGATGTTCTCCTAGTTGAAGGAAAGTACAGATAAATCCGAGTGGGTTTTTGGCTTGGGGTAATGTTGTTAGAATAAGATTTACAGGGCTGGTTAAACTCGTGATCCATGGAGTCTTGGATTTGGTTTCCAATAGAGGCCAGAGCTAGATGCCCAAGAGGAGCATTGGAGAGGCTCCCATTCAACAGTTATTGTAGAATCTATTTTCCAAATAAATAGTCAGTGCCAGAGCCAAATAACATGCAGAAACAGCCTCACTTCTGTCATCAGAATTGCAATATTTGGGTCATACTTAGACCAAAAACTAATGTTTTGGGGTTGGTTTTTTTTTTCACTTTATTGACCCTATTTCACCAGTAGCAGCAATAGGTCAGAACAATTACAGTCTGTCTCAGAAAACTGCCTCCCTACTCTGAGACTTGATTATTTTGCATAAATTTTGAACTGAGACTATAAAATCTGCAGTATTTATACAGTGACTTGGAGCGGCAACGATGTGAATCCCCTCTGTTCACTGATGCCGTGACTGTGCACAAAAGAATTTGGATTTTGAGTCGTTTTGCTCTTTACAGTCTGTAGGAAAACACCACAGACTTCACCCTCACAAATCTGCTTTCCTGTAACTTGCTATTTTAAACTCGCATCCTATTTTGCCCTTATCCTCACGCGAGAGAATCACTAAAACAAACGCAGCGATATCTGGGGGTTAGGTCTGGAGAAGCGACACCGCGGGAGACATTCCTGAGAAGAACTTAGCAGGAACAGCACTATTTTAGGACTTGAGAAGAGAAAACTTTTACATCCTCGTGGCAGTGCCGCTTGTATTCTGTTTTTCAAATGTTGTCAAAAATTATAAAGCATAAATGCTTTCAAGCACTGCAGATTAATCCTCTCTCCCAGAAAGATATAGATTGTAGTCAAATTCTGTAAACCTCGTTTTGCTTCCAGCTACATATTTTTAAGTATAATTCTGAGGCAATATCAAAGCAGATGGTGCAACAGCAGCACTGAAAAAGCGTTTGGGGTATTGCGAGTGTCAGGTTAGAATTCACAACCTGATGAATTGCCCGCAAGTTCAGTGGTAAGATGGTGTCATTTCTGGTTTTAAAACAACCACGTTAGAAAGTGTTTTCAGAAGTAGAATTAAAGTGAAAAAAAACCCCTGATAGGACAGGCCTGATTCCTCAGCACCTGGATCTGCATTCCTCGATGCAGGAGACACGCTTTCAAAAAGAACCCAGTCTCTCTTCCTTGCCCAAGGTCTAAGGATTCTCGCTCGAGTCCTTCTGCTTCATTCATAACAGATAGTTCAAGCACAAAGGGATTCTCAGATGCCTCTCCTAAGGCTCCTTCTCTCCGCAATACTCAAACATCCTCAGCTTTTCTCAGTGGCAGAAATTACACTTTCTTTTCCTGCTGCTCAGTAGCTCAAAGATGGTGGCGACTGGCTGCATGTCCTCAGCCACGTGCGGAGCTCAAGATGGTGACTGACCACATGGCCAGTGTCAGCAGGGGCCTCCCCCATGCAGCAAACATGGCTGAGAGAGTTCCATTCCCCTCCTGTCCCTCTCTTCCCACCTCAGCTACAGGGGAAAGGGGAGTATTCTTGAGCTCACTACAGGTTGCTGGATGGTTGCCCTGTGAAGGGGGTAAAATTGGCACTAAGTTCATGCTTCTTTTAAAAAAGAAAAACAAGGAACTGACCTCAACAAAAGAAGAAACAAAAGGCATCACCGATACCTACAGGCTGCTGTTCTCAATAATCTGGAGCAGGACAGTGGGGCGTCACCTACACAAACACAGAGTCAGTAATGAAACTCCCAAATCAGCCCTGTGAGCCTGGTGCACCCTCAGGGTGAAGTGGAAAGCCAGTGGCATTGCAAGTGGTCAGATCTGTCAGAGAGACACGCGATGAGACTTGTGTGTTCTCCCACAAGGGGTTGTGTTGTTGACCCACAGATAAATCAGGTGCTCCCTGAAAGGCCACGAAAAAGAGATAACTAGCTACAAGTGTTCCACTGCATGACGAGTTTATGGCCACAAACACGCTACATGGGGCACATCATTCGGGAGGGATCCGAAATGGTCTTCTGGAAGAAAATCCACTTCTGAAGTGAGGAAAAGACAAATGGGGGGAGCCCTTTGTACATAAGCAAAGTTTTTTCCATCTACTACGAAGCACAGTTGATGTTTAATCAAAACCTTGGTGGATTTAATATACACTGTAGGTGCTTTAGTACCTATAACCTTATTTTTTGCTTGGTTTCTTGAAAGGAAAATAACCTCTCCTAGGATTTGTTTTTAATGAAGTGCAGGTAATATGTTTTCTGAGCTCACGAGGGTGATGCCATGAGCCTACTCTGGGAGAAAACATGGGGAGTCCTTTCACATGTGTCCTTTAAAGTTTCTGGCCCTGGGTATTCATCCTGCCAGCAGGTGCCTCTGGCTGGGTAAGTGATGCTGGTAGGGGTGGGGAGAGGCTGGTGGGCTGTGGCAGTGTCATGTTGTAGACCTTGCGTCACCTCAAAGCCTGACAACCACAGGGCAGGAAAACCTTGTTACTCTTCTTCTTTCCTCTGGGATAAATAATTTTCTGATTTCTGGGATTAAGGCTTTTTCTAATTAATTACATGAAGCTTTAGCAGAAAACTTGAAAATTAACTGTCTCTTTATTTATCTGTAGAGCCTGGTACTTGGATTTTCAGTGTTGCTAAGCCATGAATTAATGAAGGAGGTGTTTGTAGGTGTTTTGCCATGTTAAAACATGCTAAGGTCTTCTGGTGTGGGGTGAGTGATCGATTAGCATGACGTAGGATTTGCTTATGTGTAACTTACACAACTGTTATTTTCATGGAATCCTGAGGATCTAACCTTCTGAGGTTGCAGTGGACAAACCCTCGACATTTACAAAAAGCTTGAAAATTTCCAAGTAAAGGAAGCCATTGTTCAGTTGATGTAACTATGAATAATGGTTCTAGGGGTGTTGGGTGCTGACCATGGGGTTCTATAGGTATTTCTTTTCCACTGCTTTAGAGGTGTCTGTGGTGCTGGAAAAGCTGCTGTGTGATAGCTGATAGGCAGCCTGATGCAGAATGAGTGGGAAAACCTGATGCTGGGCTCTTGAGAACGGGCACAGTATGAATTAGCAGCAGGATCATAACCAGAATCAAGGGGGGAGTGTGAACAACCCAATTTTCTTTGAGACTCTTCTGCTACCCTAAGGTCCTGGAATGCAACACAACTGCTTGCTTTGCTCACTGATGTCTTGCAGTTGCTTTCTTGTGAAAGGGGCACGTTTCTATTTTTATAATATAAGTTAGAAAAGGGCAAAAAGAAGTGTGAGGATGACCCCTTTAACATTCACAGCTGTGTTATGTCTTCAAACATATTATTTCTTAGATGATGGTGTCTAAAACCAGGTTGATTCTGGAGACCACAACCAAGCATCCTCTCACAAGATGAAAATATAGAGAAGGCTTCACTTAACTTCTCTCTACCAAATGTCTCGTCCTGCTTCCGTGCTCAGGGTTAGTTGCCTTGGAAACGAGTGACTGTGCACAGGCAGCACGAAGCGGAGCCGTGGTTTGCGGACGCGGCCCTTGGGGGCCCCATTACGGAATTTCTTATGTTTAGAAATGCTTTGTAACAAGGCCCCTGGTGTCACTTATTAGCAGTAAAGTGTACAGCAGCCTTCATCAGTATCAGCTACCAATTTGTTTCTTATGGAAATGAACCAACATTGATGGGGTGTAAGAATTTTTGGCAATTTTATGCCAGAACAAAATTCTCACTTGCTCTTTCTGCACTGCCACTTGACACACGCTGCTCTAATTTGCCTGCTTTTCTACTCGTTATATTGGATTCAGCCTTCTTGGTGAAATGAAGTAACAACTTGTAAGGGGAAGGTGGGCAGAGACAGAGGAAATAAACTTGTATAGAGGCATTTTGTCTGCACCATGATCTGCCTTAGATTGCCATATCGGAGTGAAGCAATTGTAATCTTTGCTCTCTGACTAATCTGCTTTTCCTTTTAAAAAAGTTCTGTGCCTTCATCTTTACTGTTTGATTTCCTTTAAAATGCAAACTCTGACATTAACTGCGAAGGGAATGCCATGGACATGAATCTATGAATATCTGGTACTGGTTTTTATGGGGGACAGCAGGATGACCATGAGCCAGCAGTGTGCTCTTGTTGCCAAGAGGGCCAACAGCATCCTGGGGTGGATCAGAAGGGGGGTGGTTAGCAGATCGAGAGAGGTTCTTCTCCCCCTCTACTCTGCCCTGGTGAGACCACATCTGGAGTGTTGTGTCCAGTTCTGGGCACCTCAGTTCAGGAGGGATGTGGAGCTTCATTTAGGAAAATAGCTGGAGGGAAATTCATTTAGGAAAATGCTGGAGGGAGTGTAGCGCAGGACAATGAGGGTGATGAAGGAAGTGGAGCATCTCCCTTACAGGGAGAGGCTGAGGGAGCTGGGTCTCTTTAGCTTGGAGGAGACTNATATTTAAAAGGGCACAAACTAACCAGTTATCAGAAATCAGTTTTATATCAGATAGAGGGCATGTCCTGGGCAAAAAGCACGAGTTTAGGAGTGTGGAAACATCTCTCTTTTAGTTCAATGGAATTTTTGTGCTGGGGGTCGCGGATTGCTTAAGGACATGGTTTAGCAGTGGGTTTGTTAGAGCTGGGTTAATGGTTGGACTCAAAGACTTTAATGGTCTTCTCCAACCCAAACAGTTCTGTGATGCTCTTGTAATTATTGCTTCATTATCCTGTAACTATTGCAATGACACCTGTAAATTGGGGTGAAATAATTGCTCAAGTCTGAATTAGCAGATAAAAGGGAAACATGGGAAGAGAACTAAACACAAGTACTATGATTGTCCCCTCTCCCAAAGGGAAGGAGAGTAATTTTCTGGAATCACAAGAAAACAGTAAACTGTCTCAGTGGGCAGGGGGACATCAGATCTTATCGTACTGCAGTTTAGTCTGGGGTGTGCTGTGAGCTGGAGGTTCAGGCTTGTCACTGCTCAGTTGTCAGGCTCTTGAAGCCCAGGAGCTGCCGTAAATCAAAATCAGTTACGTCTTCTTTCTCAGAGCCCAGACTGGGAGAATGGGAGGGTGGCTTCTGAAGGCAGTCTTCTCCCCGGGGCTGTAGCATCCCGTTATGGAGATGGTGTTGCTCTGGTAGCTTTCACATGGCTGTAACCCTCTGTGGGGGGAAGGGTTTGTCTATCAGCAGCATGGTACTGATGAACGCCTCGGCTGTGTCGTGGCGTGGTCTGAACACCACAACGAACAGAGATTGTGGATTCTCAGGAGCAGTTTTGTCCCCCTCCAATCCATAGTGAAAACACACAAATTTCTTTTCTGATCTGACATCCCTTCTGCTTGTGAAAGAAAAAGAGGGAGAGAAGGACCTTTCACTCTTCATGTTAGGTGCATTGGTTTCTTTCACGGACGGTTGTGACATATTTGAAGGGAAGGGCTAAAGACTTCTGGAAGCTCTGGACCAATATGAGATTTTAATTTTAAACTCAAAGATCTTTTGCTATTATCTTTTAATTAAAACCCGGGAAAATACAAGGCTGAAAAGCTGAAAGAAACAGGAAGCACATTTTCTATAGATGGCCTTTTCAAGCAATCACAGTTCTGAGGGCTTTAAGAGCCTCTTTGCTCCAGGGTTCAATTCCTATAATCTAAGCTGTGCATACACTACTATATCCCGAGATCAGTATCTTTTGAGTAAACTGCTTTCTTGTCATTAAGACTTGACATTTCTATTGGTTGTGGCTGCCTCGCTGCAATAAACTTTCCCTGGAGGATACACAAACTCTATTTTCAGACATGAATACCAGGCAAGGGCTGCATATGAAACAGGGAGGAGAAATTATTCTCGTTCACAGAAGATGACTGGAGAGGAACACAAGCTACTGACACACGCTACTCATTTTCAGACAAGAGAGGGTAAAGAAACCAGAGAAACAAGAAAGGCTGTTAGCTTTTTGGTCTCGTGTAATCCCTCCCTAGTGTGGATTCATTTTCCTACGGACAATTCTCTTAGGTTTTGTACAGTCAAGTTTTAAACGTCTCTAGTGATGAGGCATTTGAGGCTTTCACTGTGAGACTGTACTAGAGCCAGCGTATTTCACCAGTAGGTAGACTTCTAATACTCTATCAGAATAGGAAAAAGAGAAAGAAGCTTCTCTGTGGAGAAATACTAATGACTAGACGATCTTTCGAGGTCCCTTCCAATCCCTAATGATTCCATGATTCCAATGTGACATTGCCAGTACTGCCACCACAGAACTGGAGCCCATAAAGATACTGCAGGAGAAATGAACGGCACAACTCCAGAGAGAGGAAAAAGAGTAGATTTCCAAATGGCAAACAGTGGCAAAGAACAGAGTCCTTTCAGGATAACAGATCTAAATTTCCTGAGACCTTTTACACAGTGCAGTTCAATTTCTGAAAGGTGCTGTTCTACCACTGTCGTCTTTTAATTACAGTGAAAATGTCCCTTGAACACGGGACTTGATTTCCAGGTGGACCTCATTCATTGTTGCTCATGATACTCTCAGGATACTCTCATGATTAAAATTGTCTCTATATATTGCACACATGATTTTAGTGTTAAAAAGCTCCATTTCAGCTCCAAGCTATAAGTTGTAATTTACTGGTTTTAGCTCCACTTGAATGAGGATATGCATAATTATCACCCCAAATTTCCACACCAAAAAAACCACAACCCCAAGACCAGTAAATAATAACAACAGATAGCCTTCCAGTTGCTTTTCTGGGAAAGAAGACTTAGGCAGGTTAACAGTGTGCTTTCACACTGCCCTCTAACCTCTCCTCATTTACTCTAATTCCCTCGAAGTTGTAGTTGCACTTTTCTCTGTTCCCTGTGGTTGGCAGGGATAGTGATGCCCTGTTGTCCTTCCCATGGCCCTATTATCCTGGCTGTTGGGGACAGCAAGCAGGTATTTGCTTCTCTGCCCAGCATGGATTACTTTTGCATGGGAGGAAGTAAAATAGTCAAATTTCCTCATGTTTATGCCGGGATCTTCCACACAGTATCTTGAGGCAGTCACTTTCCAAGTTATTTAGAACAAATCGAGCTGTTGCTATTTTAGTAAAAAACACCCTAAAATTTTCCGTCTTTTCTTTTTAAAACTCTTCAAAGTTCAGACCTCTGACCCTTTTCATGACAATAAATACAATACTTTTAAATAACAGTAATAATTTGGTTTAATTTTGTATTGAAGTTTGCTAACTCAAGGAAGAGCAGAAGATATTACAGCCTCTAAGATGTTTTAAATACATTTTCATTGAATCATAGTGTTGGAACGGGCCTCCAAAGGTCATCTAGTCCAACCCCCCCTAACTACAACAAGCAGGGCCATCACTCACCAGACCACATTGCCCAGAGCCCCATCCAGCCTGACCTTAAATGGCTCCAGGGCTGGGGTCTCCACCACCTCTCTAGGCAGCCTGTTCCAGGGATCCACCACCCTCAGATTCAATAACTATTTCTTCATGTCCAGCCTCAATCTGCCCTTTTCCAGCTTCAAACCATGACCCTTCCATGTTCCCAGCCCTTGTGAACTTTCCATGCCTTCTGACAGGCCGCTGTCAAGGGCTGGAAGTTTGCTCTAAGGTCCTCCTGGAGCATTCTCCACTTCAGGCTGAATAAATCCAACTCTCTCAGACTGCTCTTACAAGAGAGGGGCTCCAGCCATCTGGTCATTTGCATGGCCTCCTCTGGACCTGCTCCATCCATGTCCTTCCTGTTTTGAGGGCTCCAGAGCTGGGTGCAGGACACCAGGTGAGGTCTCACCAGACCAGAGCAGAGGGGCAGAATCCCCTCTCTCCATCTGCTGGCCGTGCTGCTTTTGAGGCTATTTTTCAGTTCATCTTCATTAGCAGAGAGTAAGTCTCTGCAGTGGCACAATGAGAAAAATACGCTCTGAGGAAGGTAGAGCTCAGAAGTAGCAATAACTGCTCCTGCTGTGCGTAATGTTCTTTCAATTAGCAGCCCTTCTACAGTCTCACCTAATATAGAATATCATGTTAATTAAGAGAGGATTGTCCTGTGAACCACTTAAATACAGAGAAATTCCTACATTAACGGTTTCTCTCGGTACTGAGTGAAACCTCCTCGTCTAAAGCGTCAAGGGGAATGTAAGGGGGAGCGTCGTGGGCTCAAGTGTCAAAGTGGAAAACCTGACATTTTCCACTGGCTGCTGTGCCTGAACAGATTGCTTTTGTGCTCACAGAAATGCCTTCACTGGGCTGAGGCTTCGAAGGGTCTGCAAGTCCTACGAGGAGCAGCCAAGGGAACTTGTGTTGTTCAGCTTGAGGCTGAGGGGAGACCCTATTGCTGTCTACCCGAAAGGAGGTTGGAGTGAGAAGCCTCTTATCCCCAGAAGCAAGAGATAAGACCAGAGGAAATGGCTGCAAGCTGCATCAAGGGAGTTTTGGGCCAGGTGGTAGGAAGACTCTCTTCACCCAAAAGCTAACAAACATTGGAACAGGCTGCCCAGGGCAGTGGTGGACTCCCCATCCCTGGGTGGATTTAAAGGACAGACAGACCTAGTGCTGAAGGATCTGGGTTAGCGGTGACCTGGCAGTGCTGGGTTGAAGGTTGGACTTGATGATCTTCAAGGTCTCTTCCAACCAAAGAGAGTCAGTGATTCTGAATGAGTGCAAGCATACCTGGCTTGGCTTCTAAGACAGTTGAAGCTGTCAGGTTTCATTTTTTATATAAAGGAAGGGTTAATTTGGGGAGAATGTGTTTCCCCTCAAGCCTGTCTCCATAGTCTGCTGCATTCACAGGTCTGTGTCCACACTGCTGCTGTGTTCTGCTCTCCAGTACAGACCCAAGATTAAGTGAGGAGTCGAGCTGCCAAGACTGTGAGGCTGCAGCCAGGTGCCAGCTCTGCAGCCTGTACCTCCCTGTGCTGGGCATCCACGCTGAAAAGAACCTCTTAGCTTTGACTTTTGGCTAGGGTGAAGATTTTTGCAGCTGCTGCCAAGCAAAACAGCGTAAGAGGAGAAGAAGTTAGGAAACCATGACTGGCAAACAGATGGGGGAATAGGATGGGGAATTTCATGCTCTGATGGCTCATTTGGCTGCTTGTGGTCTGGGCTTCTCTTTGGTGTGCGTCTGTTTGCCCATTCCTGGCTCGCAGAGCACATATTTAAGACGCACTGCCACTGAAAACAGTAGATGGAAGAGGGAAAGGAGGAGAGGAGGGACTGCTTGAGCAAAATGCAAACATTTGAAATTGTGGAACACTGAACGGTGACCGCAGGTTGCTCTCTTGCAGTATCAGATGATTCCTTTATGCAGTGACATTTTAGATTCCCTGGTTTTATTTTCATCTGGCTCAGTTCTGCTCGGAACAGTAACCCTTTAGGAATTCTCTCTGGTAGTAAACACCCATTCAAACCACCGGGGACTTCAGCAATCTGTTGGCACAGTCTTTCACCGTGTTTTCGAGTTATTTATAGATTAGATCTTGCATCACTGAAATATTTCTGCCATATTGTTTGAGATAAAGCCAGTAAATTCAATATGCTGTTGTGTATCCCCCTGACTTGCCTCCAAGGCCTTGTTTTTCAAGGAGTGACAAAAAATACTTCACAGAAGTGTGGGAGCTCTCTGACTGCAAAATGGACTTGAATAATAACACTGGGCTCTCTGCTGAAGTTTTATACTCTAGCTGAATCATCAAGTGCTCATTAAACATCTCTCTAATCCAGGAAGAGAGAACAGATCTTCCCCTTGACGTTACCCTTAGGATCTGGACCAAAAAATCACTTTGTATGGGAATGTGGGAATGGCTAAAGCACGGGTGGCAGTTTCACTCCCATTAGATTCTAACCTGAGAAACACACGACTCCTGGCATTACAACAACACTAACACAAGAGCCCTTGTTATCCTTAGGAGGCAGGGTGGTGAAGCAGGGAAAGGTCTGTGCCACATCCTGACCTCCTTGGACAAATCACCTCTGATGGCAAACGAGTGACTCTGCACATAAAACACTGCAGGGCACCAGGGCACCTCATCAAACGGAGGAAACCACACGGCCTTTTGTAAGTCCCCCCTGCTTTCAGTTTGCGCCTTTCTCCTGGAAACTGGATTCCCTGGTAGGAGGGAAGAACTTCGAGTGAGCACTAGGTGTAAGGACTGTGATTGTGAGTAAGTTGTTTTCCTTCTGCAGCCCCATTTCAGGGAGGACAGCTGTGGATCAGGCTAAATACTTTGATCTCCTTTGTTCTTGTAATGGCACCAGTTCTTTTTACAAAGAGCAGTTTTCCCAATGACTGGATCTGGTGCCACAACAGAAGCTCCGCTGTGCTGTCACTGAATTCAATTCCAAGTGTTACATGACCCTTTATTTGCCCCATGTTCAAAATGTGCTTGGTAATCATAGAATCATCATCAGGGATTGGAAGGGACCTCGAAAGATCATCTAGTCCAATCCCCCTGCCCGTGCTGCAGTCCCACTGTATTTCAACCACATTTTATTTTAAGCCTAACTTGTTGCTGCTCAGCTGTTTACTGTTTAATACAACAGGTCATCAATTTTATGTTTGCACAAATATCTGATTTTTAATGTTTTCGTATCCTGATTTGTCTGCAGTCTCAGCAAATAACAGATCTACAAAATCATCTACTGGAACCCTCGTGTGTTTTGGTTCTGAACGATTTGCTGCTGGTTTTTCTTTTCATTCTCCATTTAAATGAGAAGCCACTGGAACGTATTTTAGCTCTTTCATTACTCAATTTTAATTTCAGTATCTATTAATTTCGATTCTATTAGTGCTTCAGTGACATGAGAGTCAGTAAGTAGCTACTGTTGATTAGCCACAAAAATGCTTGTGCGTTTGAGTTTGGGGATTTCTGATTGTTTTAAGTCTACTTAATATCAGTATTGTTAGATGCAGTATGTTGTGAGGAGTGGGGAGGTAAAAGTATTGTCATTCGTAGCAAACCCTAAGATATCCCCAAAGGGATCTTCCTGAAATCATTAATTTGCTGTGATCAGACATCTCTCTTTTAAAGTAGCTTTTGCATTTCTTCAGCTCTCCGTGATTAACTATTTGACAGGTGAGTTAGTCTTGAATCTCTTTGGCAGTTCACGTGTTGTTTACTGGACAAGTCAGGTTTGTAGTCCCATGGCTGACGCATTGTTTTTAGCTGTGAAAGCAGACCCTGGATAGAGGTGTCCAGGTCATTAATAATGACCTGCCCTATATCAAAGAATCACAGAACATTGGGGATTGGATGGGACCTCGAAAGATCATCTAGGCCAATCCACCCACCACAGCAGGATCACCTAGACCAAGTCTATCCAGGTGGGTTTTAAAAATCTCTAGAGAAGGAGACTGCACAACCCCCTGGGCAGCCTGTTCCAGTGCTCCGTCATCCTCACTGTGAAGAATTTCCTTCTCAAATTTATATGGAACCTCCTATGTTCTATCTTGCCCCTGGTATAACAGAGTTAGAGAATCTATTTGGTTGGAAGGGAATTCTGAGATCATCAAGTCCAGTATTTGACCCAGCACTGCCAGGTCACTACCAAGCCATGTCTTTCAGTGCCAGGTCCACAGGCTCTTTAAATTCCTCCACGGATGAGGCTTCCACTGCTGCCCTGGGCAGTCTGTTCCAGTGCTGATAACCCTTTGGTGAATAAACTCTCCCTAACGTTCTGCCTAAACCTCTCACAGTGCAGCTTGTAGACGTTTCTTCTAGTTCTATGGCCTGACATCAGGGAGAAGAAGGTTGTGTTCCGGTGTGGTGCCTTCTCTGTGCAGATGAAGTTCAGGTGGGGCTGTTAAAAGCATGTGGCTAGTAGAGGCCAAGAAAGACAGGAGGTGTGAGTAGGTGGGTTTCCTCTTTTAATTCATGAGAGCTGGGGTTTGCACATGTCGTGTTCAAGGGAGAGCAGAGAAGGAATGATGAAGAAATGATTGATGTTATTGTAACTGCAAACAGAAACTACAAAGCCCGCAACGTTTCCACGCTGCCTGGTAGGTCTCTCCACACAAGCCTATTTGAGTTTGATCTCCTGCTAACATGATGTTAATTTTACCTTGAAAAAAATTAATATGTGAATCCAGCAAGAGTCAGTAACCCTGCAGCCTGCTTAACATTGTAAAATATTCAAGACATGCTGGATCAAAATTGAGCAGTAGATACTTTTTTATTAGGCTCTATGGGCCTCAGATATTTTTCAAATATTCAAAACTGCTGCTTCAACATGATAAATGCAAAGAATTAGTGGTGGAGACCAATATTTTATGTGAATAATGATGTTTTACTACCAGGCTGCTCCTGTGTCTTATTTGCAAGTGAGGTAGTGAGGAAACAGAGGACAGGAGAGGGTTTTCTTTCGGGTGAGGGAATGGGACACAGTCCGGTTTGGATAAGGGAAAATGAATTTCCAGAGCAGTTTTGAATCATGGAGTATGTCCCGTTACTGTTTGGTCCTCTTGGCCTATGAAAGACAAGGCAAGTGGCTTATTTTTCTAGACTTCTATGTGTTGCCTGGAAGGAAAATCAGATTGTGAAGTGAAAGTTGTTGGTGTCCCCTACACTAATCCCTTCGAGCTGCCTAACAATGAGCCAACATCACGCTGGCACCTCTGGAAAATCTTTTGATTTACTCTTCTGGTTTTCTCCAGTTATAAGATACTCTGAACCATAACAGAATTTATATGCTTAAGAACAAGAGAGGTAATTCAGGGTCAGACGAAAGTGCACGTGGTTGTATTTTAAAGTTAAAAATATAAAGTCCTTCGTGGTCAGGAGATCCATGTCTTTCACTCCGTGCTGACTGAATTCTTACTGAATTACTTGCCTTTCACTATAGGTTCCATTATGGCCTGGGCCTCACATCCAATAATGTGTTTTCACTAAGAACAAGACCTTATTTCCAGCTATAGGAGCACTCCAAAAATAATCTTTTAGGGTATCATTATGGCACTTCCGAACTGTAGGGAGCACTAATAAATGAGGGATCAGATCCTGTAAACTCTTATCAAATGGAATAAAGAGTAAACCCCATCCCTGGAGGTGTTTAAGGCCAGGCTGGATGGGGCTCTGGCCAGCCTGGTCTAGGGTGGGGTGTCCCTGACTGTTCTGGGGGGCTTGGAACTGGATGATGATTCCTTCCAACTCTGAGTGATTCTGATTCTAGGGCTTCTCCAGTGAGGTGAGCCTGCTCCGGCAGGGGGATTGGACTAAATGATCTTTCGAGGTCCCTTCCAATCCCTGATGATTCTATGAATTTTTCAGGTAACGCCAGGATAAATTCCTTGGAAAAATTTGGAAGACATGAGCTTCACCATTCCAGTTTGAATGGAACAGGTGCTGAGATTTAGCTGAAAATGTTTGCTTTTTCCTAAGCTGCTAAGACCGCTAAGAAATCAAGCGGCACCAACACAAAGGGTTACCCAGTCTTTTAAGAATGTTTCCATCCTACAGATGTAAGATCCAATTGCAGCAGATTTTGATGGTAATTTAATGTCCCTCTTAAACTTCTTCTGTGAAGAAAATTTCCATTCTAAACCTCAGGATTAGTTTGAGTTTTATGAAAAGACATGCAAACCGTAATTCATTCTTCTCTAGAAGAGACAATCTACCTGAGTCTGGATAATTTAACTGTCAAATTGGAATGAGTTTATTTGTGCAAAAAGTCTTTGGAGTCTCTGCTGTAAAAGGGAATGGTGAGTGAACTAATAAATAAAAGAAGGTGCAACGATCACCTCTGCAAAGCATTAAATTGAATTTGTATACCAGCTAATTGGAGGCTGCTCTGGGGGTTGTTCATTGAATGGCTGTTTGAAAGGAAGCTCAGGAAAACTTGCACGTCTCTTTCATGAGGAAGGTCATGCTGAGCGAGGTTTCACGTTGTCCTTAATTTGTGTCTTCCCTGTAAAATGGAATACTTTTGTATTTTGGGCTTAGTGTCTTAATTGATGCAACTTTCCTAATGCCTTTATAATAGACAGCGTGAAAGGAAACCCAATCAGTGCAGAGCTCTTAATCACATGCGTATATTGCACTCCGTGGGATTTTTCCAGCTCATTTAATAGATTCCTGATGCCCCAGTAATTCTCTCTTTCAAATGGTGCTTGTTTTAATCAGCTGTTAAGTAAAACTCCAAACACTCCTCAATCATTTCACATCAAAGGTAAGTAAAGAGGTCAGGAAAGCACAGGAGTGATGGTTTGTTAAAATATGAATGATTTAAAAGAGCAAATTATTATGTCAATACGTAAGGAATCCATAAATAATTCCATCAATTTGCTACTGAAACGCTCTACAAAAACCACACGGCATGGTGCCATGTGCCAATACTCCATTGCTCAACAGCTCTGAAGGAAATTGAACAGTTCTTTTCCTCTGCTTTTATCCACTGATGTCCAGGGAGAAGGTTCACTATCAGTTTGATTTGAGCAGAATATGTTCATGCAACCATAGCCCTCAGCTGTGGTTTCATACACATCTGACGCATGAAGCAGCGTCAAACCTTCAGCAAGGGTTTTTCACAGCCAACACTCATTCTTTGCATGTTTTTTGAAGGAGGGCTTGAAGCTGCAGAAATATTGATCACCTTGTAGTAGTCGTGAGAAACAGTGTCAAGCTGTAGTGACTGTTTTAATTTGTGTTGTTTTGGTTCTTGGGATCTCTGGCACAGTTACAAAAAGAGAGTCAGAGTTCTCTTTCTTGTAGGTTGGAATGTGCAGGACAGCAACAAGTTCACACAGAGCAGAGCTCCTGCTTGAATTTTAAACTGAGGTTTATTGTGCTGTGCTGCTGAGAACCACTAGGCTGGTGCTCTGCGAGGTGTCAGTCCAGATGCAAACTGGTAGTAGCACTGGTGCCCAACAGGCTGTGGTATCATCATCAGGAGTTCTGGGCTACCTAGAATTTGGTGTGAAACTGTTAAGGCCTCACTGTGTCTGTTTATAATTGCTTTTATGCAAACCCCATCTTTAACTTCTGCCAGCCCGATCAGTTAACTTAAGCAGTTCTGTTGTGCTCATTTACCGCTGCTCTCAAACCACAAATTCAGCAGGGACCCAGCTTGGCCTGAAGTTAGACACCCAGGAAACCTTTTTTCATGGGTCTTTCAAGAGCTGATGTATTGAATCATAGTGTCACAGACTGGTTTAGATAGGAAGGGACCTCACACATCACCCAGTCCCAAACCCCTGCCATGGGCAGGGACACCTTGCACCAGACCAGGTTTCCCAGAGCCCCATCCAACCTGGCCTTCAACACAACCAGGGATGGAGAGCCACAACCTCCCTGGGCAACCTGTTCCAAGGCCTCAGCATCTTCACGGGGAGGGACTTTTCCCTGAGGTCTAGAACTTCTTCCCAAGGTCTAAGGAAGATAAAGGGAGAATCCCAGTGACTAAGTCAGCTTTAGAGCACATGTTGGCTGGAAGCTGGAACACAGGAGGTTCCACATAAATATCAGAAGGAACTTCTTCCCAGTGAGGGTGATAGACCACTGGAACAGGCTGCCCAGGGGGGTTGTGGAGTCTCCTTCACTGGAGATGTTTAAAACCCACCTGGATCTGTTCCTGTGTGACTTGGTCTGGGTGATCCTGCTGCGTCAGGGGGATTGGACTAGATGAACTTTCAAGGTCCCTTCCGATCCCTAATGATTCTATGATTTGATAGCAGTAAGAGATCCTCCAGCCCTCATTCTGGAGACTTCCTTCTGCCAAGAGCTTTTCTTTTCCTGCTCAATTTCTTTTCCTGCTCAATTACCTGTAAACAAACTGAGCAAACAAAGCAGACTTGTGAACAGAGACAGTGGAGAACCTCCCTACGCAGGTTGATAGCACAAGGTAAGGACAGACCCGCTGCAGAAAGTCAGCCGAGTAAATAACACAGACAATAAAAACAGAGCAGTTAATCACTCTCATTGCGCCCTTCACCGCAGGCAACGTGTTGCCCTCCACCTTTGTTGCACTGCCATCTGCCTTGCAAACAAATAAAACAAAAATCTAATTGTCTGAACTGATGCTGAGCGCTTCCAGTGCTGCAGTCGTGGGCATGTTGGCTTGAAACAGTCATTTCCCTGGCAGGTTCATTTGTCAAAACAAGAACGCGCTGTAAAACATTTTGATAAGTTCTGGCGGGATGGGGATAGGTCTCTCAAAAATCGATTCATCACAAGGGTGAGATGCCTTCTCAGGTTGCTGCTGGTGGGGTATGTAAGTGTTGGGAGTCAGGGAGGGGTTGGCATTCCTGAGCAGCAGTGGGATAAAGGATGTATAATGGATAAGTTATGGATTGCGTCTGTCTGCAAGAGCAGCTTAGATACCTGGAAATACATAGTCGGAAGCTTTTGGTTGCCTTCATGCCAAATATTATCATGGACTCCTAGAATTGTAGGGGTTGGAAGGGATCTCTGGAGATCATCTAGTCTAACCCCCTGCTAGAGCATGTTCTCCTAGAGCAGCTCCTACAGGAACACATCCACATTTCAAATCATAGAATCATTAAAGATTGGAAGAGACCTCGAAAGATCACCTAGTCCAATCCCTGTGAATGTCTCCATTTAAGCAATTTCAAACTCTCCTTTCACATAAAATTCTAAAATATAATTTTTTTCTTTTATAAAGCTCAGTTTAAAAGAAAAAAAAAAACAACTACTGAGAATTGGAACGTGTGTGTTGGTGATCTTAGCTCTCTGCCACAATACATTGCTTAATTTCAGGTGTTTGAAATGCTGCTTTTTGGGGGTAGTTCCCCTGATTCAAAGGCACCTGTTAGTACCTGTGTTGGAGGTTTCTTTTTCTGAACCATCCAAGGCTTTTGAAAGATGAAAAGAGTGTGTCTGGTGTGTAAAATGCTTTGATTTATCAGAGGTAAGCCACGTTGTTAGCAGAGATAAAGGACCTTGTTTACAAGGTGTCTATATCCTTAGAAAAAAGAGAAAAGGAGTTTCCAATAATTGAGTCAGGTGTCCTGAATGTATGGATTAAACTAGAAGGCCAACAGCAAACATGATAAACTTCAAAAGAACAGCTTCTCATCTCTCTAGGGACCTTCATTAATGAGTCACCAGATAGGCAATTACTGTACAGTTCCTATAATGACCAGGATCAGACAGAAGCAATCAACACAGTAGGCAGTGAGAGAGCAAGGAGGAAAAAAACCTGTGAAAATACACCATTAGATCTTAATTATTCTTCAAATGAAAACAAGCACAACTAGGGGGCAAATAACCAAGGAATATACAGAACTGCATCACACCCTCCTGGCTCAGGGCAATGATATTTAGTTATGAACAGCATCAACGTTTATTTAGAGCTAAGCACTGTGTTCACAGACCGTTCAGAGGTGTATTTTCCATCTATTTGTTAAAAGCCTGAGTAAGAGGTAGTCTTTGCTGTAACAGGATTGCTCCTCAAATTAAGGCACATGCTCCCCTACTATTCTGATTTCTCTTTGAATAAGCAGCCTCTAGAAACTGCAGTAACGGCTGGGCCCCAGGCTGACTTGCAGAAAATGAAAGAGTTCCCCAGGAAAGTGACTTGAAGGATGATGGGCAGAGAATAACAGTTTGATGAAGTGTGAGCGCAGTGTTGCAGCCTCCAGAACATCCTATGTGTGTTTGTATGCAGCAGATTTCATACAGGCTTGTGGGGCTTATTGACTGATGGACACTCCCCAGACCCAGAATCACGTAAGTGGCTCCTCTGCAGCTCAGCTTCCCTGTTGAGCTCACCAAAGAATTATCCGGGGAAATTCTTTGATAATTATGAGAATATGAGTTTCTTGATGCTTTTTCTTCTCATCCTTCTTTGTAAGAAATAAGTATGAACTTACAAATAAGATAGGCGTACTTGTTTTGGGGAGAAAGACTACAACCGCAGCATCGCACAATGGTTTTAGTTGGAAGGGACCTCCAACATCCCTGCCATAGACAGGGACACCTCTCACCAGACCAGGTCTCCCAGAGCCCCATCTGTAATGGTCATCCTGATTGGTGACTTGCAGACAATATCATTTCATTTACCTCTTTGTCCTCCAAACTGTCCCCATCCATGCAAACTCACTTAGATCTCTCTTAAAAGGCATGAAGAATCTAGTCCAACATGGGTTTATTGTGTGCCCATCCTCACGCAGTACATAAGCCCCGACACCATGCACCTGTCTTTTGTGTAGGCTGTTTCAACCGTTTAAAAATTAAAGCTGTTAAGAGAACAGAGAAAACAAAACACAAAATTAGGTAGCATCAGGTTCACCTTTCTGAAGTCTAAAGTAATCCTAGACTGAGCTTTGGGAAATGGATTTGGACTCATTTCTACTACTTGCAAAACATGTCAACAAGAAAGATGGCAAAAAGAGGCAAAGCCCCCCTAACTATTGAGTAATGGGACTTCTAACAGCTCAACCAAATTGATCTGTTTATTTGGTAAGTGCATGTACGTACTATGAAATTTACTGTCTGCCTCCACACCTAGGGAGATTTGGCTTTAAAATTTATATCTCACTTAGGATAACCTTCCTTCACAGAAGTACATTGAGTGTAGTTAGTTATTTGCACGGTACTGTGGATTTAGCTCCAGAGTATTGTATGAGTAATTGTCTAATGACTTTTTCCCAAGTATGTTTTTCACAGTGCACCGTATTTTCCCTGCAGAAAGAATAATTATGTAAATAACTATTGTCAGACTGCAGTGTGCAGCTAAAAAGGGTAAGATGCACTGTATGATCATATATTTGTATAATAAGTCTGGCTTTGTAAAAGATGAAAGTGAAAATTGAAGCTGTGGTAGTTTATTTATATCTATTTCTGTGCGCTGATCACTGAAGGTATTTTAACAATTTAAAGATCTGTTACGTCTGATACAGGCTGTTCAATAGGGGAAATTACCCAAAGGAAAGAGTAGTGTTTTGCATTCAGAGCTCACAAAATGTGGGAGCTGAAACTGGTGAAGCATCAGAGCTTCTGATTTCAGCGTTGACTGTCACAGCGATACTCCCTCAGTAAGGATTCCTTTCATTTTCCTGAGAAACCAAACAACACAACAGGAATAATTAATCTGATGTGCTTTATAGCTTTAGTGATCGCTAAAACTCACACACATACATATATTCCCCAATCTTTCATCTCCTCATATTCTAAATCGCTGTTTAACTTGGTTCTTTAAAGCAATAGCTATCGCTCTTAGAGCATGTGGTTTGTCTAGTTAGTTTGGAAGAGGAAGGATGTGTTTACCAGTGTTCTGCTTTCAGCAGCAACTAATATTAAAAAACAAAAGTTTGAGATCACATGTGACAGTGGAACGAGTCAGTCAATTAACAAACGGTCAGCCCCATCCCTTCACACGGCTCTCCGTATGCTATTCTGGCTGGCTGTAGGTGACATCTGAAACATGAAGTACTTGGGCACATTTAGCAAAAGGACACCTGGAAAGCTCACCGAGTACGTACAGAGATGAGGTCTGTGCAAAATCAGATTGATAGGAGCAGGAGACCCGCCGCTGTAATGTCATCTCGTATTCTGTGTGGGTCTATAGAACAACGAGGGCAAGTGACTGATGGGGGCTCACAGTTGACATTAAAGTCCAGGAACTCATGGCACCCCACATCTACATGCAGTTTCTCATCAGTGCTACCCTTTAATCATTCTGGTGTCTTTATTTTTGCACCAGTGTGCTCTGTTTTACAATTAATATTGACTCTCTTGACCACATTTCATTTCTGTGTGTGGTTAACAGATATTCACGGCCAACCATCACCAGAATGTGATGTGAGTTCATGACCTAAGCAGAGAGGTCCTCTACAGCAAGAAGGTTTTTTTCTAGGTCTTTCTTTTTTGTTAATTTGTATTTTTTAATTTGGTTTCTTGTCCACCCACAACATCAATGTCAAGTGGGCTGAGAGGTCAAAGCGAGCAATAGCTTTTCCTTGTCTTCAGGTGAAGCGTGTCACCTCAGTAATACCCCGAGGAGGTGCTGTGACTTGGAGCAAATCTCAGTTTGCTCCCAAATGCAGACATTTGAAATTGTGTTAAAACAGATCCAAAACATTTATCTTGAAGTATGTATGATTCAGAAGATGGGTTTTGCTACGTGACTTCAGTGGCTTGATTCGTTTGATTGATGGTTTGGACAGACTCCCTTTTGAACTTCCCACTCTGTGGATGTGTCTGTGCTTGAGTTTCAGACCACAGTTAAAGGGCTGGGGGGTTATTTTTTGTTCTGACTGAAGCTTTTGTCCAAGACCTAATGGCTGATAAAGATGTGTGTTGCTGCAGCAGTCTGACCTTGCATATGAACTTCTGAAAGGAGCTGAAATATCAAGCTGTAGGAGAAATTTAGTGGGAGGAAAAGAATAACAGTCTTACTTTATTTATGAAATCTCAGTTTAAATGGAAAATTTGTATTTATCCTATAGACAGCCCTAAGAAAAGTCAGAGCCTTTAAAAATAACTATTCTTTAATATTTATCTCCAGCTTCTGGTACCTGGAAGCGGGTTTGTTCTTTCTGGGATACATGCTTATAGCATATCAAATCCCTCAAGGAGTTCTAACAATGCTGTTTGTAAACATGGAAGTACTTGGAAAAAAAAAACAGGCCAAATGCTGTTGATTCTCAGTTGATTCTAGGTTTTTGAGTCTCTTCATTGGTTTCTTGCGTCCCTTGATAGGAGGGGAATTTTTGCCTGTTTTCATTCTGCTCAGTCTTGGCCTGGAAACCACCCAAATTTTACCATAACTATTTGGGCAAATAATTATTGTTCTTAACAGCTTTTTTACCAGGTGATGTTTCATCTAGATTCATCTAAATTGTTTTTTCTCCACTGCCATTTCCCAAACCAACCCCTAGAGCAAATCAGGATTTTTATTGCACATATTTCCATGACCTGGCCTAACCGCAAAGTACTACTGGATTAATGAAGATCACTCCCATGCCCTTCATTTCTGTTTAAATCATTTGAAGTATATAAGTAGCAGCTAAAGAAAAAAACCCAACCTCTAGCTTATTCTGTCTGGAAGTATTTAAATTTCATTTAGAAGATTGAGCATACGTGTGTCAACAGCAGAAAACATTTGGGCGTAGTGAATCGTTAGAAATAGCTAGAGAAAGACCAAAGGAAACATTTTCACTCGATTCACGATGAATAATTTTGCCTCAGTGCTAGTTTTCTTCTTGAAATATAAGCCAGAGATATATTTCATCATTAACCTTCTGAACCAGGCCAAGTATAATTGGCAATTCTCCTACAGTGTCTATTTGTCTGTATTATGCTGTTCCTTTTATAGAAGAAATAATTGTCTTTTTTTCCTGTGTACAGTTTATTTCAGCCAACCTTTGTAAAGGATCAGAAACATTATAAACCCCAAAATGATACCCTATTCCACCTAGGTTTGCCTAAAAACAATTTGTGGCTGTATATAAAAGTATTTCAATGCATTTGATATGAGAAAGGAGCACAACTGAGAAATTCTGTTTAGCAGATTGGATTCTTAGCCTGTCGCTATTTAAGTCTGGCAACACGGTTCTCAGAGATGCTTCTGCTATCTCTTAACTTACACAACAGAGGCTGACATACACCCATCTTGTCTGAAATCACCTACTGTCAGGAATAATGCCCTTTGTTTACAGAAGAGCTAATCAAAAATTTGGCTAAGTGTGACTGGTATTGCCGTTTAATATCTTGGCTGTCAAGTGGCAAGAATATCTCTTTGACAGTGTATTTTCAGGAATATATATGACACAGGAACAGATAACAGAACAGCCTTAACATCTGGAGAAGAGACTAGCTTCAATCAGAATGAGGGATGATATGTTTCAGTACTTTTATGATGAGTGGGAGAATATCTCAGAGAAGGGCTACACTAAGATTTTTAATGGTCTTTACTTACTGAATCAGTGTCTGCAGTTTTCCCCCTGTTGGTTGCTTGCTGATTGCTGAATATTTGCCCTTTGCCCCTAATCATTATTTAATATATTAAAAAATACACCATCAGGGACATAATTTTTATTTCTCCTATTAGTTATGCTTCTGCTGAGTGCACTGTTCACTAGTGGGTACTAGCATGCTGTTTTACAGCAGGAATGACACAAAAGGGGCACACATTTTCATTAGAAATGCAATTATCAGGCTGCTGGTTGATGGTTTACTACTCCTTTGGCCCACAATTTATTACGTAAGACAGAAACTGGAGTAATGTGTTTTGATCCATCTGCCTCAGACCAGCAAACTTTTAAAGTCCATGGGTGTTCTGCCCTTGACCTCCTCCTGCGCTGAATACAGAGTGCTTAGCTGGTGGAACATCACTGGTGTCTTGAGATCTACAGATAGAAGCCATTAGAGTGGAACTGGGTATTATCGCTCTTGGCTTGGTTTCCATCACACAGAATCACTGAACATTAGGGATTAGAGGGGACCTCCAAAGATCATCTAGTCCAATCCCCCTGACGCAGCCGGATCACCTACACCAAGACCCACAGCAGCATAACCAGGCGGCCCAGCCCCGTCCCTTCCCCCATACCCAGTCACTCCAGTCCCCACACCCCAGCCTGCTTCCCCACACCCCCACCTGGACCAGTTCTGCTCAACTTCTCACCTAATCCCCTTTTCCCCTTCCCCCGCCAGACACCGTCCTGCTCCCCGCCCTCACCGTCGCCCCGGGCTCAGCTCTTACAGCCTCTCAAAGCCTTCCCTAGCCCTCACCGTCCCCTCATGCCCAGCGTTCACCGCTACCCGCTGCTTGCTTGGGACAACCTCCCTCTCCGCGCCAGCCCCCTCCCCACCGACTTAATCCCGTCAGGATCAGCTCCCCTCTGCTGCTCGCCCAGGACCCCTCGCCCACTCCCGCAGCCCCTTCGGTCCGCACTCAGCCCCTTCCCCGCCTCCCTCAGGCCCAGCTCCTCCCAGCAGCTGCAGCAGGACGCTGTCCCAGCACCGTCCTTCCCCTCATCCCCCTCCCTCCCCACACCCGCCATTTCCCCCGGCCCTGCTCTTCCCAACAGCTCCGCCAAGACCCTCTGCCCCACCCACCGCCCGCCTCGCTCCCGCCATCCGCTCAGGCCTCAACAGCACCTCAGGAGCTGCTCCCCCTCAGCCCTTCCCGCCACGGGCCCGGCTGTGGGGCTGGCACCTCTCAGCCTCCTCCTCACCCCTCGCCGTTGGTACCTGCTCGCCAATACTCTTCTGGTGTCTTTCCTGCCCGCTTTTGATTTCTCACATCTATGAAGCCAATCTAGGCTGAGCTGTTAGTCTTAGTTGGGAGTTAGAGGCCCACAAACCCATCAGTTCAGGAAACCTAAATGACCGTAGAGTTTCTTCTGAGATTCCTGATTATTTCTCAGAAAAGAGTGTAGGCACCGCAGAGATAAGATGGTGTGTCATCACAGCTGGTCTTGACCTGCTTCTGAGCTACAGCATGAACTTAATCCTGGGCAGCAGTGTCTGCAGGGCTGTGCTTGCTGTGGCCTGGACTTAGCCGCAGCCAGTCCACGCTGTGCTGTCTTTGGTGTGGCCTGATCTACAGACGTCTTGAGGATACCAAGAAGTGAAAGTCCCAGTTGACAGAGCCCTGGTGCTGTTATGTCCTGGAGGAGAGGAAAGGTAGGAAGTAAGGGAAATACTTATTTTCAGTGTTTGTGTCAGTTGTGGTTTGCTTAGGCAAGTGTTCAGAGACTGAACTCTCTATCAGTTATAACAGTTAGGTTTACTGCGTGAGGACAGTTGGGTGGTAGTGTGATGCTAATACAACTTAGTGCTGTATGACAGCAAATAAGCTTCCTCTTTAGCACACTGCTGGAAAAGAAGTAGTTTCCTTAAAACAATTCAAATGATCTGTGAATCCAGGTTGTTGCAGGCAGGTTGGTTTCCATCGGACTTAAAAGGCCAGTCAGGTGCAAGAATAAATTACACTTTTTTTTTTATCCATCCACGTATGTTCTTCTTTTTCTTTAAAGCTGTTAATTTTCATCTGTTTGGAATTAAGTTCTTACATTAACACAAGTACCTTTTCAGGACTTTTATGACTCTTTTTTCAGAACATTGTGTGATAGCCTTTTCTGAGGGCATAATCAAGTGGATAGATGATGGTAAAGCAGTGGATGTGGTCTATCTGGACTTCAGGAAAGCATTTGACATGGTCTCCCACAGAATCCTCACAGCCAAACTGAGGCAGGGTGGTCTAGACCTCTCCGCTCCAGCAGGCTGTGCTGCCATTCAGCAGGACCTGGACAGGCTGGAGAGCTGGGCAGGAAGAAACGGAATGAACTGTAACAAAGGCAAGTGTAGAGTCATCTGGGCAGGAAGAACCCCAGGTACCAGTATAGGTTGGGCACTGACCTGTTGGAGAGCAGTGTAGGAGAAAGGGACCTGAGGATCCTGGTGGACAGCAACACTTCCCATATGAGGAAAGGCTGAGGGAGCTGGGTCTCTTCAGCTTGGAGAAAAGGAGATTGAGGAGTGACCTATTTAATATTTATAAATATATGAGGGGTGGGTGTCAGGAGGATGGAGCCAGGCTCTTCTCAGTGTCATCTAATGATAGGACAAGGGGCAATGAGTGTCAGCTGGAACACAGGAGGTTCCACATAAATATGAGAAGGAACTTTTTCACAGTGATGGTGACAGAGCACTGGAACAGGTTGCCTAGCCGGGTTGTGGAGTCTCCTTCTCTGGAGATGTTTAAAAACTGTCTGGATGTGTTCCTGTGCAGCTTGGTCTAGGTGATCCTGCTGTGCAAGGGGGATTGGACTGGATGGTCTTTCAAGGTCCCTTCCAGTCCCTGATGTTCTGTGATTCTGTGATTCTGTGACTTACATTGCTTCTGTTTAGCATTACTAGAGAAGCTGGAACGCTAAAATGTAGCATTAAGTGTAAACTATTTAGATTAGGAGTGTTACATTCTTACCTTTTGATGACTTGTGGCAGTAAACTTCCCTTGTCCTACTTTATAGAATTCCGGCCTCTTAAAAGGGCCTGAAATTTGACCTCTGCACATTAAAGCAGTGATTGGGCCACTGTTGCATAAGAAGTCAATGACCAGATTAAGAACAGAAATTATAATCTCACATGTTGCTTTCAATATAGTTGGTCATTATGGGAAATCAATGTTTTAAAAATATTCTGCCAAATTTCCAAAACAGCAAAGAATGAGTAAACAAGGTATTAGCTAACTGAACACTTTAAAATAAGTATAGGGGCACAAGCTATTTCTTTTTTTTTTCCTGAAATATGCAATTTTGTATTATTATTGAGTGTATTTGCATGTGTTACCCCAGTAGGCATCCTTCTGTACTGTATGTCTTCAAACAAGTAATGTTTTATGCAGATGAAAATATGCAGCAGGAGAAGCAGGCTGTGTGCTTCCCTGCCTCCCAGGATAACCCTGTGCTCCTCAGCTGGTACTTACTATTTAAAATGCCATGATAATTTCTCTTTGTGTCACTTGACAAAAGCAGAAAGAACACTCTCAGAAAACACATTACAAGACCTTTCTCAATATGTTTGCTTCCAAGACAGAATTAACTGTGCTGAGTAGTGAAAGTACTAAGGATCACTCAGCCTGCCTTAAGGCCATGACAAAACTATAATCTGTTTTGTTGATAATTCCACAGTCCTGTGAAGCACTCTCATTTCCTCCATAAATTGTACTGAAGAACAGCCCTTTTTTTGAATAACAATACACTAATTTCTCTATGTTTAAACAGGGTGTAAGTAGTTAAAATGGAAAACAGCCTAAATAAGATGGCTTCTGTGGATATTGCACACCCATCAAAGTAAACTGGAACCCAACAGATCAATAGTTAAATACCATTAAAAACAGTTTTGAGAAAAAAATCATAATTGACTTTGCCATATGCTTCCTCTTCATACTACACTGTCTTCGGAGTGAAACACAATCACCGTTCATAGAGAAGCTAATTATCCACTGTCAGTTAAGCCCTCAATAACTGATCTCTTGACAGCTGGTAATAAGTCCCGAACCCCATTGCACATTGCATTAAACTACATGTTTATCCACTGGAGAAGGATGAGGGGCACAGCTCGTACATTCACCAAACGCTACAGCTAGCAAAGATTGCCTTTCTCCAGACAGATTTCCCTGCAAACTTCAACTTTGGATTTTCCTCTTTTTCCCCTCACTTTAAGGCTTGCACATTTCAGATCCCAAATGGGGAAAATATCTTTGGCTTGTGTGTTCTGTCATCAGTGAGCCATCTGAAACTGTGCTCAGGGAACCTGGTGGTTTTTGCCTAAGCGTCTGTTTAAGGTTGCCTTTTCCGTACAGCTTTGCCGAGAAACCACAGGCATCAACTACATGTAGCATTTTTTAAAGCAGGTAACAAGGGGTGTGGGAAATGGGGAGATTAAATGATGATGAAGTTTAAAATAGCAGACTGATGTCAGCTCTTCCAGGATATAGAAGTGTTCCTTCTCTAAGGTTCAGACCACAAAGAAGCAATCAGCTTCCCAGATGAGCCCCATTGCACCTCCTAACTTTGTTCCCTCATTCTTTCATCTACCCTGAGGGCCAGCGTAGACCCTTCTTCTTAAAGCTTTTTGCAGTACAACTGCTGTTAGAACTATTTTGTAGCTGAAGATTTGAAAGTGAAACCCTGTTTAGCTCATGACTAGCTGTGTTTGTTCCTGCAGTAATGAATTCTTGTAATAAATATGGGCTGCTGAAGGGGTTCCTCACAGCCAAGTTTTTACTCTTGATGCAGAAAGTTCCTCATCATGTCATCTAAAGACCAACTCTGTAACAGCTCAGTAGAAATATACCATTCAACTTTAAAGGCTGAAGAATCTATTCTTTTTCCTGCTTTTTATAAAGTTTTGTCTAATATTTCACAGGGATTGTGTGAATTGGATTATTTAATAGGTAGAGAGTATATTTGCATCTTTGCGTTAAAAGACCTGCTCCTACCTGTGCATCTGTCTTGTTCTCCAGACAGAAATACTTAAGGCCTTTGACATGATTATACACGAAGGAGGAAATTAAAATGTTTCTAGGAATTGTTCCTCCTTGTTAGGCAGCAGCATTTTTCAGTGCTTTTGGTTAGTGATAAAGACAGTTGATGGCAGTGAATCAATAGATGATTGGTGTAGCCTTTTCTTTCGATTGTCACCATCTCCACTGTGGGCAGATAGGATCTTTTTTTCTGGTGGGACTCTTTAGAACTGCCATGAGAATGGAACGGTCTGGGGTTCACTTCCTTTTTTTACACCCTCGTCGCTGCATCTGTCACTGTTGCGATTTGCCTTTGAGCTGCAAAAGACTATTTAGTACATCATCTTGGTAACTAAGTCTGCACAATAGGAGCTCCAGCACTGAGTACTTTTCATTCTCTGAAGAACTAGAAAATTCCTAAGTAGATGAATGAATTGGTTCTGTAAGTATCAGGACACCTAGAACATCAGGAGACCCAGATAGGAGTGATATTATGAGAACCTTGAAAAGAATTCTTTTAATGCTCCTCTGATTGAGTAAACTATATATCCTGGTGGCACTAAATGGTCAGGGTACTTATAAGTACCTGCTTTTATGGGTTTTACATATCCCAAACTCCCATGCTTTGCACCAAGTGCTGTGTTTGATTATAAAGATAGTAGAAATGGAATTCCTAGTCTTACAAGATAATAGCAAAATAACTGTCTGTTGACAATTTTGTCTGTAAGGGCCAGAACTTTTCTAGTAATGCCTGTGGAGCAGTATATTTTGCTATGTAAGATCAAGCTGGGTATCTAACCTTTTCCTTTCTTTGTCTGATCCAAGACAAATTTTGCACTTCCTTCGCACTGTGAAGGATATGGGATCCGAATGTGCTGCATTTTGCCAAGAGAGCTCATCCACCCCCTTCTTCCCTTAGGACTGACTTAAAATGAACATTATATCTAGAAGGAAGCATCTTTTACTCCTGAGGAAAATGTGACACCACAGTAGTAGGTATTCTCCATTTTGCAAGTGCAGTGCTGTTTTTTCAGTTTTTGGGATACAACATCGAGAAGTCCTGGGCAAAGGAAAACAAAATTCTTGGAAAAACTGAAATAGGCTGCCCAGTGGGGGTTGTGGAGTCTCTGGAGATGTTTAAAACCCGCCTGGATATGCTCCTGTGCAGCTTGGTCTAGGTGATCCTCCTCTGGCAGGGGGATTGGACTAGATGATTTTTTGAGGTCTCTTTTGATCCCCGTGATTCTGTGAATATGTTGCTGTGGTCTCATTTTTCCACAATGTTCTCCATTTCCAGCCAAATTCCTTGAATGTGTTTAGCACTGCTGTCTTACCAAAATTATGATCACTTGCTGAGCAGTGACACTCAACCAAGAGGAGACCTTGCTCAGTTACGCAAAAAAATAGCGGGCTTCAGAAAAACTAGCTGTAGGCAAGAATTTAGTGCAGGATGAGGAGACTGATGGCTAGTCATTCTGAATTTCACCTGATCCTACACTGCAGAATCATACAATGCATTGGGTTGGATGGGAGCTTCAAAGGTCATCTAGCCCAGCTTCCCACCTTCCAATCCAGCAGTGCCACCTGTGTCTCTTTGTCCAGCCGTAAAGGAAGACAACTCGGCTGTGCTGTTCTCCTCACATTGCAGCACACTGAAGTGCTCAGAGGTTGAATCCATTTCAATGAAAACTGCAACTTGCTTTGAACTCCAGGCATATGACCAGTGCTTCTGTACTTATATCTTACATGGCATGAAATTTCTTTCATCTCGGAGGTATTGAAAGCTGCCTGCCTGCATCATGAAGGCTGCAAATTATTTGTAAACAAGCCCTGACTACTTGCAAACTTGAATGTTGTTTTGTAAAGTAAGATAGATTGAATTATTACAGTGAAATCCTTAACATTCCTCTGGTTTACAGCAGGCTCCCCTTAACAATAAATCTCCAAGCCCATGGGCACTTTCAATTACTGCATCTTCCTTGCTTAGCAAAGGAACTCATAAACCTCCCTTTCTGTCACACCATTTTGAAAGATCTCGGTAGGTAACGAAGGCTGTGTTGTTCGATGTTGCTCATAATCAGAAAGACTTTTTAATAACTCGTGTGCTTCATCTGTCTTTGCCTGTGACCATGGGAAAGGAGAGATGGATACGCTGATTACTACAGGAAACTTGGGCCTTCCCTCAGAATTTATTCCTGTGTCACATGAAAAACTGGTAGAAAACACAAAGGAACTAAATCCTTAAAATTCATTTAAGGTTTTTGTGATACATAAAACAATCTTAATTTTTCAAGTGTACAACAGCAGACTTCTCAGTACTTCAGCTCTCATAAATTTTAGAGAAAAAAGAGGATGCACATGCAAAGGCAGAGTTACTGCTTCCACAGAGGATTTTAGGGCATTATTTGAGACATGTCATGTTTACGTAGTTTCTTGACCCTACGCAGCTGGCAGAGGAAGAATCACTCTCATTTTACAGATGTTCAAATGAGGCGTGCACAGTAAAGAAAATTCAGACCTCCCAACTGCACTTCTTTTCACATCCAGAAAACCCACGGAGAAACAGGAATCACAGCTGGCACCTCCGAACAGTCTGTGCTCATAGTCTGTGTGTGTTTTCATTGTAGATGAAGATTGCAAGAGGTGTAGGGTGTGTTTTGAATAGAAATCATTATCAGCTCACCACCAGGGAGTTAACAGTAAAAACCAGAGGAGGGGAAAAAAAACCCACAAATCCAAAACCTAAGTACGAGAAACATACGGTCCAAGTTTTCTGAACACTGCTAGCTAAAAGTAATTTCCGAGATTTGTGCTTAGAAGTATCCATCGATACAGTAAATAGACTGAGTCACTAGTGGGAACTGGAGCTCTTCATCATTCCTGAAAATTGGTCCAGCTACCTAAATGTCTGCTAGAAAACTAATTTTAGGAATGATAGTTGGAAAATGCTGATGAATATTGCCGGTGTCATATTTAACTGTTAAGCAAGTAATGGCATATAATCTTTTATGCCTCAGTGTAAAAGTATTCCTTAAAATAAATAACAATAAAAATATATGGAGCATGGAGTTCTACCACAAAACCACTGTAATCCCATTTTGTATCAGTAATGAATACTGCAGCAAGCTTCACTGATTAAAAACTTTTAATGCCAAGTTTGTTTGCTGTTTATCAAATGGGATGTGAAATGCAGAATGCCTCTCTGTGTGGTATATTATTAACATTAGGCTTTGCTTCTGAAAGGGAGTCCACATTTCTTCACCACTTTGAGCTTCAGGTTTAAATGTCTCCAGCTGCCCAAGGTTTCCTTTGGGTCACTGGCAGACCTCTGAGTAAAAGGCAGGATGGTCTGCTCTCACCCACCACGCAATCATGTGAAGAGTAAGGAAGAATTACGTATTGCTGAGAAAGGAATTTCCTTCTACTTTTAATGACTTGACTAAAACAAAGGCTTCATTTTTCTAATTCTCTGCTACATTCTTTGCAGCTGGATTATAGGTACAGATGAGCAGAGACTTGTATGAAGAGACTTTAGAGAATTGTAAAGTATCTCAAGTTGGAAGGGATCACTTGGTACCCAAGTTCTGTTAGTCTGAGTCAGCTATTCCAAATAAACTGAGCTGAGAAGTTGTTGCTGGCTCAGATCCTGAGACCTATTTGTGAGGTCATCTGAGAATGCAGAGGGGACAATTTGAATAAAACTGAGTCTTCCAGAACAGAGAATTTATAGAAATCAGAGGATGGGTCCGGCAATTAACTGACTGTGAAAGTGTTGGTGTAGAGGCAAAAGTTTGTGTAGTGTTGTGAGCAAAGAGAGAAGATAAAGATCTGGAAAGAGATTTGCACTGTTCCTTGTAAAATCAAGCTGTTTAGGTCGTTGTTGCTGTTGTGGTGTTTGTGGTATTGGTTCTTTACCTACCTTGCTGTGCTTTCTGCTGCAGTGTCACTTCTCCTGAGAGCTGTGATGTAACACGAAGACAAATTCCAGAAGCATCAGACCCAATCCTTTTGTAGTTAGTATTCATATCAGGGCTCTAAGGCACTGAAAGGTAATAAAAATAGTTTTTCCTGGTGTACAAAAGAGAAGTATTGTATGCTCAGGGAGTCCCCAGTTAGGGTGCAGCCTGAACCCTGACAGAATGTGATGCACCAGAGCTCTCTTTCCTGCTTGAAGACCCTTTATGGTGTTAACATCCTTTGTTCTGTGTTTAGAAGCAGTGTTGTAGGCAAAGGAAATTTTAAGCTTTCCTACTTGGTTCTTTCTTCTGGTGGAAATCCATATCAGAGGAAACATTCACATGCTCACTCTTCTCTGTCATGTGATACATAGAGGAGGACAATGATAAATGTTGTTCTTTTCCAGTTATTTAAAAAAATTGATTTTGTGTGGAACTCAAGGTGTTCTTAGAATTATTCTTTGTTAGCAGAATGTCTCTTACACGATGCTAAGGTAGTAAACCTGTTATTTCAGGGGTCACACCTGCTAATAAAGTCTTGGATGGAGAAACTATTCTCAGGCCAACTATACGGATGAAAATGCCAAATTTACCTTGATAAGCAGATCACTTTATGAGTGGGACTGTTTGGCAACGTTTTAAATTGAGCGTTAGAAAAATTAAAATTCCTTTGGCATGAGTGTGGATGTTGTGGATGAAGATCTATCACCCACTCCAGAAATGAAACTTTGGAAGGCATTACTCAGCGCTACAGCAGATACTGTTGTATTGTAACAGACTTAATGGAACTTTTAAGCAAACCAGCAAACTGGATAATGCGGTGAAGGAAAATTGTCTAAATGTGTATTTTAACAGATGTATCAAAATGCAGAAGCTCAGGACAGAAAGTGTAATCCAGATACCCTGCAGGCTTCTTGGTCATATTTACCCACAACTAGGAGCTGTTAGGTCAACTGAGTGATGTAGAAAACTGATTGATGTAGAACAGCCGCTGCAGCGTGTGGCAATGTGAAGCTAAGCCTTAGTGAAACTTTCATGAAATCAAGCCTTGGTTATTCCTTCTTAATATCCTTCCGAGGACCAGTGAGGTATTTGCCTTTTAAAACAACTCTCAGATTCAATTATTTAATAGCAAGAGATGAAAAAACATTAGCCATATCTAATAACAGCCAAATTAATGTGATTTCCTACACTGTGTTACGTAGCTGAAGCCAAGCTGAGCAACTAAAGAGCTGTTGTAACCTTAGGAGAGTGAAAAAATTGTGAGCAAAAATACCCTTTAGAGAAAATGTCTCCCACCAATATCAATGCAGTGATAGGAATCAAACCTGAAGGAACTAAATACATCCCAAATGTATTTGTATCAAGAAGTTAAGTGTTCCAGGATTTCAGGGCTTGAGAGTACCTGAGTGTATGAGTGGTCAACAGCCATTTGTGCTGACATTACTGGATCAAGGTGGTTTTGAAATCACATTGCATCTATTTTTCATGCTTTAGATATCCCTCTAATGATCAACTGTAAAGAATACTGTGGAATTAGTTTAATTTTTGATTATGCAGAAAGAAGTGAATCTGACTGTGATGGGCTCTGTTGCAGTTGGAGGCCTTAAATAGCCATAATTTGATTTAACCAAGTGAAGCAAGCAGGGCTGTCATGGTAGAGAGAGAAGGCTCTACACTAGGTTGACAGCATCCTTTTTCTGCTAGAGGAGCTTTGCAAAATAATAGCCGAGTTCTGGCCATTTTGACATTCACACTCCTATTGACCATCTTCCTCAATCTTTGGAGCTGTAAGTTACAAATTATTATTTATCCACATACTCTGTCAGCCCTTGAAGGCATAATCACTGCTTTTGGTATCATTTTGGAAATTAAAAGAAATTCTTCCTGGTGTGGTAGAGTCAGTATCTAATTTGTCATGACTCATACCTGTCTGCCAAGTGAGAGAGCTGATTATATGGATGTGAATCATCATTAGTGATCTGGACAATGCTTCTCTGATTTCCTGAAGTTTCCTAATATTTAAACACTATGTATGGGCTCTTCCACTCTTAAATTTCTAATGGAAACCACACTCTGGCCAAGAAAGTCTTTTTGAAGAACATGAAAAATGTGCCTCTGTCTCCAAAGAATAAGGTACAGGCGGATTGCTGAAACCTGAAGTACAGCCTCTTTTTCTGTAGAACCCTCTTAAGTTGTGCCATCAGCAGCAGTGTGCAAACATCTTGTAACTGTGGAGGTAGCAAGCAGAGTAAGATCAGATTGATTTGTTCTTTCCTGAGTTGGAATTTGGGACTTTTTAAGGGAAGAGTTTTCATCTTGGCAATGCATTCAGTCCATTTGCTTTGTAGTAGTAAGATGCAAACAATACAGTAGGATGTAAGTATTGTTATAGCAGGTAACTCTTGTTGCATTGCACATGTTTGAGTCTATCCAGTAAATAGTGCAGTAAATGCATTCATTATCAAGCATTCAACAAGCTCACTATCTTGTAATGACTTTAATTAATATACAATCAAAACTAAAAGATCAGTGAACTACTCATCCAGCCAAAAGATCATGTCATGGACATTAAGATCCAGACGATTAGGTTTTTATAGTCCTTACACAGGATCTGTTTTCATTCTGGACTTAAATCTCTTATTGACTTTCTCACAGAGAGAGCACCTGAGGAAGGAAGCGAGTTGCTCTTCAAGGAATTACACAAATGTGGCCCAAAAAGGAGGATGTTAATGAAAAATCTAAATATCTGAAGGCAAGAATCTAAATAAGTCACTCCTTATCACTCAAGTTTTGGGTCTCCTGTAGCTAAACCATGAGGCTAGGGCAACCAAGCACACATCAGCAGCATAGATACCTCCAATTCACAGATTTACACCATTTCGCTAAAAATCTATGGACTTTTGTTTGCCTTCAGTTCACAATTTCCACACTCAAGAAAAAAAAGAAACCCTGATAAACGTGAGGCTTCATAGAAAAGAAACAGCAAATCAGCAACTTTTTAGACTTGATGGGTTGCACAGCTGTTTGTAACCAAGTAATAGAAGCTGTAAGAGCATTTGACTTTGGGGGGGAGTGTTATCCCTGCTCAAAGTACCTCACGTGTGTTCGATTGGCTTTTGCAGGGCACACATTCGAGTTTGTGAGGCGTGTTGGCCCTACAGCCAAGCAGTGCCGCAGGGCTGCTGTAGAGCAGTGTGTACCACATCTTTATATGACTGATTGTTACTGCAAGCCCACACAAAGAGCTTTACTCGTTATCCAGATTTGAGGTCTAGGTGGTCAGTTCTTTCTGTGCTTTATGTCAACACTTGAACTTTATCTGAAAGGTGAAGTTGATTTGAACAGAAAGCAACTTCAGCATTTAGGGATGAAAGGAAATACAAAACCAAGTGAGTTGCTGGAGCGAGCCCAGCGTAGAGCAATGAGGATGAGGAAGGAAGTGGAACACCTCCATTATGAGGGAGCCTGAGGGAGCTGGGTCTCTTGAGCTTGGAGATGAGGAGACTGAGGGGTGACCTCAATGTCTATAAATATGTGAAGGGTGGATGTCAGGAGGATGGAGCCAGGCTCTTCTCAATGTCATCTAGTGATAGGACAAGGGGCATTGGGTGTAAGTTGAAACAGAGGAGGTTCCATATAAACATGAGAAGGAACTTCTTCCCATTGAGGGTGACAGAGCACTGGAACAGGCTGTCCATGGGGGGTTGTGGAGTCTCCTCTGCAGATGTTTCAAACCCTCCTGGATATGTTCCTGTGCGGCTTGGTCTAGGTGATCCTGCTGTGTCAGGGGGATTGGACTAGATGATATTTCAGGGTCCCTTCCAATCCCTGATGTTTTGTGATTCTGTGAAATGATGTAAAACTTGGAAATGGGCAGTGTGTTTTGTGAAAAGGGTTCCCCAAGAAGCATCATTTTTCTTTTAATTAGGAGGAAAGGTGTAGTTTTCAAGAAGCATTTCTGTATGAGGTGAAAAACCTGTCAATATTTATTAAGTTTATTTTAAAATTAAGATTCACCAGAGGGTGGTCATAATGATGATCAGAGGGCTAGACCACCTCTGTTATGAAGACAGGCTGAGAGAGCTGGGATTTTTCAGTTTAAAGAAGAGAAGGCTCTGGGGTGACCTAGTAGCAGCCTTGACATACCTGAAAGGGACTACAGGAAAGCTGGAGAAGGGCTTTTACAAGGGCCTGTGGTGATAAGACAAGGGGCAATGGCCTGAAACTGAAAGAGGGGACATTTAGATTGGATATTAGGAAGAAGTTCTTTACTATGAGGTTGGTGAAGCATTGGAACAGGTTGCCCAGGGAGGTTGTGGCTGCTCCATCATCCCTTGAAGTGTTCAAGGCCAGGATGAATAGGGGTCTGGACAACCTGGTCTGGTGAGGGATGTTGCTGCCTATGGCACGGGGTTGGGACTGAAACATCTTCAATGTCCCTTCCAACCTAAACCATTCTGTGATTCTGCGATTCTTACTAAAACTGATGTTGGATTTTTCTCACTGAATTCATTTAATTGCTCATGTAAATTTGCTCACTAAAGCTGTATTAGCAGCATCTTTCTCTTTCACATTGCATTTCAAATGCAAATTGAAGGGATATTATTTGCTTGCATTTTAAGCAAGTGGAGCTAAGTTCTGTTTCCTTTCTTGTATTCCTGGAATTCTTCTTGATTTCAAGAAACATAAGTCCTCTAGATCTACCAGAAAGTACATAGAAATACGTTATGCAAAATATAGTTAAGAAGTAGACAAGGTTCAAGTGTCAAGCAATGAAGTCCTCTGTTATTCCAAGCAAATCACTCATTAAGTGGTTTTGGTCCCTGCCCAGTCTGGCCTTGGGTTCGTACCTAAGCCCATCCCTCTCCCTAGTCAGGGAGATGTTATTAACTCACATGTACAGAATATAAAGTGTCTCAGGGACCTGTTTGCTTAACTGAAAACTTCAAATGATCTGATCTTTTGTCTTTTGAGGTCGTGTAATCGATTTTAGTATCAGGTCTTCAGCAGGCTGGTATAGCTGCTCTCTCATTTATTTCCTGTGGCCATGTTTTAGAGGTGAGCAAAAGCCAGTCTTGAGCAGAAAAGGACAAACAGCAAGGGAAGGGTAAATTCTCCATGGTCCAGAAAATACAGTTTTGTGGCTTTGAGGCTCAGCCACTTTGGTGAAAGAACAAAAGCAAAGGGCTTGCAGGATGTAGATCCTGGAGTGCACTTTGCATCCTTTCTGTGCAAAGGAAACAGCTCATCAGCAAAAATCCTTCTGATAAATCTATAAAGATTTCTCTGCCCTTTCTGTATCGTATCAGGGATTTCTCAAGCTGTAGGACCCGTCTGAAATCTTTTCCCTTCCTATCTTGTAAAGCACTAGCCCATGTGGAGCATGGGGGAATTCTAGGAAGCCTTTTCACTGAGATGTAAGCCAGCCAACACAGAACTCCTGCTCTGTTTGTCCCAAATGAATGACAGTTGCTAGTGCAGACTGGCTAATTCATACCGTGAATTAGATAATTTAATTTCAGAACATTTTGTCCTCTATTACAGCCTTATTTTTCCCAGTTTACAGATTCCTCTTTCTCTCTGTTCTTCAAATCTTTCACATATAACTGGTTACACAGCTAGGAATATAACGCTTCAAAGATATAAATAATAATGAGCTCCTTTAATAAAATCAGACATAAGTTATGCAGCAGACATCAATTATAATGGATTCTAAAGGTTTTGATCTAGAACCTGGGTGGCATTACATTTAGACTAATAACTGTAACTATGATTTATGTGTTTGCATCTGAAATGGTTTCAGTGCTTCGATATATGTCCAAAGTAAAATTTATAGTCTGCTACGGAATGTATAAATAATGAACAGCCATATGTCATATTGCATTTAAAAATTTGACTTCTTCCACAGCCAGCATAAGGTAAAATGAATTAAAATTTTAAGTTCACTTGGGATCATGTTACTTTAATACTTTAAAGCTGCTCCACAAATATAAAACTGATTTAATTACTTTTCCTGCAGTAAAAAGTTAAGCTATTTTTAACTTTGCAGTTGCCTTTTAAATTAAGAAATACAACAAAAACTAAAATCTATGCTGATAAGAAAGGAAAATGATTCACTTTTCTCCTGAAAATAATTGTCACTAATTTTTCCTTAGATAGCAAAACTAGGATAACAGCTATTGACAAAGAAATGCTGCACAAGGAATTTAAACAGGAGGAAGCACAATTGCTGTAATTTTCAAATTAACTCCCTCCCTCAAATACCCATTTTTTGTTGGAACAAGTATCTGAGATGTGATTTTGGTAAGCTGAGCTGCAGGTGGCTATCTGACCGTGTATACGTAATGCCATTTTTAGTTGGCTATTTATGTTATAATGTATTTAGCTGGTAACTTTGTCTTATAGAATTAGAGTCTTATAGAATGAGAAGATATCACTGGAGATATTCAAGACCCGACTGGATGGGTTCCTGTGTGACTTGGTTTAGGTGGTCCTGCTGTTGCAGGCGGATTGGACTAGATGATCTTTCGAGGTCCCTTCCAATCCCTAATGATTCTATGATTCTAAGTGCACCTGAGTAATGTTCATGGTCTGTTTGCGGCAGGTAGACCACCTGACCCTTACTTCAGGCATCATTTTTCAGATTGCATCTACCTTTTCTAAATCTTGGTTTACCTATTTTAAATCTTGCTGACCAAACTATTCCTAGTTCGTTGAGTTGTTGGTTTTGTTCCTCCATAGCTCTCTGTTGAAATTTGTCACTGTCGTGAATGGACGATGAACAGAAAGCAGATAACAACTGCTTCTTGTATTAGTTTCTTACAAGGCGCTTTTCACGTTGTCCATAACTGGAGATGCAGCATAACAGGATTTTGGTCCTATAACAAACAGGATTTGCCAAGCTTTGACGCTGGGAGCCTGTTCTCCTTACGCTGTCAGGTCAGTTTTGCACCAGGAAACATTTCTGGAAAATGTTAGATAGTTGTTCTGGTATTTGCAGTAAGCAGAGTGTTCAGAAGTGCCCACTGCTTGAATTGCCCTTTTCCTTTTCTATGGGAATACTATTTTCTTTTATTCCCTGGAGTGTTGGTACCAGGTGTGAACCTGGTGAGCTCTCCAGGAAGCAGAGATAAATAAATGAAATATTTGTTGTGAAGCCATCAGCTGAGATGACAGCTATTCCTCAGCAAACCCTTCTTTTGTATTATTGGGAAGTTATCTAACTTCTCATAGAAAATGCTATTGATTTTTAGCCTGTTTTGTCAACTAGTCAATAGCCACACACAGAGGCTACTCGTGAGACACTACGGTGGGATTTTTTTTTTCCCCTGTTAGAAAAAGCACAACTGGATGTTGCATTACCACTGTGGCCAGTTTGGTGATTTGCTGGGTTGTAGGTTTTTTTTTTCCTTTGAACTTTAGGTATTAGTACGTGCACTCAGTTTATAAATGTCAAAGTTTATTTTATCACCCCTCTAAAAGGCATCATACCTGAGACAGATGCTTTTGCTAAGAAATAGTAGTGATGTCTTAGAACTAACATGCCTTTGGGCTCTGACAGACATTTGGCAGTAGTTGGAACTGAGTGTCTGAACTGGTTACTGGCTCTCACCTTGTCTATCCCTGATTTAGTTTGTCTACACCAGACTGAGGTCACAGAGCCGGTTTACGAGCACCTCATATGGCCCCGTAGTCAGCAATGGCAATGTCTGCCAGAGAAAAGGGAGAAGATTAGGAGAAGGAATGAGGAATGAAAGCACAAATAGCTGGACGATTGTAGCTAAATTTTTAATATCTTTTTTAATAATGTAATTGGACAAAAGAACTGATTGAAAAACTAGTATTTGGGATTGTACATTTCTGAGCAGACAACTCTTTGAAGTGCCAGCTCACTTGAAGATCTCATGTGAGTTTAGTCTTGGTGGAACATGATGACATTCAAAGACCAGTTTGCTGATAGGTAATACTGGGTAAAAAGATGTGTTTCCTGTGCATAATTGGAGCAGTTTATGATTTAGAACTCAACAGCTTTTAAGAGATTAATGTTTTGTTGCTAGATGAACTGCTGGGGCCTCATCAGGGAGATGGATGCTCCTTCTACAAAAGGTTTATTAATCCATTTTGAAGGTTTTTTCCCAAGAGTGTGATAACATCAAACAATGAGTGAAGTTCATTTGTTCAATATGAGGTCTTAAACAACCAAGTCTAGTTGGGAGGCGTCACTGCCCATGACAGGGAGGATGGAGTAGATGGTCCCCACGGTCCCTTCCAAACGGAGCCTGTGATTCTATGATATGGCATTCTTGCATCAGTTTGACAAGCCCACACCTCGACCTATTCCTTTTCTTTCCTGGGTTCACCTTTCTGGTTCTTTGTGGCCATATTTATTCAAGAGCGTAACACTGTAATTTTCTTGTGCTTTGTCAAAGCCGCTGTGGCAGAGATGTCTAAATATCACAATTCAGTGCTAACTTGAGGATCTCACCGTGTGTGGGCGCATGGTACTCACAAGATCCAGTCATCAGACACGTTGCTGGTTTTCCATCTGAAGGAGCAAAGGTTTTACGAGAGATTCTGTTTGCAAATAGATAGGGCTGCACTCAGGTGTATCTTATCGAAAGGGGCTGCTGGCATGGGCTGATGTTAATCAAGAGCACCTTGTCTCAACAGGAGCTCATTTCTCTTCCGCTCCCTTTAAAAGGTTGCCACAGGTTTTCAGAGAAGTGGTTTGTTTGAGCTTTTTAGTTATTTGTTAGTAGAGATTGCTTCTAGTAAAAGACTGCTTATGAAGTTAGGTGAGTTTAAATAAAAGTCAGGAAGCATCCGCAGTACTCAAGATTTGGGGAAATTTAGTAGCAGATGAGATTTGCTCTTGTGATTTAATCAGGTCAATGGAAGAATAAATGGCTGGAATCATCTCCTGTGTACTTTGGGCATTTCACGACCTGAAAGTAAAGTGGTAAGTACTTTTTGAAAAGTTAGAGCTGTTGCTTTCTTTACATGTTATGATATCTTTAAATAAATTATGTCACCCACATAAAGAAAACTGAAAACAGTGGCTGTGCTAGTGGAGACAGTGAGACAATACTTTATGTGGTAGGTCTACCTGCATTCTCCAGCCTAAGTGGGTTTATTATCATTCGGTAGCTTCACCTTGAAAAGAGCTGTTGTCATCGAGTTGAACTTGCACATTCTACAGGTTTACGTCAGTCATGTCACTCAGCAGTTCCACTGCACTTCTTTTGGGGTTTAGAAAATGCATAAACCAAGATATATCTGTGGCAATTCATGTTACTGAGAGATAAAGTGTTATTATGTCTCTTTTAACTTGTGGTTGCTATGCAAACCGTGACAGGATGTTAAAATGTGTTTTGTTTGACTACATGTTTACAAGCTCAAGTATTTATTAATTTGTGGCTTAAAACACTTTGTTTTCTTGTTGTTAAACTGTGATGACTGGTCTTAAACATGTCATGGAAGAAGACAGTTGGTTAGTTCATTTACCCTCTGATTTTTTTTCCTAATGACTATTCAAACTTCAGTGCTACTCAGTGCTATTTTCAAATGATTTAAATAGTTGGGTTTTTTCTTTTCCTCCTGCTTCTCAAAAATATGCAAACAAGTTGGTCCTCAACTCACAAATGTCTTGGAAGTTGCTTTTCAGCTCCTCGATTTGCCTCAGGATACAGGTTTCTATATCTCATTGCACTGGAGTTGCTGGTTTATATTATGACCTTGTGAAACTCTTAGGGAATCATGGCATTATTGAGACTGGAGAAGACTTCAAAGATCATCAAGTCCAGCCTATGACCTAACATCACCACAATCTAGACCATGGCACTAAGTGCAACATCCAGGCTTTCCTTAAACACCTCCAGGATGGTGACTCTCTACCACTGCTTTGGGCAGTCCATTCCACCTGTCTACAACTTCCTACAACTTGTAGAGAGGGAGGAGGTCCCCCCCCGAGTTGCCTCCTCTGCAGTCGAAACAACCCCAGCTCCCTCAGCCTCTCCTCACATTACTTTCCCCTCTAGTCCCTGCCCCAGTCTCGTTGCTCTCCTCTAGACCAGCTCCACCACCTCAACATCTTTCTTGATGTGAGGGGCCCAGAAAGTAGCAAGATGTACATCAGATTATTTTATTCCTTGAATTTATGAGCACTTCAGTGAATTTCATATTTTAAAAAGAAAACTCCCTGTATTAGGAGGGAATTAAATTAGCTGAGAAAAAAATAACTCATGGAAATCTGCTTTTAAAATTGCTGTGCTACTTTGACTATATTGTCATCAGTTATTACTGTATTACCTAACCTGCATAATTCAAGGTTTGTTAAGAGAAAGTTTTGTGTTTTGGGGTTTTTTTTAACATCAACATGATTTTAACTAAAAGAGAGAGAAGAAGCCTGCAGGCTTCTCTTTTGGGGCAGAATGTGAGCCTTCAAATAAGATGATGAAGGGATAAAAAGCAACCACATGTTTCAGTGCAAGTTCAAGTCCTCAATGATAGATCATTATGAGGATGCCATTTACATGAAAATTAATGCTTTCTTGAGATGTTACATCTGTAGAAGAAATTATCACAAGCATAGGGTTGGGGGCATTGTCCTCACTTCCCTTTTTGGTCAGTGCTGCTAACAGATATTTTCTTTGGAGCAAAGATCAGTCTTGTCCTTACTCAAAATGTTTATTTTCTCCTTCATGTTTTGCAGAACAAAACAAATCAAATCCTTCTTTTATTCTTTTCACTCCCATAAGATTTCCTTTTCATAATATGTAGCCACCTCCAAAGGATTTGTGATCTCCTGTGATTTGATACGTGTGTTGTCCTGTGACTGTGAAGACTGAGAGATTCTGGGGGTGTGGAGTTTAAGCCGCTTAAATTCCAGCTAATTTTATGCAGTGTTTCCAAGAAACTGATGACTTCACAAACGTGTGAATTTAAGCCAGAAGTCCAACAAAGTTGTAGGGGTTTTCAGAACAGAAACTTTTGTTCAAGCTTATCTCTTGAGCTGAGATGTGTGTTTGTAGTAAGAAGGAAGGAGGAGTGTTGGTATCTTTTGTTCCCTCATAATATTGAGTGACTGAGATCTGTCTGGAAAGGGTTTTTTAGTTTTGCTTTGTTTGAGTTGTAATGTCTTGAAAATAGTTACATTTACTGAAGGGGAAGGACCAAACCAGGCGGTTCAGTTTTGTGAAGGAGATCATTGACAGGAAGATTACAAAAAATAAAAGCATAAATTAGTGAGACCAGTCCTTCATAAATTAGAGTAGAATTCAAAACGCAGTTTTCATCCAAAAAAAATGTGTGCACGTTCTTCTCTGATCTTCTTGCATTTTCTGCATTGAGTAACTTGTTGTACTCGTATGCAGAGAGAAATCTTTATGTCACTACTGCAAAATATAAAGGATTTAGAAGAGAAGTCGGGGACATCCTGAAAACTGGGATTGCTGCATATAGTTTCTTACAGCCAGAGCCAAACTGCACCTCGTGAAACTGCTGAACTTACTAAAACTTACCAGATTGAAAAATAAGTGTTTATCCATGTGTATGGCTTTGCAAAACATTCAGAAACCACAACCAACACCACACTAGAAGCTTTTACACCCACACACAGCGACACTGCAGAGGACCTAATGCCACCATTTGTGCCATCAGCAAACAGGGATGCACTAGTTTTGCAGTGTGAAGCTCCACACGTTATACTGAGTTCAATTCGAAGCGCTCTTGTTGTTAATTATTGAGGAAGAAAGTTGGGTTTAAGCATTCATCTCACTCCAAGTGTACAAGTTCTAGTTCTGTCATGTGTAATGAAGTCGCCTAACAAGGGATAAAAGATTATTGGCAGGAAAAGACAACTGCAGTACATTAAAAGCAGATTAAGGTTGTAAGAAAAAACAGTGGCAGGAAAGAAATTCACAGTTAAGGGGAAAAGGCTCCATATGTCTTCTAACACCGACATACAACTGGGGGCACTGAGGAAGTCATTAAGGAGATACCCCATTGTGTGCTGGAATTACAAGACATATGGCACTATCCCTAAACTGTGGATTTTCTTGATTATCTACCATCAGCATACAATTCTAGTGCTTTTCAAAACCTGTTTCAAAGGGGGAAAGCAATAACCTACAGTTCCATTAGAAGTAGTTTTCTTGTGCAAGAAGTATTATATTGCCTGCCTGTATCCTTCTGACTGCCAGAGCATACAAACACTTTCACGACACCCATGGACTGCAGAGAACAGCAGAGCTCAAACCCCACTGCCAAAAAATGAAGTAGCAGTAGCAAATAAATTTGCTCTATTCCACAATCCACATAAAATTTGAGTATAAATTCTAAGTTTCAAGGAAACCATGGAGGTAAAAACCCCTGGTAGTGAAGCCATCATTGCCCATCTAGTTTACAGTAGCAGTTGCTAATGTATCCTAACTCGATAGGTATCCGTAGCTTGCAGTAGCACGTGCATGGGTCACCTAAAAACCTACCATTTTAGGCTATTTTAGAAGCATCTCATAACTCAAACCATGCTAGCATGACCAAGATACTCAGTTTGGCACTACAGCACCAAACCTCTCAGGAGATACTTCTCATTGAGTAAAAGTGCTGTGATAAAATGTGCATTCAGCCACAACCCAAAGTTACCTGTGAACTTAGTGTCTCACCTGATGATCATGTGAGATGATCATTAACACTTAATGAAATAGGAATGTGAACGTAAAGAATAGGCATCAACCCTGCATTTGTAGACCTAATGCACAAAGCTGTTGTGAAACCAGCATTTTGTAGCTTCCCTGCACAGTACAAAATTTGGTTCATAATTTGGGGAACAGGAGAGGTGCTTGAGGACTGGAAGACAGCAAATGTCACTCCAATCTTCAAAAAAGATGAGAAGAAGGACCCAGTTAACTATAGACAGGTCAGCCTCACCTCCATCCAAGGAAAGGTGATGGAACAATTCATCCTTGACACTGTCTGTAGGCACAGCAAGGACAAGTGGGACATTAAGGACAGTCAGCATGGCTTCACCACAGGGAAGTCATGCTTGACCAGCTTGATGGCCTTTTATGAGGGCACAGCCAGGTGGATAGATGATGGCAAAGCAGTGGATGTGGTCTGTCTTCACCTCAGTAATGGGTGTAAGCTGGAACGTAAGAAGTTCCACGTAAACATGAGAAGGAACCTCTTTCACGGTAGGGGTGATAGACCATTGGAATGGGCTGCCCAGGAGGGTTGTGGAGTCTCCTTCTCTGGAGAAGTTTTAAACCCACCTGGATGTGTGACTTGGTCTAGGTGGTCCTGGTGTGTCAGGGGGATTGGACTAGATGATCTTTCAAGGTCCCTTCCACTCCCTAATGTTCTGTAATAAACTCAGAGAGGCCTTTGAAACGTGTCCATTAAAATAATGCATGTGAAGGCTCCCTCTGACTTCAGTGGGCTTCATCTGGGCTAGTGGCAGAGCTAAGAAGTTAGTGAGTTTTGTATTTGATAAAATTGCTTGACAAAGGCTATGGGGTTATGCACTCTGCTGTACACAATCAATAACAGATTCTTCTTTATGGCCAACTGTGATAAATGATTCCGTACAAGTTAAACATCTTAGTCCTATTTACTTCATAGATTAATTTATGACTACGTTCAGAACTATTGTCAGTAAATACAACAGACTTCATACTGTCGTATCCTTACTAGTATGAAACCTTTTTAAAGCATTTCTTATTTTCTACGCATTTTGGCAAAATGTAGTTTCATGTACTCCACTAATACTGCATTAATAATCTTTTAGTACCATTTAATTTTTTAGCAAATTAACATAATGAACTGCACTTGAAAACTATGCACAATTTCATTAAGATATTTATTTCAACTTGGTAAAATGAATCCATAATAAGGCTACAAAAAAAATCTATTAGCGGAGCTGTTGCGTTTCCTGGCACGTTTTCATTACTGCTAATTATCTCACTTGAGTCGATGGTTCAACCAGAGATGTGCGAGACACTCGGTAAAGGTCTGGCCTGAGTATGAAATTCAGTGTTACAGGCTGTAAAACGGATGTACCATAACCTGTGGCACTGTGGCCTTCAGGTATCGGCGAGGTCTCCCACGTGGCAGGTCAGACCCTCTTAAGCAGAATCACTCTTAGCCCCTCAGTTTGTCCCTGCCCATGGCAGGAAGGCTGGGACTAGAAGATCTCTGAGGTCCCTTTCAACCATTGTATGATTCTATAATAGAGGCTGAAATGCTGACTAAACTACTTTTTCCCCTCTATGACTAATGCCAAGTTGGCTACTAAAGAGAGGCTGCTCTGATACAAGCAGAATGATCATATTTTATCTGAATTTAACCTAAATTTCTTTCATACCTTTGAAAAAGAGTCTCCATGTGTGAGTTTTCTCATGTGGGGGAAGTTGGGACCCTGCAAGAGTCTGGTACTCTGACCATTGGAAATACCCTCTCTTAATTCGAAGCCTGAAGATCCCAACAAGACTTTCAATAAGGCTTGGCCCTAGGTTTAAAATGAAAGTAAAGATTATAAAGGAAGATGACTTAAAACCTGATAGTGAGGAATTTTGTTGTAGGTGGAGGCAAGAGAGGAGGTGCAGCTGTTTGCTTTGCAGGAGTGAGTGTCTGAGTAGCAACCAGTGTCCTTCTTACCCTGATGGCGGGTTGTTTGACCCTGAATTCCTCTTCAGTGCGGATGCTTTACTCAAATCAGGGTCATCTGAGAAGCTTTCAGTGTCAGAAGAGGAGCTGGCTCAAGGTGCCTTTCACATTTCTACTACCTAGAACAATACTGGAAGTAAAAGTATGACCTGGATTCACATGCAGAGGCTGGGCTGCTCCCAAGGCAAAGCATATTTTCATGTTGCACGGTGCTGATGCCAGAACTACAATTTAGCTCTTAAAAGTCATGGAAATAGTATTGATTAAACATGAGAAAAATAACTGTTGATTGTTCATGGTTTTCACTGCTTAGGACAAAGAGTATCCCCAGGGAGAGCGTAGTAAGATTTATTTTTTTAACCAAAGTTTGAATACCGTGGTTGCAGTTGAAATGTATTGTAAGCAAATGTGAGGTTCACTTTTAATGGAAAAGGGGGGGGGGGGTATGATTTATCTGTGGTGGATGAAAGCTTGTGGGAATCCTATGGTGGTATCTGGAATGCTTCTCTGGAAGTAAAGGATTATCATTAACATAGGTTTTGGTTGAAAATGGGTTAATTTCCGAATCAGTGATATTCCTGCAAAGAGAATCCCCCCTTTTGCATTCTGCACGGGACTGTGTGCTTTCCAGCTACACTGCAGAAAACTCCTGGTCTTCAGAACTGTGTGAGATTTCAACAAGCAGCAGATGAGTGAGGGTTGGTCATTATCCAACTGTGGAGTTTGGAAGGCTTCCCATGGTCTGCTGAATGAAACATTTTTAGATCAAAGCTGGGAAGGGGTTGGCAGGAAGAGGCGATGGCCCATGAAAGTGGGAAAGCAGAACTGTCCAATAACCTTCCCTCCCCTTGCCAGTGGACTATTTGGATGAAAACAAAGAACCAAACACATTCTACAGATGCTTGAGTAAAACCTTCCTCAAAATGTATCATTTACGAGCGCTCATAAATGAAAGCTCGGGTTTAGCACATCCTCAGTACAGGGAAATATTTCTTTGTGTGTGTCCACAAAGGCACTGTGGGTTGGTTGGAGATTTTTGATGGGTTTGTTTTTAACTCCTCCTGCCTTTTTGGGTTTGTTTTTTTCCTTTTAGAGTGGTATTTTTAAATGGGGGGTATCTGTTGCTTATTGTTCACTGAAGTACCGTTTACTGAAGACAATGTATTTCCCTCCCCTCGTAGTTACCGGCTGGTCAACACTGTTAGCAGATGCCAAGCCATAGAACACAGTTTTCCAGAAAATGGCATCTGGCTCCCTGGCAGAGGTTTTGGAGCTGCAGCTGGGTCTGGGTGGCTGCTGAGGGAGTATGTGGTCCACCCTGTCGTTCTAGCTGCTATTTACCTTTGGCTCACCTTTGATTCTGAATCATTTAAGCATTTGTGGCTTTCTGCAGCACTGTCAAACATCAGACTTCCAAACAGCTTGATGTAGGTCCGTTCCCAGTTAGGCAGAAGATGACCGTTTTGCTTATTTTTTGCACATCCATGTCAATGCTAAACCTGCTCGTTATGCCGGCAGGTGGTTTATTTATCCACCAGGACACATGATGCAAACACATGTAGAAGTATTCATTTAAAGGGAAAAAGAAAGAGAATCTTACCATCTTTCTGTGAATGCAAATGCAATCACACCTGATGGCATTCTGCAGTTAGAAGGTACCACAGGCTGAACTGTTGCATTAAAGCTGCTGCTGTTATTGTATGCCCCAGAGGCAGAGCCCTCCATTTGGGAGCACCTGCACCACTTGTACCTCACACACACCCTCTAGGGCTGGCTGGGGATTTTGCCCAGTACCCTACAGAACGAGCCAACATACAAGGATCTCAGTAGGGGGTCAGTAGAACCAAGTTCTCCTGATCCAGCTCTCAACCTTTTATGTTGGAGGAATCATCAGCTCGCTGCATTTTGCTTCTGTGTTTATCCACGTGTTACCACACATCTCGATGTGCTCACAGTGGTGAGCACAGCTTTTGTGGTGAGCAGACTCAATTTCTGGAGGTTCTGTGTAGTAATAGGGTTTTTTTGCTGCCTGAAACACTGGTTTTGTACCTCTACTGTGGTGCTGTGGAGGAACTGCACTGAGTATAGCTGATGTCACTTTACTCTTCCTTTTCAGACTTGGGGACTACTAAGTCCCAAGTGGAAAATGTTCAAGGCTGGGTTGGATGGGGCTGTGGGTGACCTGGTCTGGTGAGATGCATTGCTGCCCATGGCAGGGAGCTGGGGGCATAAAACAACCTCTGGTTCTGTCATAGCTTTCTATCGTATCATAGAATCGTAGAATCATTAGGGATTGGAAGGGACCAGAAAGATCTAGTCCAATCCCCCTGGCACAGCAGGATCACCCAGACCAAGTCACACAGGAACACATCCAGGCGGGTTTTAAATGTCTCCAGAGAAGGAGACTCCACAGCCCCCCTGGGCAGCCTGTTCCAATGACATTACTCCTTTCATTTTGTCGTTGTGACTAGTACCAAGGGAGCAACCCCCGGTGTGATATCACTGTCTGAAAATAGGCAAACATTTCTCATTGTGATTTTAATGATAGTGTCTCAGATGCAGAGTTATGGCCATTACATCTAATTGCTAGCCCACACTGTGGTATTTACAATGGACCGGTGGCAAGGATTCAATGTTGAAATCTGTGTATTTATAACTAAGTGACCTTCTGTTCAGTGATATTATGGATTCTAGCTAGGGAGAGGGATTCAGCTTCCCTGCAAGTGCCTGGCTCAGTGTTGACTAGAACATGGCTTTTGTTCCCCTGGTAGTAGTGACAAAGCCTTTGACAGCATCCTGTGGGAGATGGTGGATACCTCAATTCAATTTGCTTGATGTCCTTTGACCAGGCTGCAATTCACTGCCTTGGTATAATTTTTTGATAGGCAATAGCTGGGGATAAAATCCCACATGGCCTTTTACACTATTCTGCTCGGTACCTGGGAAAGCAGAAGACTATATCAGGAAAAGAATCTGAAGAACATGAAAACCCTTAGAAATGCCGTGCGGCGAGAAACCTTGCAGTGAACTTAACAATATTGCTTTCAATTTTATTTTTCTTTTGGTTTTCATACACACATGACCTTATTAAGTTTCTAAACATAAATATATTCCTTTTAAAATACATCTTCAAAGTGTACTTGAGTTCTAGCCCTATAGGGACTTGACATATCAAAAGAAATTTGCTGACATAAACTGGTATGTAGAGCTTGATCTATTCTAATATATGATTTTAATGTTTCTCATTTTCTTGCCTTGCCAACTCACATCTATCACACACTGTCACATTTAAGTTTCCTAAATTACTGCTTTTAACTTTTTGTCACTTTTTCCAGCGAAGAGATATATTCTAAAGCTCAGCTCAGCTGTTTTTTTTTAACTTGTGATTGTATCTTAATATTAATAGTTTGAGGGGAAAATGGAAATTTTTGCTCAGTTAAGGAGACAGCACTTTTTGATAGATTCAGGATTCAATATTGTCCTGGTTTCAAATTCAAGACCTGATTTAATTTCCAAGCAAAGCACAGAATTCAGTGAGGCAAGTGGAATAACGGCATGTGCGGACCGGGAGGGTGTCCTGAGCATCACAACTGTGGGCAAGACAAAAACATATCTGTGCTACATCTGTTTATCGGGGAAGGATAGATAGATTCATTTCCTATTGTTTGTGCAACATGCTGTTGATGACAAAGTGCTCTGGTAAATTCTCTTGGTTGCAGGATAAGAGGAAATAATAATTGTACTCTTTAATCAAGCTGGTTTGACCTCAAGCTGACAATTTCAAAGTTGCTTCTTCCTTCGCTTCCAGTTGATGGTGTGCACCTCACCCTTGTAGCCCATGAGTGTGTTTTAACAGCTGAGCTCCTTTAAGCATTTGGGAAAAACAAGATATTTCCAGACATACCAAATTTTGAAGTTGCTTTTATTTTACAATCCAGTTCCTCTTTAATATTTCTTGCTTCTTAGTTAAATAACATTATCTTTCAGCTTCTTATGACACTGGAGGCTTTAGCATCATTTCTGCCATAAGCTGCCTTTCTTCTGATTACAACAACTCGGTGCGCTTATCTTACTGCAAACACGAGTCCAACATTCAGAATGATAAAATGTGAAAAATAGTTGTGGGATAAAATAAAACCATTTTTTTAACTTCATAGGGTCTCTCAGAGGCTGTCTAATTAAACTTCCATATCCTCACATGAACGCTTAGAATAATGAATCAAAGATCAGGGTGAACCATTGTGAACCCTCAGTATGAACTCCCGACTTCTCTGAAGAGCCCAAAACCTCTTCCAGATAAGCCTGTGGCTTTGTGTGAAGAGAGAGCATATTTTCTAGAAAGATACCCAGAGCTGATATTGAGACATTAAATGACAGAGAAACTTTCACGTGCCTCAAGTAGTCTGTGCAGGCTACTGGTTCCTCAGTAGGTCAAAAAAAAAAGTCCTTTGCTCCTCTGAATTAATTTTCCCTTGTGCACAGTGATGCTTGCTGTGCTCCCCCTGTGCTGGAGTCAGAGCTGCTAATACCTTCCACAGAAAATTGCAAACTGCCATCAGCTCAACCTTAACTGTCTTTGGGATAAGCTGGGAGAGTTTAGTGTCTTAATCCTCCGATCACCATATATTGTTTCCAGACCTGATTGCATTCTAATTGCACTTTGCAGCTTATCACCAGCTTAATGAAAGAGCCAGCTCCAAAGAAATGCTGATTTTCAGTCTGGATGAAAGCTCAGCACAAATAGGTTGATCGTGGATGTTTTTTGTCTGTTGGTTTGTTGGTTTGGTTGGCTGTTAGTGGGACGTTTATGTTTGGGGTGTTTGGTTTCGTGTTTTTAGGGGTTTTGTGGTTATTTTACAAGACACAAAGGATGGCAAATGTGAAGTAGATGAGAGGGAAAATGAAGAACAAAGTAATTCAAGTTTGCAATTTGTCTACCTGGTGGAAGACTGAATTGATTTGTGCTCTCTGTGGCTTCATTATTTAAAGGTGTATTTTCAAGAGGCAAAGGAAGCATTTTTATGAATATTGATTAGCAGCCCTTTAGCCTTCTAGGAGCAACATGTGCTCTGCCAGGAATACTCACTGCATACCCATTGCGATTTTCATTTGATTTTATTTTTATTCTTAAGGTCACATGTATCCCTGTCTGTGTTAATGTACAAGGAATTATAACAGCAGCATTTGCAATGCACACAGGAGACATTGCCTGTCTTCCTTTATAACGATATATAGATGTCAGGGGCCCATCATTTGTAATCAGTTTTACCCTGGCAAAATATGAAATGCATCTGTGATGGACAGGAAATATATCAGTGAAACTAATGGCTGAGCTTCTGAAAAATTCTTTGTCATAAAAGGTGAGGAAATTCATTGTTAAAGCACACAGCTTGGTTTCCTTTTCAAAATGAAGTTTTTGCTGCCAAGCAACTGCTCTTTTACCTCTATTTCGATGGAACAACACTTAACATTCAGTGTAGTTAGTTATATTGGATATCCTCTGCTGCGGTTTTCTTTTTCAAGGGTATCATTCGATCACCCAGAATGTGAAGTGTTTGTACTTCTGTTCTTTAAGGGGAACAGCACATTTATATTACATAGAAGTCACACTTCAGTGATTTATTTTCCTCTGCAGAAGTGTGCATGCAGCACCAGATTAGTTTGCAATAGGATAGTCTCATCTTCCTCTGGTCACACAGGGCAAATGCATATGCATTTGCTAGAGGAGGAATAAAAATTGTAATATAACTAATCTACATTTAAACAAACTGCCCATCTCGCTGCAAAACTGGCCAGGGGTCTGAGCTGTGACAGGGAGCTGGATTCCACTTTGCCTATTCTTCCTCTGAAGCACAGGGTATGAATAATTCCTCTGTGAAGTGCACTGCATGGGGAGGGTCAGCTCTTTTTCTGTGCCATTGGCCAAAGAGAAGCTCGAGTTTAACATTTAATAAGTTTAGCTTAGTTACAGCTATCAAGACTTGAAGGTGATGCTGTTTGTTCATCACCACTGCAGTGAAGAATAGATGAAAAATGTGTAGGATGCTGGGTGCATCGTGTGCCCTGTTCTTTTCCGTCACACGGTCCATTATGATCTTTGCCAATTCCTACGTATTTCAGCTCTTGTCCATATTAATTGGGCACCTTAACAGGGTATACATCTCACCCTAGTAGTATACACACTGCCTTCAGGTACTTGAGGTTGCAGGAACTTGACTAGTTTTGGCACTATTTGCATAACTGTCAGCAGAGTGGCCAGGCAGGATTCAGTGCATGTCCTGCTTTTAGCTGGGATGCGGTTAACTACTTCCCTAGTAGCTGGTGCAGTGCCGTGTTTTGGGTTTAGGATAAGAACACTACTAAGAACACGTGGATGGTGGTGTTGTTGCTTAGCAGAGTTCATAGTCAAGAACTTTTCTGCTTCTCACCCTCACCACTGTGCCCCCTCTCCACCCCTGCCTCCAAGAGTGGACTGAGGATGAACAAGAAGCTGGGAGGGGACAAGGCCAGGAGAGCTGATCCTGACTGAGCAAAGGATAGAGTTTGCTGCATGACATCCTGCTCAGCATATACATTAGGAAAAAATCCAGGGGTCACCGCTCAGGAACTGGCTGGGCGTAAGTCAGCAGATGGTGAGCACTGTGCATCTCTTGGTTTGTGAGTTCTAATTGGTTTATTATTAATGTTTTCCTTTCATTTTCTGTCTTATTAAATGGTCTTCATCATAACCCACAAATTCTACTCTTTCAGTCTTTTTTTTTTTTCTCCATCTCTCTCCAGTAGGGAGTGAGTGGCCATGTGCCATTTAGCTACCTGCCAGGTTAAACAATGACACCACTGTAGATTAACAAATCTCAGACTGTCAGAGCAGGTAGTATAAAAAAGTATGTTTTGACATATAATTTGACATTTAAAATGTACACAACATAAAACAAACACTGCTTTTCAGACTGTTCTAGGAAATGTGGAGAGAGAAGGGTCTCGGGTCCTTGCCTGGTGAGGAAAATTCAGATATGAGACTGGAAAAAACCTGGATGGTTTCTGTCATTTCTCAGAACTGGCCTGAGGACAGTTTGAGCTGTGCCAGTAAGTGCCTCTATAAAGAATGCTTAGCTGCCTATGTTGTGAAAGACCTCTGCAGCCTGGAGATCTCAGTTGGTCCCCTGCAGTGGCATCTGCCTTGGATCTAGCCTTTCCAGGTGCATCCCAGCCATTCCTGCTGTGAAACCAATCCAGAATTTGGAAATCGGCCCTAGATAATGAATGAATTTGTTCATATCACCCCAAGACACCAACCTATTATTCTTTTATTTTTTAGCAAAGATAAAGACAACCTGACACAGAGCATGCTGGCAGCAAAAAGCCTGGTGATAAAATTATTAATTTTGTAAGGAAAAGGCCCACAACCCTTTGCTTAGGAATATCCTTCTTCTACCCTTCAGAAAGATGCCTTGGGCCACTGTAGGAAGTGACCTTAGATGACTGTAGGCAAGCAACCACTTATTAGATGCATTGCTAAGTTTTATAGCTGTTCCTTTACAGATTCTACTTCTCCTTCTATTAGCTGGGCAGTTTAGCAGTTTCAACTTAATCAGGAATTATATATTTTTTGTCCTTTTGAGATGGCTTGTAGTTTAACAGAAGGTAAAACTGCCATCTCAGCACCAGTGTTGGATAATTCTGCAGTTAGGATCAGAGATGCTCGTGTCTGAGTCCATGCAGGGAAATTTGTCTTCTCTCAAGAGCTGCCATCTTTTCTTAAGAGTTTTGTAGCTGTGGAGTTTAAAGGCAGCTTTTTTTGTACACAATTTGAATGGCATCTAAAGACCAGCAGAGAAATATTTTAGGATCTGTACAGAGAACACCGATGTGCTAATGTTTGGTATGAATGTGAAACAGTCCAGTGTAGAGCAACAAGGATGATGAAGGAAGTGGAGCACCTCACTTTTGAGGAAAGGCTGAGGGAGCTGGGTCTCTTGAACTTGGAGAAGAGGAGACTGAGGGGTGACCTCATTAATGTCTATAAATATATGAAGGGTGGGTGTCAGGAGGATGGAGTCAGGCTCTTCTCAATGTCATCTAGTGATAGGACAAGGGGCAATGGGTGTCAGCTGGAACATAGGAGGTTCCACATAAATATCAGAAGGAACGTCTTCACACTGAGGGTGACTGAGCATTGGAACAGGGTGCCCAGGGGAGTTGTGGAATCTCCTTCTTTGGAGACGTTTAAAACTCACCTGGATGTGTTCCTGTGTGACTTTTGTCTAGGTTATCCTTCTGTGTCAGGGTGATTGGACTAGATGATCTTTCGAGGTCTCTTCCAATCCTTGATGATTCTGTGATTATTGACAAAGTCCTGCCTGAAGTACTGCAGTGATCTTAAGTGATCTCTTATCTTTTACTGGATTGTAGGTTCAAGCCTAGACAGCACAAAGTACTTCCATGTGGTGTTGCTGTTGCACAGAATCATAGAATCAGTAGGGATTGGAAGGGCTCTCGAAAGATCATCCAGTCCAATCCCCCCGCCACAGCAGGATCACCTAGACCAAATCGCACAGGAACACATCCAGGTGGGTTTTAAACATCTCCAGAGAAGGAGACTCCAACTACAGGAAAAAAACATGAAGGCCAAGACATTGACCTTATCTGTCTCCGCAACTACCTGAAGGGAAGTTGTAGTCAGGTGGGGGTAGGGTTCTTCTCCCAGGCAGCTAGTGACAGCATAAGAGGTCAGAGCCTGAAGCTGCTAGGGTGGTGTCAGGCTGGATGTTACGAAGCCCTTCCTCGCAGAAAGGGTGGTCAGACATGGGAATGGACTCCCCGGGGCAGTGGTGCAGTCCCTATCCCTGGAGGTGTTTAAGGACAGACTGACTGTGGCCCTTAGTGCCCTGGTGTGGCTGATGTGGTCATGTTAGGTCCTGGGCTGAGCTGGATGAGCTCAAAGGGCTTTTCCAGCCTCAGTCATTCTGGGATTCTGTGTTCTTGTTCAACTTAACTGTGAAAAAAAAAAATATGGTAGATCAGGTGCTTTACAAAACTTCAGCACTGAAAGGAGCCCTTTTCTCCTGTTAGCTGCTACGATGCAGTAGGTAACCATTTTGTTGGAGTAATAGATGAGATTATTATAAGATTATGCAGTCACTCAGTTTTAATCAGCTGAGTGGAAAATCTCTGCTTTCTTATCAAAGGGCAGTAGATGAGAAGCGACGTCTCTACAGATCATTATGAAGGTAGCCTTCTACGAAGGGACCACTCATCTCCTTTCCTTCTAACTAGAGCTGCTACTGAGGGAGTTATGCACTGGGTGAAAATGCCTTGATTAAAACAGACTGAAATCTAAATACAATTAGACTGAGGGGATGCAAGAAGTATTTTGTATTCAGTGAGCATCATAACGAGTGAATCAAGTGAAACAAAAACAGTAGGAAAAACACTCCATTTCCTAATGTTTTGTCCAAAACAACACATTAAAACAATAAGGCGCTGGATGGAAACGTTCTCTTCTGGAGTTGTCCACATAGTCCCTGTGATTAAAATACTCAAACCCACAACACAATCTGTGCCCCTCAGTCCAGTAAGGAATTTGTCTTTTCTTTCTTACTAAGAGATCAAATATTCAAGTGGAAAGAGGTTTTAAAAGTGAACGTTTTCTCTTTTTAGAGACACAAACTGCTGCATGCAGTGCATTGTTCCAACACAATCAGAACGTTTGCATAATATATTTGCTCTTAGAATCAGTCAGACCCACTTTGGGGTCTGCAGTTCAACAAATGCTGGAACAAAACATTTGTTTAGGAAGATACAACGTTTTAGACGTTACAGGCCGGTGTGTGTGAATTTTAACACTACTGTTCAGCTGGGGGTGGAAAACACCCCAGGTACACAAAGCCTAAACTGTGTAAACTGACCACTTCCTATGCTCAATACTGACACTTTGTCCACAACAACAAAATGCTCCCTTGTGGTTGTTTGTGTTTATTTTCATTTGGATGCATCAGCCAAGTGCTGTTCTCAATTACAGCTGATTATTTACAGCAACCTCGCAGTAGTTGTCTCAAATTAGTACTTTGCAAGTGAAAATATGAACTTAATAGAGTGTCATTTTATTTTGCCCCTAGATTGCTTATCTCTAGTTGGCTGTCTTCTTTGCATTATCTACAGCTATATTTTCTAAATGTCTTGTGAAAGACTGTGGTGCACTTGGGGGGCAGAATTAAAAAGCTTCAAAACTCTTCTGCAGCAACAGTGTTCAACCTGCCCTTGAACACTGCCAGGGATGGGGCAGCCACAGCCTCCATGGTCAACCTGTTCCAGTGTCTCAGCACCCTCAGAGTGAGGAATTATATCTTCTTGCTCAGGCTTTAAGACCGTACGTGTTTAGCTTCGATGTGCCATGTCATGAACTCCTGCTATAACATTTCCCAAGAGCTGCCATTTGAGCACTGGCAGCCACGGAAGTTTTCTCTTTTCTCTGTGGCAGCATCTTCTTCCAGGGAAGACAGACTCGTACATTAATTTATTTTTTTCCATTTCACAGCTTCCATAATATGCTTTGTTAATGCTTTGTAGTGTTGAGTGTGCTGCAGAGCCCACAGCTACTGAGTTACACACTGCAAACCCCATCTATATTGACCTGCCAAGCACTAAAGTGTGTCCACAAACGTGTTTGTAGATCTTTCTGTATCACACACAGACTCCATAAGCAAAGCTCTGTGGGTATGTTCTTGCGTGCCAGAAGAGGAGTTGTTAGCTTTAGCAGCAGAACCTGCCATCTTAGAAAAGAAGATGTGAAACCCAGTCTGTGTGACTCTGGCCTGGCTTTGTGCTGAACAGCAGCTTTGGTGTCTTTTATGTTTCGTTGCTGCAAGGATGCGTATTTTCAGTAGCCCATTGGAATTGCTATGGCACTTTCAAATAGATGACAGAAATAACTGTTAGAGGTATTCATTTGTCAGGTTGATAAAGACATTTTAAAGATTTCTCCCCATAATCCAGGCTGCAGGGAGACCTGCCACAGCCCAGCAGCACAGAGGACTGCAGGCTTTGAGGTCCCCATATTGCTGCTGCATTCCTGCAGCAAGTTTATGGGCTGCTGATTCCCTGCAATGTTTTGACGCAGAAGCATTTCACTTCATAGGCAGAGATGGATGACAGACTTTCAAGACTGGGGTAGGAGATTGTTACTGTGTAGTTTACCAACCTGTATTCCCTTCTCACTGGTGATAATTGGTGAATGTTTCTGCAACCTTAAAGCACAGTCATTCTGCTACTACAATAGGGTGTCATTTCCCCCGAAGTGGCAGGGTGAATCATGGTAAGTGCAACATATCCAGCAGAACGAGTAATTTGCTGACTTAGTGCAGTCTGTGTCTTGTGATATGCAGGTAACTAAAACTAAGGCATTTTATCCTAAAAAGAAGGGTAAAAAGCTAAATCTGCTTTTTCTTTATTCCCTTCCTCTCAGTCTTCCCTCCATGCTGCTTCCCGTGATGATTAGACAAAAGCCAACTAACAACAAGAAGAATCATTTCTGGCAGACTTAGTACTGCCTGAGTCATCAATCCTTCACGAAGACCTAGGGCCCACTTCCTTTTCATTTTATTCCTTTGGCTTTTAGATTTATAATGTTGTTAGGAAAAAGAGATTCAGCCTCTTGGTCTACGAGAACTTGTTTAAACATAAAGAGGCATTTACTTACAAATAGCACTGTATTGCCTATGCATTTATCTTGACAGTCCAGTTTAATTTATAAAGCATAATGTGCTTGTAACTCAGCCTGAGAAATGTAGTTTAGCCAGCACTATTGACTTACTAAATCTCCCTTCTCCCTCTTATTGTAAATCTGATAAACCTAAAGAAGCATTCTGGGTACTAGAGAATCTAAATATTAAAGCAGGGCTCTTTCAAGATGGTCTCGATTCGACTTCACTTAAAACAGCAAGTTGAAGCAATAGTTTATCCCATTGTGAAGCGGTTTAATCTTTCCTTGATCATTTCTCAAAGGCGTGGATGTGCTGCACAGTAAAATTGCCAGATTTGTGCTGAATTGCAGCTTTAAAGCCGTTATTCCGAAAAGGTTATCTAAATTGAATGGCTTTAAGATGACTTGTAAAGTCATTAGAAGACTTCCAGCCTTTTTATGTGTTTGACCGTGCAACCTGATGTGATTCATACGGGCTGGGAGATGCCAGCTGTACATCTCTTGTTTGCTCGCTAATTTGCAAGGTGGGAGCCTATGGTTTCCCATTCCTGACAAAAAAGGAAGTGCAGTGTTTTATTTTCACTGGGTGCCTCTGAAGGGATCAGTTATTTAAATCTGGTAACACTGATCTATTTGCCATGTGAATAGCGGCAAGAAGATTGAAGGTTATAGCTGAATCATGGGTTATCACCTTCAACACAAAATTCATGCTTTGAATGCCTGAATCTTGGTTGTTAGGAGGAATTTCTTTACTAAAAGAGTTGTCAGGCAACGGAACAGCCTGCTCAGGGAGGGAGCTGAGTCACCATCCCTGGAGGTACTTAAGAGTAGATGTTGTGTTGGGGGACATGGTTTAGTGGTGCTAATAGGGCTAGGAAAAGGTTGGACTTGATGATCTTGAAGGTCTTTTCCAGCCAAAACTATTCTGTGATTCTTGTCCTAATGCTTTAGGTACTTTTCACTCCCCAGAGAAAATGTAGGTTCTGAGTTTAGAATAAAACTGTTTCCAAAAAGAAACCTCGCATTTTTAAAAACTTGTTATACTTATTGTGGCAACTTAACTTTTGTTTAGGCAATAGAATGAGTTTTAGTTCTTTCTTCCTCCAGTAAACAAAAAGTGATGTCTCCCCTTATTCTGGATTGTGACCTGGAAACAGCTTTTGAGAGGGTTTTAGAAGTGGTTCTGCAAATGCTTTACTCAGCTTTTACTACTAGGTGTTACTATTTAAACTTTCACTTTTCAAAATTCCAAAATACGGTTTCATTAAAAGTTTGGGGGTTTCTAAATACTTTGCCTGTTGGCTAACCAACCTGAGGTGCAGCACTTTTTCTGTTGGTTTTCAAGCAAAAATTGCTAGCTGTGCTATCATATTTAGATGTTCTCACTCTCTGAATATGCGTGAGGGAGTCACCATTTGCATCTGTCAGTGTTCTCAGCATCATCGTATCCTCTGCTGCCACTGTCTTCTCTATTAAAGGTTTCTCTTAATAACTTTCTTCAACGTGACTTGAAGTCAGTTGAAGTTCCAGTCAGTTTTTCCATTAGCAACCTTGATCTGGCAAGATGTTGCAGAGAGATTATTCCAGCACAAATGGGAGAGGATGTTATCTGTTTGTGGACAGATGGCTGAGCAGTCCCCTGCACTAAATAATACTGAGTCCCAAGCCTCTCCTTCCTCCAACTGTGCACCTTCCACTACAACAAAGGATTAATTTATTTACTGTCTGCATTTATTACGGCAGTATCTTCTTCAGGTTCAGGGACAGCGCTTTTTCATCACCGGGATCACGGAGAGAAATGCCCTCAATGTTCTAGGCAGTTTGAAGAAAAACTGTGGACCCCGCAGCTTTAAAATGGGAAGGCAATAGGGTTACAGTGATTTTTCTGGTGGTGTTCTTGGCTAAACGGATGTAAATTCTGAAGGACTTGGAAGATCTTATGTACATTATTCACATTTACACAAATGACACTGCGGATGAGTTTGGACTTTGTGCATTTGAGCAAGGAAACCAGGTTCTGATGGCTACTATTGATTTCAAGTGCACAGCAGCCATTTAATTCATAAATAGTTTTTTCAGGAGGCCCTGCAAGTCAGCAATTTTCTTCCTGAATCAAATAAACAGTAGCCTAATTCTCACATAAATCCTCTGCTGTAAATAAGTAGGGAAAAATCACAAGATACTCAACTTTATTGATTGCCCCATTACTTTTTAGGGGAACTGCAGACAGAATTGTTGTGTTGACTATAATGAGAGATGCTCAGCAGTACAGGAAAGGTGGTTGCAGGTGCTGAGAATGCTGTGTACAGATGCAGGGCTTCTGAGAAGAGTGATAAATCCCCGTGTCTAAATCCTTGAAGAAAAGTCTCTAGCAGTGGTTTGTCATCTACTGCTCAAGCTCTTGATAGTGATTTGTGGTCTTGCTATGGAAGAAATGTTTCTTGTCTTCTCTGGAAGCTAGGCAGGCCAGGAAGGTAACAAGGAAGTGATTATTCCAGTAAAAGTTGTTTCAAAGGGAAAAATACTGGCATCATCATAGAATCACAGAATGGTTTAGGTTGGAAGTGACCTCAGATATCATCTAATTCCAGCCTCCTGCCACTGGCAGAGATACCTCTCGCCAGACCAGGTTGCCTGATTTAACTTCTGAAAGACTTGCCAGTTCTGAATTGAAGGTTCAATAGAACTTAGAGAAATTCATATCCAAACAGTAATGTTTAATGGTTACAAACAGAAAACCAGTTTAAACCCAAGCTGTATGCAAAGCAGGTTGTGACTTGGTTTGTGTGCAGTGTACTCTGAGGTATTCACTGAGATGGACAGTTGTGATGGGATTCACTGCAGCTTGGATCACATTCCAGTGAAAGGTAACTTCTTCCCCACAAGAACAGGTTCCCTTGTGTTTTCCCAACTCTATCTGGAGGCAAAAAGATGGAAGCCAGATTATGAAGGGCCTATTCTGTTTCCCATCCCTATCTTCAATCTTGAAGGGCTGTGTGCCTAGGGAACTGCTAATCTTGCTGTTAAAGACTGAGGCAAAGAAGGCATTAAGCACCTCAGCCGCCTCTTGATCCTTGGTCACTGTGTTCCCCTCTGCATCTAACAAACTGTGAAGATAATCCCCATCCCTCCTCTTACTGTTAATGTACTTATAAAAACATTTTTTGTTATCCTTCAACACAGTGGCCAATTTTAGTTCTAGCTGGCCTTTGGCCTTCCCAATTTTCTCCCTGCATAGCTTCACTGTATCTTTGTAATGCTCATAAGTTGCCTGCCTCTCCCCAGCCAGTGAGTATAAACTCTCCTTTTACTCCTGAGTTGCAATCAAAGCCCTCTGTTCCACCAGTCTGGTCTCCTACCCTGCCATCTCAGCTCATGTGACTTCAGGATGGTGAGCTCCTGCACTTCTAAAATTAACTCTTTAAAGTATGCCTAGCCTTCCTGGGTTCCCAAGTCCTCCAGAACTTCCGTGTCTTCCAAGAGAGCAGTTTGACCCCTGAAAGTCCAAGGTGGTAGTTCTGCTGGCCCCCTCCTTGCTTCACAAAGAATTGAGAACTGTAATATTTCATTATCACTTTGTCCAGGATGGCCTCTAACTATTACATCCCCAACGAGATCTTCTCTGTTAACAAGTAATAAGTTGAGGAGTGTACCTCCTCTTGTTGGCTCCCTAACCATGTGTATCAGGAAGTTATCTCTTACACAGTTGAGAAACCTCCTGGATTGTTCCCTCAGTGCTTTATTGCATTTCCAGCATATGTCCAAAAACTTGAAACCCCCCATGGGGTCAAGGGGTAGAGATTGAGAGACCTCACTCAGCTGTCTATAAGGTATTTTATTCAACTTGTCATTTGATGGGTGGTCTGTATCAGACTCCCACAATGATATCTATCCTATTAGCCTTTCTTTTGATTTTAACCCATAAGCTCTCAACCCTGTTATCTCCGTCATTAATTTCTAAGCATTCATAACTCTCCCTAACATAGAGGGCCACCTCTCCTACCTTGCCTGTCTCTTTTGAACAGTTGATAACCATCAGTTGCAGTACTCTAATTGTGTGAGTCATGCCAGCACTCTTTTGTGAGGGCAACTGTTTCACAGCTTTCCATGTGCACAATGGCCCCCAGTTCCTCTTGTTTGTTGCCCAAGCCGCACACATTAGTATAGATATAAAACCTCAGCTGGGCCACCTTTTAGGTGGGAGAAGCCCTAATACCCTCCCGAGCATGCTCAGATGTTTCTAACCACTCAAAAACCTTTTCATTCTTCCTGTAGTATGGGATGTCATTCTCCTCTTTGCCAGGACACAAGACTGTAAGACCTTGCCAATACATTTCTCGCTTACAAGTTCTGTCCTGTCACGTTCAGGCTCCCCTTTTTCACTCCTGCTCCCCTTCATGCGTAGTTTAAAGCTCTGTCAATGAGCCCAGCCAATTGCCTGCCTAAAACCCTTTACCCCCTGTGGGATAGGCTATTCCCATCTGCTGCCAACAGGTCTGGCCTATTGTAAATCAATCCACGATCAAAAACCCCAAACCCTTGCTGATAACACCAGGCTCAGAGCCAGGTATTAACCTGCTGACACATCCTATCTAGTCCCTCATCATTCTGCACAACTGGAGGGATAGAGGAGAAGATGACCTGTGCTCCTGATCATTTGATCAGATGCCCTAAGGCTCTGAATTTCTTCTTCATTGCCCTTGGAGGGGTTCTTCCTATTTTATCACTGCCTACCTGAAACAACAACAGCGGATAATAATTTGGGGGTGGTATTAGGGAAAGAAGCTTCTTCCTTGCATCCTTACCCCAGGCGCCCGGGAGGCAACAGACCTCCCTGTGTAGTGGGTCTGGTCTGCATATTGGGCCTTCTGCTCCCTTGAACAGTTAGTCACCAGTGACAATGACTAGTCTTTTATTCTTTACTGAGGAGGTTTTAATGCAAGGGACAGTTTGAGTAGACTTTGGTGACACCTCCAAGCAGAAAGAGCCATCAGTGAGGACACTGTTACCCAGTTTCTCCTGCAGAGTGCTGAACCTGTTCTGCAAGGAGTTGCTGGGCAGTTGCATCTGTGGCACCGAGCAGGGACCTTTTGCTATTGCCCTCTGTCCCCTAACTATCACTCATTGGTCAGGGAGAGGACATAGGGTACACTATAGCAGGTGCTTTGTCTGCCTGCTGGTTCCCTACTGTTACTGGAGTGAGAGGTGACAGTCTTACGTGCTTCTTGTAAGGTCCCTGCTGCCTGTCTTAGTTTCAGGGATTGCAGTGAATGGCTCCACCAATCTGTCTCCCTCTCACACTCCATAATACTCCTCAACCTCTCTATCTCCTCCTTCAACTCCACCACCTGGCTGAGAAGATTATTCACCTGGTCAGACTCAAGTTCAGCTGATTAAGTGAGGGGAGGTGAGGAAAGTCTCTTCTTACTGTGTGTAGCCAAGTTGGTTCCTCCAGACTGCCATGGGGGCAGTCCAGTTGTAGATTTTCAGATGCCTGCTGGCAGTATCTCAGCCTCTCCTCCTAGAAGAGAGATGTTCAGGTTTCTTAAACATCCTTGTAGCTCTCCAGTGTTTTCCTGTCTCTCTTGAATTGGGGAGCACAAAACTGGACACTACTCCAGGGGTGGTCTCACCAAGGCAAAGCAGAGGGGAAGGAAAACCTCTCTTGACCTGCTGGACAAAATCAGCTGATGCTTATGGAGTTAGCACGTGGAGCAGAGGTAAGATTCACTAGAGTTAGCTCTTCATACACTAGGTCAGGGACTAGAAGCACTAGAACTACAGTAGTGCTCAGCTTTGTGTGGGCTAACTGAACCAGCCTATGAAGCTATTGCTGGGGGAGCCCTATCATAGCTCAGGTGATGCTGCCCAGCCTTGTACCCTGCAGATACCTAAATGAAATTGCTGCTTTTCCAGAGGACCATGGTAATGAGGCCAGTGAGAGCTGCTGAGTGCTCAGCTCTTAGGGAAATTTGGTCATTTTATTTTAATGTGATTTATTGGATTTAAGATCAAGACACAAAGTAAATCACTTCTACGTTTCCTTAGCAGTACAGCTGGAATCTACTTGTGCATGTTATCCATGGCTGCTCCCTGACGTTTGTGTGTTTATTATGCACAGCAATTAAACACCCCTTTTTTCCTAGACAAATTAGAGCTGTGCGAGTTTGTGATTCTGCTGGCAGGCTTACAAATCTTGCTGTGCAGAGCTCACGGTGTTTGCTAATTTTTCTGTGTCATGATGTATCTTGTATGACTAGGGCTGTTTCATTTTCATAGCAAAGCTATAATGATTTCTTACTGATTAAGTGGAAATAATGCCAACTTCTGCAGCGTATTTGCTTTGTTTTTCAGGGGGCTGCACCAAAAAATACCTCCTCTTGTGCAAGAGGGGATGAAAGGAGAGTGTAGAGAGGTGGGGGTTGGTCTCTTCTCAGGAGTAACTGCACAACTTGGTCTAGGTGATCCTGCTGTGGCAGGGGGATTGGACTGGATGATCTTTCGAGGTCCCTTCCAATCCCTAATGTTCTGTGGTTCTGTGATAGGACAAAAGGAAATAGCCTTAGGCTGCATTAGGGGAAGCTCAGGTTGGATAGGAGGAGAAACTTCTTCCTGGAAGAGGTTCTCAGGCCTTGGAACAGGCTGCCCAGGGAAGGGGTTGAATTGCCATCCCTGGAAATGCTTCACAGTCATGGGGATCTGGAGCTTAGGGACAGGGTTAAGTGGTGGGTTGGGACAGCTGGGTTAATGGTTGGACTCCATGATCTTGCAGAGCTTTTCCAACCAAAATGATTCCATGATTCCATGAATTGTGTTTCCTGAGCTTATATGCACACATGCACATGATCCTCCTCTTCCTTCTCCTCCTGCTTCCCCATACTCCTGGAGGGTCTCACTTAACCACTCTGCTCCTGAGGAACTGCATGCCTGTTTATTATGACCACCCTACATTTGCTGGGCTGAATATAACTTTGGGTACTTTATATTGGCATTTGCATTAACATCAGTATTACTGGTCTGTTAAATCCATTCTCATTTCAACTCATGGATCAGCCTTTCCTGCTGGGGAGGGTACCAGAGTAATTGCTATCTTAGCCCCAGAGAGGGGCTGAGCACGTTCTCAGCACAGTCACACAGCAGCTGTCTAAAGCAGGGCAAGAAATACCTCAGAGCTGTAGCCTCTTGCTCCCTTGTGAGTAAGGAGAACAGAGTTGTTTGATCCCCACACACAATATGTGGGCTTCTCGGGAACTCGACCCTGGAAGGCCACCAGATAGACAGCTGTTGGGCTTAAACAACAGACAGTCAGGCTGGCAGTACATCAGATAGGAACTGGGCAGGCTTACAGGAGAAACCTATGAAAAATACATTGAAATCAACACATTCCCACAAAATGTTTTGATTTTTACATGTGGAATGTTTTTCCATCAGAAAACCCTTTGGAAAGGTTCCAGACCTTTTTTTTCCCCCCAGTTAGATTTGCTAGCAGAACTGAAGTGAAAGTCATCACCATGTAGTGAGCGTTTCCCGAGATAAAGTGTGAGATGCCTCAGAGGGAATTGCTGTGTGTTGCAGAACAATGATACTGCTCAGTATCACCGATAATCCTCTTGCACGCTTTCCGTATCTCTCCGTGGCTGCTTTACACGCTCAGTTCCAGAACTTTACTCCTACAACTGGAGAAATCTCTCCTGATAGAGCTGTATGTGTATCTCACGTTGCACAGGTGACTCACGCGGAGGGATCCTGTGTTTTGCAAGAGATTAGAGGCGTAAACCATAAATTCATCATACCACTACATATTTGTCAGCAAGCTGTATCTTACCAGTGTGACATTATGGGGGATTTCTTCATCTTATGGGATTGTGTAAGAGAGGAAGGCTGGAAAGAAAAAGCTGCAAATGCTTTATTGCAGAGTGGAGAGAAAAAAGACATGACTGAGACAACATGTTCAGGAGTAAAAGCCTGAATTCATTTCCTTCCTTGCATTCTCTTCAGCAGGGCTCGAGTGTTAGATAAAGGAGCAATTTACAGAGGGATGAACATGAAGAGTACAGAGGTTTGCAAGCTGAAAGCTAGTGACAAAAGGGTGGATGAAAAGGGGCACGAACTGTACCATCACCAACGTCATCCTGGGGTGGATCAGAAGTGAGGTGGTTAGCAGATTGAGACAGGTTATTCTCTCCCTCAACTCTGCCCTGGTGAGACCACATCTGGAGTACTGTGTCCAGTTCTGGGCCCCTCAGTTCAAGAAGGACACAAAGGTGCTGGAGAGAGTCTAGCGTAGAGCAATGAAGATGATGAAGGAAGAACACCTCCCTTATGAGGAAAGGCTGGGGGAGCTGGGTCTCTTGAGCTTGGAAAAGAGGAGACTGAGGGGTGACCTCATTAATGTCTATAAATATGCAAAGGGTGGGTGTCAGGAGGATGGAGCCAGGCTCTGCTCAGTGTCATCTAGTGATAGGACAAGGGGCAATGGGTGTCAGCTGGAACACAGGAGGTTCCGTATAAATATCATAAGGACCTTCTTCCCAGTGAGGGTGACAGAGCACTGGAACAGGCTGCCCAGGGTGGTGGTGGAGTCTCCTTCTCTGGAGACGTTTCAAACCCACCTGGATGTGTTCCTGTGCTACTTGGTCTAGGTGATCCTGCTGTGTCAGGGGATTGGACTAGATGATCTTTCGAGGTCCCTTCCAATCGCTAGCGTTCTGTGATTGTGTGACTTAGAAAAATACCACTACCCCATTAATGTTTAGCTGGTACAGTTATGATTCCTAAAGAAGACCCGTCTCTACTTTTGTGAGGACCAATGCATTTCAGGCAATGAGAGAACCTTTCAGTCCCTGAAGTTCTGTGATTCTGTGAACTGCAACCATTGTTCAGTTTAGTTTGAATTTCATGGGGCATATTGGGAGGAAGCGGGGAACACTCTGTGTCTACATGAAGGACAGTGGAAAGGGAAGCAGTTGAGGAGAAACCAGAGCCTGAGTGAGCAATGGCTTGTTAGAAGAACCACAGTCTGTAAAAGCATCAACAGAATTTATCCAGTTTTCCCAAAAATAGAAGCCAGCAGTAGAGGGGGCAGATAATCTTCTCCAGGCTTAATGCTCTGGAGGAAAATATTATTTTCCTTTCTGAAATGCACCAGCTGAAAAGATGTTTCTCTTCTCTAAGTCGTAATTATATATGCCAGTGTTATAGCAAACACTAGAGCTTGACTGAAATGTTTTGGCACGAAGTACCATGACAAGATGTCAGTTTGGCAGGCTCTGTGCTTCTTCCATATCACACTAGGGTCTTTCAAAATGTGGGGCTGGGAGACTCTCCTGCAGAGACAAGGTTGCATGTGGCAGGCTGACTGCTCAGCATTTACTCTGGTTACAGCAAGGGAAATTGGTTGCTGAGGATAAAGTCTGCTGAAACATACTGGGGGGCTTGGCCAAGGTGCTGTGTGAAGGGCAAGGACATACCCGGGAAAGCTGCTCAGGAAAGAAATAACTCGTTTGGTATCTGTTCCTGACAGAAATGAAAAACACAGAGCAGAGCCTTCTGCCTGCACTGCTTAGAGGAAGGAACTGTCCCTCCTCTTGGAACAGCAGGCTTTGGCAGAAAGGAGGTGAACCGAGATGGATTGACCATATGATGGTATCCCTGTTCTTTGACCTCGTGCACTTGCTGTGGCCCCACCTCCCTTCTCTGCTGTCAAAATCCCTAAAGTGCCAAGGAAAGGGCAGAAGTTTCTTGGAAACTGGAGGACTGGTTTAATGTTTGCCCTCCGACTTCTCTTCTCTTTGTGACAGCCGAAATTTGAGATAAAATCATGGTTGAGAATCAATATAAATTCTTCACATTAGGTTGCCTGTGTTTGCTGAACCTCACTTGTGTTTATGGAGGAAAATGAAAGTCCAGAATAAAATAGTGCAATGTGCCACACAACCCTCAAAATCCAGTTACAGCTGGAGTGGCTGTGGAATTTATAAAGATGCTTTGTCATTTCAGTGTGCAAATGTCTGAGGCAGATATTTCCATCTTGCAGCTGCAGTGAGATGTAACCTGCAGTGGATTTCAAATCCAGAGAATAAATATTTTGATTGTGAATTCGGTGAGCGTGAGGCTCACATTTAACCCAGGCTGGGCTTTCCTTGTGCTTTTTCCCACTGTTGTGTTGGGATTTGGCTTTTTGTCCCGAGGTTGTTCAGAAAGGCAGTTGAAAGCTTTTTTCTTCCCTTTTTGGAAAAAAAAATCTTTGAAAAGAAACATTTGAGCTTTCAGCTAATTCCCAGGGATACAGAGGGATATTCTGCAGTAAGCTTCCCTCTGAAAACAGGCTGGCTGCTGCCCTAATGTTAAGAACGGCAGGATTCTTTGGCTGTGGGGAAAATGAGATGGTCCAGCTGATTGAGGTTATGGCTGAGCCAAGATGAGTCAATTACCTCGATGTGCTGAGCAGCCATCCTGAGCACAGCCCAGAGGAGAGATGCCAAGGCTTGTGCTTTCGGCTCTGACAACAAACAGCTGCAAAGAGCTGGGACTAGGGAGAGGAACTGCCGACGCCACCGATCTGGGCAAGTGGTAGCTTTCGTTCGTTTCTTTTGCCTGTAGTCGGTGCCATTGGAGCCGTTTTGTTTTGGGGGCTGGTGATAAAAATTTTGGAGAAGACTTTGTAAACACCCCCGTTTTCCTACTGGGCCTTTTCAAATGCTTGTCGGGCAGTGCAGGAAGGGCTGGTCTTCTGCTGACATGGGGATGGGACACAGATGCAGAAGGCCTTTGGCAGCCACCAGAAACAGTAAACTCGGAGCAGTGAGAGAGCTCTGTGCCAAGCGTTTAATGGGTTCTCTGACAAAAGGGGGTGTTTAACAGCCTCATGCTATTGTGGGCATTTTCTCTCCTCATTGTATGGACTTGAGGCAGGCTGTAGGACCATCACTCCAACTCGCATCTGTGGGACTCAAGGCTCGTTCAGAACCATCTGCTGTTTGTGGTGATATTGGTCTCTGTAGGACCCGACTTGCTTTGGTTTGTTTTCTGAGCAAAACACAGGCATTTTACATCATATTTTAGCACTTTGTGTTCACGCTTGCAACCAGGAACAACCATTTCTTTGACTTCTTGTGTAACCTGAACCTTTTGCGTCTTCTATCTCATAATTTTAGCAGAAAAATGGACGGTTACTAATAGCTCAGAGCACAGTTACATAAAAGCAGAGTTTTATTTTTAACTTTAAGATTCAATAATAACTGAACACATAACTATGAAGCCATCAGAACTAGTTTATGGTGCAAAACTGCTTAACTGAACTCTAGACTCAAAAAAGGTTCAACAGTTATCTTTGATCTTGTAGTTGCGAAAGATTTCTATGAGAATTAAGACTTTTACCTTCCCTTGAAGAACAGTTCAGAATTCCAGGTGGAAAACAAAGAGCAAAGCCTTGCCATTATCTAAGCTGCAAAGCTTGAAAATGGGAATTAACGCTTGATACCTTTAAAAATTCAGATCAACATGACTGAGCAGTGCACATATAATTTTCACCAGCTTAAATCTTGTTCTTTGGAATTTTTTTGTTTCCCAGTACATACTAACTTTCCCCTATGAACTTTGCAGAGCCTTCCATTCTCTCCAGTAAAATACTGAGCAAATATCCCAATAATGTGGTGTATCACTGGTCAAAAAGAAAGACATTTCACTTCCGCCCCAGCTGATACTAAAGACTTCTGTTAAGATGACAGTAGCATTCTCTTCTGCTTTTGGTGGGCTGCCACACCTCAAAGATGCTATTTTGTTGGCTGAATGAACTTTTGTGTGTGCATCAAATCATTTCAGATCCCTGGTCCTTACAATGGCTTTAGGACAGTGTTTGCCTCTGCAGTGTCTAACTTTCTTCTGGAGTCAATAGATGCCAAGTTCAGCAGCAAGTTGCATTTGTCTCTATGTTCTCATTAATGTGATGGATGTTATATAGGTGCATTTATGCAATTCTTCTTGATCTTGTTTTTGTAGTGGTTTGTAGGGTATGGTATCATTACCCTAGTCTTTCACGTAGACACCTTTGCCAAGAAGATAAATACTGCCCTTAGTCCTGACTACAAACATCTTTTTCAGCTGTCACTGTGTTCCTTTTGCATACGAGGTTACTGAGCCATTTTGCAGACCTGCCTAGGTAGTTTAGGAACGCAGCACACAAATCCCTATTGACAGACCTACTCCACCTAAAAAATCCACCTTGGTTTAGATTTAAGGATGGCAGAAATTCTTTTCTTCTCTCCCCTGGCATTACTGGCTTCTCTGTTAGGGTCTACTGGTTTAACTTTTCACAGCCCAACACCAACACAGCAATACACAGGTGTTGCAAATGTTATTCAACACCAGACAGTGAGTGTGGGGGGGCACTCATTGCTTACAAATCTTTGGAATATGGTTGCATCATTCTTTACATTTTTGCTAGTGGAAGAATAAAAAGTAGAAAGAAACATGGTTCCCTATATAACCCTGCACTAACCTGTGCTCCTGCTGGTTGGACAAGATTCATAGTCCTCTCTCTTCAGGACAGGAATAAAATCCATACTTATTGAAATTCCATAGTTGTGCCATTAAATGTTTTCCATCAGTGGACCATCAGCAGGGTGCGGGTTTCGGGGGGAGCAGGTTTCAGTGTTGAATCGCTGACACATTACACGTGAGAATTTGCTGGTTTTTAATAACGAGTGAAGGAGCCATGTCTGTGGGAGGGTGTAAGAAGACTCTGATGGGAATGACAGAGCTCTGACACCTCTACCCATAGCAGAGTGTGTGATGTTAGGCCTTAGCAAGCCAAGCAAAATACATTTCCTGCTTCACTTGGATGTTTAGGTTACCTTGTGCTACTGTAACGGAAGGTGCTTTTGGCTATATGCTGACTGGAAAAGTTGCCCAAAATCTTTTGCTAGAATAATTAAGAGAATCAAGAGGCTTTTAATTGACATTTCATAGTACCATAGAATGGTTTAGGTTGAAAGGGACCTCAGAGATCACCCAGTCACAACCCTCCTGCCAAGGGCATGGACACTTCCCACCAGACCAGGTTTCCCAGAGCCCCATCCAAACTGGACTTGAACACTTCAAGGGATGATGGAGCAACCACAACCTCCCTGGGCAGCTGGTTCCAGTGCCTCAGCACCCTCCCAGGGAGGAATTTCTACCTCAGATCCAACTGAATCTCCCCTCTCTTAGCTTAAAGCCATCCCCACCCCATTCTATCACTAGAGTCCCTCAGTAAAACGTACTTCTCCAGCTTTCTTATAGCCCCTTCAGTTACTGGAAGCTGCTATAAGATCCCCCCAGAGCCTTCTTTTCTCCAGGCTGAAGAGCTGCAACTCCCCATCGCAGAAGGGCTCCAGTCCTCTGATCATCCTTGTTTCCTCCTCACTCCTGCAGTTCCATGTCCTTTTTGTATTTGGGACTCCAGTACTGGATGCAGTTGTTCCAGGTGAGGTCTCACCAGAATTGCTGCAAACTCAATCATCTGTTCTAGCATTTTAAAAAATGTAATTTGGTTTTTTTAACATTTTCCTGCCTATAAAATGATGCCATTTTTAATAAATCATTTTGCAATAATTTTTTTTTCCCAAATAAAAACATCAATTATTAAAAATCACTTTTGAGATGAAAAATACTCATCTGACAGACACTTGTGCATACACTTATGGCTGTGCACGTAGCCATCACCCCTGGGGCTGTACCCTAGATTAAATCATACATAAATATTTCCCATGTTCATTTGCCCTATAAGGGATGAACTGTGTAGTCAGTCTTAGGCATCCAAACAAAAATAGAATCGTAGAAGCATCAGGGCTTGTAAGGACCTCCAGGATCATCAAGTTCAGCTCTCATCTTGGCATCTCCCTAACCCCTAGACCATGGCCTCAAGTACTCCACCTAATCAGTTTTTAAACACCTCCAGGAACAGTGACTCCACCACCTCCCCATGCAGCCTGTTCCAGTGCCCAACCACTGTCTCAGGAAAGAACTTCTAACTAAGATCCAATCTAAACCTCCCCTGATGCACCTTGTGGCCGTTTCCCCTCATGCTATCATTAGTAATTTTGGAGAAGAGACCAGAACCAACCTGGCTTGCAGCCTCCTTTTGGGTTGCTGTAGAGAGCAATGAGATCCCAAAGTCTCCTCTTCTCTAGACTAGATAACCCCAGTTCCCTCACCCACTCTGCATAGGGCCTGTTTTCTAGACCTCTAGACCACCTTTTCATTAGGTGAGGGCAGAGATAACAGAGCTTGGTGCAGGAATAAAGATGAGGATAGGTTGTTAGCTGGATATTTTTGAGTGTTTTAAGCATATGTGAATATTTTCTTAATCTCTGAGAAGCAGCACTTTTTATGGAAAGTTCACAATCTTTCAGGATCTGACTTTCAGCTGAAATCCAAGTGTGGTGACAGTTGCCACAGTAATGAGAGATGACAAATTTGGATACTGCACTTCTTAGTCTATGCTGAGCACTTTTTAAATTGCAATGTTTAAGGTAGGGAGATGAATAAGTGCCTATTATTTTAGTGCTTCAGATTTTTAAATGAAAAAAATCAAAATAAGATAATAGGTGATACCTATAACTGATTGGAGCATTGGGTGGAAACCCCAAGTCCTCTGTACAATCCAAAGATGGAAAGCTGAGGTAGTAACAGTCCTTTTTTCACCTTAAAACTTGATCACACCTTACCTTCAGTCTGTAGGTGGGATTAATTCCATGCGAGAATCATATTAACCACATAAGAACAGTGAATTTGGCTTCGGTTTTTTAACACTAGTTTGTGTTTTTGATAAAAAGTGCAGCAGAGTCGACTGCAACAGCTGCATGTGCACGATGCAGCCCAGTGAAAGGTTATCCACGTGTTTCCGGGGCTGTGGCGCTGACACCGCTTCACTGCAGCCGGATGCACTGATACCCTCTGGGCTGTTTCAGCATTTGGCACCCCAGGCTAGTGACCCTCTTGTCTCCAGAAGGCTATGAAGTATTTCCTTCGTGTAAGGCTCCACATTTATTCTGTCTCTGGCTCTAATGACTCTTCTAGGGCTGTCTGGGCTGTACACAGAGTGTGCCCAAAGATTTCAGGACTGTGGCACTTGGACACAGGTTGGGGGAAGAGGTTTTGGTGCCCAGATTGCTGCCCTACAACCATCGATGGCGTGTTAAAACACTGCTTGATGCTTCACTGCCTCTGATCTAGTTCAGACTGAAATGCAAATACCAGAACAAACCCAGCATATCCTAGATTAAGGAAATCACTGCCTAGGCTTCACTGGTGCAGACTTGTCCCTTGTAGAAATGCCCCTGAGTGGCAAAGTCAAAACGGATGCAATTCCCTTTAAATCAGTGCTGTGCAAACACAAAACCCTTGTGCTGCCTCCTTTCCTAGAGCCTCAGCAAAGCAGATGGTGCAGCCCTGCCAGTGAGCGCTGCACATCCCAGGTGATATTTCAGCAAGAAAGATCTGCTAGTCAAGAACAGTCTCTCTCCAGTCTGTGGGGAAGAAATTTATAGAGCAGGGCGTTATGGGGCTGCTGATTTCTGAAACAGAAGATGGCCTTTTTTATTTATTCGTTTGGGATTTTGGTTTTATAGCTCTGCTCGCTGGTTCATCTCGGTGTCTTTCACTGGAGCTGAGGCTCTGGAGCCAGACACGCTTGCTGAATAAGATTGGTTCATTTATATTTGCTTTTAGTTTTAATATTTGCGATGGCACTGAGATTTCTCTTCTTAAGAAAAAGAAAAAAAAAACCCCATACATATTCCTTTCTGCTGATTTACTTCTGACTTGTGCTGTCATAAGGATCCTCCCAGGACGTTTGTTGTTCACTCAGTAATTTAAACTTTGTGAATTTCTTTCAACTTTGTTTAAGTTAAATCCCAGTGTATTTCCCTTTGAATAATTTTTGTATTTTTGTACTCAATCCCTGAAAAATGGTTTCTGCACTTGTTTGTTTGTTTGTTTGTTTGCTGCTATCTTTTTCCTGCTCTGGACAGTTTTCCACCTCTCGCTAACAGCCCTCTGGTCAGGTGTCCTTGGAGAAAAAGCTTGTAAAACCTTCTTACTGGAATACTTTTGAATTTTGGAAGCACACTAGTAGATGTGAGATGTGAGCGTTCTGGGGAACGCGTGCTGCAGGAGGCACCTGAGCACGCACCGTTCCCAAGACCATTTTCCTGGTCCTTGATGCTGCGGTCTCCACTTAGCGTACCTACACCTGTGGGAAATGCTTTGTAAACACTCTGTTAGCATTTGGGTCACGTAGGTGATAAACAGGTTTGAAAGCAGAAGGGAAAAAAAACTGCAGAATGAGCTCCTCTAAGATGCTTGAAAGCCTGTGGTCAGGACAGGTCCTTTCTTCCTGCTGTAGAATGGTGCAAGAATTCACTTGGTGGCCAAGCAGTTAGGGCAATGGATTCGAAATCTATGGGGTCTCCCTGGGCAGGTTCCCATCCTGCTGACTATAGGATTCTTCTTAGGCTGGCTGAGGGGAGCCCTTATTGCTGTCTACAACTACTTGAAACGTCAGAGTGAAGGGTTCAGTAAACCTCTTCTCCTGATCACAAGAGATAAGACCAGAGGAAAAGGCTACATGTTGTGTCAGGGAGGTTTAGGCTGGGTATTAGGAAGAATTTCTTGACTGAGAGGGTCATTGGGCAGTGGAACAGGTTGCCCAGGGCAGTGATGGAGTCCCCGTGACTGGAGAGGTTTAAGTAACTTGTTGATCATTTAAAACCTGCCTGGATATGCCCCTGTGTGACTTGGTCTAGGTGATCCTGCTCTGACAGAGGGATTGGACTAGATGATCTTTCAAGGCCCTTTCCAATCTGTAATGTTCTGTGATTCTATGGTCCTGTGATCTGGTAATTAAGGACAGGGTTTATTAGTGACCTGGCAGTTCTGGGTTAAAGGTTGGACTTGACGATCTTAAAGATCTCTTCTAACCAAAGAGATTCTGTAACGTGAGGATGCCAACAGTGAGCTTCAAAATGTGTCTTAAGGCAGTTATTACAAGACAATCTAATGAGATAATTTACCTATTAAATTGTTTCCATTAATAAAATCTTGCAGCTGGTCTGGCACAGCCAGATGTACATTGTAAGTAAGTGAAGAGACCCAAATTAACTTTGTCTGCCAGTTGCTCAGTTTTTTCTCCTTTGTCTCTGGGTTATGAGAGGATGGAGAGGGAGCTCCCTCCCCTGCTTTGCCCAGTTAGTATGGTATTACTGGTACAACAGGGACCACAGTACTGCGTGTGTGATGGGAAAGGTCATGACATCCTTCCATGTCATTCATCATGTTTTAGGTGAGCTGGTATAAGCTCACACTAAATCTTGTCATCTTTGGTAGAACCACCATAATGAAAGAAACAAGAGAAAATATTTTATAGAAATTAGTAGTTTCTTACAATTCTTTCAGGGGTTTATCCTCTGTGGATGTAATCCAAGACCTTCTTTGATAGTTATCTCTGTGTGTTGGAAAACAACACCCACGTGGTGAAAATAGTGTCTCCCCAAAGCTCGGCAAGGTTGGAAAAAACAATGGGGAACCTCAGAGTGATGGCTTCATGCCAAGCTTTTGTAACGTGGATGCAGTACAAATACAGAATCTGTACAACAGATATGAAAAGATATCTGTTGAGCTTCTATTGATATGAAGCATCAAATAAGAGTAACTGAGATAAGAGACATAAGCTGGTTTGAATAAGAACATTTTTTGTTTCATTTCTTGAGTTTCTTGTCTTTCCTCTGTGTACAGGAAGCCCAAGGTTTAGATAGGAGATCATCTGGGAAATAAGGAGTGAGGCATTGATTTGGTTTGGGTATCTTGATGCTAACTTTGTAAATGAAGTGGTAGAGATCACTCCAGTGATATCAGGAAGTATTGTGAAATGTTTTTTCCTAAAGCAAGTTTTAGAAACTCTCTCTCTTAGTAGAATTAAATAGTTTTAAAGTAGAAACCACAAGAAATGCAGTTTACTATTAAATCATATCTGTTTTATCAATTAAGCACATCCTCCATATTGCAAGGCTACCCAGGGCTGCTCGCGTTACCATCTGGATTTGCGCTCAGAAGTGAAATAGCAGGTTCCTCATTGCCTTGATATGAACTGGATGCACTGAGATGTGCAGAATCTCTATCCTTATTATTGCCAATTCAGTTTAATTACATAGATATTAAATGGTGGGGAGGGGGGATATATTGTGTTTAGATTCACCCCAAAATACAGGAAGGTGTCCATGATCATAAGTAGTAACGCGCGTATCCCCAGAGCTGCCGACTGCGGTTGGCACCCTGCGATGCCTGCAGAGGTTTCTTCTGTAGAAAGCATTAGTTGGCTGCGTTCGTAGCTCCAAAATTAGAGTTGTCAAGCCTAAAGGTACCCAAAAAGCAGAAAGGTGTGTTTGACATACGCCGAGATCACTATCTGACCCTTCCCATCAATAAAAAGCACAAACCCCAGGCTCCACGACTACATTTTTCGCAAGTCTTCTTAGCTTTGCCATCTGTGCTGCCAACTGTTCTTCTCCTGGATGGCGTCTGCCTGAAGACGCGCTAAGCAGGTGTGGCACATGTTTGGCTCGTTCCTGCTTTGCATGTGTAATGTAATTATGTTTGACAGACTTGGTTTGATTGAGAGAAAACTATGAATTGGATTAAATGTTTTTTGTTTAGACTTTATTAGCTAAAGATGCCATTGCATAATTAATTTGTGAATAAGCAGCAATCTTGCAAATGAGGCAGTGAATCAAAAACACAGGAAGACATTATAGCCTCTTCTCAGGATGAGTTTACACATTTCTTATTTGTAATATTCATTAAAAATACATAAAGGAAGGTTAACAAAACACTGCAACAAAGAACCACAAACAAACCAGCCAGCCACAGAAGCCTTCATATATGCATAAGTCAAAAACCTGAAAGCGAGCCAACTCAACACCCTGAGCCTGTGCTAGACGCTAAATGCTTAATGATATTTGAGTTCTATCCCCTGATGCTTTCTGTTCAACCCCGATGCTTTGGAGCAAGAATGACCGTAATGTAAAAAAAAAATTAATCTTTTTTAACTTAGGGAAATTTTCTGTTGAACCTCATAAGTTTTTCCTCAGACAAGAGACTGCTATTTCCATTTTAGGGGTGAAAAGTGGATGTTTTTATTCCTGTGTTTCAAGATATTTGCATCTGTTTCTACTTCATGTTCAGGTCATAAAAATCATGAAACCCTACAAACCAGCTAAAGAGTGAGCAGATCTACGTCTGTAGATGCAGAAGTGTAGGTGTAGAAGTAAGTGTGTGTAGGTGTAGAACTAAGTGTGTGTAGGCGTACATCTGTAGGATGCAGCAATTTGGTTTAGGAGACACTCTTTTGCAAGTTGCTTCACTTCTTGTAGGCCTTCCTACATCTTACCTCAAGCAAGGACAGAGCATAAGCCTGACCTTAACTGCGGGTAGGGAGCCCTGGTGAGGCTGCACAAGGACAAGAAGGTCTTTCAGTGCCCCTACAGCCCTCACACCTATCAGAACATTTGAGATAAATCTGCTACACATCAATTTCTCTCTCTTAATTTCTTGTTAGCTAATGTTTATCTCTGAGTACATCTCCTCGTCCCAGGTAGTGTCACTATCATGCACACTTCAGACATCCCCTTTGGGTGCAATACAGCAGCTTATCTCAGTTCAGCAGAAATAAATGCATGCAGCTCAGATATGCAAGGACACTCTCACTGTAGGGTACCAAAGAGGTAGGTTTTACTTGAACCACCAGCACCAGGTTACAGTGGCAGTGTCCTAAGGTGCTCCTTGAAAACAGGAAGGCTGCATCGTGAGGTTTCTCATTTTCTTCTTTTCCTTTGTATTCCACAGTAGTAAAGAGAATGCTCACAGGTATTTGTCATTTATTTGGGTTTTGTATTGCAGTAGAATAAATAATTTACAATTGTGACTAGTGCTGAGTTACTAACGTTTTAGCAGTAGGTCCTAGCAAAAGTTCATACCACCAGCAACCTTCAAGTGCAACCATAAGGCAAATGTAAAAGTTAGTGAAGTTTAAAAATTAAATTACTTTGCCAACAAGAACTCACCAGCTTGTAATGATGTATTTAATTAAGCTTTTATTTTAGTCAAACACATTCCTTTATGCCAGCACGTGAGAGTAAAAGTCACCAGTGTCCAGCATACTGGGTGGAACAGTAGGTTTTCTTCCTCTAACTATCACGCTCGAACACACCTTCTTTGTCAAAGGAATGAAACAGGAAGGTTGGAGAAGTTTTGGTAGGTTTAGCTATTTAACCTCTTCCTGCTGTCCCTTTTGCACTTGTATGTGATGCATTGTGCTGCTCCTGCTTCCCGGCAGCGCTTCTCTCAAGAGTAGTAAGCACAATGTGACAGGACAGAAAATTGATGCAGGGTCATTTAGTAAAAGTTTTTCTTTCTTCAAATGAAGTTACATCCTGTCCTTTGCCAAGGGTTTATGGAGCGGGAAGATGGCTGATCTCCATTTTTACTCTAATTCTTTGGCCACTGCCTTCAGTCAGGTACTTACGTTCTTCCTGTGCAGCACTGAGCCTTGAATGGTCATGCAGATCTATTGCTTTTGCTACTCCAGATTATGGGGTTTTTTCCTTTATGTCTGACATAAAATTTCCTGCCAATTTCCAGCCATCTTGCATCTTTCAGAAAAGCTGCTCAGAACATTTAGTCCTATGAAAGTGCTGTTGATGTGTCTCAATACGTTTTCTCAGGAGCTCCATAATGCTTATACACAGTTTCCACCTTTATGATTTTTATTACAGAATTCCCCTCCTTTTGTTGTTTGAGTTTTGATTGACTCCATTGCTTTTCAAAACCCCCAGCCTTCCTCAATTTTATTTACTTCAGTCTCAAAGGAAGCCGTGGAAGCTTGAAGGTTATCAATTTTTAAATTAAGAGATTGAAGAAGTTCTTTTACCAAAGTGTCTTGCAAAGTGTTTGAAGTTGGAGAGGTTGTGCTAGGATGGAGGGTGATGTGTCTGCAGGAAGCTCTCAGTTGACCCACCATGCAGCAGCTTTTCTGTAACCCACGTACTTCATCTGAGCACCTTCTGGCATGGTTTTTTATTTATTACCTGTCTCAAACCATGTGGAGACAGTCTCCTCAAGTGTTTGAGACAGTTATCAACAGGGTTTCAAAGACAGTGGTTGGTTTCTAGGCTTATGAGTGTCTAATAGGAGTGGTGGCCTTTGCAGCAAACCCTACAAATGATTTGTGTTCTGAGAGGGCTGCTTGAACCCACTGTGGTGAGCTTGTGCTCTCTGTCAGGATGCTCCATACAAAGCTCTCTCTGGGGTCTTAATGGAGCACAGGACACACGGGGCTCTTGCCTCCTCAACTGCTTCACAAGTGTCCAAAAGCAAAGTGGGAGGAGAAAAGGAGTCTCAAAACAGCTGCTGGGAGTCCAGTGAGAGAGAAATGCCTTTGCTAATAGAGTTTACCAGCACACAAACTTGGTTAAAGCAAAGCAGACCAAGGTGTCTCTTCCTCCCCATGCTGAAAAAAAGTCTGCTGGGATTGCAGTGCACTCAGATAACAAGTGGTTATTTCCCTCCCTTTACTTCTTTCTCTTTTGGGTTTGAACCAGGATCCATTCTCCTATCTCTCACCTTAATTTTGCATGTTTCTTTCATCAACACAAAGTCCTTGGTCTAGAGAAGCTCTTAGGGCTCTGGCCTTCTTAAGTAGCCAGATGTGGCAGTTCAGTAAAGCCCAGCATCCCTCTGAGCAGCTCAGTTTTCCAATGTTAACCGGGGATTTAATCCCCCTTGGACGCTGTATGCTCTTACTTTTCATAGATTTGGTTGTGTAGTGTTGGTAGAGACTGGCAAAGATGTGGGAAGTACTTTGTGGTGTGGCTGGGGCAGGCAGAAAAGGCATGAGTGAGATGGCAGTGGAGGGGACACAGCATGTTTCACATTCAGCTTTGACAGAGCAGATGTACCATCAATACTAAAGACTTCTGAGATGTGACATGTCATTTGTATTTTTACTTTTCATTCCTGGTGAATAATCACAATAATGTGTCTTAAAGTTTTCCATTAAAATGATGGATCTAGAGCAATGTGCTCTTGTAATTAGTGGGGGTTTTAAAAATCCTTATAACCTCTATGATGTCTTAAATAATTTCACCTGTTTCTTTGCCCACTCAACTCTTTTGGATCAAAGTGGAATTAATTACTGCTAAAAGCAGCCTAAGCAAAATTAGTCATCTGTGTGTTTTACAGCAGGTATTGTCTTCTAAGGTTCTTTGATTCTGCAGGTTTTTTGTCACTCAGGGCTGCAAGGGAAGTCTCTTCCATCTGGCACCAAACACCACTGAGCTCCACAGGCAGCATTTACCTCCTTATGCATAATGTTATCAAGCTTTAGACCATGCCAGTGATTTCCGTATTAAATGCACCTCTCATGACTTAGGATATTGCATGTGACCAAAAAAATGAGCTATGAAAATTAAATATCTAGTTTATTTACTGGCGAGAGTAACTCTGAGAACCTTGTGAAGCTGTTAACATGATAGAAGTTCACTTTTTCCTTTGAAGTAACTTATTCAAATCATGCTGTAGGCTGGAATTTTCAAAGCAGCACAGTAAAGTCAGATACCAGGCTCTCACTGAGTTTCAGTGGGGCGGTCTAGAGAACCAAATTTAAGAATATTCTTGGCGAAAAGGAGATTCAGTAGGTCTAGAGGGAATAAGTCTGGCAGTTTCTGAACTTTCTTTTAAAAGAGAAGAAGAAATGTATTAGTTCATGTTCTTTTTTGTGCATCTTAATCATCTTTCCCATTTTAGCAACACTAAAAAACGGTCCCAAGTTGGTTTTGCATGTCTTCTCATTTTTTTTAACTTGAAAAGGATTTGGCTTTGCAATACCTAAGCATTTTAACACACGTGACAATGAGATTTCTGGGCATAACACATCATGCTGAGAAGTGCCAGGTTCTAACTGCATTAACTGGTATCTGCTGTAGCTTTCCTGTCTCTGAGACTGAACCTTTGTATTGGTTGCCCATGAGAGTCATGGCTGCTCCATCCCCGGAAGTGTTCAAGGCCAGATTAGATGGGGCTCTGGGCAACCTTGTCCAGTGAGAGGTGTCCCTTGGTGGTTAAACACAGGAGGATCAGAGAGTCCTCTAGGCTGGAAGGGACCTCTCAAGGTCATCTAGTCCACGATGTCTCGATACTGTCACGATCTCTCATTCTTACCCGTAAACTCTACTTTCTTATGGCTGTCATAGCTTTCCTGCAGCACAGCAGCTTCCAGTTCCTCTTGTCTGTGGCCTGTGCTGCATGCATCTGTGTAAAGGCTCTTCAGCTGGGCTGCTGGTTGTGTCATCCTCCCAGAAGGACACCCCTTTACTTCTCTAACATGTTTCACGACCTCTACCTGTTGGTTCCTGCTTCCTCAGAAGCCCCTGGTTCATCGATGTTTGGCTTTGCACGTACTGCAGCTTCTGTGTCACGTTTCTGTGCAACAAGTCACCCCTTTCCTCTAGCCCTGGTGAATCATCCTGCCTTTTTAGACAGGTAATCTCCATATTATTAACATCCCTTTCCCCCTTCCTATCTAGTTTAAAGCCCTGTCAATCAGCCCTGCAATTTCTTGGGCAAAGAGGTGTCTCCCATTTAAGCTCCGCGTTCCTGGTGCTGTGTAGGCTATCCCATTATTGGAACACCCAAAATTACTGTGATGACACCAGCCCCGGAGCCATGTATTGATGTGATATATTTTTCTGCTGCCTCCATTGTCGCTATTTTCAACTGGAAGGATGGATGAAAAAATAACCTGTGCCCCAGGTTCATTTACTAACCTTCCCTGGGCTCTAAAGTTCCTCTTAATTGTTCTTGGACTGTGTACTTCTAAGTCATCTCCACCCGCATGAAAAATCAGCGGTGATTAATAGTCTGAGGACCTCACTAAGCTAGGAAGCTTCCTAGTGATGACCCTAACTCTCCAGGGAGAGAGCAGACCTCCTTGTGATAAGGGTCTCGTGGCACATTGGGCCCTCTGTACACTGCAGAGTCTCCTACAACTGAAATCTTTCCTTTCTTCATCTTGTGTGTGGTGGTGATGTGGACAGTGGGTCTGTCTGACTGCATTGGCCCTGCAGATGCAACTTACCCATTGTCCTTGTACTCATTTAACTGATCTTCTTCTGCCAGAGCCTTGTATCTGTTACACAGAGGCATCCTAGCGGGGTGAGGTGGGCAGGAGGGGGTTATATCTGCTGCCTCTGCCATGAATTCGCCTCCACTCATCCTTAGGGCTCTGTCTGTGGCCAGAAACACAGAACGCTAGAGATTGGAAGGGCTCTTGAAAGATCATCTAGTTCAGTCCCCCTGCCACAGCAGGATCACCTAGACCAAGTCACACAGGAACACATCCAGGTGGGTTTGAAATGTCTCCAGAGGAGGAGACAACACAACCCCCCCTGGGCAGTCTGTTCCAGTGCTCTATCACCCTCACTGGGAAAAAGTTCCTTCTGATATTTATATGGAAGCTCCTATGTTCCAGCTGACACCCATTGCACCTTGTCCTATCACTAGATGACACTGAGAAGAGCCTGGCTCCATCCTCCTGACACCCACCCTTCACATATTTATAGACATTAATGAGGTCACCCCTGAGTCTCCTCTTCTCCAAGCTCAAGAGACCCAGCTCCCTCACCCTGATCCTGTGTATTCTTTTGTAGGTGCTCCCTATCCTGTTTCAAGGTGGCTGGAGCCTGGTACCACCGATCTGTCTCCTGCTCTACCTCCCTAATGCTTCTCAGCCTCTCCACTTCTTCTTGTAGTTCAGCCATTGTGCTGAGCAGATCATCTACCTGGTCACAGCAAACACAGTAGTTCTCAGAGCTGCCACTTGCTGCCAGCACAGGATGTTTTTGTTCTCTGTAACAGATACCTGTAGGAGGGACAGAGAAAAGTAATCTAGGAACAGGCAATATTTCCTCCTGCACTTCTCTCACAACTCCTGGTTCAAGTTACATTTTCTGTCTCTACTCCTCTCCCATTATCACTAAGTCATCTGAGATTTCAGACAGGGCTGTGGAAGACAAACTATACTTTACCTCTGTGAAAACAGGAGTGTGTTGTGTTTGTCACAAAGGATACCGAATGTCTTTAGCTTCTTCAGACAGGAAATCAGCAGAAGGAATGATAAGTAACTGATGCTTTTAACCAGAGGTTTTTTGTTCTTGGAGCATGATTTTACTCTTGGCCACACTCAGCTCGTCTGAAATTCTGATTATGGTGTTTGATTATCATCTCCTGAGGCATTAAAACCTATGGGATCCTTCCAGACTGTTAGAAGTGCATTTCCTCATTTTAAAAAAAAAACAACCCATCAAACTTATCAGTGCTTCTGTTTCAAACAAGTCTCTGACCTACATGTCCTGTTCTGCCACTCAACACCAACACACTAAGTCAGCTTCTGCTGTCGGTGCTGTTTTCCTGGATAGCCCAGACATTATACATTCCATGGATTTTTTTTGTTGGGGCTTTGTTGTGTGTGTGTTCCGCTGTGCCTGAACAAAAGCCAAGATGTTATCGTATCACTTCATTTCATATCCAATTACATTGTCACATAATGATGTAATTGCCAAGCACTAGCAGATGCAATTGTTATAGTGCAGTAAAATGTCGCAACTGAGAACACTGCCTGCGTTTTCATTTAAAAGTTTGAGCTTCAGTCTGGAAGTTTGTAGCACAGATGGAATGGGAGTTTCAAGATTTCTTCAGCCAAGGTAGTTTTATTTGGGTTTTGGAATTTGAAAAAGGATTCAGTACTGGGACCCAAACTGTAGAAAATACATGGCTGGTGCAGCAAGAACTCCATCAGGGTGAGTGGAGAGGTGGTGCTGGTCTCTCCTCGCAAGCAATTAGTGATAGAACAAGAGGGAAGGGGTTCAAGTTACAACAGGGTAGGTTTAGACTAGATATTAGGAAGAATTTTTTCACAGGAAGAGTGGTCAAGCACTGGAATGGCCTTCCCAGGCAGGTGATTGAGTTGCCATCCCTGGATGTGTTTTTAAATACTGTTTGGATGAGGTGTTGAGGGATATGGTTTGGGGGGGAACTTGTAAGGTGGGGTAGATGGTTGAACTCGATGATCCCAGGGGTCTTTTCTAACCAGAGTGATGCTGTGAGTGCTGTCCTCCGTGAGAACTGATCTAGGGGCTGGGCCACTTCCCAGTGGGATGGGAGATGCTGCCTTCAGTAATTTGCAAACAGATTGGTCATATAGCAAATTGCCCCGTGCACCGTAAGCTGTGTTTGCATTGGTCAGGTTGACCTTTGCTGAAAAAGAAAAAATGTGCTGCAGTGCAACACAGTAATCTATGTGAAATGCAAAACTATAATGAGACTTTATGGGATTGTTGTTCTTTTTCAAAGTCTATTGCAAACCTAAATATTCTGCACAAAACAGAATGGAATGGCTTAGGTTGGAAGGGACCTCAGAGATCATCTAGTTCTAACACCCCTGCTGCAGGCAGCGACACCTCTCACCAGGCCAGCTTGCCCAGAGCCCCATCCAGCCTGGCTTTGAACACTTCCAGGGATGGAGCAGCTACAACCTCCCTGGGCATCCTGTTCCAGTGCCTCAGCACCCTCACAGGGAGGAATTTCTGCCTCAGATCTCATCTAAATCTCCTCTCTTTTAGCTTGAACCCGTCGCCTTTGTCCTGTCAGTACAGTCCCTCATAAAAAGTCCCTCTTTAAATTAGAGGCTCCCAAATTACATTTTATAGTTTTTCAAGTATTAAATTATTTAATTGGTGAGTGTTTTGAAAAATTTATTTTAATTGATGCAGCTGCAAGTGGAAAACGTTTTTGAATTTTCAGATTATTTTAGAGGATGTGATCTCTTTACGTTTTTTTTCTGCCCCATCCTGTCTGCATTCATTAGAGGCAAATCAATGAAAATTGATAAACCCATGATGGAAAAGGGGAATGTATTTGTATTCATTACAGGGGATCAGAGATAATAATAAAATGAAATGTTGTTATAGTGAGATATAAACCGAACCTAAGGAATTGTTCAATATGTGAATAGCTAGATACATTTCATTACTGTGATATGGAGCAGCTTGAGAGCGGAAGCCAATAATTTAAAAAGTCTTGAGCATAGGGTTATGCTGACTATCCAGTTCAATACGTTAATTGACAATAAATCCTGCTTGCCTATAAAAAGCACTTGACTAGTCATTTTCAAGATGGTCATGATTTTTTATGATGCAGAACTTTTAATTTACAGGGATGATAAAAATAGATTTACTTTCAGCCACTTGTATTTGATTTAATTACCTAATCAACTATAAATCATCTGCTATTGAAAAAGTAATTTAACAGAGATGAAATTTTGTCGTCATTTCTTTCTTAAGTAGGAGAGAGTCTTTTGTAAAAGAAGGTGAAAAATGCTTTAGAGGAATTAAAAAATTCTGTCCTTATTCAGAAAGGGTGAGAAGTTCAGAGAAGGTTTGATTTACTGAGTGAAGACCTTGGGTTTTGGAAAGACTCGTTTATGGCTGCCTAATGTCCTGTTAAGAAAGCAAACAGTAAAAGAGCTGTATGGCAGAGGAGCAGCTGAGGCCATTGGGGCTCTGCATAAGCGCTTGTGCCATTGAACATCCCTGTGTCAACAAGGAGAAACACCCCGCACCTTATCCGGGCAAGGGACAGAGAAACCAGTCTCTGTCAGAAGGGCGGTGGCTTGATCGAGGACAGTTAGGCTTTCTACTGTGAGTTAACTGCCAACGATAATCCCTAAAATGAAGGAGGAAAGATGAGTTTTTCTGTATTTTAAACTATCTCACAAAAACTTACATAGTACACGGAGTAAATTTGAGCAGCTGAAGGGAAGTGTAGATTTAAAACCAACAATGACACTTTGAAGAAGGAAGGATGAGGTTGTGTAAACAAAAGGTAACACTATGGAAAGTTTCCAGTGTACCACGATCTTTTTCAAGAGGCAGACTATAGACTAAAATGTGGGATCCTAAGTCCCAGTTCTGCATCTCATAAATGCCATTAACAAGAGAGTGGGCGTGACATCCCCAAACCCATGTTTATGCAGTGCTGGTAGTGCTCTAGGTGAAAAAATGTTCCAGATAACAGGCTTTGGGGATCTATTTGGAGAGTTTTCAGTCCGATGCATTACATGTGTCAAAAAGAGCCTCATATTACCAAACTGAGATTTATTCAAACATCTTTCCATTTGTCTGACGTTATTTTAAAAACAAGATAAAACCTCAAATTCACCACAGACATATCTCCTACCCTCTAAGGGGGGTGAGCAGAAGGAAAATGAAACACCAATAGCATTACTGTGAGCAAAAACATTTGTGTGACCTAGATGAAAAAAAAAATAGTGTGTTAGTGTGGGTTTATGAAAATAATAAAAGCCAAGAAGTATAGAAAGTAAAGATAGGAACAGTCATGCTATTAACATTATGAACAAAGAAAAATCAATGCTAGCAAATACCTCCTGGAGAATTCAGGTCACTTTATGAGTTGGGAATAAAGCCAGCTTTGATAATAAGGGTAAAAGAATCATGTGAAATAATGAAAACTTAAAGCAGAAAGTGGAGATTTGAGACTAAATTACCCTGATAGCTAGAAGGTTTTATTAAATTTAAGGAAATAAATACAAAGAAAAGTATGTGTGTTAATAAAAACATGCATTTTTCTTGTGGGTAACAACAGGCTTTAAAAAACCTGAAGAAATGGATCTGCTGTAAAGCCTGTAACACTTCCCAAGGAAGGCTTAGGACCTTTGCATCTTAATTTCCACACTCAAAGAGTTTATTTTATGTAGTCCGTAGTCAAATTCACAACCAATATGACATTAAATCACAAAATTCCTCAACATTACCATAGAAAAATGAAAAATTATCCTGTTTCATTAGACTTGGGACCATTTTATTAGATGAGGTACTTGGAAAGCAGTATAGGAAACCCTGACTAGGACAGTTAGGATACCTATACGGAACAGTTGGGGTTTCCTACTCAGTGAATAGTTGTATTACCCAGCTCTTCACTTGTTCTTTTTAGCCCCCTTTCTTTTAGAATCCGTGGGATTTTAAAACAATTATTTAGTACAACTTCTGCTAGGAATGAGCTTTTGAATAGCCAGCCTAGTTTCAGCTCCCACTGACTAGGTTTGGACTCAGGTTTTAATTTTCCAAGGGCAGACTGATGTCTTGGCTGTACACGCTGAGTGGCTTTGCTCAGTGTAAGAAATTAATGGCTTTTGTCTACTGCCTTGGAACTGGACATGGCACCAGTCTACAAGGAGATAATGGTGCTCCAGTGGTGAGGAACTGCAGTGTCTCCTCCTGACGTTCAGGTGGCAATGGCCCCTTCTGGGCAGGACACATGTGGGAAGTGTGATTAATACTGATTCATTTAGACTTGTGGCAAATGGGTTTGTTGATCTAAGGGGACAACACACAGACCAGGGGCATTTTCTGCTGCTGGACACTTCCATATGGAACATAAAGTCCTTGGCAAACTGAAAGGCAGAAAACCTCAGCAACAGTTTTCTTCCTCTTGTAGCTGTGTGTCATTACTACACCAGTATGCCCTTCACTTTCTCACTGTGAGGATCCCCACTGAAGTAGCTTTATTTGCTGTAAAACTGATGCTGATTGGCAAAAATAATGTTGCATCTATGAGGTTGAATCCTCAACCCTTAAGGCGTTTCCACTAAGAATTCAACTTTCCCCCTATGTTCAAGGACCACTACTCAAAGTTCAATCTGACACAGGACAGTCATTTCCATTTAGCCTCGTATCCCTGTCACACATCCTCAGCCAGAAGTATCACAGATGGATTTGGGGAGTTTTCCCTTCAACACGCGTAGGCCACAACTGCTTTATCTCTTTAACTGTATGTTCCCAGGCAATCCCTTCCCAAGTGAGGGCTGCTCCCATACCGTTAAGGCAGAACTTTGCTATGGATTTTTCTTGAGGAGGACTGAGTTCATTCAAAATACATTACATTACTTTTTTTTCTAGGTGAACTAGGTGTGAAATAAGTATCAGATAACTGATTCACCTAAGAAATCAAAGCTTTCCTTATAAACAGAGAAGAATGTCAGAATTATTTAGGAGCTGTTGATAGTAACAACAAGGTGGGAAGAGAAATCCTTTTCATTACTATAAGAAGACATAAGTTGTCTTTAAATAAACTTGGTTCTTCCTGAAGGCATTAAGTAAAAGCTGCAGCTTCTTTCTGTTATTACAGCAAATCCAAGTATAAATTGGGAATTGACCCAGAGAGTAAGTCCTTTTGTTTTAACCTTCCAAACCCTACAAATGTCTGTCTTTTTCTTTGCCAGTGTTTGCTCAAAATGGTGATTTATTATTTTTCACATAATGATCAGGACGTTCTCTGAACAACCGTTTACAGTGTTTCCAGGTTTCTGACTTAGTTCTCTAATAGAGATTCCCTAATTCCCTCTCCCAGAGCAAGTCTGTGTGACGCATCTGTAGAGTTCCTAATGAGCTGCTAATGAGGCTTTGCAAATGTGGAGGCAGACAATGATGAGCTGGTGCTTGGAGGCTGATCTGGAGCTGGCTTGGTGAGCAAGGATTCAACATCTGTAGGAGTTCAGTACTGTCTTGCTCACTCCCTGCACCTTTCCTCGTGTAACTCTAGTGCCTGTAGCTTTATGAGAAAAATAGATTCCTGGCTCTGTTCTGCACTGCTTTGTATACACTACTCAGAGGAGGAATCTTACAGTTTATATTCCTGAGTTCCATAGCTGAAAAGGGAAAACAAAATTCTCCCACAACAGTAAGAGGCTGCCTGACTTACCCAAGTTAGTCTCGCGATCAAAATTGATGAGGATCACATTTTGAATTGGTACCAGATGGAGAAGTGCTGAGTTTTGCCTTAGCATCTATAATGCTGCTCAGGCTAGAAGGTGGTTTTATTCTTTCCATGCTTCACCTGAGCCTTGTAACTCTAGTAAGATTCCTCCAAAAACAAAACAAGGCACTTTTAGCATCTACAGCGTCTATAGATTCACCCCTGAAGAGCAGAGAGGCTGACTTTGTTCAATTGAAACATGACTTTGCACAAGGGGATCTAGCAATAGGACAAGAAAATGGTTTTAAAGTGAAGGAGAATAGGTTTAGACTAGATCTTAGAAAGTTCTTCAGTCCAAGGATGGAGAAGGTCTGGAATGGATTGCCTGGAGAGATGGTGGTTGCCCCACTCCTTGAAGGTGTTCAAGGCCAGACTGGATAAGGCCTTGAGCAACCAATTCTAGTTGAGGCATCGCTGCCCTAGGCATTCTGTGAGTTAATTAAGGTGAAAATATTTTATGGTTTCCATGCCTTATTTTATGATCAGATTAATGTAATTCATTAGACCAAAGTATATTTTTTCACTAAAAACAGTGGAAAGAGTAGTGCTGGTGTGAGTCGGTTGGTGAGATTTGGTGAACTCCCCACTTCTCAAGAAAATGAGCAAGACTAAAAGCCTCAAAGAGTGTGTAGTTGGTGTTAGTGACCTTTGTGGTTTGCTGTTTTAGCCTACGTTAACCTTCTGGGATGTGTTTTGTATGTAAAATATGGGAAGCCACGTTACCCTGGGACTGTTGTCGCTAGAGAACGTAGCCACGGACCTTTATTCAATATTTCTGCAAGTTAAGAAATAATTTTAATATGCTCTTCCTTACTGCTCAAGCTGCTTACTTACCAAGTTCAATCTTCTCCCTCAAAGAGTCTCTTTATTTGTGAAAGTATTTATACAAAGAATACCAGCATTATTTCATAGTGACTTTGCAAAGAACCAGACAAGTCTATTTGAAGCTTTTCTTTGGTATTAACTAGATGTTTTATCATAAGTGAGCAGGGCGTTTCTGGTTCACTGGCCTTTATTGCTTTCCTGAATGCACTTCAACCTCATTCACAGTTCAAGTCTGTATAATCCTTATGCCTTTCATACTTTTAAATCCTCCACAGTGTTTTCTGTATATCTGACTCCGCTAATATCCACAGAACCCGGGTCTTTAAGCGCTTTACTGAGCTAGCATAATTCTGCACTGAGACTGAAATGCACATCTGCACCAATCCCTTTACTGCTTCTAAACAAGGACTGCGTTTCCTTTAATGCCAACATCCCCCGACATCAATTTTCCCCTCTGAAACCCCAGATCTGTTCCGTACAGTGAGTATCTGAACTGTAGCTTACACACTCCTTTATTCTTGCTCTGAACTCTACTTATGGCCAACTTTCTTGAACCGAGAATGCTGTCAGGATGGTGCCCATTACTTCCTTCTCTGTAATACCTGAATGTTAACTGAAAAGAGAATTTGTCTTCTGCAAACCTGCAAACTTGAGAAAGGGCAGTCAGATTTTAACTCCTTTTCTGGATCTGTAAAAGCTTGCCTCTTGTTGTCAGATAAGTCACGTATTTCCCGTTACCCAGCTGTGCTGTTCACAAAACCAGCTGGACTCATTGGAACCACTTTGGTATTCTCTTGCATGTTAGTAGGAGTGCTCGGGGTGTCTCTGCTGATTATGATGATGCTGCAGGTACCGTTTCTCTCCAAACTGGTGTTAGCCCAGTAGATAATGAGGAGGGCTTTTAATGCAGATTCTAAAATAATTACAAATCCAGTTAATAATTCCAAATTAAATAGGACTTTGGGTTTATGTTGTTCACCATCCTCTAACCTTGTATACTTCAGGCAGACTAGCCTTGTGGTGGATCCCCAATCTGCAGTCGTTGCACGTGAGGACATGAGTTCAAGATGATCTGCTGTGGATTGCTAAAGGGATTGCAGAACAAAGTCCTGTTCTTTGTTCTACTCTTACATCTCAAGGTGTCTGCCTGTTCTTATGTCAGTTCTCTGCTTGGTTTGCCATTTATTTTTAACAGAAACCTGTTCAGCTCCAGGGAGCACAATCAGAAAGCAGCCAGGTCTCCTCTTTTGCTATGCAAAATGTTCATCAAATCTGTTACCCTCCATCTCCCAACCAAACACAAAATTCTCTCTCTGAGGTTAGAACATTGTGTCAAAGCAGGAACTCTTCAACTAGATTGATTTATAAAGCTAAAAAGAAGACGTTTTCTGCCTAGGCTCTGAGCAGCTGCTGTGTTCCTCAGGCTATGCTATTTCAACCCTGAAATCATAGGGAGTTTCTGTTTAGATCCATAAAAATTCTTTTAACAAGCGTACCTAGACGTCATCGTACCACCCAAGGAATCGGTATGTTTTAGTGCACTGCATGGCCGTTATAGCTTTCAATATCTTTTGCGATTTTTATTCTCCCAGTTGGGGAATTTCTTGCTTCTGGGGTCTTCAGTATGTGCTGGTGGGCCTCTGCTGTCTAATATCTGTTCTAATTCCTTGCCCTCTGGCAATTAGTTTTGCAGGGTTTATTATATTGATTAAAAGAACTGAATAATTTCAGGCTCATCTGTGTTGCAGTGGTGCCCCAATGTTTCTCCTTAAGCCTGACTCAATGGAAGCTGATGGCAAACAAGCTTAACAGGTTGTTGGTTTTGTGGAATCCTACTGCTTTCACATGGAAAAGAGGTTGGAGCAAGGTAGGGGTTGGTCTCTTCTCCCCAGTAACATTGTGGTTGGACTATAGGCAGTGGCTTCAAGTTGCACCGGGGGAAGTTTAGTCTGTGTGTTAGAAAAAAACCCAATTAGCCAAAAGGGTCAGAAAGCTCTGGAACAGGCTGTGCAGGGCAGTGGTGGAGTCCTCACCCCTGGAGGTGTTTAAAAGGTGTGGTTGAGGGGCCTGACTTGGTGATGACTTAGCAGTGCTGGGTTAACAGTTGTGCTCGATGATCTCAAAGGTCTCTTCCAACCAACATGGTTCTATGTTTACAGTACAGATTTCACCATTGCTCTTCTCTCCCTATTTTGAAGTTGTTGTCGAAAGGCAGGGACTGTGTAGACATGTTTGTATCTGGAGTTAGGGAGAAGTGGAGAAAAGCAGCAATGCCATGCAATTGTTCTGAAGCTTGCCAAGGACCATTTTTTTATTGCAACACACTTGAACAGAAAAGTGAACCTCTCCTGCTATGACTAGTTTTGTCATTAAGTAAATGCTTTTGGCTTTAGGTTTTAAAACTGAAACAGGAATAATTTGTTTCCTCTCCCACATAGCAACTGAAAGCAGGATGAACATTACTAATCAAGTCATTCTCATTTTCACCCTTACAACTTCACTCTTTCCTGTAAGTACCTTCAGTTACCTGTAATACAAGGGATTTGGAATCACCGGAGAGAACCGGATAAACAGTCACACATGTCGCCTTCTCCTCTCACTTCATCTCTACTAATGAAGGTGGCAGTGATTTTACTTTTACTCCTCTGAAGATTATCCTCTGCTGCACAACCCTTCTGGTGGAAACTGAAATACTGGAGCTGACTGTCGTTAGTTAAAAGTGAATTTTAGTTAGGTTATTTTTCAGACCATTTAAAGGAGTCAGGGAAGAACCACCTCCTTGCATTCAGGTGAACCTAATGCTCATTTTCTCTTACGATTTTAAGGCGCTGCAGATTATAACTTGGCAACAGTAATGGAAGTAAATGAGTGGGATAGACAATAAAATTCTTAATTGTTCCACGTTTTGGGGCGGTAGGCTTGATCATGTGGTTGTTTATTACCTGTTTGCTTTAACAGTCACTAGCGGGAGGAGAGGCATCCATGGTTTATAAACCACTTGCAGCAAAGCAAGGTTATTACACTGCCTTCTGCGGAGAGTATGCCACAGTTAGATTCAAAAGCCAGGGAGTATAGTTGGAAATGGATTCCTCATCCTTGTATTTTTTGGCCACCCAATGAGGAGCTCTCACAGCAGACCCTCCTGTGAAAAGTGTGAGTGCAGGACTTTGTGTGTTGCCTTTGGAGCCTAGGAGGGCTTCAGAGGGACTGAACTCAAGTGGAACTGAGGGTTGGGAGGTGTGGAGGGAGGCAGAATCATCTTTGGAGGACAGTGGTAGGAGAAACTCAGCTTCCCCTGATGCTGTAGGAATTTGCAGTGTCTAGTTCAGTGTCAAGGCTCGGTTGTAAGATTAGAACTAGATGTGTGTCTGGATCTGGGTGGAGCAACACTAGTTTTGCTCAAGTCAGGGGTCCAGCTACGGTGACGCATCTGCCTTTTCGAAATAGTGTTTTCTGTGTTGATTACATCAATTAGCAGTTGGCTTCCTCCTGTGGTCTGCCCAGTCTGGAATCTACCAGCTATCAGCAAGTCGTGCAGAAAGTCTGGTGAGATTGGGACTTCTGGAGAAACTATGCACAATCTTTTGCTTCTGTATTTGTTTAAAATGTATAGAATTACTCTATAATTATATACCTCATGTTATAAGGACATTGAAGTACAGGGAACAATTTTTAATTGTTACTACAAGGGGTTTTCCTGCTGAAAATCATCTACAGGACAACACACATAAAATTGCAAGCCTTGCTAATGACAATCAATGAGAAAAATTAACAAATCATTGAGTGCTTTGACTTTGTGCAGCTCTTTCCATGCTTTACAGCCTTTAGCAGAGAGCCAGATTTAAGTAGTGGCTTGGGTTGTGACCATGAAAGAAGTGGGGTGAGAAATGCTTTTGATGTTGTCTGCACTGCAGCTAACATCAGCATTTAATGCACAGTCTAAGGCAAAGTATCAGAGAAGTTACGGAAGCAGTGAGTTCCAGGTGTAGACCGTGTTATATTCAGGATTACTGCAAATTAGGAAACGAAAACAAATCAGGCACATTACAGTACTTCAACCAAGAAGTAACCAAAGTGTCCATCAGGATTTCCTCATGCTCCTTGAACAAGATAAAGTGAATTTAATGAGTGACTTCAGGGAGTAATGGGATAGTTACATCCTGAAAGTGAAGGAAGATGAATTCAGAATGTGGAATTATACCAGAGTTGTAAGAATTAACAATCAGCTGCATAAAAAAAAGAATCACCTGCAGTGGATGAAGAGACCATTAGTTCTTTGAAATTGTCTGGTATCTAAGATGACTGTTAATAAGGAGACCTTAGCAGAAGAGAAATGAGGGGGATTTCTGAACTGCAGAAAACCAAGTCTGGTTTCCTACACTTTTTTTGCACTTGAATCGCTGTGTGTCTCTCAAACACTTCGCACGCGTGCGTTCCTCTTGTACTGCAACCTTCTTTTCCAGTTCCCTGCAGCCCGACCGATCCACCCTGCAGCTCCCCTCAGCCAGTGTCCCCAGTTGTCCCCTTCCTCTGTGGTCCTGGCAGCTGCCTGCCTCCCGCCGCAGTTCTCTGCAGTGTTTTGGTCCATCCGCTCAAGGGTACCTGTGCATCAACTGACAGGGTAGCAGTGTCTGACAAAGATGAACAGTCTTGTCTTCCCTTTGACAGGATATAACAACATCTCTTTCCTCTACCCAGATGTCAAGCTTAGTTAAAACTGATCAGGCAGCTGCTAAAAATACAGCAAGTATCTGGGGAAGAGTTACAGCCCAGGAGCATGTGGTGTCACCTGGATCAAATCCTGGCCTCTACCTTTTGCTAGAGGAAACACTGATTCATATTGCTGGGTCCAAGCAGAATGTCAAACCTTCAAGGCCCTCAACCAGGAAAATGAAAAAGCAAGTTCTGGCTCCACCAACATTACACTGGGCACCCCGTGTCCCCAGAAGCATTGCTAGGAACCCCCTGGGGCTCAGGCAGCAGCAGGAGATATGCAGAACTGCAATCGCATTGTACCCACTGACAGATAAAAGTTGTGAGGGAGCTGGAGTTGATCAGCCTGGAGAAGACAAGGCTCCAGGGGTTCTGATAGCAACTTGCCAGTACCTGAAGGGTGCTAAAAGAAGGCTGGAGAGGGACTGTTTAGCAAGGCCCAGAGTGATAGGATAAAGGGCAACAGCATAAAATGAGAGAAGGGGAAATTTAAATTGGATATTAGGAAGAAGTTCTTCAGGAGGAGGGGAGTTGAACACTGGAACAGGTTGCCCAGGCAGGGAGTTGAGGCCCCATCCCTGCATAATATTCAAGGGGAGGCTGGACAAGGCTCTGGGCAACCTGATCTAGCTGAGGATGTCCCTGCTCACTGCAGTGGAGTTGGACCGGATGACCTTTGAAGGTTCATTTCCAAACTAGGCAGTTCTACAGTTCTGGACCCTGGTACTTTTGAAAACCATTCGTATCACCACGTGATGTTGATCTCTGGTAAGAGAACGAGAGTGTATCCTCTGCTTTTCCTCAGTCAGGCTCCTTCATGAATACATGTTGCCCGGTCTGAGGGAAGGATTACCGCCACGTGTGTGTGTTTGCCACAGCTCAGCGTGTCCCCCGAGACTTGTGAATTCCCTGCAGACAGAGCTATGTGACTTGGTGTGAAGTTTGGGTTTACAGTATCATTTTCAAGAGAGCATCATTGGCTCTGGAACGTAGACTCAGAATGACCGGGCAGACCCAGCTGTGTGGATAAGGCTGATCTGAGCAATATAGCAAACCTAATTTCTGCAAAATCTTTTGTCAGCAGAGGTGTTTTCTTGTGCAAATCCAGAACTGGTTAAAAAATAGAAACAAAGGATAGACATAAATGCTAAATTTCCATGCTGGAAGGAGGTTATTAATGAGGTCTCACAGGGCTGTGCGCTAAACTTTGAGTTGTGTATTTAGAGTGAGTTTCTCTGACAAAGTTTTCTTGATGCAAATTTATGCAGGACAATTTAATCTACAGCAGTCATGGAAAAGTTACAGGAGGATCACTTGATATTGAGTTATTGGGCAATTAATTCAAAGTATTGTTTATAGAGAGGAAAGCAATTCTAACTTTACTTCTGTTGTTATAGGCTCCAAATTAAGCGTTGCCACTCACGAAAGACATCTTGCAGTCATTGAAAATTGTTCTCTTAAGACATCAGGTTAGTGCTGATTTGCTGCCAAAACACTAAGTAGAACATTAGGAATTGCTAGGAAATCAAAAGAGACCACAACAGAAAATACCCATATGAGGGAAGATTAAGTAAACAAGGACAGCTACACAACTTGGAGAAGTTACTTGGGGAAAAACCAACTTCTGCATCAGGGCTCATTAATGCTCTGATCTAGGGATTTTTATCTGTTTGCTGTAATCAGACAGATGTCTTGGAATTTTCCTGTAAGTGAAAGAGAAACTCGGATAAATCAAAACTCAGACAAATTAGTGTGGGGTGACAAAGCAAGGAACAGGGACATCTTACCTCTTTTTGGCTATCAGCTGACTTCTGACTTTGTGTGAACAGTTAAAGACTTCTTTTTTAATTTGTGAAGCACAGCCCCACTGACAGCCAGCGTTTCTGCTCTCCAGACTGTGAAACTAGACCTGGTATCCCCTGAGGGCTTGATTTTCATCAATTATTGTTTTCCTCATGCTGGTATGATTTACATTTTAACACTTGGAAATTTGCTGCCTTTCTTCCCAAGTGGTAAGTTTCAAATTTTAAAATTTGAAACTTTTAAATTAACTTTATAAATTGAAAAGTTATTTAATTTCAAAATTGGTGAATCCCACGTTCTGTTCCTCCAAGGTAGCTAAAAGCTCTTTATCAGAAACATAGAATGGTCTGGATTGGAAGGGACTTTAAAGATTCGTTTGTTTTTCTAAATGCGGAGGGGAAAAAATGTTGTTGGGGTTTTTTTTCTGGCTCTGTAAGGACTATTGCCTTAAATTTTACAGCATGAGTCCAGAAGGTTCTGGTTTTCTGTTGCACAGAGTTAAATAATGAGAAAAAAATGCCAAGTTTCAGGTATGGAGGCTTTGACCCACTTACTTACATGGCAAATAATCACCTCTAAAAATATTCCTAACCTTTCTTTAAAGTTAGTTTAAAGCATTTGATGTATAAAGTGAAGCACTCATTGTAGCAAGGTCCCTTATTCCCTTTCCTTCTTAGCAGCAGATTTTATTTTAAAAGCCCCATACCTTTTTCCTCCTTTCTCAGTCACACCAGCACTGGTATTATTTGCTCTTTACTGAGGAAAAAGGAAGAAAACTTGATAGCAGCTTATGTCTGCTGTTTCTGCTAAAATGTGGTGGTGTTTCCTTGAGGGTGAGACAACTGCTTGCAAAAGAGGAGAGGAGAGCAGCACAGACTGTAAATACAACTGTTTGTGATCTGCTTGCAGCTCTCCTGGTAGAAGTGAGGAGCCAAGGGCATCCTCTCACTCACCACTGCAGGAGGGACCTGCTGGTAGGGCTGAGGAATGAGGCAGCCAGGAGACATTCTGTTCCTCAGGAAGAAATCCTTCCTGACACCGCTGAGGCCTCACCGGTATTTTTCCAGCACTAGCAGAGTGCTGATGCTGTCAGCCTTCCCTGACATCACATGCACATGAAAACCTTGCTCTTTACCTCTTATTACTGCACTAGCAAATGCAGTTATCCTGTGAAATGTCACCACTACCAGTTTGCAGTACTGGCAGGGTGGGTTTATGCTCTGTCTTCATTTGGAAAACCCTTTGCTGGCACATATATAGTTCTCTCCATAAAGTAATCGGAATAAAACAGAGCAGTTTGATCCACAGGGCTCTGTCTAGCTGTCAGTGCAGAGAGCGCTGTGGTCCACGTGCACCTCAGTCATGATCCTCCTCCATGTGGTCATAAAATGACTCAACCCCTAGTGTGACCAGGGCATTGGGCTCCTTGTGTGAAACACTTATACCCTTAGTGACCCCAGAGCTCTTGTTTGATAATGTAGAAAGTAAAATGTAGGGGGGGGAAGGCTTTAAAGTGTGTTTGCCACAAAGGATTAAGCTGTGGTGGATTGAAACCACAATTAAACAGGAGGAAAAGCAGCCAGGTCTCAGTGACATCTTGCGTAGGAGTTACCAGACAATGGGTAGCTTAGGGAAAACGAGAGGGGTTTATTAAACCTATAACTATAGAAAGTTGAAAAAGGTTAAGCAAGTCAGTGCATATAAACCACAAACTCCATCACAATGCCATCAGATATTCTGAGAAAAATACAATGGGAGATTACTACCATATTGGTCCTTGGGTTTTTACATTAGAGACATGGGAAAATCAAGTCGATCAAGATAGAGATGGAGCCACGCTGTCGTCTTTTGTTTTGAGAGGCTTGTCAGGTCCTGCCATGAGTGGCACGACCTGATCTGCAGATGCTGGACCCTCAGCCATTCCAGACTGGCAAACTCTTCAATTCTTCAGCATAGGTTGTCTGGCAAAATGCTGATTGAACAGGCCTGATTCCTCAGAGCCTGAACTGCATCCTCGATGGAGAAACATGCATTTTAAAAAGAAACCAGTCTCTTTTCTTACCAAAGGTTTAAGGATAGTCAAGGCCTTCTGTTTCTCTCAGAACAGACAGTTCAGCTAAGCACGAAGGAATTCTCAGCTGCCTCTCCTGAGGCTACTTCTCTCCCCAATTCTTGAGCATCCCCAGTTTTTCTCAGCAGCAGAAATGACAAAATGACAGACAGTTTCTCTCCTGCTGATCAGTGGCTTAAACTGGCAGAGGTTCCATGGCCGGTCACATGGCAAACACGTAATGGTGGTGACCACGTGGCCGCCCATACATCGAGCATACAGCGGTGGCTACTGGATGGCTGCATCAGCAGGGATCTCCCATTGCAGCAAACACAACTGATAGTTCCCCTCCAAGGGCTCTTTTTCTTTCCCTTCCTCCCACTTCAGTTTACAGGGGAAAGGGGAATATTTCAGCTCACTACTGCCTTGCTTGCTGCAGCTCTGGCTTGGTCCATATGGGGAGGAATTGGCACTGATGGTTCTTGCTGCACCTGCCTGCTTTGGAAGGTGAGCTGGGGGAGGTCTTTCCATCAGCATGGCACAGAAGCCAGTCTGTGGCTCTGCCCACATGCTCTGCTGGCACCAGGGCCTGCCATTCCTGCTCAGGGGCCAGGCAGGGTGAGGGTCTGCTTCTTGGCCTGCCCCCAACCCTGGCCAGAAGGGGCCCAGGAGGCAGCCACTGCTGGGCTGAGCAATCAGCCCTCTCCTATAGTCTTACCTTTTGCTGGCCTCTCCCAGAGCCCTAGAAGAATTGTCTTAAAGCGAAATGCACATTTTTCTTCATGAAAAGCACAACTCTATACATCTGAAAATTTGGGTAGTTTTCAAACCATAACATAAGCAAAGGCTGATTTGCCAAGATGGGAATGGGTGAAGGGGTTACAGCAACACTTAGAGGCAGTGAAGAAAACGTAGGGAAATCATGTAAAACTAGAACAACTCTAGAGGAATAATAGCATGTAGGAAGTCACAATGAGTAGAAAACACTGGTTTGGGGGTTGGGGATTTTTTTTTTTCCCATTTCAAACCCAAGAAAACTGGATGGGGAAGCAGGTACACCAAAGGCTCATTTTTACTGCATAATCTCTCCAATAAAAAAAAAAAACCACCAAATGACCCACTCATAGTCTCCACATCCACACGTAAGAACTCACTGTTCCAGCCAAACCTGAAGGATGTCTAATCTCTTTATTCCTGGATCCATTGAGTCTGTGATTGTGGATTAATGGAGTGAGCATAAAGCAGACACAGAGCCCCTGGCTTCATGCAGAATCTATTCTGCTTCATCTTGTCGTGCCGACATCCTCAACTCCTTGCTAACATCAACTCCGTAATTGCCTCTTTGACTACTGAATGGTCATTATGGCACATGGCTCATATCTTCTCTACCACCAGATTTTAAGACAGAGATAAATTTATAATGAAGCTCTTAGAGCAGCATCATAACAGTTTGCTGCTTTAATAAATATCACGTTAGTCTAAATAGGGATGAATAAATACACTAAAATACCACTTTCAGCAATTCTGAAATAAAACTAGAGAGGACCATTTTTTCTGTGCCAGGTCTGTTTAAATGCCTGTGCCAAATGCAAAGCTTAATAATACAGCCTGAAAATGCAAATCGTGGCAAACCCAACCAAATGATGCTACATAAGTGACTTTTTTTGGATCCTAGACGCTGGTAAAAGTGAATTCTAGCAATAGGATAGATGCTAATATCATAATACATTATGTTTATATTAGTTACAATAAACAAATTTCAGGTTTAAGAAGAAATATGTCAGTAAAGTTATTGCCAGTTTTAATGCATTTACTATTACTTGCCTCAGACTCAGATTAATAAATGAATTGTAGTAAAACCACGGGGTGCACATCAGTTGGAACATAAAAGGTAGCGACTGCACATCCTTGAAACCGGTGCCTGCCTCACCCTAATGCTATCAATACCTCAACGTGAGCAACGTGACAGAGTGAGTTATTACCCATCATACTCAAATAACAAAAAATTCCTAGGCTGATACCCATTTTGAACCTCATTTATATTCAGCAACCTCTTGAATTTATATTGTTTGGGCTGACCTCTGTTAGTACTCGGGCTAGTAAGTTTAATGGCAGTAATGTTGCCGAAACAATACGTTTTAAGTGACTATTAGAGAACATTCATCAGAAAGTTAATGCAGAACTTGGAAGCCTGAGTGGTCACAGTGGAAGTCTGCTGCCAAGAACTTGCCTCACCCAGAGGAGAATCAGAAACAATAGGATGAATATCAGAGACTCATAATGTGCACTGTTGGTGTCCAATTAATAGACTGAAATTGGAGAGACTTTGGCAGATAAGGCAGGGATGAATAAATTATGGACTTGCAACCTGCCAACAGACAAAGATGCAGAAATTGTTAGTTTCCCACTCCAAAACATCCATGTAGTATTTTTAATCAAACAGCCTTCACAGAGGTGTCTCATGTCCCAGAGAGCCTTCCCAGCTGCAGTTGGAACAACTGCGACCAACCCAACCCCAAGGCTGCCCTTCATTTAAAGCCAATTTTGTCCGCCCAAAGTCTCCCATCTGTAAAATGAAGTTGTGCAGGTCACTGTGCTCTTGATCAGATCTCCGAGGACAGTTGTCAGCCAGCACCACAAGTAGCTTTCACAGTGATTCGTGTTGTCAGTCTTGGTAAAAGGACTGATGAATATGCAGACGCAAGACCTCTATTAATTGTCCTTCTTGGGCTACCTTGGCAATAGGATGGCAGCTCTCCTCTGCACCAGGGCACAGTGGCCTCCGTCTCACCTCATGCTTGTGCTGCCAGGTACTTGCTCTCCGAGTAGGGATGTGGATGCCCAGGGATTTTCTGTGAGGTTGTGTAGTAGCAGGTCCAGGGAAGAAGATCAGAAAAAGGAAAAAGTAAACGATGACTTTTGTTAGCAGACTGAAATGTCAGCTTTATAGACATGCAGGAATTTCTTTACAAAAAGAAATTTAAGGAAACCCCCACAGATTTGACAAAGACTCTGTGGTTAATCAAACTGAAGTGTAAGTAGAACACGCAGGGTGACATTTGCAAATGTGCAAAACAGCACAGAACAGTCTTTGGTAGGTGCTTCTGGACAGGACCTCCAGGCTGCCCAGGGATGGGGTAGAATCACTATCCCTGGATGTGTTTAAAAATCGTGGAGACCTGGGGCTCAGGGATAAGGTTTAGTGGTGGGTTGGAACAGTTGGGTTAATGCTTTGACTTGATGATCTTGAAGGTCTTTTCCTACCTAAACAATTCTGTGATTCTATGATTTTTACTTCTATTCTGTATAGATGTATAACCTGCATCCTGTTGATGCTGACTGTAAAATGTTGCAGTGGGGAAACACAGGCTGAAAATGAAAAGGCTCTTTATTCTTGTATGGTATAAAAATTACTGTGCAGTCTGGGATCATCACCAAAAATGCTATAATGGCTTTTCACTCTGGTTCCAGGGGTCAGTAATCACACCCTCTCTTTTTTCTTAATGCAATTTGTAAACGACTCCACCTCCTACTGCTGACATGCCACTTGTCCCTGCAGCACTAATGCTGCCATGCTGATGGTTCAGATTTTCTAGAAGTGGCCTTAACTCTTAGTGATTGACAGGAATTGCTGAGTTCCAGGAATGCCAGATCAGCCTAGAAGGATGTAGAAGAAAAGAGATGCAGTAGAAAACTCTTGAGGGAAGGCAGAGAGAAAGGAAAGGGTGCTCTGCTGCTCAAATTTGTCTCAGCACCAAAATCCATTTGGAAGGAATTTCTGTCACTCTCATTCAAAGTTACCATGCAGATAAAGCCCATGGAATCTATCCAGCAACAGAATGCACTCACCTGTAATAGGTTGAGATAGATCTTATGTTGTGCTTCTGAAAGTGAAAATATTTTGTGGAAGGAAAAGCACCCCAAAAGTGAATGAACATCTTGGTGTTAATACTCTAATGCTCAATAGAGCAGCGACGCTTTATACCCACTGACATTCAGTCTGTAAAATGCTAACGATCACAGAAGATAGAAGGGAAGACAGGATCAGACCTGAAATGGTTTAGACCCTAAACCTGGTTTAATTCATGTTGGTAGGAAACCTTTTTCAGATTTCAGTGGACCAAGCTAAGCTCCTGCCATAGTATGACATCTTGTATTCAGGAGCTGTACAATTCTCTTTCATCTCTCAGAATCTCCAAGTATCTATACTTTAAGACTGGGTAAGCTGATAGTTCTGTCTTGGGTCAGGGCACTCTGAGTTTGCTAAGGTGAGAACAGATCTGTATCAAATGACACTTATTGCCCTGATCTGTTTAATAAACGTCTGTGCATAGAGAGAAGCAGGTTTATACCTCTCCAAAATCAAGAACAGGGTTAACGAAACAGGAAGAAACCAAACCCTTGCACTTTGTAAGCAGAGATTTGTACGCCTGCAGTGTGACACATCTCGGGTATCACCTCTGAACCTACCTCTGTAGGTAAGGTAGGAGCTGTTCACACACCTGCAGTAGTTGGTGCTGGCTTGCAGTGCTGTGGGTTACGCCTGCACAGAAAGGTTAGCAGGGCAGCTTTTGCTTAGTTGTCACTGAGGGTTTGTCTCGGAACCGTAGTCCTACTTCCACACTTGTCTGCTGCGTTTAATTGTTTGTTACTCAGAGGAGCACTTTTATCTAACTTAGGCCCTAAACATTTTAATATGCTGAGGGTTAACCACTGAAAAAGTTAAGTTTCTTTCTTAATGAAAAAGGAAACCTGTATCTGCTCCTCAGGAGGGCTTCCTCTCCAACAGCTAACATGTATTAGCAATTATCCTTCAGAGGGAAAAGCTGTCTAATTACTCTATTACCTCAAGTGTGGAGTGCTCACCTGGGAAGCCACCAGATCAAGGTTCAGGTCCCATCACTGACTTTAATATTAATTTATGATTCAGCATGTGCACCTGATAATCAAATAATGATCTGCTTTGCAGAGCTGAAATTGGATTCTAGCTTTTTAGGGGGCTACTCTCCATCTAAAAGATGTTTGCACAGTTTCCCAGATTGCTTTTTTAGGGTGTGAGGTAGGGGAAGATGTTACTCGACTGCTCCAGCAGTGGTAAGTGCAACTTAATTTCAGCAAACACAAGCAAGAAAAGGCTTGAAGTCTCTCCTTTCACAAACAAATACAGGTACAGAGAACTTAGACAAAAGTTTTCTGCAAGTTTGGCATGTCTTTTTCCCAAGCAGTGTCTCTTATCATAAAAAGGTCCTTTTTCCTGTTCCACATACAAGGAAAATTCAACTGTGGTGCCTTGGCATTGGTACTTAGTTCGCCGGGGGTTTCTGTTGTGCCTGGACAAGCAGAGCTTAAACGTTCTTCAAAGCTACTTCAGCTTGTGCACGGAGACATTTAAAACCCACCTGGATAAGTTCCTGTGTGACTTGGTCTAGGTGACCCTGCTGTGTCAGGGGCATTGGACCAGATGATCTTTCGAGGTCCCTTCCAATCCCTAATGGTTCTATGATTCTGTGACAACCTTGTTAATCACAGAACCATTAAGGTTGGAAGAGACCTGCCAAGATCATCAAGTCCAGCCATCAACCCAAGTTACTTAAACTGTTTTACTTTTTGTTTTCCAAAATGATTCATTATCACTTGAAGACTTTCTTCCTGGTGGTTACAGATCTTCTGTTGACATCTCATGCAAATGTCTTTCTCTAGAGAGAAACAGGTACTGTCTTGGCTGAGTGAGTCACAGCCAGTGATTTCACATCTTCTGCTTTTATTGTGTTCATCTGTTCAATTCACATTCACACAAATGACTTGCCATTCAGGTTTCTGGGGCGTGATGTGTGTTTGAAGAAAAGGAGAGGAAGAGTCCATTTGCTCAGAAATATTCTTGGAAACATCTAGTTTCTAAACTTAGCTGTGGGAACAATTTGAAGGAAGCACAATCTAAAGATTTTAGCTTGTCATTCCATCAGCAGCAGGGCTTGGGGCAATTCTTGCTGTGAGTGTTGTTTGTAAGGGGCAAGGCTGGTGGGCATTAATATGATGCAAACAAAATTGGTAAAGTCTTGAATGAGTGAGGCTGCTCTTTTTTCTCAGTAGTGAGTTAGATTTCAGCTGGATATCCTGCCCATGCTGTTCTGAGATAAGTGAAGGTAGAAAAATGGACAGTACTGGTGATACCTAAATTGGTATTTTTAACACAGTTCAGGCAACACTGCTACTGTCATCTTTAAGTGCAAGACACATGTTTGACAACTGACATTTGAAAGGCAAAATTCTTGTTTAAGATACTTCAACTCCAAGCAATATCCGAGGCATTTCCTCCCTTTTTATAGCCACGGTGTTTAATAATTTAAAAAGGCATTTCAATAAGTTTATTAAAACCTAAGAAGGTCAGGTATTAAAAGAGAATTACACCTGCAAAACTGTTAGAAGTTATTTTGTTATTTATACAGTCATTAATATTACTGAGCAGAACTGCTCCACAAATAATAATTAGATATTCCAAGGCAATTCCTTCTGTCACCACATTCTGATTCATAATGTTCAGGCTCAGGTTACGGAGCAGACAGAGCTATCGCTTTGGCCGAAAGGTACCTTCTGAAAAATTCAGATGAGGCGAACGGGCTTTGGACTGCCCTTTCTACTGTAGTAATCTGCTTATGGGAAGGATATTGAAAGAAACTCCTCCAAGTTACTGCAGTAATGCTCATTTATGTTGTCTGCTTTTTCATCTGGATTTCAAAATGCTTGTTTGTAAGTGAGAACTTAGTGGCTTGCAATTCAGAGCTCTCATCTTAAACCAAACGGGAGAGCCAAATCGTGTGTGAACAGCAAGCAGACCCTACACTCAGAAGCTGCAATTGCATGTACAGTAATTAATTAATATCATTATTAATTATATATATAATTTATATATTTATAAAATTAATAGCATGGTAAAGCTCAATGGAGATTTGTAGTACCCGAGTCTACAGTGACTATTAACCATTTTTTTGCTGGCGATCACACTAGCAAAATACACACTTGCAGTAGGAAGCACAATCCTGTTACCTTCAGGAAGAGTGATATTATTTCCACATAGTTGTGATGAAATTAATTTTAGATCCAAGCTTTCTATAAAAAATGATATTTTAAAATTATTATTGTTCACGCAGAGGCAATTTGTGCTTTGCTGACACTCCCACAGAAGAGTGTCAACCAGATGTAGCAGAGCTCATTGTGTGCCTGAACCACAGAAGGTTATCAAATACAGAAGAGCAATTCATAAAATGAGCAGGCACTGTGTCTGTCCTTCCCTCTTAGCTGCATCCAGCTAACTCCAAATGTTCCCACCAGTTTAAATCAGAAAAAACAAAAAGATGAGGCACAGAGATCCCTGTGGAGGGAGGTGGAAGGTATTTGAGAAAGGCCCATTCCTTCCAGTCACAATTAATTATAAATTACATTCTAGAAGAAAAACTAATTGTTCTCTTCCTTCAAATTTATCTCGTTCCCCAGAAAGTTTAGCAATGGGCTGCACGAGAAGCTGAAGGCTCTTTTATTCTCATCTTCTGTCTTACTTCAGCTCAATCAGGTGCTCACACAACATTCGGCTTCCCTACACAGCTAATCCTATCCTGGGTCACTTCTACTTCGTTAAAGCTGCTGATCTGTAAAGTCTCTCCTCTGTTGTGCCTTGATGGATCCTTCTGGGTCAGCTTCTTTTCTTTTGGAGTGGATTTGACAAGACAAGGTTGTTTAAGGGGCCTTTTCCATATGACTGAGGTTAAATCCAACTACTCACTGGTGTGTTTTACACCTTTAGAAGTAGTTATTATTCTGTTATCTCAAAGATTTTTACCCAGACTAAGCATTTGTTTCTACGTTTTTGTACCAGGAACGGCAGAAAAATACTGACTGCTTTGATAACTCTCTCATCTGTTAGGATCAACACTATGTTCTGGCAATGTGCTAGTAGCTCCCAGTACCGCTGGTGTTAGACTTCCACTGCAAGATGGCAGTGGTTTCTCTGTAAGTTTCTGCCACATAAATTCATTTAACTGACTTGTAAAATGTGTTCCCTAAACTCTGCAGTTTTCACAGCTTTTTATTTACAGAATGATCGAATCATTCAGGGTCAAGCTGATTTTCATGACCTTTGGTTTCTGCTTCAGTCCCTTTGCTTAGCAACTCGGACTGGACTGTTGATCCCACCCACTGCTGCACTTTCCTTCCTGATGAGGAACCTCCTTTTGCAGACCCAAATGAGGACAAACTGTATAATAAGCGTCTCAGTTATTGTCAGTTCTCTTGAGAAATACAGCTCTGAGATTCAGCATCATAAATTTAAGGAAAGTTGGGGTTTTTTGCTCCCAGCTGAGCCTCTTCAGCTTTGTGGTTAATACCTTAGGTGGAAATTGCAGAAGTAGATCTGCTGGAGATTCAGATGGATGGCAAGCTACAACTCTGAGCCCCTGCTAGTTCATTATCTTTACACACTGAGGTGGAGATGCTGGAAACTCACACAGTGTCACACTTCTGTTGCTGTGTTGATAATTATTGGCTGACTACCTATACACTCTCTTAAAGGCTCCCCTGTGTTAATTTCGTCCTCCTCATCACTAATTAATTGAACTTTAAATGGCTTGTATGTTGGTTTAGGTCTGGCAAAGTTCCCAAAAGATTGCCTGCAAAGTTCATTTGAGCTACAAAACTGATCATTTGCTGATAGCCTTGGTTATGCAGATGTTCTTGGCAGAACATCTTCCTGGAACTGACAGGAAGCAGAAATGTCTTGAATGGATTCATTTTTTTCTTCATGTTTTAGATTTCCGTTTCTCATGCATAGTCCACCCTGAAGCTGAAAAAGAGGGTATTTGATTTAAATGCTTTCCTTCTTGTCTAAGAAGGCTTGACAGCCCTGGAAAATAATTTTGTCTGTTTATTCCCGTAAGTACTGCGTCAACTCAGAGCAAACACAGAGGATCGGCCGCAGAGTCAGGCAGATACTTCACCCTCTGTTTCCAATTTGTCTTCTGCATCTCAGGGAGTGCTGCTGGCACAAACTTATCTACTGCCTTATGAGACAAAACAAGGACCACCACACTATAAACCGGAATGGATTGGGAGAGGATATATAGAGCAAACGCTCTTGGTGGAGCTCTGAGCAAGGCCCAACGTTCATTCTCTAGTCTGCTATCAGCCTCTCCCATTTCTTCGCAGGCCCCAAGAGCAAGTGCCAATGGATCAGCCAAGGCTCGACATTCAAACCTTCTCAAATCATTTGAAATAGCTTTGCCTGAGTTTCGTGTTGACAGCGAGCCAGGTGGAATTTTCCATTTTCTTTCTAGCCTTCCAAATAAGAACAGTCCTACTTTCTTTTTGACTGTGGCTTTATATAACTAACAAAAATGACAGATAGCCTTGAATTTGGAAGATTGCATTGGCCTGTTCTCAGCTGAAACGTTCTGTCATCGTTGACGTATGTGTCTAAATGAGCACTGAAGTGTGAATGGCCATCTGTCCGGGAAGTACGAGAGATCCTGATTACTAAAATGAAACCACAAAAAAGCTCAGTGCTTAGCAGCAGCACCAAAACGCGGGGGGAGAAGGAGCCTTTTTCACACTGCAGGTATTTATAGGAGATGGATGATTATAACTCAGCAATTGCCTAGACTCCCTGCCCCATATTTTTCTAAATATGTACACTCCCGGTTTTTCTGCAAACACTGAGCTTTCAGTATTTGCATCTTTTGTAAAACCAAACAGAAATAAGGACTAGGTGTTTTCCCTCTCACAAGTAGGTGTTTTCTGAGGGAATGCTGTTCATTTTCTCGTCAAGAGTTGCTCTTCACTTTATAAGGCTTTTAGCTAGAACATCCTCTGACTAACTTCACATGGAGATTTGAACTTCCATTCCCTACAAAAACGCTGTTCCTGGGTGCATCTCCATAAACCTGAAAAACTTCCTTAGGAAAAGCTTTGGATAAATCCACACTGATTTTGACCTGTAGATGGTTGCTCTATCTGATTCAGCTCGACACTGGCTATGAATGACAAAGGTTCCAGCAAGAACTACTGGAACTGGGTCAGGTTTCACGCTAATTTCAAAGTTAGGAAAAACTACTTACAGAAGGTTTTTGGTTGCTTGTTTTAAATTACACCTTCTGATGTGAAAACTGCTGGTTTAGCCTATGATAATTATTTGTGACAGTCTCTTATAACATCTAATCTTAAAAATTCACATCCATGTTGTCTGCTTTTGATGGTTTTTGTGGGGCTGAATGAGTCACAGAATCACAGAACATTAGGAACTGGAAGGGACTTCAAAAGATCATCCAGTCCAATCCGCCTGCCAGAGCAGCATCACCTCGACCCAGTCACACAGGAACACATCCAGATGGGTTTTAAACTTCTCCAGAGAAGGAGACTCCACAACCCCCGTGAGCAGCCTGTTCCAGTGCTCTGTCACCCTCACTGGGAAGAAGTTCTTTCTTATATTTATAGGGAACCTGCTATGTTCCAGCTTACAGCCATTGCCCCTCATCCTATCGCTAGAAGACACTGAGCAGAGCCTTGGCTCCATCCTTCTGACACCCACCCTTCACATATTTATAGACATTAATGAGGTCACCCCTCAGTCTGCTCTTCTCCAACCTCAAGAGACCCAGCTCCCTCAGCCTGTTCTCATAAGGGAGATGCTCCACTTCCTTCATCATCCTTGTTGCTCTACACTGGACTCCCTCCAGCAGCTCCGTGTCCTTCTGGAACTGAGGAGCCCAGAACTGGACATAATACTGCAGATGTGGTCTCACCTGTCCCTGTTTGGGATGTCTTTTTTAGCATGCTCACCTCTAAATAAAAGCAGCGGGGTTTGCATTTCCGCAGTTGCATTTCTCCATGTTTCTTCTAATTCTTTTTCCATGCAGCATGTAGTTGTGAAGACGCGTAAAGGATTACGTATTTAGCTAAGCTGCTGAATTCACAGGTTTTCTGTGTTAAATCTGAGCCACAAAATCTAGACACAGGATGCAGTGTCTCAGAGAGATGAGCTGTGACGTCACGTTTGTGGGTGAAGCCTCTAGAACATTTTCACTTCCGTGAGAGCGGCTGCCTCCTAGCAGGGTTCTCTGTAACTTACTGACCCTCTGTGGAAAATTGAAGAGATAATCAGACATCAGAATATAACTGCAGTTTATGTTATACTTGTACTTTACTGCTTCAAAAGCACCTGAGCCAGAAAAGCATCCAGGAAGCCAATTAAAAATAAGGGCATTTTAAATTTTACCTTTCTTTTTGGTTGTGGGGGCTGGTTCAGAGAACACACAGCAGCTTTGTGTTCTTATTTCTGTATTTATTTGGAGCGTAGTCTGAGGAAATGAACTGTGAAACGCAATTAATGAAATAGCTGTGCTGAATCACATAAACTGGTGTCGGCACAGCTGCCACTCATGTCACAAATGCATCTCTCTCCTAATGTCCACCAGGAGAGTCATTAGCCAGCCGCTTCTGTGGAAGGCCTCCTGTGCTTTCATTTCGGGATATAATAGAGTGGGAGCTGGCTGAGTAGCCATCCAACGGTTTATTCCAGCAAAGCTAAGGTGAAAGAGAAATGGATGTTCCAGGAAGGGTGTGCTGGGATGGGGAGGGGGTGCTCAGGGAGGGCTCAGCTGCCAGAAGAAAACAGAATGTTTGCCTGGGTAGAAAATACCCTGAGCAGTGTCGGGCACTGCCTGTAGTTTCTTGATACCAGCCAGCACTCCTACCTCTACAGCTTTTTGCTTCTGTCTACATCATGATGTTTCTTTTATTTCGTTTAATGGGTCTGTGTTCCACAGCAGCAACAGAGCGCGCGGCCGAGGAGAAGGCAGCGGTGCTGCAGGGCAGGTCTGGGGATGCTGACCCAGGGCAGCTTTACGGAAGTGGCACAACGCCTCCAGAGCCTCAGGATCCCAAATCCTCCTCTAGCTTGCTGAGAAACTAAGGGCTGGGAGAGGTTAAAGGACACCTTTTCTTTGAGCACTTGCCAAGGCAGCTGAACACTTCCAGCGCTGTATACTGTGTCGCCTCTGATAGCGGTTTTATCAAGATAAATCTAGTCTTGCTCGAGAGGATATTAATAAATTATCTGGTAATGAAAAATGCGAGAGGAACCACACTCTTACATCAAGGCCTGATGATTACTTTGATAGATGCAGTGGCAAGATTTTCCTGACAGGGCAGAAATGAAAAACACGACACGTGGACCTCTAAGGGTGACCTCAGAGGGAACCGCAAGTTGCTGAATGATACAAAATAGAATCGGGAAAACAGAAGCTTGAAAGGGGCTCAATGTCAACAGCCACGTAGGCTGGACTGATCAACTGATCATTGAGTTGAGTGTTAAAAGGAGAGCAGGGCGAGAGGGAGAAGCCTTGCACTTGGCAGGACAAGAAATGGAGCAGGGGCAGCTTTGAAGAAGCATCAAGTGTTAGGAATTTTAAGAAGAGAAAGCAAGGGGAAAGTTGAGGGGAAGCAAAAAGCAAACAGTGGACTAGGCAGGAATAGACTCAGTGTCACCAGTCCTTCACATCACATCTTTCACAGGTACTTTACAAACAATGCTGATAAAAGCCCATAAATGAAGAGTCCCTGTGTTCCTTTAAGATTTGCATAGGGGGACAAGACATCAGGTCAGTCCTGGAGAGATATCCCTAAAAACCAGAGCACAAGGTTTAGCTATAAAATTGTAGAAGATTTGAGTGATGCCAGGGTGTGACACTTGATGCATCTGAGAGCTTTATTTAGTGTTTAATTCTGTGAGGGTTCCTGTGGGAATTAGTGATTGGAAGGGAGCTTGAAAGATCATCCAGTCCAATCCCCCTGCCACAGCAGGATCCCCTAGATCAAGTTGCAAGTGTGCACGAGCTGCTTTTGTTCTTTTGTGTGCTCCAGGTGTGATCGATGCTGTGTTGGCTGATACTCAAAACAGGCCACTATAAACTGGAAATATTAGTTCTTCAACAATCTGCAACAGAACCTACCAGGAACCCAAACTGATGGAAAAGAGTGGCAAAGCAGGGCGAGTCTCCCCATGCTGCTGCTTCTGAAGGTTCATACTTTGGAACATTTCCACGCGTGTATACTTACAAACATTTATTTAGTCTAAAAAGAGAGGATTTGGATGTCCACCTGTCCTCTCTGGAACTTCCATTTGAAAAAAAAAACAGGTTGTAAGTCATCTCTGGTTTCAGAGAAATGCTCATCTTTCCAAATAAGTGACTCCTGAAGACCACGAACAGCAGACAAATCAATTGCAGATAGGGAGTGAAAGGTGGAGGTGCTGCTGTGCTCTAGATTAGAATCATTTAGAAATAGTTTCTGAAAGGTGAAGGTTTGCTGAGTGTGTGTGTTCACGGACGTTTGTGTGTGCAGGAAGGTTTTCTGGGCTTCTATTCATTTTGTACTGTTGTAACTACAGGGCGATCGCTCGCCAGATGTCAGGAAGGTCTAGCATCTGATTTTGGAGTGGAACATACCAGATGATCTACCAGGGGGTTCAGCAAACTTCACACATAGCTTTAAACTGTCATAACAGGAAACAAAAATCTTGGAAGGTGACATTTGGTGACATACACGGTGACATTTGAAATGACAACGCTTGCTTTCAGATGTGGCATTCTGTCCTGCTGTGAATCAAGGGGATCTGTACCGTGGCTATGACTTGTTTTATTGATGACCCTAATCTCTGCAAAATGTGGGCAAAGAAGCTGCACATGGCCCTGTCTGTACGAACCGTGCAGCAGGAGAGGGCAGCCTGAGAGCATTTACTGTGTCTCCCATGATCTGAACGACCTAGCTCAGTAAAGCAGTTACAATCTTTATTCTCCCTCTTCTAACGAGTTTTGTGAGGAATGAATGAAAAGCAGCAAAAAAAGGCACCCATTGGCAGAGCTCATCTGTCTCACTCCACAGACCTCCCAGCACTGCGAAGTTCCAAGAGCAATAAAAAGAGCAGTTCAGTGCTGCACCAAGCCCCTCCTGCTGTCAGGAGCCATCACTAAGTGCTCATCTTGTGATGCTGAAACTTCTCGCAGGCTCTCGGAGCCAGGGGAAAAACCTGGCTAATTAGCCTGAGATCCTGTTGGTTGGTTCCTTTGCTTGTTGCATACCAGTGAGACCAGTGAGCCAGAGCTGCTGGTGACTGCCCTGACTCCTGCTTGCTCGAATGAGCCTGGCTTTGGGCACGATGGGACTGGAATCTACTGAAAATCCTTGTAAGCATGGAAAGTTTTGTTGAGCTTTGGGATCCTCCTTGGTTTCTCCATTCGTACTGCTAGAACTACAAGGAGAACTGGGGCTGGCTTCATTCACCAGTGTTCCTTGAAGAAGCTGACCTTTTTGAGCTTTCTGTGTAACTTTAAAGACAACTTAACACACAACTTGCAGCACGTCATCAACAAATAGGGTGTGTGATTGCCATTCTTTATGGTGTCATTACTCAAGCCAGTCTATGAAATAATTGTATGAATCAGAATTAGGCTTCTGGGAAGATACTCTGTGCCATTTGTTATCGATGTTACTGTAGATGCCATTAACTGGCAATAAAATTTGGATGCAAGTAATTTTAATTGCCGAATGCTCTACTAACACATCAGGCTCTAATAATAATTATCTTCTTATTTTTTCCTGGTGCCTAAATGAAACCTCTGTACTTTAACCATTTTGTTAGAATCAAGAAACAAGTGTTTGATTTGCGGTCTCTGCGGATGGAATACATCGAGGAAATGATGAGAGGTAGTGCTGTGTAGGTGAAACCATCACGGCATCTTCCTTCTTCCTCTGCCCTAGACTCTCCTTAAGGACTGAACACAATCCTGAAGCTCCTGTCCACTGATCCTCATGGGTTAAATATTCATCTCTGCAGTACAACAGCTGTACGGCTCACAAGTGGCACAGAGCCTTATCCTGGTTCTCTCCACGGGGATGAATTTTAGCTTGGTGAGTGCAGCTCTCCAAGAATTGGTGTCCTTCAGGAATACAAGAATCACCTTAACAGATTAGCCCATAGCCCATCCAATGTAGTGCCCCGTTTCTCGAGGTTTGTGCAATAAACAGTAATTCTGGTTTATGAAGTAGATGGAAAAAGAGTAGCTACTGGTTGGGGGGGAAGGGAGGAACAATACTAGTGCTGATCCCAGTAGTTGGGGAATGTGGAGGGAAAGTGGCAAATCTGCATTCCTAATGGCATGTTTGGGTAGCAGTGGCAGTTATTGTGCAGAGCACTGGAAAAACTGCTAGGGGGTTGTGGAGTCTCCTTCTCTGAAGACTTTTAATACTTGTCTGGATGTGTTTCTGTGAGACCTGTCTTAGGTTTTGTGATCCTGCTTGAGCAGGTGGGTGGATTTGATGATCCCCAGGAGGTCCCTTCCAACCCCTAATGATCTGTGTATCTGTGTGCATATATATATAAAATATATACTGGTATAACTATTCTACTTTTGCTAGAAATTAGTTTATATAATGACTTTCAAAGATTTTTCTGGTACTTCCATCTTCCCCATAGAGACCTTTGAGGGTCTTGCTGGTGTTAACTTCTAGTCTCCTGTAGCTCTTGGCCTCCACAGTATCTTGTGTCAAGGATTGTTACAGGTTGGAGTTTACTACCACATGCAAACAGCAATATTCATGAAGTGACTGAAAGACTGATTTTCCTCAGACCATGGGCAACTCTAAGACTTCTCAATCAAATGCTTATGCTTTTTTTACTCTAGATGTTGGTCCTTCTCTTTTCTTCACAAGCCTTGGCTTCTAATTGATGTAACTACCAGAAATAGGAAGAGTAGTCACTGCAATTTTAACATCTCTGAAGGTCCATCAAGGAAATAACAAAGTGAATCCTCTAGAGAACCTGGTCTCATTATCAGACTGACCACTGTGCTTGCTCTACTTATTTTCCAGTTGTTCCAATACTTGAGATGATGAAACAAGAGTAAGGCCTGATTTCTAACTAAGCGATGCAGCAGCAGCATTCTGTTCAGTCTTATTGAGAGGGTTTATCAGGTGCCCTCAAAGACAAAAACGTTCACCAGCCCACCATCATACTCCTTAAAAACCCCAAACCAAATGATGATCAGGAGTGTGTGATCAAGACTAAGCTTATTAAACTTGCAGATGTTACCCACTAGGAGACATGTGCGTATGTGACAACGAGATACACAGTTCTGTCCTAGATCTGTGGCACTATTGCAGCTGCATGGCTCTGTTCAGCAGAGAAGAGAGAAGCATTGGGACTAGACAAGAGTAATGAAGTACCTCAGCACAGGATGGAGAACAGCTGGGTAGGTGGGAATTCAGTGGAAAAGACTCGTGGACTGGTGCTTCAGAGATGGGGTTTTTTCAGCAGCAGCAACATCAGGAGGAATTTCCACCCTCAGGTTGACCTTCTTGCAGCTGGGACCAGCTTCAAAACTCCCCAGTTGATTTTCTCAATTCATTTTCAGCTGGATCCAGCAGCTTAGCTGACAGATGTTGAATCGCTGGAGCCATCACAAGGGACACAGCAGAGATGTGCAGCCAGAGTCACTGAGATCACACCTTTCATCCTGGGTAAGCATAAAAGAATGGTGAAACTGCTCGTGTATTCCCCGTGCTGGTGACAGATGGGACAAGAAATTCTAACTATAGAAAAGAATATTTAGCTCAGATGTTAGGAAATGCTTTTCCTTGATCAGGAAATATTGAAGCAGACTGACCAGGAAGGCTGCACAGACCTATAGGGTCTTTAGCAACCTCATATGGAGAGGTTTTTGGAGAGCCCCACGTATGACTTCATTACCTGGAAGGAAGGAAACAGATTTAACTGATCTCTGGGGGGTCACTTCCAGCCCTCTGAGTCATACCCCTTAATTATCTGTAGTGCAACAGTGAGTAAAATGAAAGGTAGGAGGCCTGAAATTTGGAGAAATCACCCTTTTCTTGTTAATAACTTCAGTGTAGGCAACTGGATTAGCCACCTTCTGTTTGATCAGTGCAGGGAAAAGGGGAAGAAGAGGCATTAGCATGTCAGATTTCTCTCTCAGCATTCTGACAATAAGATGACATTTAGGAAGAACTTGGGGCATACAGTGTCTATCTGTCTGTCATCAGAAGAATTACTTTCCAAACAGTTTTATTAATCGTGGAGCTAAGAAAAAAACGTCAGTGTGACCGCACATAGGATATTAATCCAGCAGAGATAGTCTTGATGGTTATCTTGATAGCTTTATCTTCATACCTTCCGCTAGAAGATGACAGTTTTGGATGAACATCTCTGCCTACCTTACTAGAAATGAAAGGACTGCTTTTCAGGGGTTGTTTCGTACAGGGTTGTGCCAAACTGCTCATAGTAATGTGTGGAGTGACTGGTAGGTACTGACGGAGAAAAGCAGGAAGAAATCTGCAGTCAGTGACTCTCCAGAACATTTTACACAAACCCAATCTCTACTCTCATTAATTTATCACAGAAGTTATTAACGGGAAATGTTTTAGTCAAGTGACCTGCTCAGCCTTGGTAGCAGTGCAGTTTCATTTTGAGGCCGTGCTAGTTCTCCTCAGTCTTCTTTGCTCTCGCACTAAATTCTTTAAAGCTCAGAAGTGACACAATTTTGTATTTGTTCAAGTAAAGAACTGAGGGAGCTACAGGGTCATCACAAGGGCTCTTGACATGTGTACAGCCACTGTGTTTTACTACTTTAGTACAGATACACCTTCCTCAACTTCTGAAATGAGAAGTTCAGCCCAACAGATCTTACTGGTAGGCCCACAGCAGCACCACAATTGTAAGTGCTTGCTTGGAGAAGTCTTGCTCTTAGCAGAAATAATTTGCTTGGATAACTGTTTGGATTCCATGGAGACTGATGCCTGCCTGGAATACAGAGGTGAAATGATGCTGCAAAAAACCCTGCAGGACTGTTTATTCCCTTTTCAGACAGAACTGAGAATTACTGCTCCTAGTGCTACTCTAACACATCGTCCTCCTTTTAATTCAACCAACAATCCAGCTTTGCCTCTTCTTTGTTTTTTTCACTAATGAATGAACAAATGTATTTTCCTTAGTGGTATTAATTCGTGACACCTTAGTGTGTCACCTCCTAAAACCAGTTGAACTCAGCACACAACAAGCTCAGACTTTCTGATAGTATTTGTGAAGTGGACAGACTGGGACAATCAGGAGGAGATTATTAGTATGAAAATCCAGAGAGGCTGCAGCATCCCGCGTGAGAGTTACAGTAGCTCTATGAAAAGGCAATAGCATGTAGCTGATGGCAAATAGATCCCGTCAGTCTATGAATTTTAAAATGTAATATGCAGCACAGAACAATATAAATCTGGGAAGACTGCAATTTGTCTGCACTTTGTTGTCTGAACTCGGGCACACACACAGCAGTGTTCCAGCATAGGAGGAGCAAAGTCTGGTTTAGTTATTTGCTTCCCTGAAATCTCAGCCCAAGGAGCAAATATCCTTTAATGACAGCAGTCTGTGTAATTTCATTATGTGCACTTCATAAAGGGAAAAAAAATAAGGTGAGGGAATACATCTCAGTGCTTAGCAGTTTTACAAATGTATAGATTCCAGTAAAACGATGTGCTTTGATGAGGAGCTAAATTAAGTTAGGCTTAAGCACTTACGGCTCAGCTTTACTGAAGTGGATCCGATAGGTGCATCTTGTGAGAACGCTGGTAAAGAGTGACTGTCAAGATTTCTCAAGTAGGGCACAGAAGTAAGGCTGCAGAGGTTCCAGAAATGGCAATCAGCCCGCACCTCCAGCAACGGAGGTATCATGGTAGAGGATTAGTTTTCCTTACTTTCAGCTGATGATACGCGCTTTGTACGCAAAACGTTAGGTCAGATGAAGAACAATCTGTGATTTGATGTCTGCAATGTCTTACAGGTTCTTCTCTGCCAAAAAAAAATTCATAAGGAACCACTTTCTTCCCTGCAGGTGGGAGAGGGAAAGCTCAATGCCTTTTTTTGCTAGTTGGATGGGGCTCTGGGCAACCCTCTGGTAGGCTGGAACTAGAGGATCTCTGAGGTCCCTTCCAACCTAAACCGTTCTGTTATTCTGTGATTATATGATTATATTAAGTAGGTGGGTTGGTTTTGGTTTATTTTTTTCCTTAAAAGCCCTGTTAGATCCAGAAGGAAAGATAAGTGATAATTAGGTTAGTCTAGAACTCTGTAACGACAGACGCAGGCTGTAAAGATGAGCATCTGTGCTTTTGGGAGTGGATTCTTGTCCTGGGAAGCTCCGAGGTGACCGCGTCACTGTTGTGCTCCTGTAGCTACTTCCAGTAGCTGTTCATACTGCCCCAGCAAACCTTCTCTTTGTGTGCGGGTCTCAGAGAGACACACGGGGCCCCCAGTAAAGTCTGTTAGCTGGAGAGCAAAGCCGCACAGAAGGGGTGGGACTGCTGCAGCCATGGTAGCAGGAACAGCGAGGGAGGAGGATTTGTTTGGGCACAGTCTACGAATTTACCTCTGCCACTTTAGTTTAAAGAAAATAAACTGTGCTTCTGCCCACAACTACATAATTACATTGTACTCTAATATCTCTCGACTTCAAAATGACAGCTAAAGCAGATTAAAGCTGTTTACAGCCTATGGGAAGTAGTATGGTGGCTGCTGGCAATATTTCTTTCTCGCTCAGTAACCAAAGTCCAGTCATAAATCTATATTCTTCTTCAAGGAGGTAGGCTGTGATTAAAGGATTCCTCCTACAGCTGGGGTTTGGTGATAAGAGCTTTATGTTCAGACCCTCCTAAGCGACAAAAAGAAAAAAAATCATTTTTCATTAAGTTAGCTACTCTAATTTGGGCAGGGGAGGAGAAGCAGACAAGTAGTTTGGTCAATGACTTACTGTAGATTTGGGGGAGAGCGCTGTATATAGTGTTTCTGAGCAGCAGCTGGGATTTGAGAGATAGACTGCGGCCCCTGTGCCACCTCATCTGTGTCCCTGCACAGCGATAGTTTTCTCTGCAAGATGGGTATTACGAATTTAAAGAAGTTTCTCTTTTGAATACGTGCTAGCTGCCCCGGTCCTGTGCCAGAAACGCAGGCTCACCCGCCCAGAACCCCGCAGGCAGGGGCCCGTGACCTGTCCTTCCAAAACAAATGTCCCCACAGAAGGAGAAGGAATCCTAAATCTCAGGACTGCCGACGCGCCTTTGTCTTCAGCTGAGGCCCTCACAGAAGAGCTGCAGAGACCAAAGGAAGGACTCCTGGGGAACCAGAAGGACTTTGAACAGAGATTTAAAATGCTCTGAGCCCCGCAGTGCTGCCAGAGATCATCCTATCAGGCAGAACTTAAAATGAGCATTTTTTTGTGATACCTTTGCCGCTAGAAAAAGAACAAAACGGAACGAAAAGCACCAAAACAAAACCCAGTAACCCAGAACGAAGCAATTCTGATGCATATTGTGCGGGGTTTGAACATTTCCGATGACAGAGCACAGCTTGATTATAGCAGGGAGGCTAATTAAACTCTACACCAAAATCATTGTGGGAATAATATGATGCAGCCTGTTACAAGAAAGACACAGGAGCAAACTCTAATCCTTCAGCGACTCAAGACGTGAGTTATCTCACTGCGGCACATGCCCCCAGTCGTGCTCTTTAATTCAGCGCCGACAAAGGCGGCAGCCAGAGATCAAGTGACAAGGTTTTATGTTTTCTTACGTTTTGAATCAAAATGTATTTACCCTGGAATCATTTGGCTGGCTCCAGGTTGACAGCATTCGGTGTTTAATCTGCATAATAGCACCGCTCAAAACGGGACGAGGGTTAATCAAAGGGTTTTATCGCTCTTTTTAATTGTCTTCATTATGTTGGAATAAGACGTAGATTTTAATTTCACCTTGTTAGCTAACGTTTTCCACCAAAAGTTTGGATTTGCAAATCATCTGTCATTTTTAATAAGAGCAGATGCTAGTGAGTTTGAAGAACCTAAATGCCTCCAGTGCGATAGACGTCATTAATTTGATCGATATACAATTTAATGTAACTTAGCAATTATTAATGCCGCTCAGCACCGGTGCCGACGTTCAGAAAGGTAGCCTGTGAGCAAGAAGAGCAATGCAAGAGAAGAGAAGGTTGTTTTTTCCCCCTAGAATAGATTTGCTCCTTTTAAGCTCGCTACTGTAAACACTCCTTCCTCCTCCCCGTCAAATTTTTAGTCACAGCTATCACCTGGAAGGTTATTTTCTAGAGGCATATAGTTATCTCGCCTTCTGAGAGGCAAGCAGTAAGCTCACTCGTAGCCTGAAGACATTTACCAACAGTGTTTTATATGTTACATTTATCAGCCCTTCCCATCGCAGTGAAACCAACTGCAAAACATACCTGCTAATGGAAAAGAACTATTAAAGCACTGCTGTGCGTTCACCTTGCACTAAGCCAGCTGCATACAGCTCTGCCATAAATCACACTTAACTGATTACAGTCCACCGGGGGAACTGCCGAGGAGAGTAAACTTCCAACCAAAAGCATAGAAGGAGCCACTTCTGCGAGAAGTCCATTCATCTGTGGAGTAACCTCAGCCAGGTGTGTCCCTGGGTTCATTGGGAGCAGTGGGGATGGGCCTTTGGCCGCACTGAGCTGGGGTGACAGTGCAGGCTGGATCAAAAGAAGTGTCTTCAGGTCAAGGGAGGGGATTCTCTCCTTCTCTTCTGCATCCAAGACCTCACTTGGAGTCCTGCATCCAATTCTGGAGTCCCCAGTATAAGAAGGACATGCTGTTGTTGGAGTGAGAGCAGAGGAGGCCACGAGGATGATCAGAGGGGTGGAGCACCTCTGCTATTGGACAGGCTGAGGGAGTTGGGGCTGTGCAGCCTGGAGAAAAGAAGGCTCCAGGGGTGACCTTATAGCAGCTTCCGGTAACTGAAGGGAACCTACAGGAAATCTGGCGAGAGACTTCTTACAACAGACTCCAGTGATAGAACAAGAAAGATGGGTTCAAGCTAAAAGAGGGGAGATTGAGATGAGATCTGAGGCAGAAATTCCTCCCTGTGAGGGTGCTGAAGCACTGGAACAGGTTGCCTGGGAAGGTTGTGGCTGCTTCATCCCTGGCAGACCAAGTTGGATGGGGCTCTGGGCATCCTGGTCTGGTGAGAGATGTCCCTAGCCATGGCAGGGAGTTGGGACTGGGTGAGCTCTGAGGTCCCTTCCAACCCAAACCATTCTTTGATTCTGAAATGGTCTCTGGAGCAAGGAGGTACGCAGAGCGCCAGGCTTTGGAGCCAGGAGTAAACCTGAATGGGAACAGCTGGTGGCTGAGGTGAGAGCAAGTACATCAGCTAAGGACTGGTATTAATTCTCTCAAACAAAATTAAATCTGATAGAACTAATCCATCGGGAAAGATGCACCGATCAATTGATGGAAATAAAATCTTACCAACAGTTAGAAGGCTTTATTTCCATCTCTGGTCCAAGCACTGAATTCTGTGGGACACTGGCACTGGATTGCAAAGGTATCTCTCAAAGTAGGAAGGGAATAACCAGTTGCTTTTCTTTCCCGTGTTCCTCGAGAGGCAGATAGGTGTCCCGCCCTTTCTGGCTGACTGGGGAGCAACTGGAAAGGCTCAAGATCTTTCAGCAGACCCTTGGAGATGTGCAGTGGTAATGGAGAAAGTGAAATGTTAATGGGTACAGGGTGCTGCTTGGGTCCCAGAGAAACTTCAGCTCTATTGAGTGAAGCTGGAGAAGTCACTGTGCTGGCATTTCCTACCTCACTTGCATGACCCTAGAGTTGGAAATAAAGCAGCAAAAAACCTGCAACCATTAACAGATGAAATAATTTGCTAGATGAAACCACTGTGGGCATTTGGGGTTTGGGTTTTTTTTCATTAAGCCATTTCCTCATAATTTGGAAAAAATATTTAGTATTAGCAAACTGTAAATAAGGGTTTAACAGCTGTCTGCTTCATACTTGATTGACTCGAGCAGAATGCACGCTGGGCTTCAACCAGGCAGTGGCAGACATTTCTCTGCTTTGTTATTCTTCAGCCAAATTCAGGAGGGCAGTTGTCTGCTCCCAAAAAGCTCTTCAGAAGGGCCTTTTGTGCAGAAAAAGTAGCTGATTGCTCTTCTAGGATGTAGCCCCGGGTAGGACTGAGGGCTTGCTGTGACATCAGGATTTGCAGAAGTGCAGAAGCTGAGACTGGCTGCTGGAGCAAGTCAGTGGTCTCTGTTTCCCTCCTTCCAAAAAAATATCTGAGAAAGCAGAAACTATATCTGAGCAAAGGGGAGAAGAATACATCTGAGCCTTTCAATGCCAAAGTTTGGTGGAGAGATGTGAACCTTTTGGGTTCAAGGAACAAAGTGCTACGAGCCAGCCTTAAGGAAAAAAGGCAATCTGTGGGTCCCAGGGCACTAAATACCCACAGCAAGTCTTGCTGCACCTCTGACTTTCTTTTGCTACTGCTTAGGAACCCCATCTTTAGCTTTTGACATCTGCTGGGCCTTTTTCTCTGCTGTGCCATTGTCCCTGTCACACCCCAGGAGTGATGAGCGCGCTGGCCTGGCAATGTCAGTAAAAGGGAAATGAAGCAGTGGCTCCATAGCTGTCGAAGCCCAACCCCAAATGCAGTGTGGATAGATGAAATTTGGGATTTTGACTATGGACAGGTACTTCTGCATTATGCTTCAATAAAGCATTTGAAGATAGTAATGAATAATAACTAAGTAATTTTATGCTGAATGACTGCAAAGCATAGAAATGCTTGTTCCCTCATGCTCCTCTAAGTGTAAAAATGTCTTCCATTTAAAGGCCACATATTCTTTTAATTCCTGAGATGCAGCTTCTACCAGTTTATGGTCCTGAAACTCTTAAGAAAGAAGGCAGAAGAGAACAATTTGAAGCAAAGACTTTCTCAGGGAAATGGGTTTTACGTGTATTTTATATTCCTTCCTTCACAGTAACGTCTCTTTTTCTAAGGAACTAGCATTTTGAAAATGTTATGACATATTACATTAATTGAATATACAGCCGCAGAAGCCAGGAGCACCTTTTCAATTGCTCTGATGCATCAGAGCAGATTGGAGGCTCACTGCCTAATTTCCAGTAAGAAGAGGAAAGGAAAAATGTTTTCTCATTAAAAGCAGGATCAGTAACACAAGAAAGCCAGCAGCATCACTGTCTTTTATCCATTAAATGAACTCTGATCGTTGCAATTCCAGGAGTTTGTGAAGGAGAGATCTCAATCTGACACACTGTTCTAGTTTGCAGTCAAGTTCTTGGTTTTTCCTAATTAGGAACGTTTTTGATAGTTATTATTTTGGAACATCACTGCAGCATTAAGAGTCACATGAAAACACAAACCCTCGCTAAGTTATCTAGCCATGTTCCTGTCTGAGTATTTCTCATTGGTTTTTTGTTCTATAACACACCTCAGGAGGATTTTTTTGGGGGGAGGAGAAACTGTAGCTCATCACTACATTTCTAACACTATTCCGTCTCCTTGGGGTGGACCCAGAGAACTTCATCACAAAACCCCTTTCAATAGAATAGACTCATAGAATCATCAAGGTTGGAGAAGACCATCAAGATCCACATCCTGAAGCACCCTGTTTGCCCATTCATTGAACCTCTCCAGCGAGTACCTCCACCCCCTCCCTGGGCAGCCTGTTCCAAGACCTCCCTACTCTTTCTTAGGAAGTTTTATCGAAGATCCAGTCTGAACCTCCCCTGGCACAACCTGACACCTCATGCTATCACATTAGGACAATGCCAATTCCTATTGCCCCCACTTTGTGTCGCTTTTTAGGACTGATTTAAGTTGCAGAGGCTTCTCTTGTGGTGTTTCACTTATGAGGCTAAAGTTGGACTAACAGGTCGCTACTGTCTAATAGGTTGATCCCTCCTGTCCTCACTTCCATGGCCACTGCCTCCCTCGTGCTGGTTCTGACACACACGCTGCCCTACCCGAACACATCCAGCCCCGGTAACGATGCAGAAAGTGTCTTGGGGGTACCTTCACTGGTATGACAAGAGGAATCTGGTCACTCATGGGACAGAGAAACATCAGTGCTCATGAACTGGAGGCTGGAGAGGGCAACGTGAAGAGGAGTGGGGCCAGCGGGAAGGCAGCCGTCACTGGGACACTTGTCTCTCTGTAATGCTGACAAGCCAAATTCTGTCTGATGCGCTTCTTCCAAAACTGTGAAAGACAAATGATGCCTCAGCAAGATAGTTATATTTTAACCAGTGCTATCTACATGAAAAATAACCTCCAGTCTGCAGTAGCCTGGTAAGAAGAGTTTCAATTTTCGGTACGAGTCTCCGGCGATAAATGAGCTCTTTAGAACCTTATTGACAGCATTTGCATAGACATGATGCCTTGTGAGATTGCAGTTTGTCACTTGCTGTTACGCGGTGCCTTTCTTCTTTTAAATCTATGACAAAGTAAAATTATGGAGTGTTAAGTTTTCCAGAGCTTTTATTAATGATGACTTGTGCAAATTCAACCTTGTAAGGAAGGTTCTCCTTAAGAAATGAGGAGGGAGAAAGCTGAGAAGAATTCTTGTAAGTCCCTTCCTCCAGTCCCATCACTTAAGTCTAAACAGCTCGAGCCCCTCTCATACCCCAGGAAGATTCTGCTGCATGAAATGTAATTATTAGATGTAACAACGTCCCCAATTACCTGCTTAAACACAGAAGTACTTAATTCCTTTACACAGTGTTCTTCATCTGCTAGAAAAGTAGCAGACTTTGATTTTTTTCATTGTCGTAGGCGCTTCTTAAATACTTTCTTTTTCACCACATTTTTGTGGTGAAGCAGCAGCATCGTGATCTTTCGAGGTCCCTTCCAATCCATAATGATTCTATGATTCTATCATCACCAGCAGTTTTTTGCACCAGTGGATCGGAGATCTTTTATCAGGAAAGCTTAAGAAGAAAGCAAAGGAAAATGATGAGAAAATGAAGCAGTTAGTCTCACTGGCATAGGTTTTGTTGAAAAAGGCCGTGTTCATCTGCATTACTAGAGTTGGCCATCTCAAAACACGGATGATGATCGTAGAATCATTAGGGATTGGAAGGAACCTCAAAAGATCATCTAGTCCAATCCCCCCTGACACAGCAGGATCACCTACACCAAGTCGCACAGAAACACATCCAGACAGGTCTTAAACATCTCCAGAGAAGGAGACTCCACAACCTCCCCAGGCAGGCTGTTCCAGTGCTCCACCACCCTCACTGTGAGGACCTCCAGACCAAAAGCTGCTGTTTGCACCGGTGTGGATGCTGGGCACAGACCCATTGGCATGTGCTTCATAGCGATGGTAATTTGAGGACCCTGCTTACAACATGCTCGATGCTAACAAAGGGAAAGGTATTATACAAGTGCAGATGATGATGATGTCCTTTTTCTGCAATCTGTGGCTGTGCTAAGTTCTAAATTTATAATCTCACAGAAACAGCCTCCCCTGTTAATGAGTCCGGGCAGGCTCAGCAGAGCTGGGGCGCTCGAAGCACCCATCCTTTGCACAGACTGCTTCACTCGACATGAAGTCCTGTGCAAGAGAGGGGATGACTTTTTCAACATCTATTAAAATGATCTGAGCTGAAATATAATCTCTGGTGTTTAACAATATAAAATCATAGCCTAATTATTGATAATTCCTTTTTATATTTATGATGCTGTATTAATAATGAAGAACTCATTTAGTATTAATATGGGTGTTCTAAATAGTATTTCCTCTAATTTATTGTTCATTACTGTATCGTTATTAGAAAGAATTTTCCTCTGATGTTTTACTGTTGCTATAAAGCTGAGGATATGGATAAAGTTGAGATAAGAATTTACCTTTGTAAGTAGCTAAAGACAGAGTGAAGGTTATTTTCATTGTTCAGGTCTTATTTTACTATTTGAAAGGGGATAAATGAAGAGCAAATATCTAATACTTCTCCTCTGTGCCTGACACTTCTGGTAGAGACACAAATTGAGCAAAACCCCATGTTGACCCTGGAATGAATCAGCACAGTAGAACTAGACACAGAGTAGTGCAGCAATTAAATTTGCATGATGGTTGCTATACAATAGCTCCTCACGTCACACAAAGTTCTTGAATTTAAAGCAGTGTTTGTTTCCTTAGAAGTTTAACATGACACACTCCCATATTTTCAGCAAGTGCTGTGGCTAATTAATCTCACGTGGATATCCTCCTCCCTTCAGTGGCATTCCCTTCATCATCTTGCATCTTTGTGAGGGGCCAGAAGGAAATCTTCATCTGCTTTTCAGGTCTGTGGTGGGACTGCGCGTGTAGCAGCGGACTGCAGCAGTCCTGAGCATTGGAAGATTAACTGAAACACGGAGACGAGTGTTATTTTTTCCTCTATTCAACTTGTTGTTCTGATATTGTTGCAGTTTTTCAAGCCAAATCCCCTACTGTTAAGCCCTTGGGTGAGTGCCTGTGTAAGAGGAAGTTAAATCCTTCCACCTCTAATGGAATTATTTAAAACAGATTTTAAACCTTTCCTACGCTTAGTGCTCTTTTCACCAAGTTAGGGAATCGCTGTGGTTTTCTATCGTGAAAACAACACTGCTGCCCAAAGCAGCCCTCTTTTGAGGGTCAGTGGGGCCTGGGACACATGGTTACTTGAGAGACCAGTGTGTTTTATAAGAGCTGTGAAGCGCTGAGGCTGGTTCGACTATGAAGCAGCAACCACACGTACTCCCCACCACAAACCAGGGTGCTGTATGGTAATAGTATGGGATGCAACTTCTCTTGGGTCCCTTCCAACCCCTAACATCCTATGATCCTATGATCCCTAAGAATCATTCATGCATAGTACCAGGAGTACTCTCTAAAGCACAGGGGGGCTCTGTTTATCCTGCCAAGGTCCTAAACTAGTACAATGGCTGTTCTTGATGACAGGAAGGATGGATGCCTGTACAGTTTAACACCAAGAATCTTATCCTTAAAGCACTCGCTGTATTATCTGTTATTTTCTGGATATTTCTGTGACAGTAATAGGTGTCATCATCTCAAGCTGCTGTCACTACAAATGTGATGGCATTAGCTAAATATATTTTAGGCTGGCACCGTTTCTGTAGCACTGTGAAGGCCTGTCAGTCAGCAGGGCTTCACTGTGTTCCCTCCACAGCCGTGCCTTGGAGCAGTGGATATTTCCACAGCCAGGCCTTGGAGCTGTGGGTCTTTAGCATCTCACCGCATGGGAGGAACCCTCAAGCTACATTTTGACCCTGGTGACTCTCTGGAAGTTCAGAGTCTTCAGCCTTCGGGTTATGTGGATGATAGCTGAGATGCAGTCTGAGTAACATGACTTGTGTGCAGTCCATCAGGATCTAACCATGGATTTGTAAATATGCCACAGTCAGTGTACAGGGACTCCCAGAGCTCTCACAATACATTCTTAGCAGAGAAAAGTTTCACATCTGACTGTAAATGACTTATCAAATGACTACGTATCATTTATATCTGCGTGGAGTTTAGTAGGAACAGTTTGTTAGACTCTCACACTTTGTCAACAACCTCTACAAATGCATTTACTTTAAGCGTTGAGCGTTTCATTATAAATGGCTTGGAGAACAAATCTATAACCTTGATAACTCCATTCACTTTGTTAGTAATGGCTCCTTGAACACTTAAAGCATAACAATAGCCAAAACATGTATAAATATTTCATCAAGAATCTATTGTTACTTATTTATAACATGCTTACCCAAAGCATTACAGAATATTTATTAAACATTCATAGATTATTTTTGCTACAAGTAGTCTGTGATATAAATGCATTATTCATTGCTGGGCATCCCTTAAAAGTGAAGTGGTACCAAGAGGATTTGGGGTCTGTAAAATTTGAAGAGATTCATTTTAATCATGTGCAGTTCAGATTCTGCCTCGTGTTTATTTTTGATAAATCAAATGAGAAATGGAATAAGCAAAAAACCAACTCTGAGTAACCAAAGGCAGATGAGGAAGTGGCTGTGCAGCACGTTCTGCTTCAGTATCTGCCCACCAAACTCATGAAACCATAAAGCACCTTTCACAGCTACCAGGGCAGGATAAATGCTGTTTTCTAGAACTAAGAATTTGGAATGAAGGCTGCTCTCTGTACCCAGCTTTGATCTGAAGCATGTTCCTACTAGTTTCCAGTACTCCAGCCTCACTTGCTCACTGGAACAGACTCGTCGTCCACACGAGCACGTGTGGTTGCAGGTATCAAGGCGCACCTAACAAACCTGAGTATGTGGTTAGGGCTTGTTTTGTGCACTTGCGAGGTCTTTTTAATGCTTTGCTAGATGCCTTCATTCTACAGACATCAATCAGGAGATTTTAAAACATTGGCATATAGTAAAGAACTTTCCTCTTTGTTACAGAGTGGACAGTTCCAGGTTCTGATGCAGAAGGTGTTTATGCAGTGGGTTGATAATACCTGTGAATATCTTCTTTCCCCTTTAAATTATGTGAATATCTTGTAAGCAAGACTCCACATCAGCTTGGTGACAAGATGTTGTCTACATCTGTCTAGCAATTCCATTTCCTCTGCACTTTGCTACTCCATAAGTGTAAGTGGCTGGAGTCATTTAAACTCTTACCTGGTGTTCTTCCTGTACTTATCTGGATTCCCCCAAAACAAACACATCCTTTTAATGAAATGACTGTGGATATATGAAAGACACGGAGTTTTACACCATTTTTAAACTCCATTTTTCCTGTACCTCTATTAATCTGTTCTCAAGTACCATTTCTTCATTAAGTCTGGCTCTGTATTGTGGGTTATTTCTCCTCTTTTGTTCTGGATGATAACCTATTTAATTAATTTTTCTCTAATATAAAGGGAGGATATAGCTGAGTGTTCTCACAAATGGGGGCGTGTAAGTGAAAAATCAAGATCTCTCAAACTCATTTTCTCCCAGCCTTGTCCTGTTTGTAGAACATTTGGTCTGTTGCTAATACACATGAGTACGATACTGATTATTTCTTCAGGGGAACACGTTGAGAACAGCCAGGAAATTGTTAGAAATGTCTATTTCTATTTAGGGCTTGCAGTCTCCGTTTCAAACTCCTGCACATACCTGGCAGACTTGTCTCACTGTCATACAAGGGGAAGGAGATGGGGAAGATGGAGGGAAGAACAGGGGGTCTGCAGAGCACAGTAGTCACCACGAAGCTCCAGCCTCTCAGACCAGTGAATGCATTAAGCATTTATCTTCTCCATCGTGTTAATTTTGCAGGTATGGAGTTATTCCGTTCCTTGCCTTGGAACAAAGACCATGTAAGTGCAGAGAAAAAACCCCACTGAGGAGGGAAGTGCAGTAAACACCTGGGTGCATGATCTGTGACTTGGCAGAAAAGACTGGAGTTTACAGCTTTTTACTGTCCTTCACTGCACTTTACTATTTTGAAGGCAGTTGGTTTTGGAGGTGGTACCTGCCTGGCACTTAAGCATGTAAGAGCCAGCAGTCTGTTAGAAATCTCCAGTTTGGCTTCCGGCGTTTCCATCGCCCGTTTAAACCTTTGTGCTTTGGATGCGAGAACCGAGTGTGGACCTAGTTAACGCAGCCCGGCGCAGTCTGGTGCGGTGGCCACTTTTAACAGGTTGTTTCTTCAAAAACCACTGAACGCTGTTAAGAGATTTCTGGCATTTTCAAATGCTCATTAGTGTCATCCTCAGGGGTCTCAGATGGTCATTATTAAAGAATGAGCTCCCAAGGGGAAAAGGCTCTGCCAGCAGAAGCCAACAAGTGACAGAAGTTCAGTAGTTGCTAGGCGAGTCGCTTATTGAGGTGGTGCAGGGATAAATTAGCTTTCAAAGTCTTAAGCTGAACATGTAAAGAACACTGATGTCATGTGGCATATTCTCCAGAGGTTAAATTTAGGTTCCTCAGCTCACACTGCCAATTTTAAAAGGAGGGAAATGTCAGCTAGCGCAGAGCTGAGGTTGAGGGTTTGTTGCTTGTGCAAATTCCACTGACATTGACATTAACTAACTCTGGAAGATGAACTATGGATCTGCTTCAGCTGTCCATGATTTCATCTGTATTGCTTGTTAGTTCTCCAGTTTGTTCCAGCACAATACCAATTTGCTCCAGTTGACTTGACAAGCTTATGTTTTGTGCCCCTTGTTTGTCTGGAGGTAATTTATAATCCTCGCTGTGTCCCCTGTGTGACTGCACAAACAGACAGGTATTGTTTGTGCTGTTTGCCCACGCGGGGAAGTTACATAACATTGAAGCAGTAAGTACATAAACATTGATTTCTGCAATAAGAATGTTAGGACCGAGCATCTGCAGTACCAGCAGATATGTAAAAAATGAAGCCCCAGAACAGTCACAGGTATTTTATTCTTGAAAACTTTTCAAAACTAACATAAAGATGAAATTGGAAAAAACCCCACTTCCCCCCCCCCCAAAAAAATCTTTTATTTCCTTGAAATTTCTCTGCATTTTGTTTAGGTAGAAGATTTATTGGAGAATGGGAAGTTCTGCACAGAGTTTCCAATACAGGTGACAAGTAAAGCTCTTAGTGTTGTTTTGAACTCACCCACTGCCTGACACCCACCCCCTCCTTTTCTGCTTTGGGCTTTGTCCGGCTTCCAGCTTAGTCAGTGGGAGATGTCACATTCGCTTAATTAGGAATTGGGCCATGCCTTACCACCCCCCCCAGTCACTGGTTTAATTGAAAGCATCCCTAGAGCTCCTTCTATCAGTGGTGCTCATTTGTGTGGCATTCCCAGGAACAAGTCAGGCTAGTTGTTTAATTAAAGCAATTATTAAAACAAAAAACCCTCTAGGACTGTTTGAGGGCAGCATGTGATGAGCCCTGCGAAAGCGCTCAGCAGTGATGTGGGGTGAAAGTCTCACTGTCCTCTCTGTGGCATGGCCTCCAAGCCAGCTCAGGTGGGTCACTGCTGGCTGCTCTGCCAGAGGCACTGTCCCACAACTGGGATGTGCCAGGGCCTCCCATGTTGGCACCAGTGAGCTGGGTTGCATTTGTATGGAGCTGTGCATGCGTTCTGGTGTTCTTCCATGCTTTTTAGCTCCTCTCTGGCTTTGCTGTCGTGGTATCTGAAGGGATATGACAGGTCTGGAGCACAAAGCCTGCATGATGTGGGGCTCAGGTTGTGTGTTTCCACAATCCCCATATCCAGGCTTGTGTTTTGCCTGGGACGAGCAGCAGCAGCAGCCAAGTAAGCAAGGAGGGACAGAGTCAGATTAAAATTTGGTGGTCTTTTAGGACAGCTATGTGGATACATCTGCCTCTTCCCTCAGCCTGAGCCCCACACTAAAAGCCACCTCAGTGTGGCTTTTCACTCTCTTGGGTAGTCGCAGACCTACAGCTGCCTGCAAACTGGCAAGTAGCAAGGGAGTGAAACCCATTCCCGTATCCACAGAGGTCACCTTTTTGATAAAAGCACAAAACATCTAATTAAATTGATGTAATAATTGTACTTAGCCAACTACCTATTTCCTACCTGTACTATGGTCTTAATGAGCTCAGCTAATGAACTGTAATGTAATTACATTCAGGGAGGCAGGGGGATGAATAAAAGAAACAGTAGTTTTCATCTATGCCAGCCCCTAATATATTTTATAACTGCAGCAGAGGGGGGGAAATGCTGAAGACTGTTGAAAGGAAAACTTTTAGTGAGAAAGGGAAGTTTTGGGCTTGAGTCCTGCTGAGGCCCTGCCTGGAATTCTGCACCTGAAGAGCATCCCTGTCTTTACAGGAAAACTGGAAAAATAATTTTTTCATTTTTCTTTTTCTGAGACCGTTCTCATAAAATCCGTGAAGGGCAATGAGGATTCGATCGAAACTGCGGGTGTTTACAAGTCGCATAGATCTGAAACTTAGGGATGTGGCTAGCAGTGGGCTTGGGACAGCTGGGTTAATGGCTGGACTGGGTGATCTTGAAGGTCTTTTGCAGTCTAAATGTTTCGATGGTCTAAGGTGGTCACGATGTCTATCCTGCAAATGTGTCTGTTGTATTACTAAGGGTGTTTGGTTTGGGGCATCTTTGGACATACTCTGGCCAGCCAGTCCCAGGGGCAGTGGTGATGTCGATTCCCAAGAGATAAAGAACAGGATGAGTGGTTCTTGGCAGACATGGAGCTGTACCACGGGCTTTAACGTCCAGTGAGAGGAGGGAGGGAATGACCCAGGTTACAGACCTTTAGTGACGGAGCTTCTATGTGGGGACCGCTCTAGCAAAGAACTAAAAGGCACAGGTAGAAAGTCAAGTAAACTTGAGGATCCTGCTGTGAAAATTCAGGGTTGTTTTCTGTGAATTAAGTCCTGCTGAAGCTATTAGGGAGGCAGCGCAGTCGATCTATTAACGGCACTGTTTCAGAGCCACTGGAAAGCAATTTGCTTTCCTACTTCAGTATCTTAAAACCCAGCACTCGTTTTAATTATTAACAGGCTCCATGCTATTATTATTTGCTTGCACATATACATTAATCATTACATGGGTTTGCTAATTTTTCATTTCATTCAGAAATAAATAAATAACCCGTGACAAGATGCTCCGAGTCCTCCAGAGAATATGTTTCTCTCTGTTGGGCAAGTAACATCTGTGGGCATTTTGCTGGCTTAACAGCATGTCTGTCAGAAACTTGGTGATTCAGAAAATTTACTAGCACTCACCTAATGATTAATTAGCCTTCTCTGCAAGGAATGGGGTCTCTTCATTATGCATATTGTCACCAAGAGTTTCATCTGTCTGCTGTAACACGTATGCTGGAGACTTAATAGGAGGAATTCCAGTAGTCAAGACATGAGTTAAGGTTGTTTTTGTGAGCAGAATTAAAGTTCAACTCTAAATATTTAAGGAAGTCTCTAAGGAATTTAATCAATATAGGGCCATGTGGTACTACAGAAAAACTGGTTTGTGTGAATGAAAACACTAATTTAACTAAAATTAATTGGCTGGAAAGACATTATATTGGATCAAAGACAGAGGTAGAAGTTATTTTAACAGGAATATTTTATCTGCGACATGTACTATCTGAAAATGTGTTTTTTATGTAAAGACAGTTTCATTTGTAACTCGGGTGCTGCTTGGCAAAGCCCACCTACAGCCTTGTGTTTCATCAAGTCTTCGGCCGTGGACTCTAGAGACTGTAATTTCTGAAGGAATAGGTCAAAGCGGACTTAAATTGAAGTAGTTTATCATCTGCACAGGGGCAAGATAAAGATTTGCTCTTGTGGGTAAGCACAACCAAACATATACCTGGTTAACCCTCTCTTCCACTTGCAACCAACAACTTGTAGCAGATGACTCTCATCACATGTGTCTCAGTGAGCTCCGTTAACAGTGATTAGTCACATCTGACAAGATGTCCACAAGCACAATTCCTCCATCTCAGGTGGATGGGAAGCAGACACCATTCTCAGCTGTAAATTGTCAAGCAGAGCTTTAACTGATGGCAGCATCTCAGTTCTCTCAGGTCACAGCAAGCAACGATTGTGGTGATCATGGCTGCTTCTCATTCTTCCATCCCACAAGAGCTGGGCTGCTGCCATCTTCTCTGAGAAACAGGAGGTAGTTGTCAGTACTTGTGTGTTTCTCTGCGCTCTGATAGACTGTTATTTGTCAAGTTAACTTCTCCCTTCTCATCCTACAGGGAGTGGAACTGAGTATCTGCCATTTGCGAGCAACAGCAGCTGCAGGAAGAAGAAAGGAGGTAGGTTTGAGGAGCTATTTTTCTTGTTAGTTGTAGATGGTGCAAGGAAAAGTTTCTTTGCTCAGTTACTGGAAGGCTGAAATGTTTTATGTGTCTCGTTTCTGTGTGTACAGAGGATTCCCCAGCCACATCCATTGCTACCATGGTCTGGTTTCTTCTTGTAGTTGTCTCCCATTCCATCATTCCCTTTTGCACTTGTTACCTTCACCTCCACAAAGCAAGATAAGGATGTATTTGTGTTGCTGGATTTGGGACAGAGGTATACATGGTTGAGTGACGTGCTTCGGGGCTACTGTAAGGAAAGCTAACCTGGTGGCAAGACCATCTTACTGGAGATGGTCTTTTTGTTTATCCCCATAAATATCTCAATTTCCTCTGTAAAGCAGAAAAATAATCACATAGACTCCGTAAGAGATTCCTTTACAGCCTGCTAAACCTGGCCACAGAATGACTTTCTCCTTGGATGGAGACTAGAGACATCCTCTTCGCTGTATTCCCACTAGTAGTGCTGTCACTCTTCTGTTACCTAGATTCAAAGTAGGTACCTGTGGTGGACTTTTGAGTCTAGAAGAGCCTCATGACTCGTGGTAGCTGAAGTTAATGCATAGGTGCATGCAAGTTGCATTTGACTTTTCTAATTTAATACATTTGTTTTACTGCCTTTTTTTTTTTTTTCTCCTAAGACTAAGATAAAATCAATTTGTTCAAGAATTCTCACGGCAATAAATGTCAGTCTTGGAATGGGTTTGTCTGCAGGAGGTATCTGTGGTGTTGTGTTGGCTTGGTTGGGTTTTTTCCTCCTATACCCAATGAGGAAGCAGAAAACCGCTGTGTGACTCGTATGTCTAATTAAAGCTATTCAGCACAGCTTGAATTTACAATTTTGATTTCTTGCAGTAATCTGCTTGTGAACAATCTAGAGGCAAGGAGTTATTCATAGAAACTGTTGAGTAAATAATTTTCCGATAATGAAAACATTCAAAAAAGTCAAGATAGTTAATTAGTGAGCAGAAGAAATTAAATTAATTGAATGAATAATTCATAATGAATTATTTGCCCAGCTCTATTTTACATAGCGTGGAAGGTCTGAAGAAGAGCCAGGGTTTGAATTAACTCCAAACAGAAAAGCACATCTCTATTTCTGCTGTGTTGAGGTTATTTATTGATGTGTAAAAACAAGCTGGGTGAGCCAGTCTGTTTAATAATTTCACTCTCTTTTTTGCTCCGTAACGCGAGTTGTGCTGGATTTGAGAACGTAGATGCTTTGCTTGCAAATGCACATCGGGGAATATGTGTTACAGGGCTCTTTGTTTTGCAAAATATATTTAAATAGTGTGAGAGAACCACGATCAGAGCTGAAAATGCTCTGTAAAAGCTATAAATTTGGTGTATGTGCCACGCTACTGATACTTGTAGTTGACACACGTCGCAGCCTTGGCGAAAGACTTTGGGTTAATTTCATCTTGTCACTGAGTAGAACTCTATCCAGAATAGAGAGGGTGGCTGCTGGGGTTTTCTCTGTGTTGGTTTGGGTTTTGATTGGGCTTTGTCTTTAATTTTTGGATTTCCTGCTCGGCTGCTTATTCTTTGGCCTTTAAGGGGGAAAGAAGTATAAGATTTGAATTGTGAAATACTGGAAACCCAAATGAGTGCGGAAGGGGTTGAGTGTGGTTCTTGCCTTGAGATGCAGCGGGCAATGCATGGTCACAGCTCACCTCTGTGACCTTGTTAGCCTCCCACCATGCTATGGAGAAGAGCAAAACCTCTTCTAATGGTTTTAAAGGAAAAGAGAAAAGCCTTGCAAAGTGATTTCTAACCCTTGTACAGACAGAATGAGACCCCAAACTCTCAAGGTTTTATGTGAGTGCATGTGGAGTGTCCAGTAAAATAGGAGCTACATCTACTCTGAGGTGTAACTTCTGTTCCCAAGTTAACCTGTCTTGTGCTGGAATTGCATCTCAGGGTGCTACTACATTGTACAGCAGTGACTCTCCTCCTCTGAGATAAGTCCAATGCCAGATTTTCCCAGGGGAGCTAGTACTTCTGTTACCATTTCTGTGGACAAATAGGTATAGAGACAGTGATCTGTTAGCTACAGTGGGAGAGACTGAGGGTTTTTTGATCAAAACTATAGCTGTGCAGGTAGAGATAATTATAAAGCTGAGTAATACTAGCCAGCACCACTGAATATTGTCCTGTGGTCCTTTTTAGAGTATTTTTCTTTCTGAGAAATGCTGTCTTACCAATGTAAATCTCCAGAGAAGCAGGAAGTGTAGCTATAGATAATACATGCCTAGGTGCAGGAAAGGAAGGGATTGCAAACTTCAAAAATATAGACTCATAATATAGATATTTCAAATGCTCTTTTCTGTGGTACTGAAAGATGTTGGAGGGACTGGAACAACCCTGGGAACCAGCACCATGTTGTTGTAATGCACAGGCATTTCCAAGTATGGCTTCAAGATAGTTAAAGGTACCTGGAGTGGTTTGTGTAAGCCTCGTTGTGTTAGGTGCTGGAGTTACATCTGCCTTTTCAGTGCTTTTCTATACTACACATAAATCTGGTTAAGCCACTGTCAGGCTTTTGGTAATGAGCACTGCTGCACTAAACTATGGGCTAGCTCCTGTGGTGTTAGTAGATGTGATCCTGGTGGTGAAACGCTGAGAAATTCCAAAGCAAAGGTAACTGAAGCATCAGGTCAGACAATCTAGGCCAGCAATGACTACAATCAGACCACAAAATGATGGTAGAGTCACAGAATAATCGGGGTTGGAAGGGATTTCTGGAGATCATCCAGTCCAGCCCCCGGGTAATGCAGGATCCCCTAGAGCAGATTCCACAGGAACAGGAGACTCCACAACCTGTCTGGGCAGCCTGCACCATGGCTCTGGTTCCTTCATCATGAAAAAGCTTTTCCTTGTGTTCAGGTGGAACCTCCCATGTTTCAGTCTGTGCCCACTGCCCCTTGTCCTCTCACTGGGGACCAGCAAAAAGATCCTGGTCCCATCTTCCAGCCACTCTCCGTCGAGAGAGTTGCAAGGTGCCTTAGACAGCACAAGACTTACCAAGGTGAAGGTTTCACAGCCCTTTTCAAACTGTGGCAAGATTCAGATCTCATAACATTTTCAAGAATGCTGTCTCTGTCACTTTTGAAATGACTGTTCACTGAAGCAGTCAGAAGGGAGGACCCCTGCAAACAAGTTTGTCTGCTGCCAAATGCACTGGCTGTCATCTGGCTGGTAGCCTTATCTTCACTCACCTGCCCTGGCCTCTTTGCAGCCACCAGTGGCATCACTTAGTAACTGGAGTGCCAGGGACAGTTCTAATGGTGAGGACACGTGGCCTGCTCCACACTGAGAGCACGCTTGCCCCTAGTGTCATTCAGAGTCTCTGGTGTGCTGCATGGAGAAAATACTGATGGATGTTGTCCTGATCCATTGCTGTTACTATAAACTTGACACTGTAAAGTTTATTGAAAGTTTGTGTTTAATGGGGAAAGCTCAGAACTGCACCAGGCTCTTGACAGTAGTAATTATTGCAGGGCTGGGGAGTGTTTTGGAAAAAATAATCCTGCAGTAAAGTGTATTTTCCTAAAGGAAGATGTGATTGGGATGCAGCAGGTTCACCTTGGCTGTTGGTGTCTGACTCAGGCTGGTGGGAGGGGAATCGCTCCGTAAGGCATGGAAGGCTACCTAGGTATCAGCCTCCAGAGCCATTTCAGATGCTGCCTGGTACCAGTTACCACTCCAGAAAGGCCTGAGGTGTCTGTAGGTCCTGTGTTACGTGCAGTTTTGGGGAACTCTCTGAGAGGATGGGATGAAAGAGAAGGAAGGTCTTTCACAAAATCCTATTCACATAGCGGGACTGGGAAAATGCGTTAAAAAGATAGATTTCATTTAAAAACAAAAAGAGTAAGAGTGGAGGGGTTTGCTCCACTACAGTTCCTGGGTGTTTGGGGTTTTTTTAGGTCCCTTAGATATTTCACATGCTAGGTCTTGACGATTTGGATTGCAATGGCAGTCCCACTTAGCCTGTCTGGAAATTAACAGTGTAAAGGCTTCACGCTGGTTTCTGCATGTATTTATCTGCAAAAGCCCATGGACTGACACAAGAGTCCAAGCAAAAAAAGCTGCTTTCAGAGTCACAAAGTGCCATTTGTTCTTTGTCCAGGAGTTCTAAACAGTCCAACTGTACCATTGCTGGGTTTTTTTCTCAGTTGTGCCAATAGCCTGGGCCAAACCTTTGGCAGCCTACGGACTACTGTCTGACACAGACATTTTTCAGAGAGACAGATTTTTCTCTCATACATTTGCATTTCATTTTCATAGCTGCAGGAATTCAGGAGGGTCTTGTCTTTTTTTAGTGGGTACATTTGCAGATCCACTGCACAGGTGAGTGGGGGGAGTGGGCTGAGCTGACAGTTAATCAACAGCTGGTGATGTTTCTAGTTCACTGCTCTGTAAAGGGCACGATGCTAAATCAATTAAAGAGAATTTCAAATTGGTTTCAGCGAGCAGTTCATGCAGAGATACAGGCTCGGGAGACCGTATTCCTCCAGCCTTGCAAGTTTTGGCTGTTTACCTCATGCCTCTTTTCCCCAAGGGGTGTGAGACTCTAGTGCTGTAGTTGGTGCTGATACAGCGAGCAGAAAAAGAGACGTTGCAGAATGCTTCAAGCAGGAGGAGAGTCTGGGCAGTGTAAGTGAAGAATCACTACACCTGGCAATCTAATGCTGGAAGTATTTTTGGGACTTGCTTGTTGAGAGTGAAACAAGGCTAAAACACTTGAGAGTTTCCTCAAGTGAGTGTGTATTTCATCCTGAATGCTTTGCAGAACCAAAGCCCAGTCAAAGTAGGTAAAGCTGATGTAAGTTATGAACATTTTAAGTGTTTGTGATCCTTCTCCTGTAAATTTTGAAGTTTTCTGTGGGACCCTGGAGCACCACTTGTGCACATTTTGTCAGCGTGTGCACAGGCTGACCTGACACAGCAGTGGGAAGTTCAGACAACTTTTGCAGCAGTGTCTCAAAGGCTTTCAGTATTCTTCAGGTAATTCTAACTGTGTCCAGGTGAAGAAATAGTGTCTCATGTCTGGAGAATCTGCACCCAGATCAGCTGTGTGTGCTGTCACTGACATACTGAACTGGGTCCCAAACATCAGTGTTTGCTCTTGGAAACTGAAACAAGGATTGACCAGGTGTCTGCCCAAACTTCTTGGCTTCAATCAACTCAAGGTCAAACATTGTTCATGCAAAAGCAGCTGGCTTAGTAGTCGGCTCTTATTTTATTGGCCTTGACAAGGTAGTCCAGAAATGAAATGCTGGAAGGGCGGAGGATAATCTTTCTGATGTTGGGGACTTCCCTTCTGAAGGGTTTAGCAGCGCACTGACAGCGGCGCTTTTGTTAGTCGTGTAAGCCACACTGTGTGTATGCCTCAGACCTTCTGCCCCCCCTTCCTAATTTCAATAAGAGCTGTTTTCTTTCTGTCTAGCATATATTTCACTTATTAAAAAAAATTAATTGGAGTGTATTATGGGCTATGCTAATGGCTTGATAAAGTTTTGAAGTGCGGCATCCCAAATGTCTGTGCTTCTTAATACTTTTGCTGTTTCCTATTTGATGATCAGTTTTTGCTGGAATATGTTTTGCAATTACAATAAGGGATTTAATGTTGCTTTGAACTCTGCCAAAGCCTGATTAGATTTTCTGTTTTGGCCTAAGTCATGTCTTTGTGTTTCAATTTTCTCTATATAAAATGTTTAGATCGCAGGGCTTTAAATTGCAGATCCTGGTAATTAACTGCAAGTCTGATTTTTAGTTCAGCATAAGGTTAAGCAGCTTCCATAAAGCAAATCCTATTTATTCAGAATGAAAGGATTATAGGGAAGACATAAAGTAACAGAAAAGCAGTTTACGTACAAGTGTGGGTTCCCAGGAAGTCATCAGCTCTGGCATGGGGCTCCTAATACAAAAGCAGTATCCTACCCTCTGAGGGATTTTAGGAGTTTTGGTAGCAATTCCCTGTCAATCCCAGATCATGGAAGGAACTTCTCCCCGCATGTAAGAGAGTTTGCTGTCTGCTTTTATCAGTCATTGTGTGATGCCCTCAGGGAATAACAGCTGCAGTTGCCTACATCATTGTAATACAGTTTTCATTAGTTAACTTGCCACCTGCACTAGTGACCTGAGTTCCCACAGGAATTCACCCTCCTGAGCTGCAATGTTCAGCTGGCACGGCAGCACCTAAACAGAGACTGCTGCTGGCTTGAAAAGTCCATGAGCTACAAAGCTGGGTTGGGAAGAGAGTATTTGAGGTAACATCCCAGAAGTCTTGCCCTGTGCTCATGCCTTTTCCTGGACAATTACCTTTGGCAACAGGGAGGTCAGTTGAACCCCACACTGGCCTTTGAGCTGACATACTGATGCTCTTAGCTCTTGAGACGCATCTAATGCAGTAGTTCATCAGTTTCCAGTGGTGCTCCAGGTATCAATATTCTACTACCAGCTGCCCAGAAGACCTGAGAGAGATTGTGCTTGGTAGTGCATAATCAAGTCCTGGCCTGAAGATCTATCAGGCCAGCTAGAGAAGACTGACAAAGGTTGGGAGCAAAGATGAGAGCCAAGAGAAATGATGTGATTTGTTCAAAGAGACCCAGCAGGAGCTGGGAGAAGCCTCAGGGTCTTGCTTGATTGTTTGTCCTGTAGGTCAAACTGCTTAGATGCTACTTCTCTTTTGCATTTTGTATTTATTTAGAGTTTTTTTAAAGCTCTGAATTTTCAAGTGTCCCCTCATGTAACCATCACCTTTCCATGTTTATCAGTTCTCTTCTCTGCTAATGGGAGTCACCAAGTACAAATTGTATCATCTCAGTCAGGATGGGCAAGATAACTAGATGTTTTTCTCCTTGGATCCTGATTCAATTTGGTCCACCAGCGGGTGCTTTACTCCAGATAATGCTTGAATCCAGTGTGTTTTCAGTCATTTTGCTAGGTGGAAGTTTTTTGTTAAATTGAAGCATTCTGGTGTTTGTAGAACTGAGCCACACTGTGTATCAGAGTGCTGAGCCCTGGAGAGGATGCAGACTTGCTTCTTCATCCAAAATGAACATCTGTCTCTTCAGGGGTCCATCACTCACTGCAGAGAGGTACAAACATTTTCAGCAAATCCTGTAAACAACTATCGACTAGATTGAAACTTTCCAAAAAAAATTGGACAGGTTCTTTTGTCAGTCTCTTTTTGTTCTTGTCTTGATTTGTTTCTGTTCTCCAACTACCTGACTTTCTCTGTTTATAACTCTCTTTTTCCTCCTCCTGTGAAAGACTACCTGTCCGTCCCTTGGTAACTGTAGAATTTATGCTGGAAGCTCCTTTTTCAAAAGATACATCTATACAAAAATTCTCTGGTGGGTATTGCTCTCCCTTGATGTGTGTAGTCCTTTCTGCAAAAGTAAGAAAATCACACTCTGTCATTCCCAAAGACCAAGTCAGATCTTTCTTTTTTTTTTTTTCTATTAAGAATATATTTTAAATCACAGTCACTTTGAGGTCTTGGATTTCCTTTGAGTCTGCACGTTCCCCATTTCTCCTGTTTGACAGCAGCAAGTAAAGCTTCTCCCCCCTAGCCTGTGAAGTTGGTGAAGGAAAAAGTGAATGTGAGAACTGAGCAGTGAGGGGAAGTGGGAGAGCTGGGAGGCCAAGGTGGCCATGGCTCGCTTGGGAGACTGAGAAGACCTTCTGCTCCGTTGCACAAGTCTTGGTTGTTATTTTTTCCTTACCCGATATTATAAACAGACGTAAAAGATGGAGAAACTTCTTGTGTGTGTGTGTGTGTATCCAAATAATTCTTTCACCAGAGAGCTGTGAAGACAGCATCATCATTGGTGAAAAAGCAAAGAACATTGTTTTGGTCATTCATGTTCATCTGAAAAAAAACCCCCCACCCCGCAACAATGCATTAACGCTTTAATATTGCATCATATAAATAGACATCTATAGCTCTGCATACATTATTAATACGGGTTTATTGCCTGTTTTATTGGTTTCACTACTGCTGCTCCTCTTGGGAAGCCATGTAAAATACAAAGGCTGCACAAATGCCCACATTACAAGAGCTACTAGATACAAAGCAAATAAGATTGCACAAGTGCAAATATTCACTCGAGTCGCTTCCTGCAATTCACTCGGCATAATAACAAATAGGCCATAAACACAATCCCCCAGCTGCTCCTATTATTCTGACTATTTTATGGGGTTTTTTTATCTAGGACACTTGTGCTGCTGTTAGAATACTGAACAAAATTTTATTCCTGTGTTTTTTTGACAAGAAAACAGAATTCTTGCTGAGAAGAAATAGAAAACATGAAACGGTATTCGAACTCATCACGGCCGTAGACGCTAAGAAGGTTCAGGTTTGAGTTTCTGGTTTAAAGAACCCGTTTTCTCAAACATTTTTGCTTCAGAAATGTGTTTAAGACTTCAACAAAAGAGATATTCGTAGTGTAAAATGTGTATGAAAGGGAAAACATTGGAGACAGGATTATTTCCAGAAGTTAATCTTGTGTCAGCCAGCCACATATTGTCTCATGGAAGCTTCTTAACCTACAGAATCTCAGCCTGACGTCATCTGAGTTACAAGGTCGATAATCCCCGTGCCCAGCTCTTCCAGAGGGTTTGGTGTTTCAGGCTGGGTTTTGGTGGTTTGTGTTTTTGGTGCAAAGTGTAACGTGTGCAGTGCTTCTTTAGATGCTGGAATTGGTGATTCTGACTGGAAGTGTCATACAGTATTTTGTGTGTGTGCGCGTGAGAGACGGCAAGGAAACTGGGTCTGTAGCCGGTGGGGACCCCACGTGGAATTTCCTCTAGGCAGGGTCACGTCTGGGCTTATGTGGAAGAGCCCTGCGAAGGATTCAGGGATGTTGATAAATTAGAAGCCCCACATGAGCCAGCAGTGTGTGGGTGCAGCCCAGAAGCAACAGTGTCCTGGGCTGGATCAAAAGTATCACCAGCAGGGCAAGGGAGGGGATTCTACCCCTCTGCGCCGCTCTTGAGAGAACTTGCCTGGAGGCCTGCATCCAGTTCTGGAGTCCCCAGTATAAGGACATAGAATCGTTGGAGTGAGTCCACAGAAAGCCACAAGGATAATCTGAGGGCTGGAGCCCCTCTGCTGTGGGACAGACTGATGGAATTAGAACTATTCGGTCTGGAGAAGAGAAAGCTCTGGGGGGACCTTTGTTTTTTGTTGGTTTTTTGTGTTTATTTTAGTTACCCAAACTTTTTCAGTCTTCTTGCCCTCTACACAGTTCCCCACTTGTTCTTTCTTTTCCCAGTTGTGACCTAATGGTCGTTTGTCTTGAGTTAAAGCCTCCTGCACTGAACTGAAATGTATTTCTTTGTGGACAGTTATTGATGCTTTCAGGACCAAATGGCCACCGCAACCTTAGTTTTGCTAGCTCTTTGTTCTCCTGGCTGTCAGTTCATACAAGTTTACCACCTCTGTGATGTGATCATGCTTCTGTTTCCTGAGTCCGTGGCCCGTTCTCTTGCTGTGTACTGCGTTGGGACTGCTCCCATCACTCGGTGCTCCCCTGCAGACCCCGTGTAGCCCATGCTGGCGGTTGCCTCAGACTGTTCCCAGAAGGTCTCTGCTGAAGGATTGCTTTGTGAAGTGACCCATCCTCCAAGGAAAACTTGCAAGTGCTGCCTTCTTTGGTGACTTTCTGACAACTGCTGTGACAGTGGTGTCTTCTGCTTCAGCCACTTGGCTTTGGAAGGGCAGGTGACCACCTTCCTCGGGATTTGGAAGGGTAGCTCCTTTCCCTTGGCAGATCTTGCAGCGCGAAAGGAGCTTTCTATAATGAAACAGAACCAGAGAAGAGCTTTGTAAAGGTCTCCAAGAGCCTGACACCTTGTGCTCGGGAGCGAGTGCTCTGACTTCTCCATTCCCACCCCTGTCAGCATTGATAAGCCTCTCCTACCTGACATGAGCCTTTATTGCCCTTGACTGCTCTCCATTTATATAAAGGTTAAATCCTCCCCTCTGTCTGTGCTTTATAGCAGCGTACTGTTTAGAAAACAGTGATTCCAGTGAACACGACCAAGGCAGATCAATTTGGCATCGCGTCTGCGGCTGCTTTTTATGTTATTTTTTTTTTTAATCCTGAACAACAGGTCATGGAGTAGGTGCAACTTAAACTTTTCCATGCTCTGACATGCTACAAATACCACCCTAAGAGGGGAATTACAGGAGGATCAGCTGGGTGTCCCTGTGCTCCATACGGAGGCGGATGCACTGTGTGAGCCTGTTGTGTCCACAGTTGTGCTCACAAAAAGCAGGGAAAATGTTAGACTTGTTAAATGATCTAGTAGGTTGTATAAGTTCATTCTTCAGTACAAGGATGGAGAGACTCTGGAACTGACTGCGCAGAGAGGTTGTCGCTGCTCCCTCCCAGAAGGTGTTCAAAGCCAGGTTGGGTGAGGCCAAGTCTAGTTGAGAGATGTCACTGCAGGGAGGTTGGAGTAGATGAGCTCTCAGGTCCCTTCCAGCGTGAGCCAGTCTATGATTCAGTGTTCTGATGGGCTTTTCAGTCACAAATGGCTCGTTTGCCAGCTAGGTGGGCTTATTCCTCATTCCAAGTAGGACAGAAGACTTTGACAGGCGCCTCCGGAAGGCTGAAAAATCCCTTGTACTTTTCCAGCTCTTCCTTGGGCATAATCCTGAAGGACTTGGCTGCAGTTACTGAGTGTAAAAGTTCAGCACTATGTTTCACAGAATCACAGAGCATTAGGGATTGGAAGGGACCTTAAAAGATCATCTGGTCCAATCCTCCTGCCAGAGCAGGATCACCTAGACCAACGTTTCCCCAGGTTTAGGTGTTATCCCAGTTACGGTATCGTGCTGCTGTCCGGGTCGCACGGTGTTACAGGCTGGAAGAGTTTTGTGTTGTGAAGGGATGAGGAGAGAGGACTCTTTTGTTCTGCTTTTTCTCGTTTCAATTTGCCTCCTAGATGCAGAAATTATGTGATGGCATTTGGAAGAGACTCTCTTCTCTAACAACACAGCCATGTGTGTAACTTTATAGCAATATTCTTTCCCTTTCAGCTCCCCAATGTCTTATCTGCCCTGCCTCTTTTTCTTCCTGCAGGAAGCGGGATCTTCAGAGGCTTTTCTGAAAGCTCTTTGTAATATTAGCGAACATGTACAGGAAAACCCTCAGGTTATGTTCAACTCCTGGTATCCTTCACTTTAGATTTAAGAAATTCCCTTAAACTCTCATTAGTGGAGACCTTCTCATTCCTATAAAAGTTTAAAGAAAATCTTTGTCTCATCAGAGATTTAGCACAGCTCCTCAGCGTGGCTGGAGAAAGCAGGTTCTTTGTGCTTCTCTCTTCGTTCCGGAGCAAAGACAATTGTTAAAAAAAGTGTCTTTATTGATGTGACCCTCCGGTTCCCTCATCACTTTCAGACTTAACTGCCTTTTCTCTCTTCAGCCTTCTGCAAATCTTTTAATTGATGGGAGGGAAAAGTCAGGTTTTGATTAAACACTGATGAATCCAGGCAGGATTATTTGGTTTCCCTCTGCAGTCGCATGGGCTGCTATCAGTAGAAGAACACACGCTGTGTTCTTGCTGGTTTTTCCCCTCAGTATCACCCTCTGAACGCTGTGGGGAGGGAGTTGGGGATGTTGGACTCAAGGAAGCATAATTGAAGTGTCTGTGTTCAGCAAAGTTTGTTCAATTTACTTCGTCTTGAATTTCAAAACCACTGTAATTTTTCTAACATCCTCTGTGAAACCGAGTTGTGCTAAAAGTTTAGAAACTTTCTGACACGTAATTAAGAGGACAAGAAGCTGGGAACCGTGTCACGCCGTGCAAAGATAGTAGAAGTCAGAGTGAGAAGAACTGGTATTGTTTTGGCAAGCTCATGACTTGATAAGAAATAAGTTTAGGGGGCCTTTTATGCAGTTTTAAGGCTCTTGAACGAGTCCAGATTCTATTCAAAAGTAAAACGAGATGTTCCGTGCTCCTCCTACATTATTCGTGAGCTGAGAGCTGCCTTCTCTAGGGCTTGTAATTAGCTCCTGTATCTGACTCCCTTCTCTTTTTTTTTTTTCCCCCCCCCTTTTTTTTTTCCTCTTTTCCCCCTCCCTCTCATAAAATAATTATGCTCCTACAATAAGAAACAACCATCCACCTCCCCAGGCAATTAGAGTTGACTGGAAGCTCTGTGATCTGAAGCTTCCAGAATTCACAGTCCTCCCTAGATTTTCTTCTTCACTGCTTTAAAAAAAAAAACCCAGTTTTTGATGGTAAATTTGATGTTTTAATTGTTGCTGAGCAACATTTACACTCAGTCAAGGACTTTTCAGCTTCTCACACTGCCTTGCCAGCAGAGGTTGCTGGGAGGGGACACAGGACAGCTGAGCTATGGGGTACTCTGACTATGCGGTGTCATCCCCAGTATGTTAACTGGTGGGCAAGAGGGCTCGGAGATTGACCGAGCGTTGGCCAGAGGGTGGTGAGCAGCTGTCTCGTGCACTGTTTGTTTTGCATATTCTATTACTAACAGTTTCCTTTAGTTTTCTGTCCTAATAATTTGTCCTTATCTCAACCCACAAGTTTTCTTTTTCCTCCCACCCACGTTCTCTCTCCCATCCCTGTGGTGGGGGCTGTGAGGTGTTTAGTTGCCAGCCGGGGTTAAACCACAGCACTATCACAGATATTTAGCACTGCTTTGGCTTATGAAATCTCTCTCCATTCAGTCAGATCTTATTTATTTTATTTAGGCAGACCCATTATAAAATTATGTAGAACATGGAGGTTTCTAAGGGCCTTGTTCCTTTAATTAAACAATTAACTTGCCATTTTGGATTTGATGAAGAAATGATTGAACATGACAGATTGTCTCCCCTCTGGAGCACATAACTGTGTCAGGGTCAATCATGTTTCCTTTGGAGTCGGAGGGAAAGGGGCTTTCTCATAAATTAGAACACACTACTGATTTACAGTAGTAAATACCACACATAACTCATTTTGTTAATGTTCTTATAAGATTAATAAAATAATCTGGAGACAACTTAGCATGTCAGCAAGGTGGTTATTTAAAAATCAAATTACCGCAAACCGAGAAGACCCATCAACCGGGTGAAAATTTTCAATTATTTAGGAAAATGAGAAAACAGCCAACGTGGAAAAGCCTAGAAAGAGCCTTCAGGCTGCAAATCCTTATTCCCTACTGGAGACAATTTTGTCGTCGAGGCGGTCAGCTGTATTGGCCTGCTGGCCTGCGTTACTGGCCCTCTCGGTGTCAAAGGACCGTGGCAAGCAAAATTAAAGCCGAGCAGTGCGGACAGCGAGAAAGAGCACTTGGGAATCCAGCAGCTGTGTGGAAGCCCCTCTTACAGTTTCTGCAGGAAACGATTGCTAAGCACCCTTTGGATAACTCACTCTTTCTTCCTCCCGCTTTCCGCTGAGGAGAAGGCATTGTGGAGTTTATTCCCAAGTTTATTATGACTTTATTATGGTCTGGGGCTATTTGCTGGCAACTGGCGTGTTCTTCACGCACTGTTCTGAAAATGCTGCACTTTTAGCAGAAAGCTAAGACACTCTGTCACCACTTCTGCTCTCGTGCGATGGACACCCATCGTTTTGGCAGTTGTCCATCAGATGTTTGCAGGAACAGCGACATTTGCTTAGTGGAAACTGTTTGCAGATACATTAAATAACGTTTTATTATAGACATCTGCTCTGCTAAAAATCTGCCAAAGTTTCTGTCGGGTAACTGCAGCAATTCAGATTTATAGAAGGAATCTGCTCTGGAAATATGTTAAAACCACCGTCCCTCAATTTCCCAGCTTTCAGACAACATTATTTTGCTGTGCTTGTTAAGAGTCTGAGTCTTCCCTGCAGAATAGCTTCTGGTGTTTGTTTCTAGGAAGCTTATAAAGAACAAAGAAATATCTGTATCCCCAGTTAGGATTTGCCAATGAAAAGAGGAAGCCTCGGCTTGAATATGCCAGCACTGAAGATTATAAATAAAAATTAACTCTCCAGACAAGCCGCTATATGACCGCGTGTTTCGTAAAACAGCTCAACTCGGCGCATATGCTTTAGCCTGCCTACGACATCTGTAGCTTGTGTAGGAATAATTGAACTTCCCTCTCCTCATTTCAAATACTCATTAGTTGAGAGCTGTGTATTCTGCATTCCAATAGATCGAGTTGTTTCACCAATTTTTTTGTTGCTAGTTGAAATTCAGCGGCTCCTTCTTCTACGGGGGAAAAAACCCACAAGAGTGACTCCACCTTAACAATAAAGAGAGAGAGGGTTTTTTTTCCCTGTTGATGTTTGATGATACTTACAGTTTGAGGCCAGTTTTGGTATGTCTTGCTGCTGAATTGTGTTTTGACATGTCGCTGTCAGAGGGCCCAGGGTTTGTGTCTGTCAGGCCATACAGAGCAGTAATTAATTCTGTTACTAGTGTCGGCATCGGGGAATTATCAGAGCTGGGGCTCAGCCTCTGCACTGGCCTGGCTTGATTGGCACTGCTTCTCCCTTATTAACACAGAAAGGATATTTGCTCTGTGTGGCTTTTGGATAGTCCAGCGTGTGTTGCACTATTGACAGGAACAAAAGGCCAAGTCCTGCTGTGACTACACATAATAAATGAGATAACTTTAACACAGGGGTGATGGGATGGTGTTCTGCACAGTGTTCTGTGAGAGACCTCACCATAATGAGCCCTAGCTTGGATTTAGCTGGTGGATCCACAGTGTGATTTCTTTAACAACTCAGCTGCCTCAGGACTGGGGCCTTCTCTATGTGAACAACTTCATAGGATCGTGGAATCATACAGTTGTTTTGGTTGGAAAAGGCCTTTAAGCTCATCAAGTCCAACCCTTAACCCAACTGTCCCAAGGCACCGCTAAACCCTGTCCCCAAGCTCCAGATGCCCACGACTGTGAAACACATCCAGGGATGGCGATTCAACCCCTTCCCTGGGCAGCCTGTTCCAAGGCCTGATGGCCTTTCACAGGAAGCAGCTTTTCCTAGTGTCCAACCTGAACTTCCCCTGGTGCAACTCAAGACCACTTCCTCTTGTCCTATTGCCTGTTACTGGTGAGAAGAGACCAACCCCCACTTCTCTACAACCTCTTTGCAGGTAGTTGCAGACAGCAATAACGTCTCCCCTCAGCCTCCTTTTCTTCAGGCTAACTAGCCCCAGCTCCCTGAACCACTCCTCACAAGGTTTGTTCTGACCTTTCACTAACCTTGTTCCCCTTCTCGGCACCCACTCCATCACTTCAACATCCTCCTTGTTTCGAGGTGCCAAAACTGAACCCAGTACTCAAGATGCAGCCTCAGCCGTGCCCAGTGCAGGGGGAAGATGACTTCAAGCTTGCCTAGACACCAGGAACGATAGGATTGTGCAGACTCAGCCACTTGAACGGTTACTTTCTGGCCACTGCTGGATCTGCTCTTTTCTTTCAGGTGTGTGTACGGGTTTGAGAGAGGGCTGGATTCTTAAACTCGACAGCTGCATCACTTCACAGCTCTGCCCTGAATTCTATCCATAGATACAACCTTATCAGCACAATTGATTGAAGAGTAAGTTGTAGTGTTAAAGAGAAGCAGCAACAGATGAAGATCAGGCTTTCTTACACTTGATTTACTGTAAAGGAACTCATTTATTTTTTGGATAATGTGCTGTTCAGCCAGTTGGAACTTTCTGCTTTCTACTTGCTACAGCAGCTTTAAAAAGGAACACACGTGCTCTGCTTTTATCAGATTCAGTTCCTCCCACCCAATGGAAAAGAATTAAAAATACCACTGTTTTGTGCAGAGTTCCGACATGGATCTGAGGAGCCCAAGTCATGTTACAAGAGCCTGAGAGACAGAAGGAAGAGCAGAGCAAAGAACCACTTCATTCTCCCTCTCCCTGCTAAAATTACAGTTCTCTGACAATTCTTCAACTTGCCTTTTAGGAATGATCACATCTGAGTGTTCCATGAACTAGCATTACCCGTTGGGCAGCTGAAGAACAGTTAGCATCGGGAATTCCCAAACCAGTCCGGGCTGGTTTCACTCCATTCCCGTGACATTTGAAAGGATGGCACCAGAAACACACAAAATGGCCAATGCTTTGTGTTCTATAAACATGTCATTCAGTCATCCATCAGAGAGCAAACATGGCTCTAAAAGTCCTGACGAGATCTATGCAAACTATTTAAAACCCAGTCCAGGCGCGGCGTCGAATCCTCTAGTTCCAGGCGTTACTGCCGCTTGAACCCTCCCGCGTGTTCTTGAACAAACTGACAGCGCTGTGAAAACTAACATCCTATTTCAGGCAAAGCCACGCTGATCCCTGACTCTGTGAAAGCCATCAAACCCTCCACTGTGCTGTCTGCATTTGTGCTTTAGCTGGGGTTGTTTGGGGTTTTTTTGGTTTGGGGTTGGGTTTTTTTTTCCTATGGCATTTCTGCCTCTCCCCCATGAAACCTAAGGCTGTTCAAGGCAGGGTTAATTTTTATTGCTTGCCAGTAAGAGTGTTCTGAGCTTCTTTTTTTCTCTTGATGTGTGGCTAAACTGGGTACAGCCTTCTTGAACAACATCCTGTAGGAAGAGGAATCAAGGTGTGTGAAAAGAACTGGGGTTTGAGTGCTTTTGATTTGTTTGGAGTTGGATGGTTTTGTTGCTGTTGGACGTTCTTTGGTTGTTGTGGTTTTGGTTGTTTTGGATTTTTTATTCGTGGTCTTTTTCCTTTGTTTCTCTGTTCTTGCTTTATCCTCTCTTTTTGAGAGGGGTACTACAGGCCTTTAGGATCGCACGACAGCCGAAATGTTTATGTTTTCCAGCTCAGCTGAGAAGGAGGGATATAGTGTAATCACAGAACCACAGAACATTAGGGACTGGAAGGGATCTTGAAAGATCATCTAGTCCAATCCCTCTGCCACAGCAGGATCACCCAGACCAAGCCACAGGAACACATCCAGGTGGGTTTTAAATGTCTCCAGAGAAGGAGACTCCACAACTCCCCTGGGCAGCCTGTTCCAGTGCTCTATCACCCTCACTGGGAAGAAGTTCCTTCTGATATTTCTATGGAACCTCCTCTGTTCCAGCTGACACCCATTGTCCCTATCACTAGATGACACAGAGAAGAGCTTGATAATCTAGTTTTTCTGCTGCAGCCATCTGGTGTTTTCCCTGAACTGCATTTATCTGCAGCAGATAAACAACTGTCATTTCTTAGTTGTAAGAATTCCCAAGGACCTCCCCCAAAGTAAGATTTGCAAAGATCCTCCTTTGGCAGCTGTGCAGGAGAACAGAATATCGTTGTTGTATCCCTGAAGTGGTTGTGAATGATTCTGCTCTGGTCTACAGCCTGGAGAGGTTTGTGTCTCATTTTAGACAGAAGGCCAACTACTGCCTTAGCATCTCCAAAAAGCAGGTAGGAGCAGAAGGGCCAGTCCTTGCTTGCAGAGTTGAATAAGCCCTGTCGTGTGCAGTAGGAACAGGCTAACGGGCTGGTGCTCAGTGGCTCGCAATTGTACTTTAATCCAAGACTGTGCTGGAGGCAGTTCAGTTGAAATAGCTCCTGAAAATACAGACATCTCCCAAACTACTTGTTTAAAATCTGCCTCCAGTAAAATCTACTCCCTGTAGCTCCTATCATCTCTTCTACCTGGAGCTGCCTTATGTCCTCCTTGCCTCCAAGCAGCTCACTGGGCATCACTGTTGATGCAGCATCAAGAACAACAAAACAGTGTCTTGTGTGTAAGCTCGAGGAAGCCCGAAACCTCAAACAGTCCTTCTTTGCAGCCTGCCCATGTGCATAGGGCTGCTTCTGTGATGCTAGGAGCTAAAATCTTTCTTAAGGAACAATGAGGTGCTGTAGGATTACGTTGATACCCGTTTGTCAGTGTGTCCCCTGCTCTAAGCTTTATTAAATGGGGGGAATCAAGTATCAACATTACCACTGCTACCCTTGACTTCCCTTGCCCTGGCTTCTTGTAGCCCCAAAGCTGAAAAATTCAGCAGACAGGCTTTTCTCCTGAGGCTCTTCTGCAGAACTGCATTGAAACCCTTGCCAAGAACAACTCTAAGCACAGAGAGGAAGGGGTGAAATTTTACCTGCTGCACACTGAGGATGGACTTTATGTAACGGTTAGTTCTGGAAAGTTTCAGCCTCTAAGGCTGCTGTGGAGTGACGAGCTTGTTTATTTTTCCCATTAAATTCTGCTGCAAGTTATGCAAGGGTGGTCAAAACTCTTTCAACAGCAACTTTTTCCATCACAAAATAGCAATTCATTGAATTACAATATGTGTTGGGACAGGCTTGAATGGTTAAGATGTGGCTTTCTGTGCTCCTCTTTTCTCTGAGGAAGTAGCCCTTGAGATCCCCGTGTCAGGCTGCGGTTCCAGCCGGCTCGGAGCTCAGCAAGCATTTCCAATCTCCATTCTCCCACTCCCACTTCCTCCTCCACTGACAATTGTGCTCCCTGTTCACAATATTGCTGAGCTGTCTGTAATGATAAATGATGTGCCTTTCTTTAAATTTCCTTTCTGCTCAGTACCAGATATTGGCCGCCTTGGATGTGTGTTCCAGGTGGATAAATAACTTTGGCAAGTCAGAGGGAATTTATGCACGTGGCAACAGATATGTGCCCCGTGTGCTAGGATCCTTCCGTGTCACTCTAATTATGTGACTTGGTTTTCACTTGAATTATGTTTTCATGAGTACACGTTCAGTCGCTGGTTTATTTGGGTGGGTTCGTTTTCTCATTATTTTTTCTGGTTGGGTTGTTTGTGGAGATTTTTCTTGGTGTGAGTGTGAGATAAGAATCTCTGTGCTGAAGGACATTTGAGGCTTGGACTTTGTTAGAGGCCAAAGCAGGACTGAGCTGTTACTGGGCTGCACATCACCCTTTTGGAAGCGTTGATCTTTACGTGACTTGTGTTGTCAAATGGCTCTTTGGGGGCTCAGAAAACAAATTCTGGGGTTCTTTTCTTGGTGAGGATTTGTGTTTGGTACAACAGCTGCACACAGGGTTTGGGAGGAATTTAAACACCAGAGGATTGGACTAGATGATCTTTCGAGGTCCCTTCCAACCCCTGATGTTCTGTGATTCTGTGGCCGGGCTGCGTGAGAAATGAGAATGGTTGTAGGTCTTAATTTAGACAGTGCTCTGCCTTTGACAGTCAGAGAGGAACCCTTCCTATTTCTTACAGTCTTTGTGCTTTACTTTATTTCAAAGGAGCTGTGGAAATAAAGCTTCATGGAGAATCAAACTCATTTCAGGCTTTTATGCCCCTTTCCCCTGCAACTTTAAATGATCTCTGGCAAAAAGTGATGGGCCTGTAGGAACAACTATGGAGGAAAAACCCCTGAAGGTTGGTTGTGTATTCATAAGTATAGGCAGCCTGTGTCTTCAGTGTGTTCTAAAAAAGTTATTTCCAAGGACATATTTTGCTGCATTTTGACTTAGATTTTCAACACTAAACTGTAAGGGAGCATGGGAGGCTGCTGGTGTGCAGAAAAATGCACAGTGGTGCTGTGGTTTGTTGAGCAACAGAGAGAAAACATCATAAGAGACACTTGCATTCCTTTTCTCTTTTTTTATCCATTCCTGTATTTACTTTATCCAGCTTTTATTGGCTGCTCACAATTTGGAATTGTGGTCAGTGCTTGGTGTCCAAGTGGAAATGGTTAAGAGTGCTGTTCCTCAGTTCTCTTTTGGGATGGATTTGAGCCCTGGGAGGAAGTCGCATCCATGGCTGGGGTTAGGGTGATGCACAGCCAGACACAGCCATGGCTGCAGAGTAGCTCAGGCAGAGGTCAGGAGCTGGAGGCCCGGGTTAAATGCAGTGGTGAGGCAAACGGGGCCAGGCCCCTGCTTCTCTCAGCTCTTTTCACAGCACTCTGAGGCACGGCGTCAGAGCTGGCCTTGAGCACGGGCAGCGAAATCCCTGGGGAGGACTTGCAGTCAGGACTCTGACCCAAGCTCCCGGGGAACAGGCGATGCCCTGTGTCCATTTTTTAATGCAGATGAATTCTTAAGGACCTAATTCCTTTGCTCTCCAAGCCCTTGAGGAAAAGAAAACCAGTTGAGCATCTCCCTGCACCCACCAAACCAGCAAAAATTCTGCCCGTGTGTTGCAAACGGTAGCAGCTTTGTGATGTTTTTTGCTTTCCCCAGTAAATATTCCTGTAGCAGGTATTATGCAAACACAGCTTGGTTTGAGTACTGTTTCTGTTACACCGGGATACCATGAGCCTGCAGCTCCCCCTCTCCTCAAATCCACACAAATCGTGGCAACGCGCTTTTTAATTCAACCCGTAAATCCCTGCCACTACCCATCCTTCCCCAGAGCTCCCCCTGCCCCTGAACATCACCACTGTAAATAAGTGGTGGGGCTGAGGAAAAAAAAGAGTAGGTGGTGCATGGTATTAAAAACAGGAGCTTGTTGAGCAAAGCTATTTAAAAAGATTCTGAGTACCACATAATAAAGGTACTATCAGCAAATACCAGCCTAGCATCTCAGCGAGCTTTACTGGGCTGTGAGTTATTGCCGTGGTCAATAGATCTCTTTTCTGTAGCATTCTGCTTATGTAGGTGATAAATCTTACAGTCTTATGGGAATAGGGTCAGGCTGCTGCTACTCTGCCCCATTATTTTTCTCCTACATCATTTAGAAAACTGCTGGACTGGACCGTTTTTGGTGCAGTGACTTTTTGCTCAGCTACGTAGTAAATTTTATTGTGCATATTAAATTTTAGCTTGGACCCCATTTTAAAGTCCATCTTGAGAGAAGGTGAAAGTGAAATAAAATCTTAAGCAAAAGAGCGAATAAACAAGGGAAGGAGAAAACAAAAGCTGTTTTAAATGGGTTGGTTAGATACAAAATATAAAAAGCTAAAAATGTGCTTTGATTTTGATTAAGAAATGGCTTTTTTGGGGTAATTTTTCAAATCTGGAGGCTGAATAATCTAGTACTACTGGCACTTAAAGATATTTTCAGTAATTCTCTAAGCTCTGGGGACATTTTCAGCAACGGGTGGTTGGAAATTCTTGCTGCTAAGAGAGAAGGAGCATAAGGTGATGTTAGGTAATAATGGACAAAGTGTTTGAATCTTTCATGATTTTGGAGCCGCCTCAGCAGAGCCACCTGCCAGGAATCACAATTTCCACTCTGCTCCTGGGGACACCAGCTCTCTTCCCTCATTTTCCTGCAGACAGGGATATGCCACTGCCCTACAGAAGGAGGGGAAGGAGGGACGTGGCTTGTGTCCAGCCCTTGCAGACCTTTGAGTTTTGCGCAAAAGGTGATCCTGCTCTGGCAGGGGGATTGGTCTAGATGATCTTTCGAGGTCCCTTCCAATCCCTAGTGTTCTGTGACAGGACAGAGACTCTGTGGAGTCAAGATTTAAGGACAGGGAATAGCACAGCTGTGATAATAGAGACGTCTGCAGGTACCACTGACACCTGGTGCTTTTAGCATCTTGTTCTGTATCAATATCTACGAGTTACACACCTGATACCACAACAAAACATCACAGTCTGAAGTTCATGAGATCAGCAGATCTCTGCCAGATCACAAGGCAGAGATGCCTGGCCAAGTGATTGTGTTTATTTATTTATTGATTATTTGGGCTGTGTGTGATGTAGCAGAATGTTAAAGCACTTTCATAAAAATACACTCAAGAAAGCAAGGAGCTTCTTTAACATCTGTCTTTGGTGAGTGTCCAAACACGTAGCAAGCTGAACAGAGAATTAAGGAATAGTCTGTGTCCAACTTGAACAACAAAGAAGTGAATTTTCGTAGGCAGGTATCAGCCCAGTTGTTAGAGAAACCTTCCAGGAAAGTCCTCTGGTGTCCTTTGTAATTTTCCACTCCCCAGCAAAGCTTTCCTTCATCTATTACGTCAAAGGCCCTGTGAGTGGTCACTCTGAACCTTATTATGTGCAAGGACTTCCTAATGGGGTCTCTCTTTCTTCTGCCATTGGGATGAAAAGATACCAAGCAATGCATCCTCATCTCAAAGTCCTGAGTTCAGTTTTGGGCCCTGCAATACAAGAAGGGCATTGAGATGCTGGTGTCCAAAGAAGAGCATCAATGTTAGTGAAGGACCTGGAGGGACAGGTCTTAGGAGCATGAGTGGCTGAAGGAACTGGGATTGTTTAGCCTGGAGAAAAGGAGGTTCAGGGGAGACCTTGCTGCTCTTTACAACTACCAGAATGGAGGTTGTAGAGAAGTGGGAGTCAGCCTCTTCTTCCAAGTCGCTAGTGATAGAACAAAAGCAAACTGCCTCAAGTTTTGCCAGGGGATGGTTAAGTTGGACATGAAGGAAAAAAAATCTCTTCCCTTACAGAGTGGTCAGGGGTTGGAACAGGCTTCCTGGGGAGGTGGGGGAGTCACCATCCCTGGAGGGCTTCAAACACCATGTAGATGTGGCACAGGGTTTAGGAGGCAGAGCAGACTTAGTCTGATGGTTGAACTTGATGATTGTGGAGGTCTCTTCCAGCATTTCTGATTCTAAGGTTTTCATACTTTCTTGGTTTACTCTAGCATCATTGCAATGTAGAGTAGTTCTTACAGGGCAGTGAGAATGAAGTAACCTTCACCAGCTTTGGAAACTTACTGTAGCCTAAAATATTGCCAAAGTCTTTATCAGATTGACTGTACAAGCAAAATCCACCTTTTGTTTATAAGGGCTGTGGTTGGACTTGTTATCTTCTGGGAATCATTAAGCACTTGCTGAACACAGTTGTAATCACAGGTAGTAAGAAATGAAAATACCACCAGTTGTATTGCCACTACCCAGAGCTGCTTCATCCCACTGGCGCTTTTAGCCACATGTCAGAAGATGTTCAGCTGTGTAGTGGTAACATTTGCGTTGAGGTCCTAACAGAATTCCAGCTTCAGAAGCTCCCCGTGGGAGCTTTAAGATTAAGATGGCTGTAAGATTTATTTCCTGAAGTGTTGGGTACTTTCCCTCGTGTCTTTTGAATAGATCTCTCTAATTAGGTTTTTCTCTGTGGTTGGTTCTGTGCATAAAGCCAATCCCTTTGGGTTCTTTTGGTCTTTGGCTCAGTTGTCTCCTGAAGTGTTCTTCATGTATGTCTGGCTTGCTACCTCCTGATTAAACACCTTCTTTGCAGAAAGATCTCTGTGTGGAGGACAGGAGATGCACGGTGTCACTGTCATCACAGTTGCTTGTAGGAGGAAGGAGCAGCTATTGTCCAAGTAATACTCAGTCTGTGAAAAATGTGCTTAGCTTATGTGCAGCAAGGAGCTGGGATCTTCCAGAACAAGCTCAAGGCTTGTGAAGTCTCTGGATAGTTTAGGTGGCAAATTCAAATGGGTCACCACCAAGTTTCATAGGCACAGAATTTATTCTGTCCATGAATCAGCTCAGTCTGAAGGAAGTGGAGCACCTCCCTGATGAGGAGAGGCTGAGGGAGCTGGTCTCCTTCACCTGGAGGAGGACTGAGGGGTGACCTCATTAATGTCTATAAATATGGACAGGGTGGGTGTCAGGAGGATGGAGCTAGGCTCTGCTCGATGTCATCTGGTCATAGGACAAGGGGCAATAGGTGGGAGCTGGAACACAGGAGGTTCCATATAAATATCAGAAGGACCTTCTTCCCAGTGAAGGTGACAGAGCACTGGAAGGGGCTGCCCAGGGGGGTTGTGGACTCTCCTTCTCTGGAGACGTTTGAAACCCTCCTGAATGTTTTCCTGTGTGACTTGGTCTAGGTGATCCTGCTGTGTCAGGGGATTGACTAGATGATCTTTCGAGGTCCCTTCCAATCCCTAATGTTCGATGATTCTGTGTAACACTCTGTGAACACACAGCCGTGGAAATCAGAGGTGTACCTAGGAGTAAGTCATTACAACAAAGCTCACTAACTGTTGAGGCAGTACTATTACTTAATAGAGCTGGTACTTTTTCTGTTTTTGTACCTTCCAGGCAGCATATTTTAACCAAACACAAGTTACTAACTGGTAGAAATGTTTTGGCCTGGCTTATGAAAAGTCATGGTGGATGGTCTAATGATCCTCTTAGCCTTAACAACAACAAATTTTGTCCAGAGCTGCTTATCAGTTTCTCAAAGGTTTGTGAGCTGTAAAGGGACATGGGGTCAGAAAAATTAGTGATGGATCCTATTGTCACTCCAAGCTTGGCTGTGTGAAATCAACTGGTAACTTGGAAAAAACTCCAAAGAAATCCTTTTGGATTTAACTTCACTGTAGAATAATCTCAGTCCTTAAACATGAACTTGGATTTGGTCCCTCGCTGTAGTTGAGCACGAAGCAAGTGCCTTGATCCAGGCCTCTTTTGACCTAAAAGTCTATCCTTATGCATCTGCAAACCTGTCAGAAAGGACAAAACCTGGAGATTGCCTTGTGCAGGGCACTGACAAGATGAAACACATCACCAGCCCCACACTTAACGACATGAAATTGGAAGATTTCTCTTTTAACTGCCTCTTCCCTTGATTGGCAGATAATGTCATCGTTTTGACTGGTAGTCCCCAGTCAATCATACGTCATGTTGTAATTCCCCTTGATTCCCTGAAGGATGTACTGACTGAGGGTCCCTTGCCAGTGGCTTTACATGTTGCGCTGCTCCTCAGTGATGAGTAATTCACCAGCTCTCTTGGCTTTTCTTTGCTTTGAGAAGTGGTCTTCCAGGTTTTGTGGTTCTTCTCCAAGCAAGGAGGACAAAAGTGTGGACGAACAAAAAGCTCCAGAAACAACTGCATCTAAATGATGGTCAGATATGGTCAGGATGCTTCGGCATTTTCTGATTCCAGTGAAGATACTCTAAACTGAGTAAATAATGTAGACCTAGAAATCTATGAGTTCTGCTGACTTAAGTCAAATGACACCAAGTATTTAGTACAAAATTTCACATTTTTAAGTAATCTTTTATTGTTTTTCATCTTATGTGCCTTGGTCTCTCTTCCTTTAAAAGCATTCCCTAAAGATGCCTTGTCTTGCTCCTCCTTGGTTGTGTCTAATTGCTCACCAAGCATAGGGGCTGCCTCACCCAGTAGCGAAAGAAATAATCAAAATGGGTACTGTTGGTTTTATTCAGTGAGCAGAACAGGTGCAGACATCTGAGACCGTGAGAATTAGCTAGTTCCACACCAAGAGAATCAGAAAGTGCACCGAGGGCCTTGTTTTTTCTGGCACTAAGTAACCAGCTCATAGGTTTCTTTGTCAGGGGCGGCTCCAAAATGCTGTTTCAGCTGGAGAACACAGAGTTCAGAAGTTTCTTGATATTGCACTTCAGTTTGCTAACTAATAGGTCCTATTTTGTTAGAAATGTGCACTTAAAATGTCCCTTCTGCAAGTCTGTTCAGAAATAATGAGGCATTTATGATTGCATTAATTATAGATTGAGACCATATCTCAGATTGAAAGTGTCGTTCTTCTCGTAATGCAGCCTGTGGGCTCCTGAGCTCATTTCGGAGTTAAAGCAGAAAAACACTTTGCTCTTATATAGGGACACTGTATTCAGTCAGTAATTAATGGGATTTTTTTGCTTGTGAGAAGTTGTTGGTGATACAACACATAAAGTATAGGTGTGACAATCATTAGCTCATCGGTAGAATCACAGAACATTAGGGAATGGAAGTGATCTCGAAAGATCGTCCAATCCAATCCCTCCACCACAGCAGGATCACCTAGACCAAGTCACACAGGAACACATCCAGGTGGGTTTTAAACATCTTCAGACAAGGAGACTCCACAGCTCCCCTGGGCAGCCTGTTCCACTGCTCCATCACCCTCACCGTGAAGACGTTCCTTTGTTCCTTTTCATATTGATGTGGAACCTCCTATGTTCCAGCTTACACCCATTGCCCCTTGTCATATCATTAGAAGACTCTGAGAAGAACCTGGCTCACTTATTTATAGACATGAATGAGGTCACCCCTCAGCCTCCTTTTTTCCAAGCTCAAGAGACCCAGCTCCCTCAGCCTTTACTTACAAGGGAGATATTTCACTCCCTTCATCATCTCTGTGGCTCTGTGCTGGACTCTATCCAGCAGCTCCGTGTCCTGCTTGAACTGAGGGCCCCAGAACTGGACACAATACTCCAGATACGGTCTCACCAGGGCAGAGTAGAGGGGGAGGAGAACCTCTCTTGATCTCTTAACCACCCCACTTCTGATCCACTCTAGGATGCCATTAGCCTTCTTGGCCACAAGGGCACATTGCTGGCTCGTGGCCATCCTGCTGTCCACCAGGACCCCCCAGATCCCTTTCTCCTACACTGCTCTCCAACAGGTCAGTGCCCAACCTATACTGTTCTTGCCTAGATGCCAAACTCTACACTGCCCTTGGTATAGTTCTTTACATTTCTCCCTGTCCAGGTCCTGCTGGATGGCAGGACAGCCTGCTGGGATGCTGGCCACTCCTCCCAGCTTTGTGTCATCAGCAAACTTGCTGACGGTGCTCTCTAATCCCAAGACTTCAGTTATGAATAGATTGAATAGGACTGGTCCCATTGCTGACCTGTGGGGACTCCACTAGACACAGGCCTCCAACTAGACTCTGTGCCATTGACCACTACTCTCTGGCTTCTATGCTGCAGCCAGTTCACCATCCACTTCACTACCCGATAATCCAGACCACACTGCCTCAGTTTGACTGCCAGGATGCTGTGGGAGACTGTGTCAAATGCTTTACTGAAGTCAAGAGAGACCACATCCACTGCTTTGCCATCATCTGTCCACCTGGTTGTGCCCTCATAAAAGGCTATCGGGTTGGTCAGGCACGACTTCCCTTTGGTGAAGCCATGCTGACTGCCCATAATGACCCTCCTGTCTTTGATGTCCCTCCTTGTTGGTGAGTACAAAACCCAGCTGTGCTCTTCTCGGGCTCCTCCACCATTTGCATCAGGAAATTGTCACCATTGCACTGGAGGAACTTCTGGACTGTGGATGGCTGCCTGAGTTGGACTTGCAGCAAATACCATTCTTTCAGCCTGCTGTTTCCTTACAGATAGAATGCAGTAGTCTGGTAGTAGTCTTCCTTCATATAGGTGTTTAATATTTCATCAAAAAGAGCAACAAAAACTTTGTACTATCCGTGAATAAAGGGTAATGAATGGAGTTAGCCCTTTTCAGCTGTCTGGAGTGGAAACGGGTGTTTCAAGCCTTTTTTGAAGTTGAATCTTTAAAAATCTAATTTTATGAGTGCTCGACTCTGTTAGTTGGGGTAGGTACATAGATAGAGTCCTGTGCAGGGACATGGGATGTAGGAGAGAAACGCAGGAAGAGGCAAATTGTGGGTAAATCAATGAGCCTTTGACTTTAAACATAACAGATGAAGATCCCTGCATTTGCCTCTTACTGCCTGCTTTTAATGTTTCATTTCTGCATCGCTAAGCTGTTTCTGTGTGGGAGGAGATAATAAAGTTCTCATAATTCTTCTTGGGGTTTTTTCCTACTTACCAAATAAATAAATAATCAGATTCAGCAGAATCTCTTTCCATCTAATAGCATCACAGTGCAGTGGAGTGAATGTCCAAGCTGTGTTAGTGAACTATGAATTGTGGTCTTTAAAGTGGGCAATCTGGTTTCTCCGTTGGTGGACAAGTTCAGTTTTCCTCAGACATCAGAAAAGCCAGAAGACTTACGCAAATAACAGTGAGCCTTTCTTGTTTTACAAATTAACAATATTTTTCCACATTCTCTAAATTAATAATTGAATTCTCACTTTTATGATGAATTCTCTCTTTTACGAAGGGGTGTAATGTAATTCTGTGTAACAGCATGTGTGGCAGGATGTTGTGTTTGTTTGGGGCTGCCTTCAGTCCTTTAATGGTGTTTTTCAAATTATCTAAGCTGAGTAGCAGGTCACTTCTTTGTAGCAGATAATGGAACAGTTTGGGCTTAACTAAAGAGAGCCTGAAGGTGCAGAACTTGCTCTCCAACGGATGCTAAAACTAGTCTGATGGTCACCCCCCCGCCAGGCTTTTCTGGTATTGCCATAACCAGTACAGACTAGGAAGAAAATCTCCTGTTCCCTTCAGCTAGGCTGTGTCAGCACAGAGAAGGTGAATATTAAATTAAGGAAAAAATTGAGTTGCACCTTTAAGAAATACTGTTAATATTGTGGTAGACTCCAGATGCTCTTTATCATATAATCGTTATCATAAAAAGTCTTAATGTAAAAGATCCTAATAGAGTCCCACAGTGTCTCATGAACAACCTGGATTGGCCTTTGCATTTAAATTAGAGAATAATTAGATCCAGGAGGAGGAAAAAAAAAGTGGTGAAGTGCATTCTGCTTTTCCCTTCTCAGGGAAACACACTCAGAGTCCCAAAATCATTAAGTAGGCATTGTGAGAACATGGAATACGTATAACGCTGCGGAATGCAAACTACTTTCTCAGCCACAACAGTGTGAAAGTGCTGCATTGTCCTTCCTCTGTTCACAAACTCCTTTAACAGTTGAGCTAGAGTTCATCTCAAAATAAATTGATATGAAACGGACAAAACCTACCAGCAAAATGCAGCCCCTCCACTGCTGATACCTTCAGGAAGGAGAGTGAAAAGGAATTGGCAGAGTTCAGAGCATTTGCCCTTCTGAAGCTCAGTTACTGTGGTTTTCATAGACTCATGGAATGGTTTAGCTTGGAAGGGACCTCGGAGATGACCCAGTGCCAACCTGTACCAGGAGTAGGGACACCTCTCACCAGACCGGGTTGCCCAGAGCCCCATCCAACTTGGCCTTGTACACAGCCAGGGATTGAGCAGCCACAGCCTCCCTGGGCAACCTGTTCCAGTGCCTCAGCACCCTCACAGGGAGGAATTTCTGCCTCAGATCTCATCTCAGTCTACCCTGTTCTACTATGAAACTGTTCCCTCTTTCCACAAAATCTAAAGGATCCTCTTTACAGCAGGTTTGCCATGAATTTTTATGTATATAGACCCAACAAGTTTTCCTAAGCATGGCTTAGAGTTCAGTATCTGCCGTAGTACTGGTCCTTGGAGACCTTGCTCAACCTTATCCTGAGATAGGGTGTTGCTGGAGAGAGGCTTCAATGTTCATGACACCTTAAATCGTGGAGAAATGACTGCCTGTGTCACCATTTGGATCCTGGTTTGAAGAAGCAGGACAGAACCACCACACAGTGTGGCACTACGTGTAGTAACGAGTAACGGAACAGTTTGTAGTCCATGAAGTTGGAATTGAGGGCTAATGCAGAGATTGTTTCCTCTGTCTCTTTCTTTGTTCTTTTAGAAGTGCTAGTACTTATAGATATTCACCAGCCTTCCTGAAGGTTGGGAAATAGTTGGGTGTAGTCATCTGGAGCTGAAATATTTCCTATTACTTGCCTGTAAGAGATTTATTTAGACATCCTCACCGCAGTGAGAAAATAGCTTGTGTATGTGCCCTTAAAAAAAGCCGTCCACAGAGAATATACCCATCTCTGTGTGACAGATAAATAGTTCCATCAGGATGAAGTTGAGGTTAACCTTGTATTATAATGTTTTTGTTATTCAAGCTATGGTTTGAGACAGGAAAACTCCTGAAAAACCTCCTGAGGATGGAAGAGATTTTATCCACAAGCAGTTCTCTGATTTGGGGATCACAAGTTCCCTAAGGTGATGGCTGACTACCTCCTGTTTTACACAGGGTCCCTAGCACAAGCATGAGAAACAGAACATGTGGATGACACAGAAATGCTCTCTTTAGTCTTATTATGTTTTATTGTCTGTTAATGTAGACCCCTGTAATGTAAGAAGAGCCCTTGCCTCCCACGTTTAGACACCCTTTATTGGGGTTGGCAGAAGCTTTCGTTTTAAACACATTATAAAGTGGAAAAAGCCTGGAACAACATATTTGGCATTTTACCTCTGCTGCTACATGACAACACAATAATTGTGGTAATTACAGTAACTGACTTCCAAGAGTTCAAGATGATCACGTAATTAGCTGCTTTATGGGAGCAAGATCACCACCATCTCCCTATTTCCATGCTTCTCTGGTCTTCAGAGGTGTGGACTGTAAACCAAAGTGCTTCCACCTGAATTCTGAACACAGTTCACAAGGCTGACTTGTGAATTTTTAAACAAAAGCAAACTGCCTAAAGAAAGAAAAGTATCTCCTTTTTCCTGCCTAGGGAACGTTGTCATCCTGGTGGTCTGGCATAGCTTGTGCACGATGAGAGAGGTTGTAACTGGCAGGGAGCTAATTCATTTAAAAACGTCTCTTTTGCTATGGAATTGCAGGTAATTTCAAGAGAATGAATTAGATGCCATAAAAGATCTTTACTCATGTCTTTTCAAACTTTTCTGTGGGAGAAGGAGAGGGCAAAGAGTCTGTTGAGAATTTTTATATAAGCTGTGAATGAAACACATAAAGCTCTAATTGTCAGGAAGCCACTGTGCTCTAAACGGTTCACGTATAATAGGATCGTTTCTATGCAGCTTCAATAGAGAAGGTTCTTCCATTTTCTGGAAAACAGAGTCGTGGCCTGGCGGGTGTTTTGTGTTTCTTTGCCTACATAATCATTTTGCAAAGAAAGATCGCAACAGAAACCAGCTTCTATCAGATTTACTCAAGTGTTGATTAATTGTAAAAGGAAAGAAAAAAACCAGCTAACTAGAGGAAATCTGACAAATAAGGTTGTTCCAGATATCTGTGGCTGTTGAAGACAGAATGAGATTTTCCTTTTCACTTTTTCAATTATATTTCAAAGTGGGAGACAGCAAAGTGAGGAGGCTTCAAAACATGGAATTCAGTGCTGAAAGGGCTGTATCGATGCCGAAACCAAAGTGTGGGATAGAGGGAGGTCTTTTAGTCAAAGCTGCTGCATAAAAAAAGACATTCTGAGCTATAAATTCCAATTAAAATCCCTCGGTTGTTTGCTCTACATCATGAGGGTCTGCACTAAATTATGGATCATTGTCTTCCAGAGGAATTAAAAGCCTCACTCGAACAAAGCAGAACAGTTTTATCTAACAGTGAAGTCAAGCCCTACTTTGAGCAGGACATGGGACCATACTGACTTCCTGAGGGTCCCCTCCTGTCCGAGTCATGATTCTTTGCTTAACTTTAGAGTCTTCTTAATTCAAAGTGAAGTCTGCAGAATTCAGACTGAGCATAGTAGACACTAATCACTTTTGTGACCTTTGTTAATTCACTAGGGGATCCTGAGGCAACGCACTTGCTAAGTAAAATGTGTTGTACCCACCACTAGAAGCTCTAGCTTGTAAACATCCATGATGGGACTGCTTCTCATTCAGAGACTATCGCTGCACCAGGTGACTCGTGAAATGCTGCCTTTGAGGTGGCCATGGGGGAAAAAATTAGGCATAGAAAGGAAAAAAGGAAGTCTTCCCGCTTCTGCGGAGCGAGCCGTTGGTTGGTGATGGACAGGGCTGTTCTAATGCATAGGATAGCTCAGTGCTGTGTTGTTAGCTGGTGTGCACGCAACTTGAGACCGTCTTCTTTCCATAAAGAAGAGAAAGTCTTCGTACACTGGGTGTTAGTTAGCAGAGATCAGAATCTGCATCACCATCTGTGAGCAGCTTTGCTTTCAGGTGATGTGGTGTGAATTAGCGCTTGAGTTTCTTAGAGTCTCAAGGGTTTGAAGTTGTGGCAAGGTCCAACTCGATATAGGCAATATGCAGCAGAGCAGATAACTAAGCAAGACCATCCACAGCTTTTAAAAACCTGCACCTCTGGAGTTAGAAAATTAAAAGGGAAATCCTCTTCAAAGTGATAAATGCACTGAAGCATGTGTGAAATAACCTCTCGAGGGACTTAAAATAAAAAACCCTCTTAAGGGAGGGCGGCTGATCTCCTATATGTTGTTTAAAGTTGCTGTTGCCTTTCCTGTGCTTTAAGTTTAAAGTTTCAATGATGCCTTGATCTGCTGATGAGGATTTTGATGGTGTGTTAGCTGTGAACAACTACAGGGAGCGTTTTTCTGCCAGAGTTTCAAGTGTGTGCAGGAATAGCAAAGTGTGGTGACATAGCTGTTGCAGAAATGATCCTTTTTTAGAAGTGTTGCCAGTGATCAGCAGTGCGACCGTATCACCGTTTCTCAGCCCTCTTTGAGTCGGTGGCTTTTATTCTTCTTCTGTGTGACATAACTTAATGAGGTTTTTATTCCTTGTGCCAGAGCAGGAGGGTGGATTGTGGGTACCAGCTCTCCTTTCCTCTTCTTTTCCCAAAAACCAGTATCTTAGGAGGCAGAAAGAAGCCCCTTAGCCCAGACAGCACTTAACTGCTGTTTAGATCTAGCTATTCTTTTCCTTAATGTGAGCTGTCTGCGGCCGAGGATGGTGGCAGCATGCTCTGCCTTGCCACCAAACTGAGCCGGGTTGTTCTGAGTAAGCAGGAGGATTGATCTGAAAAGGACTTGTAACTCTTAAATCTTCAGCACATTGGGAAAAAATGGAGAGCTAGCTGAGATGGTGAGGGGTGGCCTCTTCCCCTTGTGCCCCCATAAGTGTGTGCCTGCGAGCTTGTCCCCTGCCTCAGGCATCCCGGCTGGAAACAAAGACTGCTTTCATAATTCTTTGCTCATTTTTCTCAGCAGTGCATGTACTGGCATTATGACAGAGGTCTCTGCTTTGTGTGTTCTAGCTTGCTTGGGCCTCTTCTTCTTCTTGTACATAGTTATAGATTTAATAAACCCATTTTGTTTTCCCATAGCTGCTCTATTGCCTGGTAAGTTACATCCGAGACCCCACCTTGAGGACTGGCTGCCTTTCTTTCTGTTGGTTTGAACCCATGACATTCCTCAACTATTTTCCTGACTTCATTCTTCCTGTGTGTAGAGCATGGGGTTGTTTTAGCAGTAGTAATAAAGCTGATCTGATACCCCATATCATGACAACCATTCCCGTATCAAGATCATTTGTGTTCTTTTATTATAAATCATAAACTCAATAATAAAAAATAATGCTGGCTTAAAAATAGTAGATAATAAATCTCCCTTTTACAACTGCAATTAAAAAAAATAAGTCTTGGCAGTCTAGAGCTCCAGACTGATACCGACTGAGTTCCTGGCAGGGTTACTCAGTGGTTTCTGGCTTCCAATGTATGAAACTCATGGAGAAGGCTGCAACTACTGGCAGGATTTTCTGTAGACTGAGGTCCAGGGTCAACGTGCTCCTAACACGCTAGCCCTGAGTTGCAGAAATACTTCAGTGGCTGATGCATTTGCAGTCTTTGTAATGAAGTTGTTGTGTCAGAAGCAAGTGTGTGTTGATTGTCTAGATTGGATTAAGAAGCTCCAAGCCCAACTCCATTTAATGGATCCATTTAATCCATTTACTGGATGCTCTGCTGACATCCCAAACTTTGAAGCACTGCAGTTTGCTGCTTCGGATAAGAGCCTTATAGCAAAGAAAGATCCATATGTGGAAGATGTTTGCATTTCAGAATTGCCTTAGTTCTGCACTGGAGTGAAACCAAAACAAAAATCCCTGAAGTTGAAGTAAAACAACAACAAAATGCCAAGCAAAAAAAAAAACCCACTCAACAACCACAAAATCACAGAAAAACTCGCTTCTAGCCCCTGCAATCCTCCTCCATCTCTTCCAAGGATCATTTAACAGATTGCACTGAATTTACGCATTTAAAATGCGACTTGTAAGGTTTCGTGTTGAAAGGAATCCTGTTGTAAGGTTTCCTATTGATTGCCCTCAATAGAAACCCTTTGCAAAGTGATGCTAGAAACCCTTCCTTGTATCAGGTCAATACAAGCTGCTTTGGACTTACTCGGATCTCCACGTCCTTTCTACAAATTGCTTCAGGAAAGTTCAATTTCTGCTTAGATTTAGAATAGAATAGAATCATTAGGGATTGGAAGGGACCTCGAGAGATCATCTAGTCCAATCCCCCTGCAACGGTAGGATCACCTAGACCAAGTCACACAGGAACTTGGCATTCAGCTATAATATGGTTTGAGCAGAGCTCATCCAGTCAGCTTGTCTGGAGATCCTTGGAAGGTGCAATTTAAGGTACATGTTGGCAGAAAGTGCTTCCCAGGGGCCAGGATTTCACCTCTGAGTAGCCGGAGCGTGTTACCTGTCTCTGCTCCACCTGCTGATGGGAGATGATGCACTGTGCAGGGCTGACTAACAAAGCAAGTGGTGTCTAGTGCCCTTTGTGTCTGACACTAGCTTGGATACTCGTTGACTTTCCATGGAAGTTGGAAAGGCAGTGTGGTGTGGAGTCATGAGAATTTAAACTCCAGTGAGCTTTCACATCTCCACTTGCATTGTTTGCTTTTCACCTAAGCTTGCTGCCATTACTGAGGAGAACCCTCCCTCCTCGCCAGTCCTCCTGACATAAATGAAACTAGTTATAGTAGTGGAAATCCTATTCAGAATTACTTACTCCTTCTCAAAACCTGTGCCTTCAAACACCCCATGATTTTATTACTTCCACTTCTGATGTGGAAGGAATCTTCTTGTTACTCCAAATTCAAACAAACAAACATACTTCAGTATGAACCCCCTTAAAGTCTTGACCATTCTGTTTTGCTGTGCAGCTCATCTGCATGAGTTTCCCTGTTACTCTGGTGTTATTTTTCAGGACAAAGAGCCAGATCACTTTGAACACTCATTATTCTACCTGCCCCGTGGTGTTCCTTCCTGATGAACCACAAGCAGTTCTCACATTGGAGCCATCTGAAAGCTGAGCGCAGCACCGTGTGGGAAGGGTACTTTTCACTTGTGTAGGAGTGTGCACAGGCTCCAGCTCCGTGCATCCAAATTAAAACCAGCTTTCAAGGAGGTGGTTTAGCAGTGCAAACCCAGAGCCCGCGTAATGGGGAAGCAGACTGTGCAGGTCTGGAAGGGATTAACTTGCGTGACTTCCATTTTCTCCTTTCTGAATGGGTGAACATGGTAAAGCAGTGATTTCCCGTGGTTATATATTATATACAATTATGCTATTTGTAGGAATTACTACTTTCCTACACAGCTTGCTGGGGTTTTTTCCCTTGGTTTGTGGCTTGTTTGGAGTTTTTTGTTTGGTCAGGTCTGGGTTTTTCACACCTCACAATTATGTGTGACAGGAGCTCATTGCCTGCGAAGAGATCAGAGATCTCAAGCTACAAATTCAAACAGCAAGAAAATGTTCACCTGTGCTGTGACAGAAATGAGCTGACAAATACTTTAGTCATCTTCTCCTACAGTGTTAGGTCAGCCATGATGCAGTTACAAGTCTAGAATGTTAGACCTGACTTCCTTGTGTAGTCATCTCCAAAATGAGGTATCTAGGAGGCAAGCACAATGACACGCTCTTCTTCTTCTCATCACGGAAGAATGGAACAATCAGGAAGTCCTTCTTGCCCAGCTTCTCCAGGTTGAAAGAGTGATTAACAGCCTAGCTTGGAAGGTCTCACATTGTCTCATCTCTGGATCTTGGTCTCAACTGTTTCTTTAGACCTTTGTTCCTTTTTTGTTTTGGGGCAGAGGAAGCAACTAAATAGCTCGAAAATGTGGCATCTCTAAAGAATTTGTGGCCTTCCACAAAGTCTGAAAGAGGATTTAACCAATCCGCTGACAACAGCTGGGTCTAGCAGCCTTAGCCCTTGCAGCATAACAAATATATGGAGCTACATCAAAGACACACCACTTCCCTTTGATACTGGTTTAGCTGGTTCTATTTGAAACAAATGTTCAACACACAGCGCATTGCTGACGGCTGGAACGCGTCGATCTACCCCGCGAGTCGTGGGTGAGGAACAGCAGTGGGGAGGTGGGTTTTGTCTCGTGTTTCCTGATGCAGGTGTGAGCAACACGGGCTCCGACTGCCTTTGGAACAACAGGATTAGGAGAAAAACCCCACCTCGGCGAGAAACTCGTGATGGGGTTTTGTTGCGGATTTTGTTTCATCATTAGGTGAAATGCTCCTGCCTCTTAGTTTCATAGATCTTCCACTGCTGGCCTTGGGATCCGCAGTATGAATTGTGTCTCGGGTGGCAGTGCATTTCCACCAGGAGACAAGGCGATAACTCTTGTGACTGGTTATCGTTTTTCAGGAATAAATCTGGGGGGATGGATACAGAAAAATAGCGCTGGATCAATGGCAGTAGAGGCAGAGAGGGTAGCTGCTGCAGACAAGGGTGGTTTTTTTCAATTTTCCTCTATTTTGGCAAGCATGGTCTTTCATATTCAGTGCAGATTACGCAGGGCATGTGAAATGAAATGCAAAGATAAAAGAAAAGGGGGGGGGAAGTAGAAAGACAGCAATCTAGGACAGTTGAGTTTTGAATTAGTGTCTCGTAAAAGCTGCAATAAAGACCGGGGCTCTGGTAGAAAAACACAGGAAGGATCTGTCTCTTTCCTGAAGAGATTTGAGTATTGGGTACCAATCCTGCAAAGAATTACACCACTCCTAAACTTAATACCTTGGTTATTGAAGTCAGCACAACTCCGGGGCTCAGAATTGCGGTCTTTAGCGCTAGGATTCTACAGCTGTGGAGATGAGGGTCCCATTGACGTTAACGTGAGTTTATAGCATAAAGAGTTAACATTCACAGGTCTCGTGGGTGCAGTCAGGGCTGCAAACGTGCACATACAGACACAGGGATGGAATCGCTTATGAGGCAGCAAAACAGCAGATAGGATCTCAAGTTAATTCCTTTTCATCTGACCGTACCGTCAATATTTACTTTTCCAAGCTTTTCATGCTTGAATTGGCCTGTGTTGTTGTTTTACTCTGGCACCTCATTTTCTTTGTCATTAGTCCTCTCAACTAGACAAAAAGACTGGTTTTTTACGGGGTTTGGGGGCAAACTTATAATGGAATAAACTCTGTAGACTGCAGCACTTTACTGACAAAGCACAAACAAGAGCCTTCACCCACAAGATTTCATCATGCAACACTTCCCCCAAAGGTTCTGGGGGTTTTATTTGCTTGTTTCTCCAGAGGAAAGCGTTTAAAAACTTTCTTTTTTGTTTGTTCCTCTATTCTTACAACTTGTTTGATGGAAGCATAGAATGGTTTAGGTTGGAAGGGACCTCAGAGATCATCTAGTTCCATTCTAGGGCTGAATAGTGTGAACACTGATTGTTGTCGAGAGAAGTTGTCAAGGAGCAGACTAGTACTTCAGGGCAGTGGAACTTTTGAGATTTCAGGCTATCAAGAGACATTTTAGCCTTTTTCTCCACAAGATTAACAAATAAACTTCAGACTAATAAATATAGGAACAACAAAGAGTACTCAATTATTTGTCTTAGAATTGCCGTGAAAGTAAAGTTAGCAGCAGTCAGCTGGGCTCCATCACGGGGTTTGACACGAAGGGCTCTAAGAAAAAGTTGATAAACTTATTGGCAACTAAGTCTATTTCCTGCGTAAGAGCCCACAGAACCATGAGCAGCCTCTTATGTAGGAGATGAGGGAGGAGTGTACTTCTTACCTGTCTGCATTGTTTGGCTGTGAATAACGCAACATTGGCCACTATGTATAACCCCCTGCAGCTACAGACTGGGGGATGAGCGGCTGACGAGTGGCCTTGCAGAGAAAAACCTGGCAGTATTGGTTGACAACTGGCTGAACAGCAGCCAGCAGTGTGCCCAGGTGGCCTGGAAGGCCGATGGCACCATGGCTTGTATCAGCAATAGTGCGGCCAGCAGGACTAGGAACATACTGCTGGGTTTTGGTTAATCAGCTATAAAGAAATATATGTTGTTGTTACTGAGATGCTTGGAAAGAGTCACAATAAGAACACAGAAAGTTTTGTAACGTGGGCAAAATAGTCAACTGGCGAATATCTTCCAGTCAGCCTCTTAGCAGGAACCCTACCAGTGAATAGCACTGTCTGGCCCAGTTCTGGCAGCTGATGTGAAAGAAGTTTCATGGGACATTTCATTTTCCTCTGAGCATCTGAGCTGTTGGGTAATCCCAGCACTTGTATTAATCCAGACCAAACTGCTTCTGCCTGAAGTGGTTGTAGGTGCTGAAAGAGCAGTGGTCAGACTCATTGTGGCACACCGAGACAGATTTTTAATATGTTTAACATAGCTGAAGTTAATCCATTTCATTCCATTTCTTGATCTTGAAATTCCAGTAAGATGCTAAGAAAAATGTTATTTTTCATAAAATACAATTCCTGACTAAAACATCAAGGCCCTGGATCCCACAGATCACTGTTCTATGTTAAATAAACTTCTTGTAGGTTCTCAGGAATACTTGGCACTAGACTGGAGACATCAATCCCTATGTGTACCCAAAAAGGAGTACAGTGGCTTAGAGCCCCATTTTATGTCCTTCCTTTCTTTCTTTCTGGATGCTTGTGGAATGCTTTTTATGCTGTCTTTCTAGTAGATGTTTATCAAGTCAGATGTGAGGATGTAGTTAAATTAAATTCTTAATATGCTAATAAGGGCAAAACTCTTTCTTCTCATTATTTAATAACCTTGAGTCAGTGTTATTATTTATGTTGAGAACCATTTGCCAATTCTATCTACAGCTGCCTCTCCCCAACCTCCCCTGAGGTGTCCAGCCCTTGGCACCTTCGCTGCCAAGAAGAGCTGCCCCTGTGTTAGCCACGTGCTGCGAGCATGAAGGAAACACAAATCTAATGTTGCTTGATACCAACTGCTTCCAGATGTCCTTATTAGTCCAATATTATTTGATTTAGCAAATGTAGCCCTGCTACTTTATTTAATATCGCCGAATCAGTTTTTAAATCCCAGAGGGAGCCAGCAATACCCTGTTGTTATTCCCTCTGAACATTTTCCAATCATATCTAAAATTGCTTTCGCGCACAGAATTGACAAGATTAGGCTACAATTAGCTCTCTTGCTGGATCTTGATTGCATCTGTGTGAGAGGAGCAAAAATAAAACCTTTCTGCTTATGAATGAATTGGCTAGTTGTGCTTCTGTGCTTGGCAAGCGGCAGTTCTCTGTGGCTTGCAGTGTGATCCTAAAGATTTGCCTGCTTTACTATGTTTAAGTGTAGTGCAGGACATACAGAAATATCAGCATTAAGGGGAATAAATATCTGCAGTCTTTCCTCTAAAGGCAAACAAATACTGTAGTCTTTCCTACCTTACTGTCAGTACTGCAGAGAACTCTGCAGCAGATGTCACAAACCAGGCAGAGAGGAAATGCACTTGCCTTCTCAATCCATCCCCCACCCCACAAACAAGCTCATTAAATGCTTTTTAATAAGAATTGTTTTTTGAGAAACCATTTTTGTTTACTTTCAACCTGTGAGCCTCTTGAAAACAGTTTTATTTAACTCTGCTGTTTTCAAACTCTGCTGTTTGGGGATTTTTCTCCATTTCCACTGAGAATTGAGCACAGATCCACTCTGAGGGAGGATTATCTCCTATCTGCCTAATACAGATTTTGCTGCTGCTCCTAAAGTATTTAGTGCTGAGGGCTGTAAGAGCTGGGGCTTGAGTCCAGTCCAGAAGAAGTGTCTGTATTCTTATTTGTTGTCTTCTGTGACCCACCAGCACCTTCTCTTTGAATTTACTAAACAGGAGAGCAGTGAGCGAGACAGGACATAGGAACAGACCTGGAGTATGTCACTGCAACCTCCTCTGGTTGTGCAGTTGGGCTGAGAACTGCCTGGCTCTCTGTTTTTAAATGAGTTAGAACTTACATGCCACAAAGACGTGCCCCAAACAGCTGTATGAATGCAAATCCTTTCGTGTGAGAGCTTCAGATAAGGGACAGAAACTGAAGGTCAGTATTTCCAAAGGTACTGCTAAGCACTGAACTAAAAGCCAACAGAAGCTTCATCTTTGTTATCAGGGTTTTAAGAGTTAAACTACTGCTGACACCTTAAGGGGAAATGAAATCACCACAGAATCTCATGGCTTATGTTATTGTGGGTCTTCTCTTGAGATACTGCTTCCTTCACTGAAAAAAAAACACTTATTGCCCTGTTTTTTAGCTGTGTGGAGGCAGGTTTGATCATTCCTGGCATACAAGGGGACAGACTTTTCTGAGGGCATATCCATATCCAAATGCAGGACCTGCAACACAATTTGAGGGGAAAAAGGAACTGCTGCAAACAGGTGATGCTACAGGTGATGTGTATACCCGTGAGAGTCATGAGGACTTTGACTGCATCTGGAGTGTTGTGTCCAGTTCTGGGCCCCTCAGTTCAGGAAGGACACAGAACTGCTGGAGAGAGTCCAGGGCAGAGCCGCAGAGATGATGAAGGGAGTAGAACACCTCCCTTATGAGGAAAGGCTGAGGGAGCTGGGTCTCTTTAGCTTGGAGGAGACTGAGGGGTGACCCCATTAATGTTTATAAATATGGACAGGGTGGGTGTCAGGCTCTTGTTGGTATCATCTAATGATAGGACAAGGGGCAATGGGTGCAAGCTGAACAGAGGAGGTTCCACATCCATATGAGAAGGAACTCCTTCCCAGTGAGGGTGACAGAGCCCTGGAACAGCCTGCCCAGGGGGGTTGTGGAGTCTCTTCTGGAGATGTTTAAAACCCACCTGGCTGTGTTCCTGTGCGACTTGGTCTAGATGATCCTGTTGTGTCAGGGGGGTTGGACTAGATGATCTTTCGAGATCCCTTCCAATCCCTAATGTTCTGTGATTCTGTGACTTAGAAAAATACCACTACCCCATTAATCTTTAGCTGGTACAGTTATGATTCCTAATGAAGACCCACCTCTGGTTTTGTGAGAACCAATGCATTTCAGCATTGGTTAAAAAAGGATTTGTTGTCCATACATCCCTATTTTTATTCTGTGCCACCAAGGAAAGGGGCAGATAGATTTTGAACCTAGAAGAAAACCTTCTCTGGCAGTACCACTGTTCACTGCTTTGAGATTCTACAAATACTTACTCTTTCTTATCAGCTTCTTCATGTTTCTCCTGTTTTCCTTTCCCGTCTCCTCTCTGTGAGTGGATTAGGACAGCTTGGGCTGAGAGGAGAAGGTGTGAAGAAGAGAAAGCAGAACAATGCCAGCTATTTCTTTCCTTGCAAAAAAAAAAGCCCCACAATTGATCAGACTGTGGCAAAGCAGCTGCTAAAGTGCTTCTGCTTCTCTAATCTTTCTGACATCTGGAATTGCTGAATCCAAGAAAGACATACCAGTGCTTCAACAGATCTGTTCAATAGAGTGTGTAAATAGATAAGATTTAATTCAACTAATGGAGGAACAAAAAAAAATGAAAGTGAGGACAGTAATTCCAGCAGACGTTGCCAGCACCGTTAGCTCCCTTTTTATCTTCTTTTTTTCCCTAGCAAATGCTATTACTGTAAGAGGCAGAGCTGATAGATTTACTTTCTTTGCTGTTGCAGTTTAGGAAAGTTCAAGAAGTCAGCTGTCAGATTCTGGAGCCCTTGCAGGCTAAGGAATTTCAATCTCCACAGTACAAGAGATTGAAGTCTTGAAACAAAAGATCATCAAACGCTAATAATTCCTGACTGTTGCGGGAGCTGTGAAGTGGGTAGGAAACGGTGCCTCTTGTTAAGGGGCAGCGAGTGTGACAGTGAATCCTGCACTCAATTGATTCTGTGGGGCTCGATAAGGATGGGTATGAGGGAACTTTCATTGTGGAAGGCTGCTGAAAAAAACCCCTCGTGCGAACGGCCACTAAATTGCTTTCAAAGTAGCAGGAGAAGTTCCATGAGAACTGATGAATCTCATTTCCAAAGCCCCTCCGGAAGCAGAGGGTCTCAGCAAGTCTCGCCGTGGAAGAAAGCGCCGTGTGCTTCAGCCCTCGGCTCCAAATGTCATAAATGATGGAAAAGTGAAACCCGTGCAAGCAAAGATGTGAATTTTCACCCCTGAATATTTCAGATTCCACCCGAATCAGCAGCTGTTGCCCTCCACAAGCGACATATTGTTCCGTTTGGGGTTGGCTGGGGCTGTTTCTTTCAGCAAATAAACTGTCACAGAAAGTGCGGAACTTTGCACACGGTGACCTTTAAATCCTGTATTGCTGCTTTCCAAGACAAGATTTTCCAGCCTGTGGATTTACTTTGCAGATTTGTTTGTCCATTTACTCTGTTCCCAGATGTATTTTGCTGCCCTTGGCTGCATTAAAGTGCATTTTTTCAGGTTGCAGGTGATTCAGATCTCTGTAAGAGCAGCCTGCCTTCACTCTTTACTGCTCTGTACAGCAACAAGAAATCGTACCAGCAGAAAACACAGAACACAGTCCTCCTGGTGGAAAAAGTCTGCGGTGATGTGGGGCCAAGATCTCTCTTTTCACCTAAGACTGAGGAAGTCTCAGCTTTCTGGCTTCTCCTTGTTAACACCTAGATCTTGGGCACTGACATCACACAAAACAGTGCCGAGCGACGACTTCTCATTGCTTAGTGCCGTAGATGAAATGTGTTTAAATGCTTTCTCCACCCCTAACCAGAGAGGGAAATGCTGCACAGTTATCCAGGTACTATTTCATGATTAAGTTGTAATAATAGTGATGAAATATCTTTCAATCTTCCACTGTGTTAACAGTGTAGCACAAAAAAACCCCAAAAGGAAGGCGGAAAGCCCAAAACAAGCCAAAACAAAGAGGATTACTAGTTCAGAACCTGTGTAAAACTCAGTGTCATCTTGTGATAGGACAAGGAGCAGTGGGTGTAAGATGGAACAGAGGAGGTTCCATATAAATATCAGAAGAAACTTCTTCCCAGTGAGGGGACAGAGCACTGGAAGGGGCTGCCCAGGGGGGTTGTGGAGTCTTCTTCTCTGGAGATGACCTGGATGTGTTCCTGTGCGACTTGGTCTAGGTGATCCTGCAGTGGCAGGGGCATTGGACTAGATGATCTTTCGAGGTCCCTTCCAATCCCTAATGCTCTGTGATTCTGTCATTATTTGAGTTACAGGTGTATATTCTCTGGGATGGTTAATGCAGCTAAAAGTTTGATTTTAGCAGGTGGTCCCCACTAACTTTCTTTTGACAGAAGATAGGCTCTGTGTTCCACACAGGGCTTTTTACTGCAACTCCATAGCCATGCCAAAAAATCCACAGAAGCCCTACATTTCTTTGATCCCAACTGGAGCTTGTTGAGAGTTACTTGTGTTCTCAAATGCTGGCCTTGAGCTAGTGGCTGTTAGTCGGTGTGAGGAGAGGTGGAAGTAGTGTTTCTCAGAAGAGATGAGGTGTTTGGCTGGCAGCAGGGTGGATTTCTGCAGGGGATGGATGGGGTGACAGAGCCAGCAGAGCTCCTACAGCAGGCAGGGTGACTTCTGAGCAGAGCAGAAGATAAACCTGTGCTTTGTACTTGAAGGTGGAAACAAGAATGAGATTTCCCTGGGTGTGGGAAAGGACTTTGCAGCATTTGTTCTAACTGGAGAGGCTGCTGGAAGTCGTCACACTGAAAGCAAGATGTAAAGGAAGGACTGGCCCTACAGGGATACTGTGGGCACTTGGTGGCTTTGTTTGCAATTTCTTTTCATCTGTTTCCCCGGTAAATCTGAGCTCTCTCTATTTTACGTTATTACTGACTTATTCCAAGTGAGTAGTTTGTGGTTTCACAAAACCCAGTCAACCTGAACCCTTCGATGATTCTGTGGAATATTACGAGCCAGCAGAGTTTCTTTGTGTTTTGCTTGAAGAGGGGGGTTAAAAAAAGGCAGCTGCATGTCCAGGCTCAAAGTGATTTAGGATCCTGCTGCACAGTGGGACGTGTTGATATGATAATAGATGAACACATATGTCTGTGAGATACCCCTGTAGTTAACGACACCTTGTTCTGAGTGATGACTTGGAAAGATCTACTGTGTTTTCTCCTATGGGTTGAGGGTTTGGGGATGACAAGGTGTGCTCATCGATAGGAGCTGGAGAAAGCACCAACAGGCTGGCCTAGCCCAGTGCTGCCATGGCTCTGGTGCTCCCAGGCTGAAGCTGGCGCAGTACAGGCACAAGGCGACGGGGAGCTCGCTGTACTCCCACGGTATTGCCAGGTACAGAAAGAGAGGTGAGAATTTACGTCCTGTGCATCAGTAGATTTCCCCAAAACATCACATAGGGCAAATTACTCAAGAACTTTAATCAAGTGACTGAGTCTGTTTGGATTCAAAACCTTTCGGCCCTTATTTTCACTCAGCTCCCATGTTTGTGTGATTGCTTCAATTTGCATTTATGGGCCCAACGTATTGAAGCGTCGGCACTCCTGTCTGAAATCAGCAGGGTTACGGCTATGCACTGGGAATTTTTATTTAATCAAAATACTACTTTAAAAAAATAATAAATTTAGGCAGTGGAATAACAAGAGAATGCCAAGGAACAAGCAGGCCACTTCATTTGCAGATCTTCTGCTGCCACTGACTTCTCTGGGAGATACTAGTTGATTTTCTTCATCAATTTACTGATAGTGTGATCTTTGCCCAGGTGGTTCCACTGAGACTGGAACCCAGGGCCTTCTGTGTGTGAAGCAGACTGTGTTTACGTGCGACAGTGACAGCTGGTTGTCCGTTCCCGTCATCCTGTTCACCCAAAAGAATCTCTGGAATCCAGACGAATTTGCTCTCAGGAGTGTGGGTGACATCTTGGCTTCTCTCTCGTCTCTGTTGCGGACGGTCCTTGCAGCAAACATCTGCTGGTGAAAGACAGTCATTTCTCCTTTCCTCCCTCTGTATGTCTTTTAGAACATTGGTATCTTCATGGCATTTTGGTGGTGGTCATCTGTGTGACACAGCTGCGTCAGGAGATGAAAAAAGGAGATGGGGGGGAAGCCGTCCTGGCTTGTATCAGAAATGGTGCGGTCTGCAGGAGTAGGGAGATGATCAGCCCCCTGCAGTGTGGTTATCTGTGCAGGGCATCACTGCCTGCTTCCATTCCGCTGCAGCAGTAACTGCTTGTGCAGGGTCTGCATTCTAGTGATAGAGCTGGTCTGGGAAACTGTGGAAGAGGAGATCCTGGGTTTGTTTCAGCCAAGCATCAAAAAGCAGGACAGGCGCCTGCTGGGAGCAATGCTAAATGCCAGAGTGGAGGCCACCACAGCACAGAGGAGCATCTCTGGCGTGGAAGCACCGCGCAGTTGCGTGGTGGAGACAGGAGGGCAGAGCACGGTGAGAAGCCTGCCAGCACTGCTCCCCGCACTCAGAAACGGTGAGTCATCGTGTACCAAAAGTACCATCAGTAGCAGTGGGTGCCAGGAGTTACGAAGAGCTGTTTTGTCTGACAGTGCCAGGAACAAAGTCTCACTCTTCTCGGTTCTCTCAGGGTCTGTCCAATAGCTTTAGAGCTGATTTACTTACCAAACAAATTATACTGGAGCTACTCCATCTTCTCCCCTGTTCTAGAATCACAGACTGGTTTAGGTTGGAAGGGACCTCAGAGCTCACCTAGACACAACCCCCTGCCATGGGCAGGGACACCTCTCAACAGACCACCTTGCCCAGTGCCCCGTCCAGCCTGGCTGTGAACACAGCCAGGGATGGAGCAGCTACAATCTGCTCCCTGGACAACCTGTTCCAGTGCCTCAGCACCTCACAGGGAGGAATTTCTTCCTTGGATCTCATCTAAATCTCTCCTCTTTTAGCTTGACTCCATCCCCTTTGTCCTGTCCTTTGTAAAAAGTCCCTCTCCAGCTCTCCTGTAGCCACTTCCATTTCGAGAAGAGAAGGTCCCCCTGGAGCCTTCTCCTGCCCAGACTGAGTATATAAGAGTTTCCCTGGTTAGAAATGTGAGCGGGCATTGAGTGACTAGAGCATTTCTTTGTACTTGATCTGTCTGTTGGCACCGTTTGCAGTGGATTCCTGTGCAATGGGTGGAATTTAGTACAACAGCACCAGATGATAAACTTGTGACAATCATAGTACACCAGTCACGATGGTAGCCATAGCACTGGAGAGCCACCTCCAGCCTGGAGGATTGGTAGCAAAGAAGTTCTATAGTCCTTGAAGTGCATCAAGTGCTCTCCAGTGCTTTAAACCTGTCAGTGTGAGCATCTTTACAAAACAAACACCGCGTGTTGAGGTTCTGACCAGGTCCACTGGACTGGTGCTTGAAAACAGGGTTTACTGGGCAGGGCTGACAGTTGGACTTGGTGATCTTGGAGGTCTCTTCTAAACATAATGATTCTGTGATTTGCTATTTACTTCCAGGAAATAGACGGTATCTCAGACAGGTTAAAATACAGAAAAGGTTGTTCATTCTAGGTGCACAGAGTGGAAACAGAGTGACTTTATCACTGAGACTTGGTAATGAAAGTACATTTATATAATGTTGGGAATGCAGAGTGATGTTTGCAGTAGGAAGCAGGGGAGTTTGATATTTAGTCTGTTCTGCCAGTGATTCACTGCGTCAGACTTTGTCAGCACTGGGCCTTCATCTCCATTACGGTAAAAGATGAGGGATAAATTTCTTCCTAAAGATCTGGTGGGTTTTTAAAGAGCTTGAGCCTGGGAAATTTGCAGCTGATCACAGGGTTGCGATTGTAGCATTAAAGGACAAATGGTTTGAAATCCATGGGGTTTTTTTTTTTCCATAAGGAATTGTACTTTTTTACCGAAACGTTTATTTACATCAGGAACGAATGTTTCATGATTGTCTCCTAGGAAATGTTAATTTACTTCTCAAGGTTTTTTTGAACCCCAGACTCTGGTGACTTCCATGGTGGGAAGCAGCTTATCTCATTCATGGTCAGCCCTACATGACATGTGTCTGCCCTTGTGATGATGTGGCACTGCCGCATATGGGGCTGAAGTTGGAGCCTTAAGGCAGTTCACAGAATCACAGACCATCAGGGATTGGAAGGGACTTTGAAAGATCATCCAGTCCAATCCTCCTGATGCAGCAGGGTCTCCTAGACCAAGTTGCACAGGAACACATCCAGGTGGGTTTTAAAGATCTCCAGAGAAGGAGACTCCACACCCGCCCTGGGCAGCCCCTTCCAGTGCTCTGTCACCCTCACTGGGAAGAAGTTCCTTCTCTTATTGATGTGGAACCTCTTATGTTCCAGCTGACACCCACTGCCCCCGTCCTATGAGTAGATGACATAGAGAAGAGCCTGGCTCTATCCTCCTGACACCCACCTTTCACATATTTATAGTTATTAAGTTCTGCTGTAAGTTTTGTGTTGCTTCCTTTGAGAACTTTTCACTAGTCTGTAACTTTGGGCATCCATTAGTACCAGTGGGACTAACAGAAGGAACACCACAGAGTTGAGGACTCAACCCTGTTTTCTCCAAGAAATCAGGTAACACATCACAGTCAGAGCAGCCTGGGGAAGCCTGGTCAGAGCAGTTACTGGCTCTTGCTCTGCTGTTACCAGCCTGTTACCTCACAGTGGGGTGTCAAAGGATGTGGAGTTCTATCTCCTTGTCCATTGTCCTGGTAAGGTTTCAGAATTTTGATTTAAAACTACTAAGAGTAAAAAGAGAAGCTAGAAGTTGTCTGCAGGGTGTGGAGAGGAAGAGCAGAAAAACAAGATCCTACACACGGGCTCCGCCAGCCTGGATTTGCAGGCAAGAGCCAACAGGATGCAAGAGGCTTGATCTGTGGGTAAAGTGTTAAACTGGGATTGAGACGCACAGGCTCATCCTCTGGCAAAGGCTTCGGGAGCGCAGGCAGCTCATGCTCTGCTGTGCTCGGGGTGCCTCTGCAAATCCGAGATAATAAAGTTCCTCCTCGCTCACCCTTGGCTGGGATTGTCTGTGAGGAGGCTAAGCTTGCTCAGAGAGAAGCTAGGTTTGCTCTGCGCATCGCGCAGAGCTGTGCGCACCGTTATCTGAATTCCAGAGCGCTCCAATCCGTGTTGCCGCCCCGTGTGCTCAGTACCAGATACAGTCTGGAGCAGTCATTTGTCATGATTTGGTGGGGTGGAAAGGAGCACCACCAGACTTCTTTCTTCTTGAGGACAGAGGTTTTGATTTGTTTTTCCCTTTCTCTTTGGGGTGAGCTCTCCTTCTCTTCGGGGTGAGCACCTCCCGTTATATCTATTTCAAGGCAGGGAAGTCGCTTGCTTGACAGCTGCGGGTAAAACACAGAAATTTTTGATACCATTTTAAATTCTCAAGGGACAAACCTGCTTGAAGGTAATTTATAAATGAAAGCAAAATTCAAATATTGTCTCCTGGCATGTATCTGTAATGCAGAAATTCCCTGGAAGAGGAAAGAGATGGGCTGGTAAACAAGTTGCTCCGTAGCTAAAAATAGGACTGTCTGGGGATTGGGTGGTACCAGGCAAGTTGTGAGTCAGATGAGCTGGCTTGGTTTTGCATTCAAAACTTTGCCCCAGCTCACCAGCCTGACTAGCTTTGATGCTTGTGAGGTCAAAGTTAATGGGGAGAGAGTTACCCCAAGAGACGGTGAATTGTTTGGGGTCGCGTGGTTTCTCTAGTGTGAATGTGATTTCAGGATTCCCTGAATCCTTGGGCACATCCCACACGTCTCTGTTCTCTGCCGTTCTGGTATCTGAAAGGAGGGAGAAAAGAGAAAGTTCTCAGCAAAAGGCTGTTTATGGTTTGTTCAGAGCTGTGTGAGGCCATGCTAGAGCACATCCAGAGAGAGGCAGCAAGCCTCGTGGAGGGTTTGGAGCACAAGTCCTGTCACGAGTGGCTAACAGATCTGGGTTGTTGAGCCTGGTGGAAAGAAGGCTCAGGGGAGACCTTGCTGCAGTCTACACCTGCCTGAAAAGAGGTTGGAGCAAGGTGGATGTTGATCTCTTCTCCCAAGGAACAAGCAACAGATCAGGGGGAATGGCTGCAAGTTGCACCAGGGGACGTTCAGGCTAGATGGTAGGAAGAACTTCTTCACCAAAGGACTATCAAAACATTGGAACAGGCTGTCCAGGGCAGTTGTGGAGTCCCTGTGTCTAAAGGGATTTACAGGGCAGATAGTCCTAGTGCTGGGGCACAGGGGTTAGGGGGTGTCCTGGCAGTGCTGGGTGGGAGGACTTGATCTTAAAGACCACTTCCAGTCAAAGAGATTCTGTGATTTGCAAATCCTGTGTGTGATCCTGCCTTTCACTTGCCCTGCCTGCTGCTGTTATCTGAGCAGCTGCTTACCTGCCGCCGGCTGTGGTCCCAGCACCCGTAGGCTTGGGGAGAGAAAGAGAGGGAGGGAGGAGGAGGGTGGCTTTGAGTCATTTGCGTGTTTTTTGTCACAAGCCTTATAGTTGCGTTTGGACTCCTGAACAAGGGCTGTGCTGCCAAGGAAATGCCAGTGGCTTTCCCAGTTTCAGAGTTCCAGTAGAAATTCTCTGCAGCGAGAGATTCACACGCACGGATCAGAAAAGCACCAAAACCACCCTTCGCGCGCAGCAGCGTGCGGTAACAGCTCTGCGGCTGATTATTCTTTCATTCAGTTTCTGCACGAGGGGCTGTGTGTCACAAGGCTTTTTAGCTCCATCTGCTACAGCGGTTTGTGGAGGGGCAACACGCTTCCTCGGAGCAGTAAAACCTCGGTGCTGGGAGGTGCCATCAGTCACAGACTGTGCCAAACCATGGCACAGCATCTCCCGGGCAGCCGGTATTCAGTAGTTTTCTAGTTCTGACGTGTCAGCGCAGTCATTTTCTGAAGCTTAGTGCTTTCCAGCTGAGCTTGCCTTATTCCACTGTAATGTAGAGGCAAAGCTGCAGCTGTTTTGCAGCTACAGGACATGAGGAAACTGTGTGGGGAAATATCCACCTTATGTAAGGTGAGGATTTGTAAAATTTGGACTGTTTTCAAACTGGGAAAGGCATCTGCCTCGGTGCTTTAGAAGGTGTCTGCTGCTTGCTGCTGGCAGGACATGCAGCAGCTCCTGTGGCCTCCACTTGTTAAGTGACTTAGCCTGGACCAGTCTGTACCGAGCAGGAGTCTGCCGATAATGACAACTGGGATAAAAGTGACAACATTAACTAGCTTGTTCATCCTCAAATACAGCTGTCTCCTCACTGAGGCTGTTTTGTAGGCATGCAGTAGTTTTAAAGGGGTGGAATGGTGTGGAAGGCAGGGAGCTGGGTCTCTCTAGCTTGGAGAAGAGGAGACCGAGGGGTGACCTAATTCATATCTATAAGTATGTGAAGGGTGGGTGTCAGGAGGATGGAGCCAGGTTCTTCTCAATGTCATCCAGTGACAGGACAAGGGACAGTGGGTGTCAGCTGGAACAGAGGAGGTTCCACATCAATAAGAGAAGGAACTTCTTCCCTGTGAGGGTGTTGGAGCACTGGAACAGGCTGCCCAGGGGGGTTGTGGAGTCTCCTTCTCTGGAGATGTTTAAGACCAGCCTGGATGTGTTCCTGTGCGACTTGGTCTAGGTGATCCTGCTGTGGTGGGGGAATTGGACTGGATGATCTCTCAAGGCCCCTTCCAATCCCTAATGTTCTGTGATTTGGGTTTCTCCTGTTGAAATACTGCCTTTGTTTCAAAAATTAAGAATAACTATTACATAGGACACTGAAACGGGCACGAACATGGAGCCACTGCTCTTATTTGGATTGAAAGATTAATGGTCTCTCTAAAATAAAATTTTTTGAGGTTTGTAATTAAGATGGTTAACCTGAAGGTCAGGTTTGGACATCGTGGTAGTACCTGGGGCACAAACCTTCTGTTTTAGGGAACTCCAGTGGGAGCAGACAGCAGCTGTGACAATAGAAGTATTTATGGCACTTGTGGAAAAAATGGTGAAAAGAGAGAGCAAGTAATTTCTGTTCACTGTAAGGGTTCAAATGCAAATAATGTAGGGTTATGGGGCAACGAGGATGATCAAATGGCTGGAGCATCTCTGTTGTGGGTGCCAGGCTGAGGGAGCTGGGGCTGTTCAGCCTAGAGAAGAGAAGGCTCCAGGGGGACCTGACTGCACCTTCCAGTAACTGAAGGGGCTACAGGAGAGCTGGAGAGGGACATTTTATGAGGGACTCTAGTGATAGGACAAGGGGGAGATGGGTTAAAGCTAAAAGAGGAGAGAACTGGATGAGATCTGAGGTAGAAATTCCTCCCCGAGAGGAGGCTGAGGCGTTGGAACGGGTTGCCCACGGAGGTTGTGGCTGCTTCATCCCTGGCAGTGTTCAAGGGCAGGTAGGATGGGGCTCTGGGCAAGGTGGTCTGTTGAGAGGTGTCCCTGCCCATGGCAGGGGGTTGGGACTGGGTGAGCTGTGAGGTCCCTTCTCACCTAAACCAGTCAGTGATTCTATACTTAGACCTGTTGGTAGCCTTCTGTATGAATTATAATGGTAGTTTTGGTGACTTTGTGCTCACAGCCTGGCTGAAGGTTCCCCATTAGTCAACAGGCGTTGCTGGTGACGGGGCGCTGCAGAACACTCCTTAACAACTACTTCAGTCCCTCTTTTGGAAGTGTCTCCTTTCCTCACCAATATGCAGGAGCTACCTTGAAGGGCTCTTTTTTTGTGCGTGTGTTGCCAGTTGGTTTCTTTTCTCTGAATGCTGCGAGATGGATTTTTCTACCTTCCATGGTGATGGAGAAGCTTTTTTAATATTTTAGCAGAAATGACTCCAACACCCAGAACCATCCAGGGGTTTTTCCCAGACTTCAGCTAGGGTGGTTGTCACCAGAGTTCTCCTGGAAGAAATGGTCAATCCTGGGGACTTTTGAGCTGAACTGGAGACATGAAAGAGACCTGTTGGCAGCCCCACTTGGGTCTTGGTCAGTGCACCAAGTGGGGACAGCTGTGGCACTGGTTTTGCTGAGACAGGGAATGGAGCTCGTTGCCAGGCCACGCTGAAATCTGGTTTCCAGCCATAGGTAGGAATGTCTGCATTTGGCTTCCTGGCCGTGCCAGGATAAGGCTATAAAATGCTTTTTGTTCTGTTCCTTGGTTGCTTATCTTCTCTGGAGCGAATGTTTGGGGCTTGAAAAAGAGATCACAGACATGAAAGTGAGCTCTAGTGAGTAAGGAAGTGATAACACCCAGTACCCTGCTGTGCAATGTGCTTGGTTTTTCAGGTTTTTTTATCTCTTTTTTGGATTAAGAGGCTGTGAGGCACAAGAAGACTTGAAGTATTTGCTGCTCTATAAAGGCAGTGGTGTGCCTGTGCAGCACTGGGGAAAGGAGCAATTGAAAAATGAGAAGACATGCTTCAGTTCACCCTCCTTTAGCTGATACGGGGTGGGAAAGCAGGGAGGACACAACGGGCAACTCATCAGCTGCCTCAAACCTATGGCTTGTGCTCAGCTAAAGGGATCTGATAAAGTCCTTGCTGTACCAATTAAGAGTTTAAGATGTGGGTTTGCCATCACATTTCTGAGAATGCTGTCTAATCTCACCAATGGGTAATAGACAGCATGTAAGTCTTCTGAGTGCATGGTCAGGCAGTGACCATCACCTCCCAGACCTGTAGGAGCCTTGGAAACATGCCTTGGTGGTTGTTCTGGAGTCAGAACAAGAGAACAGAGCTGAGAGTCTGCCTGGGGTTCATCAAGATTAGAGGCTCTGACTGCTGCCCTCAATTCCCTGCCTTTAAAAGATGTATGAGGAGTCGTGGAGGACGTGTTTGCAGCTGAGGTGGCATGAGAGCTGTTGGGTAGCAACTTGTCTTTGTTCTGTGCAAAGCCACTCTTCAAGATACGCAGGGCTGAGGTCCAGCTCTGTCTCGTGTTAGTGTGCCTTTCTCTTGGGCTGAGTGCACTTGCTCCTGTCAGGGTCTTTCCTGCAATGAATTCTCCAGCAATCGCTCTGTTACTGGGCCCTGCAGAAATAAGACTCACTCATACTGGTGAATTTAAGGAAATGGTATTTTCAGTGGCTCACAGCTGAAAGTTAACTAAGCAGTGGTGGGACAAACATACAGCTGCAGGGAACGTAGGTTTTAGGCAGCTTTCTGAAAGTGTCATCAGAGGCTGCTCTCCGTGGGCAGGCTCAGGGGAAGTCCAGCACAGGCTGGGCTTTTGCAAGAAAGGGTTTAAGCCTCCTGTCCATGGCAAGGGACTCTAGTGAGGACAAGGGGGATGAGTGCTATGGATATCCATCTGTGCAGTGCTATGGGTACCATCGTGGCTGGTGTGCTATGATTGTCACCAGTTTATCATCTGGTGCTGTTGTACTAAATCCCACCCGTTGCACAGGAATCCACTGCAAACGGTGCCAACAGACAGATCAAGTACAAAGAAGTGCTCTAGTCACTCAATGCCCACTCACATTCTAACCAGGGAAACTTATATACCCAGTCTGGGCAAGAGAAGGCTCCAGGGGGACCTTATAGCCACTTCCAGCACCTGAAGGGGCTACAGGAAAGCTGAAGAGGAACTTTTTACAAGGGACTCTGGTGATAGGACAAAGGGGATGGAGTCAAGCTAAAAGAGGAGAGATTTAGATGAGACCTGAGGAAGAAATTCCACCCTGTGAGGGTGCTGAGGCACTGGAACAGGTTGTCCAGGGAGGAGATTGTGGCTGCTCCATCCCTGGCCGTGGTCAAAGCCAGGCTGGACGGGGCTCTGGGCAAGGTGGTCTGTTGAGAGGTGTCCCTGCCCATGGCAGGGGGTTGTGTCTACATGAGCTCTGAGATCCCTTCCAACCTAAACCAACCTGTGATCTGTGGTCGACATCACTGGACTCTCCACCCATGGTACAAACAAAAGAAAATGAGACCTATGTCACCCACAGGTCATATTTTTCTGACCACTGAATAGCCTGCCAGTTTCTTTTGCCTTCCAGTTGTTTCTTATTTGTGTAGGGTTGGGCTTCTTCCATCTTCAAAGATACTGTGTGTTTTGATTTATTGTTCTGGAACTTACTGCACACTGGTTTTTCTGTCTGCCTTTCACAAAGCTCAATTAAAACTCCTACCAATTAGCTGTCAGTGACTTCAAGAACCCGATTAAACAAAACATATGAGCAGATGACAACTCCTTAAAATATGGGCCGGCGTCAGTTTTAATATCCGTTACGTTGCTGTATTTCCAGGCCATAAAAGTGACAAGAACGACATGTGCTGTGTAAAATAAATTTGTTATGGTCACTTAAAAATATTTTTTGCTATGATTAACTAATGGAAAGTCAGATATGGACAGTAAATACACACTGGTGTCTGTAGGATGGATTTTCATCAACTGACACTTCATCCTGAACCACCTAGAATATTTGCCCCTGTTGAGTGTTTCCCTGCTGCTGAAGTAGTGCTGGACGTAGTTGTAATTGTGGTGTAGGGCTGTGAGATGTGAGTAGCTGTAGTTAACTTGGCCTTACGCTGTGGGAAGGTGCAACTCGTGCAAAGAGTTGAGGACATGCCCTGGTGAGACCTCATCAGGAGTACTGTGTCCAGTTCTGGGCCTCTCAGTTCAACAAGGACACGGAGCTGCTGGAGGGAGGCCAGTGTAGAGCAGTGAGGGTGATGGAGGGAGTGGAGCACCCTCCTTACGAGGAAAGGCTGAGGGAGCTGGGTCTCTTTAGTTTGGAGAAGAGGAGGCTGAGGGGTGACTTCATTAATGTCTATAAATATGTGAGGGGTGGGTGTCAGGAGGATGGAGCCAGGCTCTTCTCAATGTCATCTGGTAATAGGACAAGGGGCAATGGGTGTCAGCTGGAACAGAGGAGGTTCCATATAAATATGAGAAGGACCTTCTTCCCAGTGAGGGTGACAGAGCACTGGAACAGGCTGCCCAGGGGGGTTGTGGAGTCTCTTCTGGAGACATTTCAAACCCGCCTGGATGTGTTCCTGTGCAACTTGGTCAGGGTGTGGCAGGGGAATTGGACTGGATCATCTTTCATGGTCCCTTCTAATCCCTAATGTTCTGTGATTCTGTGACATTTACCAAACCAGAACATTTACCCAAGGTGGGAATAGTGGGTTGTCTGAGTGATGTTTAAGCTGCAGCAAAGGTCCAGCTAGCTAGCCGGCACTGGTCAATAAAAGGTATCCAGGACAGGGAACAAGAAAAGGGCAAGCATAAAAAAAATGAGGCCCATTAGGGTACTTGCCCTGTCATATATGACTTAGAAAAATTTTTATGCTTGTAGCTGTTAACCCCCGATGAGGTTTTTTTTTCCCCACATCTGATTATATGAAGTAGTCAGGTCTTGAATCCATGTGAAGTTTAACCACCAACAGAATCCAAGGGAATAATTTTCAGTAGCTCTTCATAATGAAATATATCCTTTAACAGACTGATCATGGGTTAAATTCCTTTGGTTTTTTAGATTTGCCTCAGACCAGTTTCCCATTATTTAACTCCAGTTGCTCAGCTCTTATTATAGAAAAGATCTCAACCCTTGTCCTGATTTTCAAACACAAGTTTATCCCCTCCTTTTTTTTTCTTTCCCCCTTCTTCCTTGTTTTTGCTGATTAGCAGCTTGAGATTGAGCAAACCCCAATTAGAGCTTCTGCACTGGTTTAGTGGGAACTGCAGAGGTTGAGGAGGCCCTTTGGAGTGGGTTGTGCACTGCACCAGCCACTACAGCAACACATAAAAAAGACATAACGGACTAACCACGGAGCAAACTGGATGAGATACCGTCCGAGCAGCGTAACGAACTGGTGCCTTTAGTGATTAGCCAGGGCTGAAGTGATCTGCTGTGGATTATATCCTTTGACTCTCTCTAATAATCCAAGTCACATTTCCCCTGGTTGACATTCACCAAAGGCTTTTCCCCCTCTTTTTTCCCCCTGGTGTTGCACAGCTCACTTTTGAACGCTCCAAACCTGGATGCTGACGTTGAAAGCTGCCGTTTCAGTTGTCCTTCCCGCAGTTTTGTTCGCTTCTACCTTTATTGCCATTCTGTCCTTTAAGTCAGAAATATCAGACGTTAGAGCAGTTATATGACAGTATAAAACTTGTCTGGACTGAAAAATGGTAATAAAATTTAGAGCCCTTTCCCTGGAACTGGCTCTTCACGGACCTGTTCTCCCAAGGGAATATCCACCAACTACTTTACCAGGGCTTCACTAGTGACTGGGACTGTACTGGCTTTAGTGGTTCTGGTTCCACGCCCAGGCTGTGCATTTGTACAGTGCAGTTTCAGCACTGCAGTGGCATCTTGCTTGATGTTCCCAGGCTCCCTCTTATCACAGAGTCTCAGAACATTAGGGATTGGAAGGGACCTTGAAAGATCATCCAGTCCAACCCCCTGCCGGAGCAGGATCACCTAGACCAAGTCACACAGGAACACATCCCGGCGGGTATCATGGACTGGTTTTTTTTCTTCTCAATTTTTGTTTTGTTCCCTTATTTCTTTAGATTTGGCTTTTGATTCTTGAAAATGAAAACATACTGTTCACTCCGTGCAGTTTTATACTGGTAAAAGCTCCAAAGTTAAAATTAATGAAGCTTTAAGTGGTATAAAAATGGCACAAACATCTGAAGTTTTAAATACACACCTACATGTTTAGTGTTTCATGCTTCCTTGTGCAGATTTGATGATGTTTAGAGTCTTTTCTGAACTTAGAGTTCCAGTTTTATTACTTAAGCCCGTAGTCTAACCTGAACACAGGAGCCTCATGTGAAACATCCTCATAACACCCATGTCAATCTGTTCGTGTTTCATGGTGAAGTAGAACCCTGACTCTGAGAAATCCAAAGACTTGTAATGAGCAATGACAGGTGCTTAATGAAATAGATTTTGCAGATTTCTCTCTTTTAAAAGACTTTGAAATAACTTGAATAGGAGAATGAGAGAGTTAGGGCTGTTTAGTTTGAGGAAGAGGAGGCTAAGGGAGACCTCATCACTCNATAGTCTAACCTGAACACAGGAGCCTCATGTGAAAGATCCTCATAACACCCATGTCAATCTGTTCATGTTTCATGGTGAAGTAGAACCCTGACTCTGAGAAATCCAAAGACTTGTAATGAGCAATGACAGGTGCTTAATGAAATAGATTTTGCAGATTTCTCTCTTTTAAAAGACTTTGAAATAACTTGAATAGGAGAATGAGAGAGTTAGGGCTGTTTAGTTTGAGGAAGAGGAGGCTAAGGGAGACCTCATCACTCTCTACAACTATGTGAAAGGACATTGTAGAGATGTTGGGGCTGGTCTCTCCTCACAGGTAATTAGCGACAGAACCAAAGGGAATGTCTTCAAGCTTCAAGAGGGTAGATTTAGAGTGGACATCAGGAGAAAAGTCTTCATGGAGTAAATGGTCAGGCACTGGAAAGGGCTGCCCAGGGTGGTGGCTGAGTCCGTATCCCTGGATATGTTTAAAAGTCACTTAGATCTAGTGCTGGAGGACAGGGTTTAGGGCTGAACTTGCAGAGTAGGGTTGATGGTTGGTCTCGATGGTCAGGTCTTTTCCATCCTGAATGTTTCCATGATCACTTGTATGTAAACCTCAGGCTGCTGCATGTCAGGTGTTGCATCAGCATTCAGAAGGTAAAACAGCAGGCTTGAGCAGCTAACAAATTCACTGTTTCCATGCAAACATGTTGATATATTTAGTAGCATTTATTTGCATGTGGAAACAGCCTTTAAATGCTGCTGCTTATCTGGTCTTTAGCCCTGTAGCGTTCATCGCAGAGATGCTGTTAGCCGAGTTGTGTTATTTAATCTGGTGTTCAAAAGAAAATGTCAACCAGACCAGCTATGAAAATTAAACTATTCCAGTGCCTTCAGGACTTTCTTCCATCAGCTTCTAATGAAAACAAACAGAGATTTTTCTGTTCCTGTTTCTCTTTGTGTGTGCTACTGCATCTGCTTTTCCTTAGTCCTTTCCAGTGTCTATCATTGCTCTTGCATTCTGTTGCATTTCATTTCTCCATCTCTTTAAGCACTTCAGTCCTTCAGATCCACTGAGTTCTCAGTGATCTGGTTTTCCAGATCAGCCAAATACTTGGCACTGTTGGGATCTCCTGTCATTTTGCCTGCAAGCAGCCCTCTCCTTGGTGTCCCCTGGGTACCCTGTACTGTGCTCCCAGCATCGTTCCCTTGAAAACAAGGGTTACGTTGCCTTCCTGCAGCCTGTCTTCTTGTCCCTTGAGAACCTGGAAGGACTGGCAATCAGCAATTAATGAATATCTCTGTCTGGATGCACATGTAGCTCCTGCAATGACAAGCAGAGGGTTGTTGTGTTGTGTGCCAGTTGAAATTTACCAACTATTAGTAATGTTGGAGCTAGGCTGGGCTTTTTGTGCTCTTTATACAGCTGGCTGGCCCTTCAAATGAACCTGCAGTTCCTGAGAATCCCTGATGATCTGTGTTAGTTGAAGATATGGAGTGTTCCACATAAAGCCACTTAAGGTGGGCGTCAAACCCAATGCGAGCTAGTGCCTCGAGAGTGGAACTGAGCAGAGGAGGGCATGTGACACGTTCACTGGAGAGCTGAGTATCCCAGACTGGAGCATCCACAGCAGGCTGGCATGCGGATGGGAGGTGGGTACGGGGCTGACATGCGAAGGGGAGGCAGGTATGGGGCCAGCTTGCTCAGAAACCTCTTTCAAGACCTTCCAAGCTCTTGTTATGCATCAGATGCATAACACAAACATTTGCTGATTTTTAGTGTCACACAGGCCTCGTGGCATTGTAGTTGCTGCTGCTCAAAAACAGTACGGTGGAACCTGTTCCTGGCTGGCTTTAATTGCTTCAAGTGGAGGAGCTTATTAAATGAGGTATTTTTTTTCATTGCCAACCTGTGCTGTAGCAGAGTATTTTATTCCATTCCCACCACAAGTGCTTGAACAGGTATCCTGGGGAGAGAGGCTGCTCCTCCTCTCGAGCGCTGTTGTAGAGGCATGTTAATGAAGAGTAGGGATTTCGTTAGCCTCTCGCGCAGCAGACTGTCACTTAAAACCCAGAAAAATTGACCATTGGAATATTTTGTGAAAAGAAAACGTAGAAGATGTACAAGAATGAACTGAGCCTTCATTAAGCATGAGTGAACGTTAGCAGTGAGTGAATATTCCTGGCAGGCCATTCTCTGTTATTCTTTGGCTGGTCTAAATGTGAGCAATCCCAGTGAAGAGCCTTCTGTGCTTTGCCTGGGGACCTAAACACCAGCCTGTGTCTCTCTAAAGGCAACGGTGGGGGCTGGATTTCATCTACGAACAAGCTCTTGTTTATTAATGAGGATTTTGTCCTTCATGTTTGGACATTGATGTTGGAGCGATCATTTGTGGAATCGTCAGCTCGTTGCTCCCTCGTTTGCATTGCATTTGTAGACAGGTTAGCAGTGGGGACAACCATCTATCAAGTGTCTTTGATGAGAAGTGCCCCACGAGGGAAAAATCTAGTGTCTTATTAGCACTCCAGAATACTTGCTATTAAGAAGGCTGCATCATTTTTTGGTCTGGAGCGTCTTCCTTATGAGGAGAGGCTGGCAGAGCTGGGGCTGTTTGGTTTGGAGAGGAGGAGACCTTGGGGAATCTCATAGATGCTTAGAAGTGTCTAAAGGGTGAGTGTCAGGATGATGGGACCAGGCTGTTCTCAGTGGTGCCCAGCTACAGGACAAGGGGCAGTGATCAGGAGGTCCCTTCCAACCCTGAGTGATTCTGATTCCATAACTTCTCCAGTGAAGTGATCCTGCTGTGGCAGGGGGATTGGACTAGATGATCATTTGGGGTCCCTTCTAATCCCTAATGATTCTATGATTCTAGGTTCCACCTAAACGTCAGGAAAAACAGAGAATAACAGAACCCTTTGCTCAGGCTGCCCGGAGAGGTTGTGAAATCTTCGCTCTGGAGAGAACCCAAACCTGGACTCTTCCTGTGGGATCTGCTCTAGGAAAACCTGCTCTAGCAGGGGTGTTTGTTGGCCTAGATGAGCTCCAGATGCCCCTTCCAACCCCCACCATTCTATTATTCTTTCAATAGAATTGCTTAAGTTTTACACTGTGTTTAAGGTGTAACCCTGCCTATTTGATCAGAGAATCACAGAATATTAGTGAGACAGTGTTCCTCTAGCTGGTTACACTGCTGACGCGCGCCCACTGGCCGTGCTGTTGATGTGTCACCAGTGACTTGCAGTGCAAAATCAACAGTCTTCCATACAACTCTTCTTTAAGTGCAGTTTGTGTGTGTTCTTTGGCAGCAGCCAGAGTACTGGTTACCCAGGCTTGAAAAATAGTATTGGAGGAACTGTTGGAACGGGGCAGAATTCAGGCTGGTCCTTGGTCCAGAGCTCCAGCCAGACTCCACACGAGCCATTCTGTATCTCAGGGCAGGTTCAGATCACTTACCTTCCTCTCCCCTAGTTTGGCTTTGTGTGCTTTCACCCGAGACTAAAATAAAATGCCCCGAGTTCCAATAAGATACATGTAGGGCCTTTTCTGAGACTCAGTAGAACAAGAATAGTTGGGAGTGTGTTTTGGGCACTTATCCAAGCCTGAACAAATCTCCACATAGTCTGAGGCACAAGTACTGAATTGCTGTTACAGAAACTGCTTTCCGAGTCAAAAAAGAAAACAGCCAGCAAGTGCGATAGGCAGAGTAAAACAATTCTGCCTTTCCCAGCTGAATACGAAATAAGTAGATTCAAGCCTCTGGTCTTTTTCCTTTCCACTTCTCCCTTGACAGCTGTATTTGCAGGGCGGTGCATTTTAACTGAACTTGGGGGGGAAAGAAAGGTAAAAACTTTGGATCATTCCAGACAACCCACGCCACAGTGGGGACAGAGAATGGAGCTTAAGTTGTTGTTCAAAGTCATTCACAGAGTGATTTCTACAGCTCAGTTCGTGGTGGTGTATGGAGGAGTGTCCCGGTTAATCCCTTTTCTTCAAGGCTCTGTGTGTGTGGTCCTTGCTAGTGTGGTGGTCATGGCTTTGGGTCATCTCCTCCTCTTAGTAAGGGCTCTTAGCTGTGGCTGGCACTGGAGCAGAGAGGAAAGGAGGTTCCCTGTTTGTTCAGCCTCTGTTTTATGTCCTTTCGCATTAACGTAACAACGGGCTGCACCTTCACTCTGTAGTGTTAAATGTGCAGTGTTAGTGCTGAAGACACAATGTGGTGGGTTCAAGACCACAAGTAAACAGAAAGAAAAGCAGCTAGGGCTCGATGAGACCTCTGATGGAATTTACCAGACAATGGGTGGCTTAGGGAAAACGAAAGATGTTTGTTAAATGTATAACTATATACAGAAAGAAGAAAAAGGTTGAGCAAGTCAGGCTATACAAACCAGAAACTCCATCAAAATGCCATCACGTAGTCTGAGAAAAATACAGTGGGAGACTACTACCATCACAGAACATCAGAGGTTGGAAGGGACCTCGAAAGATCATCCAGTCCAATCTCCCTGACACAGCAGGATCACCCAGACCAAGTTGCACAGGAACAGTTCCAGGTGGGTTTTAAGCATCTCCAGAGGAGGAGACTCCACAACCCCCCTGGGCAGCCCCTTCCAGTGCTCCGTCACCCTCCCCTGAGGGATTCAAACGGTCTTGGCTGTCCCCGTGCTCTCCCTGTGGGTGCTGAAGGACAGTTCTCCAAACACGCTGCTCACTAGTAAAGAGCACTTCTCTGTTACCGACCTGCTGAACCTCCAAGTAATCGTTACCCACCTCTTGGCACTCTCACTTCATGATGGATGCATGACATGACATTAGTGCAGCTTCTGTCCCCTATCTCGATTGCTTAAAGCAACTATTGGATGAAAACTGTTTAAAATACCCCCTAGAAATTCTTCCTCTGCAAATCCAGAAGAGTAATTTGACTGAAATCTTCAGCAAATCAGTGAATCACTGTCCAACCCTTTACTAAATGAGAAAGGACCTTTGTATCAAGATCTATCTTTAAATAATGAGTCTTCATGAAAGGTTGGGTTCTCTGGTTTGTTTTGGCTTTTTGTTTTATTATGAATGAGTGTTGCTTAGAGAGACTTTCTTACCACACCGGTGCTGGTAGAGCTCCTTTGTGGCCTAGATGTAACCAGCTCTCAAGCTATGTCACCCACAAGTGTGATGACCATGAGCCAGCAATGTGCTCTTATGGCCAAGAGGGCCAACAGCATCTTGGGGTGGTTAGCAGATCGAGAGGTGTTCTTCTCCCCCTCTGCTCTGCCCTGGTGAGTCCACATCAGGAGTATTGTGTCCAGTTCTGGGTCCCTCGGTTCAAGAAGGACATAAAGCTGCTGGAGAAAGTCCAGTGTAGAGCAGCGAGGATGATGAAGGAAGTGGAGCATCTCCTTTACGAAAAAAGGCTGAAGGAGCTGTGTCTCTTTAGCTTGGAGAAGAGGAGACTGAGGGGTGACCTCATTCATGTTTATAAGTGTGTGAAGGGTGGGCGTCAGCAGGATGGAGCCAGGCTCTTCTTGATGTCATCTAGTGATAGGACAAGGGGCAATGGGTGAGAGCTGGAACAGAGGAGGTTCCACATCAATATGAGAAGGAACTTCTTCCCAGTGAGGGTGATAGAGCACTGGAAGGGGCTGCCCAGGGGGGTTGTGGAGTCTTCTTCTCTGGAGACGTTTCAAACCCACCTGGATATGTTCTGTATGACTTGGTCTGGGTGATCCTGCTGTGTCAAGGGGATTGGACTGGATGATTTTTAGAGGTCCCTTCCAATCCCTAATGTTCTGTGATTCTGTGACTCAGAAAGTCCTGAGTGCCAGGTGTTAGTTCTAGTGGACTATCGCATAGAAAAGATATTTTTAATATTATTTTGTCTTTTGCTTTTTTTCCTGTCATAAGGATAATATTTTTCTTTTTCCTTTGGAAGAAACTTCCACTGATCTAAACCTTTGTGAAGTTTCTCTGACTTTTGAGCTTTGTAGCCCTGGGCACGTGCTCCACACTAGATTAAGTTTAGTGCAGCTGTGTTCCATGATGCAAAACTTCTTCAGATTTTTGCATCTTAAAAGAATTATTGAGTTTCCATCTCAAGACCCTGTTTTTGGTTCTGTTGCTGTTTTTTACCTTTGTTAGAAACACTTGTACTGCAATTGGATTACGAGTGTAAATGGCAACCAGCTGAGAAATCATTTCAGCCTTTCGAGTGCTTTGAAAGGAAATCTTTCATGGCTCCTCGCATCCCACGCGGCACATAAATTGTGATGCAGCCTGCTGCAAGTCACATGTGATAATGGCCTCTGATCTGCAGTGGCTTAAGAATACAGGGAGGATTCACGGGCAGCACAGAGGGGTTTGAGAGCAAACCATCCTCTCTGTGTGTTCTTAAAGTTCTAGTTGCAGTGCAGTGGCTCAAATACCACACCTGCCGGGGCGTGAGAATCTGTAAGTCCCAGTCACACTCTTATTACCACAGGACAAGCCAGGGATGTACCTGAACTCAGCAGAAGTAGAGTGAACTTGCTGCACATTCTGGACCTGCTCCTCCACGTGTTAACTTTAGTTCTTCAAATAACTTTATGTTTTTTATGCTGATGATGCTGTTTTCAGGATGGCCATAAATCATTGTTTTATGCTGATGACACTGCATTTCTCAGTCACCATTAATCATCCCTAATGCTTGGGAAGGAAATGTTAATGAAGAATGCAATTTAATAAACGTCACCCAGTGGGTGGGCTAAGAAGGTGGATTAACTGCAAACCTTATTACAAATGGGGCCAAAAGAAAGCAGTGACCCAGGAAGGGACTTGTGGGGCTGGTTTGATAGCTACGGCGAGGATGTGAAGAGTGGCCAGCAGAGCAGTGAAGGGTTTTGCAGTGTGAAGGGAAGGCTGGGGCAGCCTGGCAGAGTTGGGATGATCTTGCGTTAGAAAAACAAGAGTATATCACAGAGTCATTACGTCTGGAAGAGACCTCCAAGATCACAAAGTTCAGCCATCAACCCATCCCCTCCCTGCCCACTAAACCATGCTTCCAAGTGCCAGATCTACATGTTTACTGAACACCTCCAGGGCTGGTGACTCTAACACCTCCTTGGGCAGCCTGTTCCAATTTTTAACTACTCTTTTGGAGAAGACATTTTTCTTAATGTCCAACCTAAACCTCCCCTGCGCAACTTGAGGCCATTTCTTCTCATCCTATCACTAGTGGCTGGGAAGAGAAGGCCGACTCCCATCTCTCTACAACCTTCTTTCAGGTACCTGTAAAGGGCAATCATGTCTCCCCTCAACTGCCTTTTCTCCAGACTAAACAACCCCAGCTCCCTCAGCCACTCCTCATCAGGCCTGTCCTCCAGGCCCTTCTTTAAGGACACGTTCTAGCACCTTGTAGTGTGTGTGTTCTTCTTGCATCGAGGTGCCCAAAACTGAACGCGGTGTTCCAGGTGAGGCCTCACAAGTGCCACGTGCAGAACCTCTTTATGAGTGTGATCAACAGCTTTCTGTGGATCGTATTAAATACTTTGCCATGCTCAGAGCTTTCTGTCGAGGTCCCAGTGCTGCAGAGAGATGTAGTTTCTGCTTTGGCACTGCTGCATTAATCTTGTTGAAGCCGTGGCAGAAATAGTAACTGGAATTTAACTTCTCTCCCCCTAGGGTCCCCTCTGCTCTTTGGAATCCCAGGATACCCTCTGATATTTCCCTTGTCTGAGCAGAGAGCGATCAGCTCTTGCGAATCGGGGCGAGGGACGTGAGTCGAGTGGCACCAGAGGCTGACAAAACAAACGCCTCAAGCCACGGCTGTTCCTGGGAGAGTGGTCCAACCCTTAACGCACCCACCTCTTCAGTCGGTTCCTATGCCTGTGCCACAGGCTCTAAAGAGCGGGTCTGTTGCCTGTCCTTTTCAGAGGTGGCTTGTGTACCTTGCCAGTTTCCCAGAAGGCACAGACTTCCTTTGTCTTTGTTTTTAATTTTTCATTTTTGCCCCATTTTGATTATGGCCTATTATGTGGGGTCAGTGCTCAGTCAACTGTTAAATAAATTGCAAATTCCACAAAACACAGCCAGCAGAGTCATTACTAACTGTAATGCTGAAACTTCAAGCAAAATTACATCTGGCTACACTGCTTTTCAGATGCATAAATTATACAGCCTCCTGATTATCTTAAGGAAAATTCAGCCATTAAACTTATTTTATGGGCACAAAACAAGGGAAACTGCCAAAAAGAATCTGTGCATCCTAAAAGTCACGAGAAGAAAAATAATTGGCAAACCTTTTCCGCCTGCAGTTTTATAGAATGTTCTCTCTCCCTCCTGATGTTCAGTCGGGCTCCACCACTGGCACAGATACAATCATCCAGTGGCAGAAGTGGGGAGGGGGAACAGCAGCCGGTGTAGCTTTGCAACAGCGGGTGAGTTAAACGTCTCGAATCTGACCCCAGACAGCATGGATCTTCACTCGGGGACCTAGAAGGGAGAAAACCCTTAATTCAAGAGAACAAAAGAAGGATGTGGAGTTGTGGGCTGGGCGCTGTGCTCCAGACCTCCTGAAAGCTTCAGCTGCCATGGTGCAGGCGCGTGCATGGAGGTCACCAATGGACCAGCATCCTGTCTGGCTGGGGAGGGGCTTTTTAGGATGTCAGGTAGTGACAGGACTGGGGGAATGGAGCAAAGCTGGAGATGGGTAGATTTAGAGTGGATGTGAGGAGGAAGTTCTTTGCCGTTAGAGTGGTGACAGCCTGGAATGGGTTGCCCAGGAAGGTGGTGGAAGCCCCATCCTTGGACGTGTTTAAAGCCAGGCTGGATGAGGCTCTGGCCAGCCTGATCTGGGGTGGAGTGTCCCTGCCCATGGCAGGGGAGTTGGAACTGGATGATCCTGTGGTCCCTTCTAACCCAGACTGACTGTATGACTTGGTCTGGGGATTGGACTAGGTGGTTTTTCGAGGTCCCTTCCAATCCTTAATGATTCTATGATTCTATGTTCAGGCTGGAGAAGAATGAAGAGTGGTGTGGCTTGATGGCACAACAGCTCCAGTAGCACAGAGGTTCCTAACCACACCTGTCCCCATAGCCCCTCAAACAGGGCAGGAGTGGCATTGCTTCTTTCCTTGTTCTCCCACCCCCAAGTTCACGTCATATTGCCAGTGTTAAATTCAGAGCTACCTCTGAAGGAGGAGTGAGCCCAGTGCTTAAAGCAGCCCTGTCACCACCATCGCTGAGTCGTCCCAATATGTTTGAAGCCATTCATGTATTTGACAAGTAATTGCCAAAGTAGGTTACATGTCACTGACCTTTATCAAAGTTCCAAGCCTCGTCTCGCAGTTCCCTCCTGCAAAGACATTCAGGGAAGATAATTGCTCCCTAAACTAATTGCCTGCTCTGTTCTGCGCTCGTGCACGGCGCAGGGAAACTAACCCCTGCTTCAGCATCTCGGGCTGCGAGCAAGGAGGTACCCAGGGCTCCTTTTTCATCTCCTTTCCTCCTTGTAACGAGAATTATGATTCAGTGTGCCTTCTTGTTTTCATTATGGAGTATTTCTATGCAGATCTTACAGAGGAAATAATCACTTTCTAATTAATTCACTTTATAATTGTTCTATTAGGTATTAATGTGAGTAGCAGGGGTAGTGGAGAGTGCCCGTGAGTTTGCGTGGAAGTACTGCCTTACTGTTACTAATGGTGTGGAACCTAGATCTTACTTCTTCCTCACTGATTAATCACAACTGTTCAGTATTTCAATCTAAATCAGTCTGTGAATCACAAAGACACCAAGACTAATGTTGTTTTAACACAGCTCCTCTTTCTAGTTCAACCGTACGGTAGATTCCAACTGTTCACTCAGAATCATCAACGTTTTTATCCAAGCAAGGAGCTACTCGTTTGTTCAGGTATATTGACAGCTATTAGACATGAGCACAGTTATTGATGGTACTGAAAGGATACCGCCAGTGATAGGAGCCAGCAGTGTGCTCAGGTGGCCAAGAAGGCCAGTGGCATCCTGGCTTGTATTAGACACAGTGCGGCCAGCAGGAGTAGGGAAGTGATTGTTCCCCTGGCTGTCCTGGGCACTGGTGAGGGCCCATCTTTAATAATACTGTGTTCAGTGATGGGCCCCTCACCACATGAAGGACACTGAAGTGCTGGAGCAGGTCCAGAGAAGAGCAGTGAGGCTCATGACGGGTCTGGAGCACAAGTCCTGTGAGAAGCAGTTGAGGGAACTGGAGGTGTTGAGCTTGGCGAAAAGCAGGCTGAGGGGAGACCTTTTTGTCCTCTGTGTTTGCCTGACAGGAGGTTGGAGTTAGGAGGGGCTCAGCCTCTTCTGGACAGCCTGTTCCAGTGCTCTGTCACCCTCACTGGGAAGAAGATCCTTCTCACATTCATATGGAACCTTCTATGTTCCTTCTCTGGAACAGGCTGCCCAGGGGGTTGTGGAGTCTCCTTCTCTGGAGACATTAAAACCTGCCTGGATGTGTTCCTGTGTGTCTTAGTCTAGGTGATCCTGCTGCAGGGGGATTGGACTGGATGATCTTTCAGGGTCCCTTCCAATCCCTGATGTTCTGTGATTCTGTGCTTTTTCTGAAAAATGACCTCTTGATTTCTTCTCCATTCTAGGGAGATGTCTAGGAAGGTTTATGTTAAAAAATCTTGGGTTTTGGCAGGAAAAGGGGGAGAACACTAGTATCTTAATATAAATATGCTGCAGGACGAACTTCTGCAAGAGCATGTTCCATCCCTGGCGGGGGGAGAACGTCCCATTTACATCCATCCGAAGAATTCCACAAAGATTCTGACTGCCCTGGTGTCTTGCACTGCTGTACCTGCCGCCTTGGCTACTTTGGAGATACCACAAGTCGTAAAGTTACCCTGTGTGAATGTGGCTTGCAATGTATTTTATTAAAAAAGCAGCACTTAGAAGCAGGGAAGCTATTTAGAAGCACAAGTGCGTGTTTTAAAAGCAGTTAAAATGCATAAATATCTTCGGTGCATTCACTGGAACTTCTTGTCTTCATTTTTGGTGACTTCTAGCAGAAGTTTAAAGGGAAATTGGAAAACAAAAATTCTCTGTGGAGTGATTAAAAAAAATTAGTGGAAATTCTGTAAGTAATGAATTATAATAAATCAGATTTTATACTCCCCCTTCTGGTTGTGCTCTCAAGGAGTGTTTGCGCACAGGAGGCAGGATCAGGGTTGTCTATTTATTATTTGAAGAGTTTTAACGTGTATTTCTGCCTGTGAAATGTGCTGGCCAGGGAGCACATAATTCCTTCTGTTCAGATGCAGTGTGGATATGATTTTAAATAACAACAAAGTTAGTGTTGTGGTGCTTGTCATTTCAAGCAGCTTAAAAAGAGAGCAGTTTGTGTTTGCTTGAGACCACAGGCCAACTGTCCTCACACGGGGCAACACCTCACTGCTCCAGCCTTCCTCCCAAGATCAGTGATTGTACTGCAGACACAGAACAAGTCAGTTCAAGAACAAAGCCGTGAGGCCAGTACGCTGACGGGGAGTGAAGGTGGACTAGCTGTGTGAGGGCGCTGAGCAACGCAAACAGAGATGAGTTGTTTCACAATAAGCTAATTTTATAATGGAGTTTGTCATCAAATGATGGCTCCACAAGAAATGCACCCAACTCCGCCAGTATCGCGCACGCTGCGATACTCTAAAATAACTTTGGTTCTGGGTAAACCAGATTAAGTTTTCCATCTGTGTACGTAGAGGCGTTCAGACACCAGTGAGGGATTTCAGTGTGAAGCCTTGGCTGAAGGTGGGTTTTTGGGGGGCTGCAGGCTTGCACCTCCTTGCTAGCTAGGTAGTGGGCATGCGAAGAACCCTTCTTGGCACAAGTCCTTGCTGGTGTGATAATGGCCTTGTGCCAGCTGTGCCAGCTGTGGATCAGGCCCACCAAAACCTGCTTTAATTGGGACTTGCATTCATTAGTAGTCTGCTACTTAATTCATTAGGAAAAGTGCCCTTGCTTCAGAACTGCTCGAGATGCCTACTGTGTTCCAAGAGACATCATCTGCTTTGGTTATGCAGCGTGGCAGCTCGGGTACCTGGTTGCTTTCCCAGACAGTGATGTTTTCCTAATTAAATCAGACTTGAGCATTTCAAATTGGTGCAAAACACACAGTAAGAGATTGTGTGTGAGCGGTCCAAGACTGGCAAGGGCTGCACTGGGAGAGTCAGAAGAACCTGAGATTGCCACCTGTGACTGTGTCCTGCTACCAGAGTCTGCTCTGCAAACGGTTGTAACACAGTTCTGTGAGACTTTTTATTCTGTAAATAACTTTTGTTCTTAAATGAGAGTTGACTTTCCTTCCCGCAGTGCTGCTGTAAATGAGGCACGGTAGCATCACCTCCTCAAATTTGAGTACCGAGAAGGAAACACTGAATGACTCATAAAAGCATCCTAAAGCTGCTTAGCCAGGAGAAAGGAGTGGGGAAGGAAACTGCTGTGCTAAAGAATAGAACCCGTGTGTTCAGAAATAGGAATAAGAGGTATTTTGGGGCAGCAGCATTACTTTTGTGGGTTTTTTTCCAAATTAAAAATAAGTGGAGATGGCAGATGAAATCTGCAAGTGCCATCAGACTGTGGCGGTGTGTTAAATGTAAAGAAGGTGGAGAGCTTCCAGCTAACCCAGTCAGACTATCAGGGGAAGTAAATTATTGGACAACAGTATCACTTAGGAGGAGAAGGAGGAGATGAACGCCACCGATGTGCGGGAGATGTGACATTGTGAAAAGGGCAGCTATAAACCACAGAGGTGTAGGAAGGGCAGGTGGTGTTCCAGGTAAAAGTATGAAACAGGGAAAACCCGCCTGGATGTGTTCCTGTGCCACTTGGTCCAGGTGATCCTGCTGTGTCGGGGGGATTGGACTGGATGATCTTCCGAGGCCCCTTCCAATCCCTAATGATTCTGTGATTTCGTACCCCTGTAATCCTTTAAAAATATGTCTAAGTTGTGCTTGAGTCAGAAGGTCGAGCCATTTTCACCTGTATAGAAATCTGTTGATTAGTGCCTAACTGCTCAGACTCCATGGCTGTCACTGCCTATTGGACATAATTTTCCCAGACACACAGCTCGCCTGAGGCGGTGAAGGTAGGAGCTCTGTGTCAGAAAGACTTTGACAAAAGATATATAGCTTTTAATTTGCCCAAGGAACACAGGGAGCAGATTTATGACCTAAAAGACAAGCCTGAGAATTGGCTGTATACTTTCAGCTAATGGGCACAGAAATGAGGAAACTCAAGAGTGGCTCCTTCACGCGCAGGCTGCCTTCTTTGCATGTTGGATAAACAGCCCAGAAAAATTTACAGGGCTGTAGTTTAAACAAAAATAAGGTAAGAGCTAGCGCGGTGAATGCATCCTGCGTCTTCTACCTCTTCTTGAGCTTACCCTGCCCTATAAACTTAATTAATTGATGGCTTTCCATGTGACTCGGGCTCGATTATTAGTGTTTTTGAAGACAGATTTATGTGAAGATGCATTTTGTTACCGTCTGATTTTCATTAAGGGCCTTTGCAGACATTACAGAGTCTCAGAAACTCGTGGAACTCACAAATAGTTAGGATCTGTTCCACAGGTAGTATAAAATCCTGTCAACTTTCTCTGAATGAAGTTGCACTGATTTATGTTGGCTGAGGGTTTGGCCTGCAGAATTGATCTGGGATTGTAGGAGCGAAGCTCTGGCAGCGTCCTCTGTTCTCAACTCCTTTGACAAAGACAGCTCTGGAACAGCATTCTGATTTTGTAGATTTATCCTTTGTCTTGGCTGTCAGCAGACACAGCAGTTTAAGATCAGAGGGGAAGAGGTTTGAAGATTAAACGTCTTTTGAACAGGAAATGTCCCGCAGCCCCATAAATTCCAGCAGAGATCACTAAGTGGAGAGGGCAATCATCAGCCCACTCGTTTTAACACTGCCTGGATCAAAAACCGTCTCAGAGGTGCTGGTCACTCTGTACACTGGCTCTAAGCCGTAGCCAAGGTGCGCTGTCAGACATCCCATGCAGGGGTCCTCTGATCATCAGTACCATCACGTCTCCGGAAGCCACTACTGGGAACAGCCTTCCTGAGGCCCCAAACTCCTTCTCTAACCTGGCCACAAGTAGGGCTGACCCCACAGTTTGGCTGTGGCCTGGAGGTAGCTCCTAGGTGACACACAGCTCCCATGAGGCTGCAGAAGCCTTGCGGTGGTACGGACTTCATCACTACTCTTAGATAAAGGGGTGCAAGGAAGTCGGCTGAATCCTGTGGCTGGAGCCAGGAGAGTATGAGAGTGAGACACTCGGAGTCCTTTGTCCCGTGCCACCACAGAGCAGTCTGATCATTTCTGTTAAGACCACATTCTGTGCTCTTTGCAGTGAAAGACACCAGGGGATAGAGACTCTACCTGATCATAGGGAATTTCTAGAGGTTAATCGGCCCAACAAGTCAAAATTGTTCCGTTTTTCATCGCCTCCATGTTACGCTCTCTCCTGCTCAGGTGCCCTCTACCAACACTGCGACTGCTGGGCAGAAAAGAATTGCTGCCTCTGCTAGTGATGGGTGTTTCTTTGGAAGTAGTTCTAAGCAGTGATCACTTTGAGTGAACATCCGCAAAAGACAGAGGAGCAATGAGTTGCCTCGTACTTTTGTTCTCCAAAGAATTTAGCAACATGAAAACAATCTGCTAGAAAAACCCAGTCTGGCGGATCTGTTCCTGTGTGACTTGGTCTAGGTGGTCCTGCTGTGGCAGGGGATTGGACTAGATGATCTTTGGAGGTCCCCTCCAATCCCTAAAGTTCTGTGATTCTAAGCCCTATTTGTTCTTTTTTTTCTCCATGTGATAGTAGTGTTTGCGTGCTAATTGCATCTGACTTATCAAGGAAGAGATGGGTGTCTTTCCAACAAAAATTATTTGGGGAGGCAAACTTCCTTCTGCCTTAATTTTTCGCAGGTGAACAATCCACTTAAGCCTGCCTGCCACAGGATGGCATAAAGATGTTACCTGCAAATAAATGACTGCCTCGAGTAGCTCCTGCTGTATGTTTGCAAAATGCCACTTTCAGAAGGGCCGTGGGATTATTGACCTGAGAGAAATGGCTGGAGAGGATATAATTACGAATTCTATGAGAAGCCCTTGTCACAAGAAGATACAGATTGAAATGTTTCTATTGTCATCTTCTTTATTTCATGTTAGTAGAATCCACATGAAAAAGAATTGAGAGATCACAATGGTCGTGGAGTCTCCTTCTCTAGAGACATTTAAGACCCACCTGGATGTGTTCCTGTGCCACTTGGTCTAGGTGATCCTGCTGTGGCAGGGGCATTGGACTAGATGATCTTTCAAGGTCCCTTCCAATCCCTGATGTTCTGTGATCCTAGAGACACTGATTTCCTTTTTCTGATGAGAGTTTTCTAAGCTGCCTTTTAACACTAGAATTTTCTTTTTTGCTCTTGATTGTGGCAGTTTCTAAGCACTGGGCTCCTGATTTGGGTCCAGTGGTGATAGGGTCTGGTGAATAGAGGAGAAAGTTGTTTCTCTTGCAAAGACTTAGTAGACTAAGCACTCTACGTAGAACCATAGAATCATTAGGGATTGGAAGGGACCTTGAAAGATCATCTAGTCCAGTCCCCCTGCCACAGCAGGATCACCTAGAAAACTTGTCCTGAAGTTAAACTCCTCTCTGATTTAGTTCTTTCCAGCTAGTTCTACGTGCTGCATTTCACACATTGAACGACAGAAACAGACCTTTGTGTGTGGATAGAAAAACACCTATTCTGGCTTTTTGATGGTTATTGTGCGTCAGGACTCTCTCCCTGGTACCTGATTTAACTAATAACCCTGGGTTGGGCTGGGCAGTCTGGTTTAGTGAGAGGTGTATGGAACTAGGGTATGGAACTAGGTCTCTCTGAAGTCCCTTCTGACCCAAACTCTTTTGTGATTCTATGCTAATTTAATTAGTGGGTATGAAAGTTGTTCAGGGTCCCACAAAGAGGTTTTCCTGTGTTCCCATGTGTAACAGATCCTGCTGTGGAGACGCAGACAGATATTTATGCCAAGGAGTGATTGAATCAGCAAAAGATCTCTTCTGTGTGGGCAGAAACTGGGTGTCACAATCAAAAACAAAGAGGAAATCTTTTAGGTGGAACAGAATAACAGAAGGATGTCAAGATGACCTCAAACACACAATGAAGACATTTGTAGTTGCCTTTTGGTCTCTAATGACTAAAATAAGCACTAATCAAAGAAAGAGTTTAAGTACTGAGTAAAGCTAACATCTCAGTCTGAGAAAGAAATTCCTCCCTGTGAGAGTGCTGAGGCACTGGAACAGGCTGCCAAGGGAGGTTGGGTCCCTTCCAGCCTGAACCATTCTGTCATTCCTGCAGAGCTCAACGGCTCTTTCTGCCTGGCACACTGGCACTCCAAATTTATTCGTGGCTTTTGTTTTGTCTGTTTGCCACCGGTGTGGGCTCTGTAAATGCCACCTTTGCTTTGGCAACATACAGAGGGCTGCTACTTGGCGACTGGGACCTTAGTTGTTGAAGGAACTAAAGCTCGATAGGTAAGACCTCGGGTGGATTTTGCCATCTGTTGTGGAGCCACTTGTCGGCAGCAACCAGCACACAGAGCACAGGACTGCAGTCTGCTGGGAATGTGCCTGTCTCCAGCTAAGTTACAGTGCACATAGTGGGGCTTCTTCCTCAGAACCTGAGTGGCCAGCAGGCATTGTGGTCTGTAGGCTTGGAAGGAAGCTGGGCCTGTGCAGCCACATCCCTCTGGTCCCCACATAATCCCTCAACAAGCTGCCTCCAGAGAAGACTTCTCAGTGAGTGCCGCTCACCGTTCCCAGTGCCTGTGACTGCCTAGCTTTTCTGCTCCTTAATGAGCCCATTTGTTTCTTGTCCAAGAACTGGGGAAGAGGAGAACAGAGGGAACTTCTCCAGCTAAAAAGCATCAAACAGACCCTTAGAGGGGTTTATTTGGGGTAAAAGTTGCTTTTACTGCATTGCAGCCCTTGAGCTAACGTCCCTGTAGGTATGTGTGTATTTCCTCCCCTTTAGAAGAGGGGACATTTCTCTAGGGTTTATTTAAGAGCTCTCGAAATCCCTTAGGAAAATAAATGGGTGAATTCCAGCCCAGCAGGAGGGGAGTTTTCATTGGAACTGGCAGGTTCTAAACACAAAATACCCACCCCCTGCACGTGCGCGCGCACACACACAGCGTCTCTCTGTAGAGCCCAGGGTGTCGGGGTGGTGGAGGGGAAGAAAGATTTGCTTACCATTTATTTTTGTGTACATATCCTTCCCATTCATGAAAGGCTCGCCGGCCCCTTTGTGCCGTTATGTCTAGAAGCAAGAAGACATTTTTAATAGCCCTGTCGCTTTCCGACCAATCCAGCGACAGATACGAGTGAATAATATAAATTCTCTAGCCATTCCCTGGCATTTATTTCAATGTAAGTGTATTTTTTTTTCAAGCAGAAAACCCAATAGTAATTTATCAAGGGACAAATCATTTTTTCTTGGCAGTGGAGTCTGCAAAATCCCCATTTTTAAAGCACTAAATCTCCCTCCTTTGACAGGAGTAAGAAAGCATTAAAAGCTTTGATTTAGCTGGATCATACAAAATAGTTTCTCATAATTATCCTTTTGGATGATATATGCTTGTCTTTTTTCCCCTTCTTATTAAACCTGAGGTCTCCATTTTTCATGCGGCTGTATTACTGAATTAAATTGCCTTTTGTTGTATTAAAGTTAAGCGCTTCGCCGAAAGCTCGCCTTGTTCAGGGAAATAACATTTGCCCGACGTGTGCTCCCTGTTTTGCTGCCTAAATGTACCAGTTGCTCAGTTTGCTGAGCAGTTCGAGGTTGTCGTTTGTTTTAATAGGAATAATGAATCGGTGGAATTCAGCGGTGTATCTTGGGGAACGGCGTCTGAAAGGGGAAAAACCCACAAGCCCCCACAGCTCGTGAGGATTCCTTGCTTTTAATTGAAACGTGGATTGCAAACGTGACAGAAACAGCTTCTTGCACGTCCGGCTTTGCCGACTGCCCGTTTTCATTGCTGCGTGAAAGCGGGAGCCGAGTTAGCTGTGAGAGAATTCCAGGGGGAATAGTCATGTTCATTGACAACAGAAAAGGAGACAGTTCAGCCTGACACCCTTCCTGGACAGTCTAGGTCTGCACATTAAAAAAACTCTGCTGTGGAAGCCAGAGGCAGCTTTAGCCAGAGTTTTAATTCTGCTCCTGCAAGGAGAAAGCTAAAACCGTGTCGAACTACAACACGGGAAAATCTGTACCAAAAAATTAATGAGATGCTGCCCGTGATCGGCACCGCAAAATAAATGGGTCATTTAATCACAGAATCATAGGACATTAGGGATTGGAAGGGACCTCGAAAGGTCATCTAGTCCAATCCCCCTGCCACAGCAGGATCGCCTAGACCAAGTCGCACAGGAGCACGTCCAGGCGGGTTTGAAACGTCTCCAGAGAAGGAGACCATTCAAGATAATCTGTAAGGAACTTAATTCAGAGAAACTTGATTTTTGTGTTGTTCTTCCCAGTCCCTTTTGCCTGGGTGAGTGCTCACAGAGCTCAGGATGTGCGAAGCAGCCTCCCCAGCCACTGTCCCTTCTTGCTTGGGATGTTTCTGAACGTGCCCTTGGTCTGTCGCTGGGCAAGTCATGGCGTCAATGTATTGGAACTGGCCTTTGCTGGGATGTACACCAGCAGGACTGTCCAGCCATTGTAGGCACATTATGGTCTGTAAAGACATACATCATTCCCTCAAACACCAACCCCAAGTGTTCTGAAGTGCTCCAAATTCTACCAGCCTGTGGAATTGGAGGGGGTACTGCAGATGAGTGCAGCTTTATGGAAGGTATATCATGTCAGACTCATGCGGTGGGCTTCTGAAGAAATTCAAAATGCTCTTGATACAGACTGATATTATTGACATAGATCTACCTATGGGCGTGATCTCTGTGGCTTGGGATCCTAAAGTGGTGAAAGACCAAGGTGATTCAGCAGTAGGTCTACTGTTAGAGAGCTCATGCGCGCTCTGCATATCACTTGATCATGTGAAGGGCAGAACTGACTACATATAGAAAAGTAGGAGCAGAGCAATGAAAAGGATCAGGGATGTGGAAAAGAGAGTGCAGAAATCCATATGAAAACAGTGGACACTGGCTTATAAATGTACCTAGGGAAGTTTACTTTGGCTACAGCAAGGTGCCAATTGACTTACAGAGGTTATGGAACTTTTCCACTCTGAGGGTTTTTTAAACCACAGATACAGATTATTCCAACTTGGAATAAGGCAACTGGAATTAGGATGCTTTTGGAAATCAGGTACAACTCCTGTGATGCAAGGACTGGAGAAGGTGCACAAGAGGGAGGAATGAGGAAACCCAAGGGAAGGGGGTAACACACCGTATGGGCATGCAAGAAGGAGGAAGACACCAGCAAGAGGAGCTCAAAGGAGATTGTCAGAGAAAGCAGAAACTCAGAAGGTACAGGCAGCAGAGCTGGCTCATAGATTTACGATGGTATTAGTATTACTGAAGGGAATAAGGAAGACGTGACGTGACGGTGGCTGGGAAGGAGAAACAGAAGACTCTCCAGGAGTGCCTAAGGATTTGCAGTCTGTATGAACATGAGTTCTGGCTTGTTGAACTGGAGGTGGTGGTTGTGGTAGCCTCTGTCAGCCCTGAAAATTTATGAACATGTAATTTCCAAAATAACTTTGAAAATCTCTCCTAAAAGGCTCCACTTGCCGGATATGGTTTAGGGAGGAGCTTGTAAGGTCCTCCCTAAGATGGTTGGACTCAATGATTCCGGGCGTCTTTTCCAACCAGAGTGATTCTGCGATAATAAATTGAAAAGCTTTAGAGAGCTTGTTCTTCTTGGTCTTAGATTCCCATTCTTTCCTGCTTTTCATCCCAGCTCCACTGCTCCGTCAGATGCTGACATAGTGTCTCGTGTTGATAGTTTCAGGCACAACGTCGCTTTGTTGGTATTCCAGGCCTCGCATTTCACGTAGAGTATAATGTTGGCAATCATGAGGCTGAATCGCTGTCGGGCTTGCTGCCAGCACTGCCTGGCTATTTGATGCGATGGAGGTGTGCGCTCATTGCCGTGTGCTAGGGAATGCTGAAGCTTACTTGACAGACGTGTACATCGGTGCTTTTTCCTCCTGCCGAGACATAGGAGCATGTGGGCCATCCCAAGCCTCTCACAACATTTTTCTAGCTTCTTATTTTTCCCCCCTGCAAAAACTAGCTTGAATAATACCGAAACGGACTTTGCACTGCTCTAGACATATGCTTCTGTGCTAATGATCGCTTCTTGTTGCGAGATTAATCAAATATTAATAAACTAATAAGGAATGCCACGTCTACAGAGCTGTCAAGCCTGCTTCTGGATGAGCAGCACTTTTTTCATTGAGTTAGCTGAGCGTCTGCCTTATGGTCCAGGGCTGGTTATTAGGTTCTGAGTATTCTAAAGCATCAGCAGAAAGACAGGCATGAAAGCAGTCGCTTTCCTTATTGAAGTACCTGCTTGTCGTGATCTTAAAATAAAACCTTTTTTGCTGTTTAGGTTGGATTTGGGCTGAAATTTGCATCAAGCTTTCAGAGAGGAGACTCTAATGCGTTACCAAACAGCACAGGCACGATTGTGCTGTGTCAGTGCTCCAGCTGATCCCTGCTACCGAGCTCCTGAAGGTGTCTGTTCGTTATGCAGTCACCCACGTGTTTTGGATTTAGTTGTGTTAGGAAAAGTGCTTAATTATTAAATAGGGAAAAAAACCCTACCCACGTGGAAGCTGAAAAGCTCTGCTGGAGTATTTTTGTGGAGCTTCTCAATTGTCATTTAGGCAGTAAGGAACTGGGTGAAACCAGAGGGGGATGAGGCCGCCAGTTCATTGCGTACGTCGATAACCTGAGTAGTCAGCGTGCCAACGTGCTGTCTGTCAGTCGTGAAGCAAAATTACGTGGGATTTGTAAATTGTTGCTTTTAGTGGATGGCTGAGAAAGGTGTGGAAACAATCACAGGGCTTGCTACAGACAGATGAGAAAATGGAATGAGAAAACCCTTCCTGTGACACTTGCCATGGGCAATGCGCGCTGCTCTTTAACTAAGCATCTGCTAGTATCGGCCTTCAGACCTTGGGGAGTTTTTGCCACTATAGTGGCTTGTTTAGCCTTGAGCTTACTCGGAGACTATCTGCTCCATTAGGTTCTCTCGAGGGATGTATCTGGTCCATCCAAATAAACTTGAGAGCTCTCTAAGTAGAGGGAGAAGCAGAAAAACTGAGGAACCAAATGATTCCGGCAGTTAATGGCAAATTGCCTTATACAGACCTTCATCTGTGTCTCAAGACCTGGAGTGTTGGCTGCTCTAATGGACTGTCCTCTTGTTTCGGAGCACCAGAAGGAGCCACAGCTGCGCCTGACCCGGAGCGTGGTGCTCCTTGTCTTGGCGTGCTGCTTTGTGAGGTTTGTGGAAAGATGTGAGGGGAGATGAAAAATTCACCCAGGTCCACTCAAGTGATCAATGAGGAGACAGACATTCACTCTGCTGCTCCCGATTTGTCATTAACATGTTAATGAGGCTCTGACAGCCTCAGGTTACTGAGAATTCGTGTCCAGGGACTTGTTTCAGGTATCTTCTAATCATCCAAATGAATTGTTGCTATCTGACTCAGTAGTTAAGGAACCTGAAAGGAGTGGCAAACGGGTGGCAGGAAAGGCGATGGTGCATTATCCTGTGTAATGGGAAGATACTGACAGGCTCTGGGAAGGGTTGGGCAGAGGACTTTGCCTCTGCTATGGGCAGTTATTATAAAATAGATTCCCCAAACAGGGAAGAGTTGTGGTGTAAGTAGGGTGGCACTTTGCACATTCCTAGTGGCTGGTTCGTATGGTCCTTGCTGACACTTGACTGCATCTCTGAAAGCTGTTTTGTATGTGATGCTCAGACAGGTCGTGTCTGGCACTGATTCTTCTGCCCTTTTTGCAGACCCACTGGCCTGAAGACATCCTCTGTGCTAGCATTTCAGATTTTCAGAATTCAGATGGGAGCATTGGAATAGGGCAGTGATGGAAAGGGTGGATTTACGTGGTAGTGATGTTATTTGTTTGACCTAGCAGGCTGGTTGTATTGAGGTGCTTACAACTGCGAAACATCCCATGAGCCTGAAAAGGAAATCTGCTTTTGCTTGCTGCACCTTTAAGGGGTCAGCATGTTTACTGTTTTAAATCAAAACTCCTATTTTCCATAACTATTACTTTTCTTGATGTCTTTCCATTATAACACAAAACAAAAGGTGACTAAAACCCACCTCCCCAAAAAAAACCCCCTTCAGAGTAAACTGCATGAACACCTGGTCCTTAGGGACATGATTTAGTGGTGACCTGGCAGTGCTGGTTTAACAGCTGGACTTGATGTTCTTAATGGTCTCTTCCATCCAAAGAGGCTCTGTGCTTCCATGAATGACCTCTATAAATCCAGTAATGTTTATATTGCACATCTCAAGCTTGTGGTGAATAGAATAGTTGAGGAGTAGTTGAGGATGTCAGAGGAAGATTGAGGACTGACACACATGCTCTTGTTTTTAGTGGAGTGATGTGGGTCTGGGATGCATTAGAGGAATATGCAAATTGACTCAAATTCAGGCTTTTTAAAGGACAGGTAAGAGGGGACCAAAAGGCAATACAGAACACGGTAGAGCTACAAGGCAATGCAGATATTTATTGTCATGAAAGCAGTTTCTGGCTCCTTTGTATCCCATAGGTATAAGTTGAAGTCTTCATTGAATTGTGTCCTGGGATTTAAAGAGAAGCCACAAACGTTTCTCTTATTCACTGGCCCAGTAATTCAGATGGAAAAATCACTGCTTTTTCAGAGCTTGGCAGTCTTTTATCTAATTATTTAGGCAGCCCTTTTCTGTAACTAAGAAAGTTGTGCTGATAACAAACAGGCAGGTCAAGTTGTAACTGCAAGGGACATTAATAAAGTAGTTATTCACTCTGGTTGTTGTTTATGCTGATAGAGAGCCAAGCCTGGCTATAAGGAGCAGGTCTGAATGTTATTACCCTGTTCTAGAGACCCAGCAGCTCATTGCAGCGCCTGTCGTTGGGGCACAATGAGAAGGGGAATCCAGAAGGAGAACTTGCCAAGGAACTGTATGGGGTGCGAGGAGGAAGATACCATTTCCCCACAGGTTGCACCAGGAGCTGCACATTCTGTCAGTTGTTTTATTGATGCAGAATCACATAGCTGCAGTGAACACGATCATCTAGTTGTGTATGTCAGAGCCTCAGTCAATTCTAACAATAGCTGTCTGATCAGTACGAAGCTTCTTCAATACAGGGTACTTGTTCTTGGATGCCTTTTCAGGTAGAAGCTTCATGAGAGCTACTGGTATGTTGGTTTTTATTAACTGGTGGTTACACTACTGTCCTTGAGCCCTTTTGGTGAAGGCAGGCTTTATTTCCTGAGAGGCTGCCTGAACAGCAGCATCGTCCTTCTGGAGCACCGTCCTTCCTTCTGGAGATGTCTGAGGTGCTGGAGATCTAATGAATGATCTAGTGTGGCATAGTCTGAGGAGCTGTCATTACAGTCCAGGCAAACACAGTCACAGTTCAACTTGACTTCATTCACATCTTCATAGAAAGTCATTTCTAACATCTGCAGGTGAGGTAGCCAGAACCCAGCTCCTCTGGGCTGCATTGATACTAGTTTCAGAACAATTTAAGAATGCAGAAATCAAGAACAAGAAGCAAAAATTAACAGTAGCCAATTCACTGCCTTAGCACCTGCTTGTATTGTTGAATTTAAAAGCTCTGGCAGCTACAACTGGCTCCACCAAATGTTGAAAGAAGTTTTTAAGATACAAAAGTAAAGAGTGTGTCAGGTGATGTGAGGAACATTCATTTAAAAATAAAATCACCCTCTTGTCAAAACTGATAGAGAATGCAATAAGATATCAAGGACAAGACAGAAAAGACATTTTTAAACACAAATTTGTATGAAATAGGCTTATTTAAAAGAGATTTTCATGAGCATCATCTTCTTAGTTCTTACAAACATGCACAGGCTTGAGGCAACCAATTCTTCTTGTGTACATGTACTTTCACTGGTGACACTGAAGAACTGATTTTATTGTCATAGTTGTGGGGAAATTTCTCTTGGATGGCAACAACATCTGAGAGTCAACTAAACAGAAGATAAATAATATCAGCTGATGCTGAATACAAGTTGTCTTTACACCCACAGTGAAATCTCCTGTGTATGTACACGGATGCCTTGAAGGTGATCGAAGGGCTTGTGCATATTCAGAGACTCCCATCAAAGCCATTGGGATTTTGATCATATAAGTAATTAGACATGAAATGTTCATTAACAGAAAACAGGCTGCTGTCTGGACTTTACTTTCATGACACGTGCTTTTGGTGATTTCCTGCACATCCATGAACCACAGAATCACAGAAAGCATTGGGTTGGAAGGGAACTTCAGAGCTCACCTAGTTCAGCCTCCCTGCAGTGAGCAGGGACATCTTCAACTGGAACAGGTTTCTCAGAGCCTCATTCAGTCTGACCTTGAACGCCCCAAGGGATGGGGCATCTACCACTTCTCTGGGCAACCTGTTCTAGTGCTTCACCAATGGGACGTCTCTTCCCTTGCCTGCTGCTGGCCGGGCATAGCATGGGCGGCAGCACATGCTGCTTGGAGAGTGTCTCATTTCCAGCTGGGCTTTGGTTTGGAGAAATGATTAGCCTTTGGTCTGCAGTGTCATTGCCTAAAATATTGTACTAGGCTGGGTGGACATTTTTTCCTACATGTGGGCGTTTTTCCCCATTACAGTTAATAATACAACAGACATACCACAGAATCCCCGACTCATCTCTCTCCTCTCATAAATTTCCCATTATCCATCATCTTCCACATTACCACGGAGATGGAGATTCAGCCACTCGATTAGGCTACGACTGTAGCTGTTTGGCAAAGGGCTGTTCATGGGTAGTGAGCAGGTATTAGGTCCATCTAATTCCAGGGGAAAATCTGGCTATCAAAGAACACTTTTGCTGTCTGTCTGCAGAGTACGTGTCTGCTCGACTTTTTTAACAAGCAGTAACTGAAACCAGCAGCTAGAAAACTGCTAGGAACTGTTAAGAAAACTTTATAGTAGAAGCTTAATCCTCATTGGGGTTGACATTTCCAGTTAGTAAAATTTTCCTTGTGTTTATCCATCAGGTCTGACTGTTCACTTTTTTTTCTGCTTTTACTCTCTTCGCTAAGGGCACAGACTTCATTGCTTTTCAGAACTGCAGACCATGATGGGCAAAAGCTGCAGGGGGATCTGTGATTCAGCCATTTGAAATCAGAAATGACTCCAGGAGATTGTCAAGTGTTAGTGCCCTTCTAAACCAAGCCCATGAAGAGAATTTATTTAGAATTATATAAATGAGCAGAAATTTAAGCTGAAGCATTGTAGGCTTGTGACTAAATAGTCTTCTTCCTGGATCGTGTATTTGTTTCTCTTCTCAGACAGGATAAGAGAAGCACACACTGCACCTTATCAGATTCACCAGTATTCTGCTAAATGAAAGAGCTGCCTCCCATGTCTGAAATCAGGACAAGACAGCTGAAAAACTCCTAATGAAATTGAAAATTAAAAATCAGTTAAATTGTGTCCTTGAAGTCAAGTCACTAAATTCCATTGGGTAACAGCCTGAAAATAGAAAACTTTTCATGTGGATGATTCAGTTCGAAGATGAATACTCTTTCTCATCATTTGTCTCTCTTTTAGTTTCATAATGGTGTCAATGGAAGGGAGGGAGTTGGGATTTGACAGAAATACCTACGTTTAAATAATTTATGGTGAATTCTGATGTTAAAAGTAACTGTGGTAGTTTTGAGTTGTATGGTGGGATACTTCACCAAATCAAGAGTCTGTCTTTTCTGTATGAATACCTAGGCATTTCTGGACTACATTTAGCTCCCTTAACCCTAACTCTGTACATACAGTTATGAAATTGGCAATAAATCTAGATCTGATTTATTGTAAATCCAGTACAGTTGTAAGTTAGGGTAAGTGTGACCAGGACCCTCCCCAGATAGTCTTGTGAGGCTGTGCTGCAGTGTAAAAGGGCAGTTGGTGCCATTTGTGCAGTTCTAGGTTGTACTTTCTGTCTCTCCATGTTGTGCAGATATTGTGTCTGGGGGAGATCTGAAGTATAAACCAAAAATTTGCATGCAGATTAGCAGATGACCAGGTAAATGTAAGTTCTTTCGAATCCAGATGATTTTGAGCTGTTCTCTGCCTTCTGGTTTAATGGATGTCTATAACTACAAGTTATGGTTGTTTGTTCCACAGTATTGTACTTTATGGTGGAGGCACTTCTAGCCAGCAGCACTTAGACCAACATATATCTCTCAGAATCACCCTCCATGGGAGTGCAGGAGGGTCTCCTGGGGACAGTCTTCAGGCTTTGTGACATTCTAAGGTCCCCTAAGGACACTCGAGAATTTCTGTATCTCACCACATCTCCGTATTTTCTGTGTGAAGCTGGAAGCACACCAAGCTCCCCTGCGCCGTCGAATCTTTATGGGATAACCTTACAGTGTGTTGTCAGAATTTCCACTGAGTAGCAATAAATGGCGACGTGGAAAATTTAATTGCTCAGGATTAGTTGGGTTTGATTGCAAGAGCCAAGTTCAAAGCAGAAGGTGATGGAGTGCCTGGTTTGCTTACTTTTCTTATCTGTTTCGACCAGGGAGTAGAAATTTTATACACCTAACAAATGACCAAGGCTGAAATTATATTCTAGTGCTGCTCCGGGTACAATAGCTCGTATATTCCTATTGTTCAGCGATGCAAAATGTGCTCGTCCGGAGATTGCCTGTTCTGGAAATACAACTCTCTTCTTCTGTTCTTCAAGCTTTATCTTCAGAGAAACCCCCCCCCCCCCTTTTCAATGTGTGAATAAGGCCCCTAACTTCTTTTATAGCAAAAATAAATTTGTTCGGGTTGCCTTCTGTGCCTTTATTGTCAGCAAAGACTCGATCCCTTAAGGTGGGAGTCCAGTTTGTCTCCCGTTTTAGCAATGCCTGATACGAGGGGATGACAAATAATGAATGACCCCCCAACTAACACAAAGTCACTGTGGCCTTGGGATTTTGTGCATCCCGTAAAAATCTGCTTGCTGCTGTGTGTTTCAGAGATTTGGATAGATACTTCCTTGACAGCTACATGATACAGTAAAATGGAGAAGGTGTATTTGGCCAGCAGAACTTTCTCCAGATTATATATCTCAGCAGTCAATGTTGCAAGAGCGACGTAAAGGTAATTGATAGTTTAAGACCTTAACAAAATTCATCCTGTTGGGCTTTTTATAGAAGGCTGGGGAATCCAGCTGCTCTGCACCTTAGCTAGTCCTATAACATACTGTCACTATTCTTGCCTCTAGCAAAGGCAAGTTGAAAGAAAGGTAGATCATCCATCCAGCCCGCCGAACAGAAGAGAAATTGCAATGTGAATTTTGCCTCTTCAGTAGATCTGTCTTTCTTGTGAAACTAGGTTTTTTTTCTTTTGGCTTTTCTCTATTCCCTTCTTTACTCCAAAGGAAAGAAAATGCAGTAAAGGTAATGAAACAAAGGGAAAAAAAAAACCCCGACCCTCCTTCAGAACTCTCCCTGCTCTGCCACGTTAAAGCTGGGAAGCAATCGGTGCGTTGTGCATCTAGAAACGATGCAGAGTGTGATTGTTTGGGTTTTTTTACAGAGCTTTGCTATTTACAAGGAGTAAAGCCTGCATGAGTTATGGAAGTCATTTCCTCATGTATGGAAGGGAATTTTATCACATCTCTCTCCAACTTTATGTCTTCTACTTTATCACTAGAGTTTCTGCCGGCTTTTAGCCGCTGTCCCATTCTAATAAAGAAAGGAGAGAGGGCCTAACCCGGCTAATGCTTTAAGCCCGTATTCAATTTTAAGGCTGCTAAAGATTTGATGACAATGGTGGAGATGTTCATGCTCTCATAAAACGCCCTGTGCATGTGTTTAAAGACTCAGAAGGAATTTCCCAGAGGAGGTTACTGAAGTCTGGCACTAATTTAATATCAGCGCAAGCTTCTCGGGGGATTCAGAAACTTTGGTTCGGGTTAAATACAGCACGGCAGTCATTTGTGGTTTGGATTTGAGGATATGTCCTGAAAACATTAATTACTCATATTTAGAGGTGGTGCTGCAAGATCTAACTACTATCGTTAACACAGTTTGATGCACAAATTGGGCCAGTTTGTCAAACTGGTGAGTGTCATCTGTTGGATGCTTCAGGAGTTTGGTGGAATGAGGGATCTGTTTTGAAGTAAAGCAAACCTTTCTTGAAAGTCACAATGGTCTCTTAATTATTTTATGGCTTGATAAATCAATATTTTGGAGTATAAATTGTGTTTCCTTTGCTATTAATAGTAGTTTTTCCCTGTGTATAAATCAGAAGGTGCCTAGGATTTCTCAGCTTTGGAACACAGGAGGTTCCATATAAATATCAGAAGGCACTTCTTCCCAGTGAGGGTGACAGAGCACTGGAAGGGGCTGCCCGGGGAGGGCATGGAGTCTCCTTCTCTGGAGACATTTAAAACCTGCCTGGAATCACCACAGCTACTGCCTTAAAAAGGACACAGCACCCCTGCTGAGCCTGTCAAGTATGGAAGGACTTGCTGCAGGTGAAATCACCTCTTCCTTCAGGTGAGCCCAGCTCCCTAACACTGTGTCAGGGAGAAGAGACTATAAACTCAAAATGGGTCCTGTGGAGAAACCCCACACAGCTCATCTGTGCAGTTGCTCTCTTTGATGTCTCACTGGCAGGGATGTGCTTCCTGTAGTCCTTGTGTGCTGCCCCCAGGCACTGCCAAGGTCATCAAGCCCTGGCAGGGAGTTCCTGCTGACTGACCTTTTAGAATCACCCCTGGCTCTCGCTGTTCCCCACCACATGGTGGGCTGTGCAGGTGGGTTGTGCTCGGGGTCTGTCCTCTCACAGAGTGGTTTGGGTTGGAAGGGACCTCAGAGAACACCCAGTCCCAACCCCAAGCAATAGGCAGGGCCACCTCTCACCAGCACCAGGTTGCCCAGACCCCCATCCAACTTGGCCTTGAACACTGAACACCAGCAGCCACAACCTCCCTGGGCAACCTGTTCCAGAGTCTCTCCACCCTTGTACTGAAGAACTTCCTAAGATCTAGTCTAAACCTACTCTTCTTGAGTTTAAAACCATTTCCCCATGTCCTATCTCTAGATCCCCTTGGGAAAAGTCTCTCTACAGCCTTCAGGTACTGGAAGGCAGCTATAAGGGCAGCTGCAAGGTCCTGCTGGAGTCTCCTCTTCTCTAGGCTGAACAACCCCATCTCCTTCAACTGGCAATATTTGGCTTAAGAACTGTTTTCTCTGCTGCTGCGGAAGACTTTGTTTTTTCTAATTTATTTCAGCTTTTTTTCTTCTTGGCAATCTTTGGTGGGGCAAAGAGCTTTAGAAGGTCACACAGGATAAAATTTATAGCACAGCCACTGAGCCATTAGAGAATTAAATGAACCGCCTGCATGGCCAGGACAAGACCCGTGGTCTCTAGGCACAGAGGTGAATTTCACCTGTTCTGGGGGAAGATGGATTGCTCTAAAGGCTGCCCTGCTATCACTGAAGATTGGTTTTTTCACGCAGTACCGTCCTCCTGCATATTTTCAGCAGCTGAGGAGCAACATGTTTGCAGACAAACTGTAAAGATCAGTGTTTTTCCCTTCCCTCCAAGTCTTCCAGAGATCTGGGTTTGATCTCAGCAGGATTTTGAAAGCTTTGATGTTTTTAAGGTTTAATTTAGTCCAATGACAACATAGTTCTCCAAGGCAATTCACCTTTCCCTGACTTGTTTAAAAGAAGGAGGAAAAAAAAAACAGAAGGTGAATAGGAAAGGCAAAAAACACTTTGTAAGTGAGGAACAAAACCTTCATTAGAGAGAAAGCATCGGAAAAATCTCCTCTCCAGCAAAATAACCCTTCGCAATCCCATTAGCCTGCCATCAAAAGCCCCTTCTCTGTGGTGGCGTGCTCCCAGCACCCCCTCGTTAATCCAGTTTGAGATACTAAAAAAAAAAAGCCAAGTAAATAGTTTATTTACTGTTCCAGTTCAAAGCTAATGCATTTAAAAAGTGTAAAATTGTTTCACAGTTGTGTAGGACAACCTTTGCTAAACTCAAATGGAAATAAATAGCAGTTCATTGTACCCCAGCTGAATCTTTCTCTTTGTCAAACACTCAGATGCAGCCCCCTGTTAAAAATCTCATTATACCTCTCATCACATGGCTGCACGTCCAGTTTAAGTTGCAGCCAGAATTGGCTGCAGCAGCCGCGTCTCGCTTAAGATACGACCGTCGTAATGACTGCAGCTTTGGAACCTAATTCCCTGTCTGGTTTCTCCCCTTGTATGGAAACGAGAAGGTGCTGGTAGGAGTCCTGAAATGTGCTTCTGAATGCGTAGGTTGTTTGGGGGAGCACTGGGGTGTGTGATTACGAGCGTGGGCTGTTTCATGGTCATTTGACTGTGGTCAGGCAGCACCTAAAGAAAATAGATGCTACTTTTTAATGGGTGAAGTTAAATGGAATGAGAGCAGCACAGCTGGAAGGCTCCTGGTATGTTCACTTTGTACCCTACTGGTGGGTAACTGGCACTGTACCAGGCCAACCTGTCCATCTACCCCAACAAAAGTTATTGCTGGTTGCCTATACCAAGGGCTTAGAAAGAGCTCAGAAACCATAATGTACTTAACTGATTATGTATTTTTTCCCCAGAAGGGAAAGAAAGAGTTTCTCAACACAGTTGGTGATGCGCTCGTTCCCTAGAGCATGAAACATTAATCTAAGTTTCTAAAGCTTCTTTGCTGAGTATTAGTTAGTGGCCTGTGAACCTAGAAAGGTTCAGAGCAGGACGAGTTGTTTTGGGGCGGTCGGTGAGATGATTTCAGTGTTGCCTTTCAGTCACTGAGGCAGTGGCTGTTGTCTCTGTGTGCATGAAATGTTCAAGCAGTCAAACGCACTTTCCTAATTGCTAGCACACCGTTCACTTTAATTTGCATTTAATCACTTAATAGTAAATGTTCCTCAGTCTTTTCACTGTCAGTTTGGGGTAAAAGAAACTTGCCACTTAGGAGCAGCATCATCTTGGCAACCTGTGTTTCACCTCACCATTGTTTTGGCAACTGCCTAGAAAGCAATGAGCTATTTACTTGGAGCCCCTCTGCTACGGGAACAGGCTGAGGGAGCTGGGCCTGTTCAGCTAGACAAGAGAAGGCTCCAGGGACATCTTACATCAGATTCCAGTACCTGAAATGGCTACTGGAAAGCTGGAGAGAGACTTTGTACAAGGGGCTGTAGTGATAGGACAAGGAGGATTGCTCAAGCTAAACGAGGGGAGATTTACGTCAGATCTGAGGCAGAAATTCCTCCCTGTGAGAGTGCTGAGGCCCTGAAACAGGTTGCCCAGGGAGGCTGTATCTGCTCTATCCCTAGAAGTGTTCAAGGCCAGGCTAGATGGGGCTCTGGGCAACCTGGTGCTGGTGAAAGGTGTCCCTGCCCATGGCTGTTGGAACTGGATGATCTCTGCAGTCCTTCCCACCCTAAACCAGCCTGTGATTTTACCATTTGTAATTTTTGGGCTGACTTTTTGTTGTTCCCCCTCCATCTGACTCTGGAACACCAAACAATGACCGCAGCAAAAGACAAATAAGGATTAAGTGGAAGATGTGACTGTGTCTGGTGCTCTAAGGTGTGTCGATCAAGGTGCTTGCTGTGTGTTGATCATGAACTAAAGCTAAACTTGCAAGTGATGGCTTGGAGTAGCCATTCAGTGATTGATACCTGCCTGTATAAATATCAGAAGGAACTTCTTCCCGGTGAGGGTGACAGAACCCTGGAAGGGGCTGCCCAGGGGTGTTGTGGAGTCTCCTCCTCTGGAGACATTTAAAACCCACCTGGACGTGTTCCTGTGCGACTTGGTCTAGGTGATCCTGCTGTGTCAGGGGATTGGACTAGTGATCTTTCGAGGTCCCTTCCAATCTCTAATGTTCTATGGTTCCATGATTCTACAGAAAATGTGTGCAATTGGAGGTTACCTGGGAATTTCAGCTACCAAATCCCCTGCTACTGCAGGAACCTAAAACCTTGGTGAAAACTCTGTCCTCACCGCCATCCACTCTGTGGCATTTTATGATTTCTGTGCAGTTTTAACTATTCAGTTGTCACTTGTTGAATATTGGATACGGCATTTGGGGATTCAGTGCAGTCCTCTTAAGCAATATTTAATATCTATTTAATATTAATATTCTTCATCAAAGTCACAGTTTTATTTTATGTGATGGTTTCTCTCATTTTTTAGCCATTGATCATGTTATCACGGTTCTGTACCCAATATGACAGCTTATAAAATTTTGTATTTATTTCCTAATAATGAAAACTGAAGTTCTCATGTTATCGCTGGCATCTGAAAATGATAGTTTTAGCCAGCGTCAAGAGTAATGAGACTTTCAGTCTGGTCACAAGAGATGGTAAAACTATTTGTTGCTGCATTTCCAATTTTTTTTGCCCAGGTGAGAAATACTAGAAAAAAATATTCTGATGGGTTTTCACTGTCTGCTCAGTTCCCAAAAGGATTAAAAACTCCTCTTTCATATTACCTCAGCAGCAAAGGTTTGGGATGTTGTTTTCTCTGATACATTTCATACGTTCCAGCACCCCAGCTCTAGATAATTTGGAACTTCAGGGAGAGGTGGAATATAAACCAAGCCCAGTATCAGTGATGGCATCTAAGACAGATGGATTCATACCTTTGTTTTATGCCATGCCTTGTCAAATTGGTAATGCATTCCCATTACCTGATCCTACAAGATATACAGCTCTGTGTGCCCTCATATCTAACAGAAAAATCAAATCCTTTGTTTCTCCCCATCATTTGCTGGGTAGCTCTCTCCCTCCTAGTCTTGGCTTTATTTTAAAGGGGAATTATGATCACTTACTGCTTTATCTAATCGCAGAATACAAGAGTCTACACCATTAAGGTTTTAATTAATTTTATAGCACTTGCTTTCTCATTTTGCCAATAATATCAAAGTGGAGGGTAAAATCTACAAGCGAACAATAATAGTAAGTTTGATAAACTGTAAAGGAAATTTATTCTAAAGCATTATTCATCAAGAAAATACCTTGACAGACCACTGAATCTCTTTCGTGGTTCTTTGTCCAGTACCGTAAAAAAGGGTGATGGAAGGTGGGAATTCAACAGGCTCTCTGTGTATTTGCACATCATTAAAAATAAAACCACATTGTTCAGCTGTTGAATCGTGAAATAAGATATTACGGGTGGATCCAAATGGTAAACAAGGGTTGGTGCTTCCAGGGCGCCACATGAGAATTTTTTTGAGAGTCCCATCAATAAGGTATTTGTGAATCACTCATCTCTTGAGGCACTTGGCAAGGATGCCAGAGGCAGACAGCCATAGCCTGGGTGCCAGTAACCACCCAGCATCACTGCATTGAGAAGAGGAAGGACTTAGTGCCTCCTTCTTGAGGTCCCCACTGGCTAAAAATAATTACAGCAGCCAATAGAGTAAAGTGCTGAAAAATAGTGATCCGGGACACGCAGCAGCAGAGTGGGGCTCAGAAGGGCTGCCGAGGTAGTTTGACAGCTCTTAGTGGATACAGTGCTTAGTGGATCTGGGCACTCAGCTCTGATTAAGTAGGTTGAGCTGCTGGCCTGGGGCTCAGGCTGTGGAGGAGATCAGAGGGAGGCTTCTGAGAACAGTAAACCTCAGATACGTATCAAGAGCCGGGAACAGAAGATGTTGTTGCAGCAAAGTCAGACAGCAACCAGACCACTCCGTGCAACAACTCAGCTCAGGGACTGGGGACTCCCACAGCTGTTGTCTCAGCTTGGAGTGAGGTTCAGTGTTCAAGAAGGAGAAAACTGATTCATAGAGGAGTGTCTCCAACAGGCGTATGCAGCCACTGCGTACCTCTCCCGAGAGCTTCAGGCCAGCCCACAGTCAGGTTTAAGGTTCAGAGATGGGGGTATGGGAGTCCTGTAGAAAGAAATGGGCTCAGAGGTGTTTTGGATATTCAGTTATCTGGGCTGATCGTAAATACATTCTCTGCACAGTCTCCACTGTGAACATACCTGACTGCGTAACTGCGGGTGAAAAAAGCCCCAAACCATCACTGCTTTGATCCTCTGTGTTGGAGGATTTATTTATTTTCTTCTTCCAGAACATCTGAGTTAGTGCTCTGAGAAGGATCAATGCAAAGCCCATGGGAGAAGCACAGTTAGTACCCATGCAGGCTGCGTCTGTGGGGAGGCCATCAGACTGGGCTTACCCTGGTGTTCACCAAGTGCCCTGATCCGTGGCAGTGCCCGACTTGGCACGGCAGCAGACCTGAACCCTGAACTGGGGGATCAGACCAGTCTGTTGTACACACAGCAGTGGGTTTGGGCTGCTGTTGTAGCCCTCAGGATGGTGAGTTCTGCCCTGTAGAGCTGTCGCTGGGTTCATCTGCCCTGTGATTTTCTGCGGTAAATGCAGTTTCCAGCCTTCTTTCACTGCTGCTGTTTATGTGAAGTTTGTGAAGTGTCCCCTGGTTTTGTTTTCTTTTGTGGTTATGCTGATTTTATGGGTTTTTTTCCTGCTTTGGCAGTTCTTCCTGTTAATCTCTTTTTAGTAAAAAAAACCCCAAACCAAAAAGCTTTTCTTCTGCACATGGCTTCAAGTGTGGAGCTGAGAGTCATCTGTCTGTGCACCTGCCAAGTGTGTGCAGTGTGGGAAGATCCCAAAGGTGACACGAGCATCACTGAAGTTGGGATCCATTCCCCTGGTGGGTGGCTCCTCTGACACACGAGATATCCTAGCGATGCTTTAGGTCGGATTGGAATTGTTCTCGTTACGAATTTTTATTAAAAGCATGAAGCACTGGGGCTTTGAGGAGAAAACAAATGATGTGTCTTGAGGGAAACCACTCATGGCGTATTGTTAGCAGGAAACCACAGGAAAAATTACTGGAATTTTCAGTTCTAGGGGTGAAAGTGGGACATCACCAGCAAACACATTAGAAGAAACAACCCCAAGAGCTGCTTTTTCATTGTTCAGAAATGTGGAGTGAGCTAAGCTTTGCTTCTGTATTAATTCATGGCAAATCATTTGCCCAGTTCTGACACTAACAAGAGTCTATTTCATATTTGCAGCCCCCCCAAACCTCCCCTGGTACTGGAGTGCATTTCAGCATGATGGCTGCTCAGGCCTACACTCTGACACCTCCTGCACTGATCATTTATCACAGTCATCTGTGATTTATTTACTTCCGACCCTTTCCGAGTCGGCAGGCTGCCTCCAGGATAATACGGCTACTCAATTTAGTTGTGCTGTAAATTAATAGATTCATTTCACCTCACACTCACAGAATGGGCTTGCTTGGGTTTCCTTTCGATTAAAAACATAGCAGGGACTACTACTGAATTTCAGAAGGTTGATTTTGACCAAATTACCTTTGGGTGTAACTGCGACTCAGGAAGAATTTAGACTTTTTCACCTCTGGGAAGTTTAGCGCTTTGTTTTCTGTTCTGTTCCCACTTTGCTACATGGAACCATCACCCATTTCGCTCCTGGTAGCACAGAGTAAGTCTTGTCCCACCAGGTACTTGTATGACAATCAGTCTGAGGACTTTTGGGATAAAAACATACAGAGGAGCTAGGGGCATTTTCTCGTTAGTATTTGGACTCAATGGGCTTAAAGGTTTTTCCCAGCCTAAACGATTCTCTGACTCTTAGTACCCCACTGACCTGGAAACAGCATCACCAATCCCATAACGTTCCTGTTGTGACTTCCAGCACAAGTAAGCATGATGGAAACACAGGATGCAAGGCATCTGTTATTTTAGGGCTCCCGTTATTTCAGGGCTCCAAACTCCTGTCCATCTGCACTGGATCAATGCTGGGCATTTTCCCCTCCTATTGAAGAGAACTGACAAAGCGTGGCTGAGCTGTCCGAAGAAATGGCTAATGCTGGGCAGGTATTTTTCTAGCTGCTTTTTAAATGTACTAGTATTAGTTAGTATTTAAACTTTGTCATATTTTGGGGGTACCATTAGGCTAGTGTGTCTCTCTTTTGACTGGATGTGTGGGCACATCCCTGGAGGCATCTGTCATAAACTCCTTGTGTGGTTCTAAAGGTTTCCATTCTCCTGAGACTCCAGGCTAAGCATCCCAGCAAGGATCTTCAGTGGAATCTGTTGCTTTGAGGTAAAAGCTCTTCCAGTCTGGCATTAACAAAACAGTATCAAAATATATGACAAGTCCTTGGATCTCTGTCACACAGACTGTGCTTTATCTGTAATAGGTATGAGCTGAGCTCATCTCTCCTCAGACAAGTGCAGCAGTAACAGAGATCAGTAAATGCTGCAGTCAGTGCTGCAAATGGGAGAATTATAGCTCGTGCGCATGTATGTGCTGTAACCTTTCAGAGTGGAAAAGCAAATTTATTTATATATCGTTCATAATTCTCTCTGTTTGCCCGATCATTGCCCTTGCTGGGCTGTGTTATAGCTTCTTATTAGCTTTCCCCTTTGTAATGGAATATTTTATGTTGGATACTCAAATATCTATAAAGACACTAGTAAAAAAGTCTGCATTTACAACTTAACGCCAAAAAGGGCTGCTGGGATGTCTGTAATGTCGCTGTATTGGTATTGGACATGGATTTAGTAGTAGAGAGATGCAACCAAGATGTTCCAGCAAATGGATTTACTCTGGTGCCAGTTACAGATCAGAATGTCTGCACCAGGCTGTTAGTGGCCTTCCCTGATAACCGTGGTACTAGATCTCCTAAGGCTAGAGGGCTCCATAAATAAAACGTGGTGAATATTTCAGACTGTAGAGGTAGATAGACTCATTAACTATTTATTTGTCTTTCAGCATTCTTCCTTTCCTTCTGCAGAACCATTTTGTCTTTCATGAGAGATGATGGAGCTCTCTACATCTTGGATGTCAGGCTCTGGGGCTCGGCTCTTTTTGTGTCAATCCATTCTTCTGCTCTTTGCAGCTCCTGTAACTCACCTCTTTGGGGTATTTTTTACCCCGTGTCTCTATCTGAAACGTGATCTTGAACTTTAATGGCTACATTGATTACGCATAGTTAAAATTTAGTTGCCAACTTGGGAGGTTTTGTATGGCTTTTTCAAGTTAAAGGATGTGATCCTTTCTTGCTGCTAAACAGTTGTGGCGTCACTGACATGAAGATGAGGTTTTTTTCCTAAACTTTGACATAAAGCTCACGATCCACTGACTCTGTGATTATCTGCAGTAACTTCATTTGGTCTGATTATGTGAACTGCTGCATCTGGCTTTATCACACAGAATCACAGAACCTCGAAAGATCATCTAGTCCAATCCCCCTGCCACAGCAGGATCACTTCACTGGAGAAGTGATGGAATCAGAATCACTCAGGGTTGGAAGGGACCTCCTGATCATCCAGTTCCGACCCCCCACCCTGGACCAGATCATCTTGTCCAATCCCCCTGACACAGCAGGATCACCTACACGAAGTCACAGAGAAACATTTCCAGGCGGGTTTTAAATGTCTCCAGTGAAGGAGACTCTACAACCCCCCTGGGCAGCCTGTTCCAGTGCTCTGTCACCCTCACTGTGAAGAAGTTCCTTCTGATATTTATATGGAACCTCCTATGTTCCAGCTGATACCCATTACCCCTCATCCTATCACTACATGACATTGAGAAGAGGATTGGACTAGATAATCTTTCAAGGTCCCTTCAGATCCCTAATGATTCTACAACACCCAGCCTTCACATATTTATAGATACTAATGAGGTCAGCCCTCAATCTCCTCTTCTCCAAGCTGAAGACACCCAGCTCCCTCAGCCTTTCCTCATAAGGGAGGTTCCATTCATCCTTTTGTTGCCCTGAGAGTGACTGGGTTATTCTGAGCACTGCTTGACTAAAAATATTCCTGGTGTCATAATTTCACTTTATTGGCTCAGTATTGGAAAAGCCAAGTGAAGTCAAATGCTTTCAGATTCATTCCTTTAAAACTAAAATATTAAGCTCCTGACAGTGTATAAAAACGTTGCATTTGGAAAATGTGCTCTGATTTAACTCGGCAATTACAATAAATTATCACTGGGATAACTCTGAAATGCTGCAAAGCTTTCCAGAAAATGTGCTGCCATTAAATCATGGAGTGGAAAACAGCTTTATCTATATCAATATTTATTGCAAAATTACTTTTTTAGAAGGAAATAAAAAGGGGGGGGGGAACCCTACAAAATAACTGGTAACTACCTTGCTTCACAAAAACAAGCTTTGCGAGTTAATTTGCTCCAACAGAGCCTGAACCATGATTACATTGAACGCTGGGCCTGTCCGTGCTCAGGGAGCACAGATCGAGTTTTGTCACTGGAAAATTAAAAGGTGGAATCAAAAAATCTGGGAAACAGCTGGCACCCAGAAACTTACATCTTACAGCCGGTCTGTAGGCGATCCCAGGTTCTTCCCTGAGCAGTAGATCTGCTGTTGGGCCCTTCCTTGGCAGAAGGGAGGACCCAGCTCAGAGCCACATTTGCCTTTCCCCCTCCACAGCCACCCACCTTCTTCATTTGTTTGTTTTATCAGCTCAGGTCTCTGCCTTAATCCTGGTCTTGTTTTAATCAGACGTTACTCCTGCAGTAATCAAGCTCCGTGGAATCGGTAATTATTTATCATTTGAGGCCTTTTCCCCTCTAGGCCCTGTCTGCTTGATTTATGTACCTGGCACCTCCTTTGCCAGCTGCCACCCTGGTACATATTTATTTGTAACTGAAGAGGGAAGAAAGTGAACTAAGTTCAAAGCCTCTAAGCAATCTGAATTATTTCCTTTGAGAAGAACATTACACAGCCAGCAAGTGTGGAAATGTAGCACGGCAAGCTTGAGAGGCTGAGAAATGCAGAACCTTCCTGATCTGGGGAGGAACCAGTTCTGGGCCCCTCAGTTCAAAAAGGACACGGAGCTGCTGGAGGGAGTCCAGCATAGAGCAACGAGGATGATGAAGGAAGTGGAACATCTCCCTTATGAGGAGAGGCTGAGGGAGCTGGGTCTCTATAGCTTAGAGGAGACTGAGGAGTGCCTCATTAATGTCTATAAATATGTGAGGGGTGGGTGTCAGGAGGATGGAGCCTCAATGTCATCTACTGATAGCAGAAGGGGCAATGGCTGTAAGCTGGAACATAGGAGGTTCCATATGAATGTGAGAAGGAACTTCTTCCCAGTGAGGGTGACAGAGCACTGGAACAGCCTGCCCAAGGGGGTTGTGGAGTCTCCTTTCCTGGAGACGTTGAAAACCCTCCTGGATGCGTTCCTGTGTGACTTGTTCTAGGTGATCCTGCTGTGTCAGGGGGATTGGATTAGGTGATCTTTTGAATTCCCTTCCAATCTGTAATGTTCCATGATTCTGTGAAACAGTCACAGGGGCTGGTCACAGCCATGAGTGGTTTTGATTTTATTGAGGCATCTATCTGGATGCTGTCTCTCTATGAACAGGAAGAACCAATGATCTTCCGCACAAATGTGGTTGTTCCCCATCCAAGTAGCTTTCCCCAGTAACAGGCTGCCCAGGGAAGTGGTGGAATCACTGCCTTTGAAGGTGTTCCAAAAACGATCCGTTACTTGGAAGCATGGTTTGGGAGTCATGATAGAGTTGGGTTGATGATTGGAGTTGGTGATCTTGGAGGTTGTCTCAGTTTGAGGCTGTGAGGAGGGGAAAGACAACGAGTCCCCTCCTTTATTTTTCTTTTTACCGTGTGGGCGGGAAAAAATCGGAAGAAAGTGAATTAAAGATAAAACAACTTTAATTAGCTGAATTGGGGTAAAACCAAAACCCTTTTACAACCCTTTTACCTTCCTTACTACCCCCCCACCAAGGAGAGGGGGACAGAGAGGAAGGAACGAAGTCCGTTTGCAGCCGCTTCTTTCACCCCCAACGCTCGAGCCCGTCCTCTAGTCTCCCGCGCGCGGGAAAACGGAGGGAGGAAGAGGGACGGGAGTCAGAGCGCGCGGGGGCCCCAGAGGGGAAGAGCCGAGAGTTCGCACTGGAAAGCCAGGGCTTACGTTTCCCTCTCCCCGCCAGACCCTGCTTTGTGAGCTCTGCTGCCGCTAGAGGGTCCCTCCCTTCTCCTTTCCCCACGCTTCTGCCTGCCTAGCCAAAGAGAAAGGGTAAATAGACGCTAATGGCCCGCCTTGGGGCGAGAAGGGGGCGGGGGGGGTTATAACCAGAGTAGAAAACTTAACCTGTAACATGTGTCTTCCAGCCTTGATGAGTCTATGATTCTAACACAATGGGCTTGCGATATCCAGGAGAAAAACCAAACACTTTACCTGAATACTGCCTCTAGGCCTTCTTCATACCTTAATGCTGCCCCTAGGCCTCCTTCATACCTTAATGCTGCCCCTAGGCCTCCTTCAGCCCACCCACACTGGGGGTAGTTTGGATGGGTTTCTCTCAGTCCCATTATTCCCTTGCTGTGCACAGCTGGGTTGTTGAGCGAGCAGGGCTTTAGGGAACGGGGAGCAGGACTGGTGTGCAAAGGGCATCTTGTAATCTTTAAATCCATCTCTATTTCTCTTGCCTGCACTGAAGAAGTTGAATATAGCATGCGAGATGTTTCTGCAGTGTTTTGGAGGGCAAGCTCTGTTTCTTACTACCTTTAATTTTGTATGTTCTTAGGATTGGAGACATTGATAGACTAAATTTGCAGGCTTTGCTGAACTGTTTACTTTTTTCCTGTTTAATGGTCCCTCTTCAGCAAAATGTTTAAATGTGCACTCAACTTCACTTGCATCAGGCCGTTCCTGCCTGGAAATTCACTTAGCAAGCACACAGGGAAATCTTGACTCCACAAAGGCTGACTTGGTGCTGACTTGGGTGGCTGATCTTCCTAACGCCTTTATTTTAACGGCATGTGAGTGTAAGAGTATGCATGTATATGTAACAGAGAGAAAAGATGAGAAAGGAAAGAATTTAAAGGAAACAGAACATGAAAACTTCTTGTAGCACTTTAGAATTAGACTGCAAAGGTGGTGATGTGGCAGCAATGATCCCAAATTCTGTGGTTCCTGTGAAAGACAGGTATAGCTGCCTTTAGGGTGCACATTGTACCTATAGTCTTTGTGAAATTTAAATAAATATGAGGATAACTAAATATCCATTAAAAATATGGGAGTTTAAAAATAGTTTACAGCTTTGGTAGAGGTTATCTTGGCATTTCCTTCCTGAAAGTGTTCAAAACCAGGTTGGACTGGACCCTGGGACAGTCTGGTCTAGTGAGAGGTGTCCTTGCCCATGTCTGGATGATCTCTGAGGTCCCTTCTGATCGAAACCATTCTGTGATTCTAAGATTTCTTCCTCGTAGCAAATAAGTTAGTAATATGGTGAAGCAGCCTAGTCAGATGAGAAATTTAACTAATTTGTACCAAATAGATTCAAACTTGGATGTTTCACTTCCCTGTTTCATAGAAGCTTTCTCCTGAAAATATTTTGAGAGCTCAGCGTTTGTTTGGATCATCAGAGACTTCAAGCCAAAATCTTTTGTATTCAGTACAATAAAGCAGAGACAACTGGAATGTTAACGACAGTTTTCTTTTATCTGTTAAATGAGGTTTAAAAGCTTTGCTTTCTCTCTTTCCACCATGCTAGCCCTTAAATCTTTTATCACATTAATGCTAGTGGCTCAATATTGTGAATTCTATATCCTGCAGCTCCAGCTACTTAACTAAATTAACAGAAAGCTCTGGGTGCAGTGCTCTAATGCTGGTTGAGCTTGTGACTGTATTTGGACATGCCTGATAGTCTTCAGAGTCTAAATTTGTGCTTCAGTCTTGGTTCTGCCTGAGGGATAGTTTATTCCGATAGTTTACTAAGAATATTTACTAAGATAGTTTACTTACAGGAACTTTGAGTTCCTGAAAGGAGAAGTCTTCCCCCTTTCTTCCCTCAGAAAGAGAAGAGTAAATACCAGACGGATTAAAAGAATTACCTAGAGCGTCAAGACATATCTTAGGTATAAAAGAGAACAGTTTGGGTGCTTTTTTTATCTTGGATTGTTTGTATGTGTTGGTGAGGAAGGCTTGAAGACATGGAAAAATCTGTGTTGGGCTGTATCCTGATCTCTGGAACTTAGTTTGGTTTATAGAATCATAGATGAGAGGTTAGATAGATTATAGGCCAGGTTCAACTTTCTGGAGGTCTAAAGGTTTTTCTGCTCCTGCTTCGGTAATATTCTGAAACTGCTTTCTCTCTTACTTGTGATTGGAATAAGGTTTTAAAGGGTATTCCAGGAGAATGGCTTTATTTATTAGCACATTGTTCAAAATACAAGAAGTAGTGCTGCATGGACTGTCCTTGATCCCCGGTGTTAATTGCATAGGTTAGAGTCAAAAAACCCAACAATCTGCGAAGCAGAATTAACAATAATCTGCCACGCAGAATATTATTAAAATTTGGTTTATTTCTGCTCATCCGGTATTGTTATTGTGATTGTTAGTTCCAGTGATCAGAAAGATTGAATGTTTTAATCTCAGAATCAGTCTTGGAATATGGTTTCTTATAACAGACAAAAAATCCCAAACAAATTAAAACATTGTGTGCTTTAGCCTCAAGATAAAATTTGTCTATTCCTACATTATTAAGTAGACTATATAGAGTTTTGTTGGGTTGTTTTTGTTGTTGTTGATAAGCTTTTGTTCACTTACATTGGTCAGTCTTTAGTTTTCCTCTGATAGCGTGTATTCACACCAAAATGTTGTGTTAGGACTGATGATCGTACGGAACTGCTGGCTACACAAGTTGTGTCATTATGTGTGTGAATGCAGTGCTTCAAAACGGATGTTTTCGCCAGACAAATGTACTGGTTAAGCTATCCTGGAGATAGATGCTTTAACTATTACTTTTATTAGCAGGGAGAAAAGTAATAAAGAAACCAACTGACTCTCAGAATAGACTTAGAACTTGGGTACTTTTATGTTTTCAGTCTGTGATGAATTCTCTGGATGATGCAGCAGTACTCTCTCCTAATAAATTCCTATTATACTGTCAGAATATTCGACTATTCAGTCTTCCTCTCCTGATTTTGCCAGTCACATTGCAATAGTGTGTCTGAGGAAATGCAACCATTTATCATGTTAATTACGAGACTGAGAATTCTTTCTCATGTACTGTTTCCATCATCAAAGGTGTTGGTACTTTTCAAAGTACTTGTGGGTTTGCTAGTGTTTTGATTTCTGCAGAGCAACTCACCAAATGTGAGTCTATCAGCTCCGCTTCCTGTGGACCAGAAAAATGGGAACAAACTTTTATTTATTACAGTAGTCTGGGACAGATGTCTACGCTGAACACAGTTTTCTTCCTTTATTCTTTTTCTTCTTTCTTTCTTTCTCAAGACTGTAACACCTGCTCTTCTCTGGTACAAGGCAGGGCTTAGGCACCCCTGAGGACTGCAGAGACCCAGGAGTTGTGCCAGGAAATGGGCTAGAAGAGACCTTTAAGATCATAAAGTCAAAACTTCAAACCTTTTGCTTATATTACTTCTCCCTACCCTGGCAAAACAGTTCTCACTATTGAGCTTCTGAATTAATGAGTTTAATTCCAGACTTAAGAAGTTTAATTTTACAGTATGATTTCTATTTCCTTTCCTGCTTCTTAACCTTTACGGCCATTTCCTTTGAAATGCCCTTTGGGGGCATTTCAGAATGCCCCCAAAAAAACAGTTGAGCTCTTCAATGGAATCAGTAGAATAGGTAATGCTGTTATAAAAGCTTGTTGATATTGTCAAGGTTTGATGCTTTTGAGGAGTGGGAATTTGGGAGAATTCTCATTTGCATTGATTTGGGCATGAAAAAGTTGAATCAAAACATTTCTCCTGTTCCCTCTCCTGTTCATAACAAATTAACAAATTCTGGATCAGTTGGTTGTCCAGAACACGCAGAAATCCAGGTTGCATCTAGTTAGTATATTGTTAGTATCTATGCTCAGATCTTTCTTCTTGTTTCTCTTCCTTCCAATCAGCTGAATATGTCTCAGGGATCTGGCAAGCTTGGGTTTAGAATGGGAAGCTAAGGACAGAGTTTATTGACTCTGTCATCTAGTAGCTGTGGAATTAAATGTGTTTTTCTGAAAACTACTGCAGAACTGTGTACCAAGCCATCCTTGCAAGGTAGTAAATTACTCCTTAGATGCTTTTACAAATTCATATTTATGTTATAGCAGAGGAGTTTACCTTGGGAACAGCATATTTAAACTGAAAAATTGCTTTAATGGATTTCCACATGGTAAAATGTGTGCCTCACAGATAATATCTTGTTCGTGTCAGATAGTGCTGTGTAAATAAGTGCAGGTAATGTTTTTGTAGTAAAACAGAAGTCCCTAGTATTGAAGATTTTAGTAATAATTTGTGTCTTTTGATCAAGAGATTTGACACAGCAAGATTAAGAGGCTATTTTGAAAGAGAAAATATTCCATAGCTATCAAGAGGGATAGAAAACCTTGTTTAAGATTGAGGGCAAACTCCCAAAATGATGTTCAGAGCTCAGAAAAGATATTGGCTAATACGTAAGTAGCCAAGGATGTTTGGAACATTTTTTGAATGTTTAGAGATTTAAAGGAAAGTTTGTGGGCTAATGGTGGCAATAATTTTCTTTGCTGTGGTAATAACTAATGTGGTAGTTCTGTACCTATAAGCTTTACATCCTGACTGTATAAGATCATTGGGACCAACTGGTCTGTCGCAAAGTAACTCTATTACCTATAATAATAACCGAGATTCATTGGGTAAGGGCTGCAGGCAGACATAATCGTCTGAGAAGCTGGCACAAATGAAATTGCACGGAATTAAAGTTTCTCATATGTTCTCACTAATGAGAATGGGAATGTATTAGTTCCTCGCACTGAGCTACCCACTGTACATAAATGACCAGTTTTTGTACCTCTGAAGCAGTTCAAAGCATTTCATATACACCAGTGAAAAAGAGAAGAGAATCAGGACATGTTGCTTCCTATTTGTCGGTCATCAGAGTGAGACTATTTCTTCAAGACCAACAAAGTTGTAACCGCTTAATTACTTCTCTGGTAACTCTTGAGGAAGTTGTGTTCTGGGAAATCTTCTGGTACTGTCATACATTTTGTGTGGCACAGTGACTCAGAGAATCACAGAATCACTCTGGCTGGAAACCCCTGGGATCATTGAGTCCAACCATCTACCCTACCTTACAAGTTCACCCTTAAACCACATCCCTCAACACCACATCCAAACGATCTTTAAACACATCCAGGGACTGCGACTCAACAATCTCCCTGGGCAGCCCATTCTAGTCCCTGACCACCCTTTCTGTGAAAAAACTTTTCCTAATGTCAAATCTAAACCTACCCTGTTGTAGCTTGAACCCTTTCCCTCTTGTTTTATCACTAACCACTTGTGAGAAGAGACCAGCACCAACTTCTCCATAACATCCTTGCAGGTAGTTGTAGAGAGTGTTGAGGTCTCAGCTCAGCCTCCTCTTCTTCAAACTAAAGAGCCTCAGCTCTTTAAATCTTTCCTTATAAGCATTATTCTCCAGGCCTTTCACCAGCTTAGTTGCCCACCTTCTCACATCTTTCTTGTGTTGAGGTGCCCAAAACTGGACACAGTGCTCAAGATGTAGCCTCACCAGTGCCGAATACAGGGGGCTGATAACCTGCCTACTCATGCTGGTCACACTATTTCTAATACAGGCCCGGATGCCATGGGCCTTCTTGGCCACCTGAGCACACTGCTGACTCATATTGACCTTCCTGTCCATTAGAACCCCCAAGGTCCCTCTGTGCCAGACGGCTGTCCTGCCACACCTCCCCAAGCTTGTAGCATTGCATGGGGTTGTTGTGGCCCAAGCGCAGGACCTGGCACTTGGCCTTGTTGAAGCTCATGCTGTTAACCTTGGTCCACAGCTCCAGTCTATCCAAGTCTCTCTGAAGAGCTTCCCTACCCTCTTGCACATGAATACTGTTACCTAACTTGGTGTCATCTGCCAACTTACTAGTGATACATGCTGTGTCCTTACCGAGATCAATACAGATGTTAAACAGAGATGGTCCCAACACCGAGCCCTGAGGCACACCACTTACCACTTGTGACAGGCCACCAGCTGGATTTAACTCCATTAACCACCACTCTTTGGGTCCATCCGTTCAACCAGGGTTTTATCTAGCAGGTTGTGTGCTAGTCCAAGCCATGAACAGCTGATTTATCAAGAAGAAGTCTATGGGGAACAGATTGCATTGGTCATTGTTCTTAGGCTTCTGTAAAACCCTGGGAGAGTGTTCTATCAGAAGGAATAATGTTAGCTTGGCTTATTAATACTGTGTAATTTTCAGGGCTTTTTCTTATCTCTGTTACATATCCCCAAAAAAACGGAAGTGTTCAGTGATTGTGGGTTGTGCCTGGAGTCAGACAAGAAGCTACACACCAGAGTGTTGCTAGACTTGGATTCTCCAGTCTGAGGAAGTTTCATCTAGGAGTTACCTTTGGAGGTTACAATGAGTATCTTATTTCCTTGCAAGTCTGTCAGTGTGTCCTTGGCCTTAACTCTCGTGACCTCATCTTGATGAAATCTTTGCTGTAAAGCAAGGTGACACTACAGCAAACCCTGCCAGAGAAAAACCTAGAAAGTGAGCAGAAAAAAATTGCGGATGCTTTGTAAAATTTTGCAACTCTGGCTTCGAGCATCTTAAGGGCTATTAAGTACAACCAGAGTAACAACAGGAACCACAGGTTGCAAACATCACCCATCTTCTAACCAATGCTGTGGGTTTTAAGGCTTCTTGAACCTGATAATAAATTCTACCATAATTGGAAGATCTATCTTTGGGTTTCTTTTTCTGTAAAACCTGTGGTTTTAAAGAATGATGATAAAAAATGACAACATTTTGGCTGTGCAAGTTATTGTAAGCAAATTGTATCTTGATTTTTAGGTTGGGTTTCTGCCCTCGGTACATAACAAAACTATTATTTGCATGTTCAGTCTGAGACTTTCACTGTCTGAAAAGAGTTGATATCCTTGTAAATTACAGTTTTATGAGATATTTGGTGACACAGCCCAACCCCCCAACCCCAGCTGGTGGTTTTAGCTGTGGCAGAGCACACTCACTGAAGAGAGGAAACACTTTCAACTTCTCTGGCAGCAACAAATGATCTTCTCTTGTGTATTCTTTTGCAAATATTCATCTGTAACTGTTGCTACAATGATCCTTTCCATTCTTTTGCAGAATTATTCATGGAAGAATGCAGTGTTGAAAGAAGTAGAAAGCCGTTCTCCTTCAGTGCCATGTCCATCAGCCCTTCTCTCCTTCCTCCTCATGATGAAGCAGAAAGAGCTCAGGTATTGTAAAAAACTCTGAATTCATATGAGGTCTAAATGTGTGTATGTTCATGTGTGATGGAAACTCCTCAACGTGCTGTTGGAGAGGTAACATGTGGAGGTGATCTTTCACCCAGTAAGAACTGCAGCTGGTTCAACACATTAAGTTTTGGAGTTCTGTACACTTTTCAGACCTAATTTGGTTTGTTTCACACATCCGGATTTACAGAGATGGATGCAGTTTGTAGCTTTGAACATGTAGCTTTGTACTTGGTCAATCCTCAGACAACTGAATAAGGCTCAGGGATGTCAGATAATTTCCTCTTTCTTTTTTCTTGGTACAATCTGCACTTCCATGTTTTTTTTCATAGTTGTTGGGAATTCTGAGGTCAAGATCTTATTCCCTTTAAGTCTGTCTACATGAAAAGCTAAACATGCAGGAGTGAGCTATTTCACGTAAGAAGCTGCCATTTTGAGTTAACAAAAGTAGTTCAACTATTTTAGGGGTCTGAAGGCTTTATTAGACACAATAAGACGGGCAATAAAGATTCAGCATTTGTTTGACACTTTGTCATTTACTTACCTTTCCCATCTTAAAGTAAGGGCCCTTAGTACATCACTCCATGTCTTTGCAGTAGCTTCTCTCCTTTCTTACTTAATTAAATCCCCTCATCTGCCCACAGTGTTATTTTCAGTAGTGAAAATGAAATTTAGGCACTGCGTAGAATGTTTGCATTTACAGCAGAAACTACCTGACCTTTACATAAGGCTCAGCAAGCGCGCTGGATTGATAGTTCACGTTGCTCACTTGGAACTAGGTACAGCTATTTCCCAAGAATACCCCATTCGTTGTCGCACAATGATCTAAATCCGTCTGAAATTACTGCATTTTAATACTTGGAGGGTGTCTGTAATGGCAGAGAGGGAGGCAGGAGTCCTTGTTTAGAGTTCAAGGATAGAAAAGGTATGTCAGGAAGCTCTCTCACTATATCACATTTATTGTGTTCTTACGCTTTGTTGCAAATGTCACAGCACTACAGTTGCATGGGAAGTGAGTCTCGGCTAATAAAAGGCTTCACCTTTCTTTTCTTTCTCTCTACAGTACTTTGTAATAAATATCTAATAAACCAGCATTTGTTATTTCCCAAGTATTTCTGATATATAAAGTGATGAGGTTTCCTCATAGGGGAAAGTCTGTGTTCTGTGCAGTTCTGTTCAGCATTTGGAGGAAATGTTCACAGCTATTTTTCTTATGTTAATGTGCCTTGCTCCTGATTTTGATAATTTAAAATTTGCTGAGGGTTTTTCTTTTAATTAATTCATTTGACATTTGCTGTGACTTATCATTGATCAAGAGGAAGTCATGTGGCACTTGTAGAAAAGAAAATATATAACTAGTTTCACAGGTATCATCTAGCAGTTTAGAAAGCTTAAATGTAATTAAATTAGTCATTGAAATGGGTTGGTGGCTAAATGAACACAGATTTGTGCTATAGGTTGCATCCTGTGAAGTGAAATTCTTTTAAAGACACTAATTGCATTTTCCATGGACAGTACAATACAAAACCTAAGAGCAGAATTAAAAATAAGAGTACTTGCTCATCTTTATGTTTTGCAACACATTTTCCACGTCTGGAAACGAGCCTGCGTGTATCCCTGTTAAGTCAACAAACACAATTCTAAGTCAACCATTCTAAGCCGAGAAATCTGAAAAGACACAAAAGATCCATTAAAAAAACATATAAAATTCTATCAACTCAATTTCAGGATCATGGGACAGTGACCAAATGGTTGAGAGTAATAAAGATTGCTTGGGAGAAGGAATCGTTTAAATTGAAAATTACCCAAAAAAAGTGCTGACTTCTGTGATGAGAACTGTCAATAGGAGATTTAGGGCTCCCCATGTGCCATCAGCATGCTTTAATTGATTACACTGTTACTATCCTGAAGTGTGCTAAAATAAAGGTTAGAGAAATCCTGAGGATATCAACTACCTTTACCAAACTGCACAATTAAGGATACAGTACATAATCTGAGGGCAGAAACCATCATTCAGAAAGAAGTGAGCTGCCTTCCTTGAGAATGAAGTTTTTCTTCTAAAAGTCGCAAAATGGCTGCTCAGAGGCATGGACTTAGATGGGATCATTGTAGGTTTCCAGACATTGCAGTTGTAGATTATTTACTGTGTTTGCACGCAGGATGCGGGGAGAGAGACTCAGGTCGGAATCTTTGTGGTCTCTGGTGTAAAGTGGCGCTGTGTTAAAATAGTTCTTTATTTTTCTGAGCAATTTGAAAGTCCACCCACTTTTTAACATCTCCACAGCGGTACAGAATGGCCCCTTCTGTGGGCCAGTAAGAAGGCTGGTTATTGTTGTATTTATGCTTGGGAGGCCACGTTGGCTGGTAGCTGACCCAGACTTGACTGGCTGCCCTCCTGGACTTCTCCCTGCCAAGTGCAGGGAGGGAGGTGCTCTGAAAAGTGTTCCCTGGTTATGCCTCAAGCTTGAAGGAGGAGTAAGCAGGCAGGTTTGGCAGAGTTGAGTGGTAGGGTGTCAGAAGCTGATCTATACAGGGAGTGCCCACAGGCCCCTTGCCTTTTGGTCACTGTGAGATATCTTTGTTCTGCAGTTTTGTACTGGCCACTTTTCATATAGGACAAAGTACTACTTCCAGCACGTGAGAAGTTTTGCTACTATTCCTCAATGGATGTAGAGTACATTTTAAATCTCACTCCTATTTGAAATTTGATTTTGGATTTTGATCAGCTATATTAGCCCAGTAAAGATATTGGGGAAGGAAAAATGTTGAAGCATTTGCTCAAAGAAAATACGATGGTTTACTACTTGGTCTCTACAAATCAGCCTCTAAATTTAGACCAATATCTGTTTGATACAATACTGAAATGTCCAGAATTTGTCTTTAAAAATATATTACCCCCATAGTCAAATGGAACACTTCAAATGAATCATAATTTATTAGAATGCTTTTCTAGGAATTTAAAATATACCAGCCTCTATCTCTGAACAAATAGAAAACAAATTTTGAAATGTTCTGATAAAGGGAAGTTCATTTTTCTCTATCAGCTCTAAATGTTGCTTGTTGAAAAATGTTTCAAGATATTGGGAATGACAGTAGTGTATTGTGGCTTTCCTGAACAGCTGCAAGCAGAATGGTGGTGTAATACATTTAGAGCTATCGTAAACCTCAATTGCTGCAGACTCAATGCTCTTTTCCAGCCAATAATTAACATTTCCTAATGCTTGCGTGTTGCTCTTTAATGGATTTGTGTAAATATATGATAATAATGAAAGGAGATTTAAAAAGTGAAGATTATTTGACACCTAAAAGAGCAAGTCAGAGTTTTGAATCCAGAGAAGCAAACCGCTACTCTTTGTGCAGCTTTCTCAGAGAACATAAAAAAGATGGAATCCCATGTAGTACATGACTAAAAGCACTTTTGATCAGAACATACGGTAGCAGTCATTAAATATATCATGTGTGGTGACGCTAGGGAAGGCACTGTTCTCCATTCTGCTCAATGGACCATGCTGGAACACTTGTTTTGTATCTTGAAATCATTTATGATTGCTGTTAAAGAACTCAGTGCTTCAGCAGTGCCAATGAATCAAGTAAAGTCACCCTATTCATCTGTTTGGTAAACCCAAGATACTAGGGAGAATAAAGACAAAACTAGAATTTAACCCTATCGAAAATGTCCTTTATCTCTTTGTCAGTGAAATGTCCAGACCAGAAAGTAAACAATTTGTGTTTTCTTCAGGTTTTAGGGTTTTGCCTCTATCTCAGTCTTTAGTGTTAAATAATCTCAGTGAAAGTTCCCAGAGGATAAAGCTTAAATTGTCTTTTCAGCAACTATTCACCTTGGATAGCACATTTGGGTCTTTGCAAGTCAAGTGTACTTTTATCAAGCTGCTGGCATAGGTTGCCTTCAGGGGCTGTGGCTGCTCCATCCTTGGAAGTGTTCAAGGCCAGGCTGGATGGGGCTCTGGGCAGCCTGGTCTGGGAAGAGGTGGCCCTGTCCATGGCAGGAGATTGGCACTGGATGAGCTCTGAGGTCCATTCCAACCTAAACTATCTTATGATTGTATGTTGTTCTGCTTGTTTATTCTTTAATGTGATATCATCTTTTACGAGGACATAACCAGGTGGATAGATGATTGCAGAGCGGTGGATGTGGTCTATCTTGACTTGAGTAAGGCATTTGATACAGTCTCACATAGCATCCTCGCAGCCAGACTGAGACAGTGTGGTCTAGATGATCGGGTAGTGAGGTGGAACGTGAACTGGCTGCAGGATAGAAACCAGAGAGAAGTGGTCAATGGGACAGAGTCTAGTTGGAGGCCTCTGTCTAGTGGAGTGCCCCAGGGGTCGGTGCTGGGAACAGTCCTGTTCAATCTGTTAATTGATTACCTGGTTGAGGGGTTAGAGTGCACTGTCAGCAAGTTTGCTGATGACACATAGCTGGGTGGTGTCGCTGACATCCCTGCAGACTGTGCTGCCATTCAGCAGGACCTGGGCAGGGAGAAACTGAAGGAACTATAACAAAGGCAAGTGTAGAGTCTTGCATCTGGGCAAGAACAACCTCAGGTACCAGTATAGATCGGGTTGGGAAGTGATCTGTTGGAGAGCAGTGTAGGAGAAAGGGACCTGGGGGTTCTGGTGGACAGCAGGATGACCATGAGCCAGCAATGTGCTCTTGTGGCTAAGAGGGCCAACAACATCCTGGGGTGGATCTGAAAGGGAGGTGGTTAGCAGATCGAGAGAAGTTCTTCTCCCCGTGTGAGACCACATGAAGATTGTGTCCAGTTGTGGGCTCCTCGGTTCAAGAGGGGTGTGGAGCTCCTGGAAGAAGTCCAGTGTAGGGCAATGAGGATGATGAAGAAAGTGGACCACCTCCCTTATAAGGAGAGGCTGTGGGAGCTGGGTCTCTCTAGCTTGGAGGAGACTGAGGGGTGACCTCATTAGTGTCTATAAATATGTGAAGGTGGGTGTCAGGAGGATGGAGCCAGGCTCTTCTCAGTGTCATCTAGTGATAGGACAAGGGGCAATGGGTGTCAGCTGGAACAGAGGAGGTTCTAAATAAATGTGAGAAGGAGCTTCTTCCCAGTGAAGGTGACAGAGCACTGGAACAGGCTGCCCAGGGGGGTTGTGGAGTCTCCTACACTGGAGATGTTTAAAACCTGCCTGGATATGTTCCTGTGTGACTTGGTCTAGGTGATCCTGCTGTGTCAGGGTGATTGGACTAGATGATCTTTCAAGGTCCCTTCCAATCCCTAATGTTCTGTGACTCTGTGAAATTCCAGGATTACAAATACATAAGCACAAAACCCTACAGTGAGTTTTAGCTGTCTTGTTTCCTCCATGCCTGCAATACTAATGTTTGGGGGAGATGTAAATTTTCTCGTGGCACTTCCACCGTGTTCATTATTGTATATCCCCACTGAAGTTAGAAGGGCTTTTCATCAATAGTTGCTTATTTATGCTTCATTACATCCACATGTTCAGACTGTGAGGCGTTAGGGAGAGGGACCGTGCACAGGTTTTTTTTTGCTATGTTTGCATGGTAGTGCTATAATTAGATTTTTATTTCAAGGCTAGAGTTAAAAGTCACGATGGTTCTGAGCAGTAATATTGATGTTTACAATGAATGCAAATGGAAGGGGAATAACAAGGGCTTTTTCATTTCTCGATAATGAATAGCACATAGTGCTAACACAGGCTGGAGGTTTACTCCTCGGTGCGTCAGGAAGAAAAGGAGCTATGTAAAACCACTGACCTGATGTATTAATTGTTACCTTCTGTATTTTGAGATGTTGGACTAGGGAGAGAAGACAAGCTGGAGGTTTTTTCCAGGAATGGGAGCTGATGCATTGAAAAGGGCAAGTGGAGCAAAGCACTGAGCATGACCGCCCAGTGCCTGAAGTGATACTCTCTTGCATTGTCCTAGATGCTCATACATGTGACGGTGGTTCACCCTCAGTGCATAGGTCTAGGTGATCCTGCTGTTTCAGAGACATTGAACTAGATAATCTTTCAAGGTCCCTTCCAATCCTTGATGTTCTGTGATTCTGTGGTGGACTACTCACATATAGTATTAAAGTTTCTCTTTGTTATTCTAGTATCATAATTGTACTACACCAGAGTCGTCTTGTTTTATGCTACCAAACAACCCATCTTTTGTTATCCAGGGGAACGATACCTGATTTAAGATAACAGATTGTCTTTGGTGGGTCTGTTTATGCCTGGAAATTATCTTGCTGTAGCCACGTATTGAAAATTTATGAAGGGTACTAAAATATTTCTTGCTGTATATTTTTTCTGAGCACACTTCTGTAACTTTAGCGTGGCTTGGAAACTATTTCTTGCCCACAGCGAGCAAGACACAATGGTTTCATATTTCCCAAAGTGGAAGCCAGTCAACAGCGTTCGGTTTTATTGCGAAGAGGGGATACAATAATAAAAAGACATTTGCTGGTGGAATATTGCCAATAAAGTACAATAATACATTAAAACGGATGCTTAAAGTTGAAATTTATGAGTTTGTTTTTCTGTGCCAGTCAACGTATTTTCATATGTTAACATCAAAATGCAGACTCTCAGCAAAACCTTTCACTAATAAAAGCGGGAGCCGTCAAAGGCAAGTGGAAATTTTTAACTTTTGATGTGAGATGTGTATCCTGTGATTTTTGTGGTGAGGGGTTGGGGCAGCAATTGTATTTACTTTTTTTTCCCCCCTAATAAAATATTCATCAGCTTGTTCCTTCACATACCCCTCAGTGGAGCTCTCAGGCCAATAACAGCTCTGTTCTGTGACTTCTCTTTGCAGAAGATTAATTTGGCAAATGAGTGTTTCAGTTGGAGAGAACAGAGGAACTCATCAGAGCCAGGGATAGGAATTTTTTTAAGTGAGGGTAAACAGCTTATATATTCTGGCTGTGAAACCATAACTAGCTCTGCACATCTTCTGTAACGATCTTCCACAAACAGTTGCTTAGACTAATCCAAAACAGGCAGTATTGACCCTGTGTCACTGCAGTCTGGATCTGGCTCAGCTTGCCAGATTCTGTGGGCACATAGAGCTTGTACATGTGAACAGTCAGACCTGAGGGATGCTGCTTCAGGACCAAAACAGTTACTTAAGGTTGGGTTGCTGAAGTACGCATCAATTTTCCTTATCAGAAAACTTCCTTTTAAAGCCAAATTTCAGCAAGGCAGCAGAATTTGCCTGGGCTCTCGTCAGTCTCCTGGTGCTTTCCCTGTGCAAGGTTGCATGTTGCAGGTATTTCTGACCCTCAGAATATCTATGTTGCATGTGTGCTTAACCCTGTATGCTAATCATGGTTTCCAGTTGGTGTGATGTACCAGAATCACTACACAAATTGATGCTCGTGCTGTTACTTTACATTTAGCATTGTCAGTTTTTTACGTCCCTGGCCATTTCCCCTCCTCCTCTCCGCTCTAGCTGGGTTCCACGTGGAACATCTGTGAAAACTTGCTGCATTACTTGCACACTTCTGATGGGGTTTTTTTGTTTTGCATTCTGAAGCTCTGAATGAGCTCAAAAAAGAAACCAAAAGTGTTAAATACCATAGGGTGAAGGAGACATAATAATTTGCTTGGGGAGTGGTGACAAGTCAAGTTCAAGGTTATTTCTCAGTAAATACTTCAGAGTAGGAGGCAGATGAATTGCAGAAGATAGAGGCAGCCTCACAGTGTCATGCCAGACAAAAGGGAATGTAGCTGGGTCACTGCTGAACTTGTTGGTTCTTTCAATCAAATTGATACTGGTTTATTTTCAAGTTGCATTTTTGCCATTCTTAGCACTGAGGTGGGTGGAACTTGCAAATACATAAGATGCACCGACACATACTGGCTTGACATCTCAGGAAAAACATAGACATTATTTTCTATCCAAAGATAATGTATGCCTGTCAACCTCTGAGGTCTTACAGTGCCACCAGGGGATTTGTATTTGGCTTCTTCTTGGCATCTCAGGGCGCAATAAGCTCATGTACTGGTACAGGCTGGGAGCTGATCAGCTGAGAACAGCCCTGTTCAAAAGGAGCTCAAGTTGAAGGCAGGACAAACAGTGTGTTTCTCATTAGAGAGAACTCAAACCTCACTTATCTGTGACATCAAGATTGTGGCACAGAGATTCAGGGAAGTTGTCAGATCTCTCTTTTGCTGGTTGTCTCACTAACCAGAGATGCGTGTCTTCTTTTCAGACCACATTTTTCTCCCAGTATGTTACCAGTAAGTAATCTTTTTTTCTGTCAAGTCTAGTTGAGAGACCTTTATGTAGCTATTTTTGCTTTGGGATAGACAATAAAACCCATTGATTTTTAGGCATAAAATAAAAGTACCAGGAAATAAGGAATAGGATTAAGTTTCTCCAGATTATATCCAAGTCTTACGGTGAATCTCTCTTTGTCCGTCTCTTCTGTCTCTGTCTCTCTCTCTTTCTCTCTCTCTCCCCTCTCTCTCTCTCTCTCTCTTTTTCTCTCTGGAGACCCTGGGGGATTCACGGACGTTTTTAAATGGCACTGATACAAATTTCTCTATGTTGGCCATCAAATAGCCTCATTTTTATGACGTAGTTACTGAGCTCTATGTTGGCCAGCTCTGCTAACTCAGTTCTTGTACTGGAAAGGTGACTAATCCCAGAAGAGCTTCCCAGTCATCCTGAGGACTCTGAGTGGCTGGCAGACCTAATAACTACAGATCTCTGGAATGCTGGAATAAAACTTAAGTGCTGAAAGGCAGCAGTGGAAAAGAAAAAACAAAACAAAACACCTTGTTTTGTTCTTTAACAGTAAGCTTGAATCTGCCAGCAATAATGAGCAGGAGGTATTAAAGATCCAATTCACAACAGCATAGAAATCACTGCTGTGTGATATTTTGCAGAATATGGTAATCTTGACCAATCTTGTATTGGACCACTGAGAACTGGATACCTGAGTCGCAGCTGAACTCATTATGTCTTGGTTCCTTTTTGAAGCCGAGTTCCTTTTTGAAACAGTTTTCGCGGGAGGTTTGCGGTACGTACTGTCATTACAGCGGAGTGAATACAGGTGGAATATCGAGCTGCTTCATTAAAATCCCTGTGATTTGTGTGAGGAGCTCCGATCCATTACAAGTTGACTTGTTAGTTTAGATTCCCTTACTGAGATACAGGTCAGATTTCAATTAATAAGTGGTGACTGTAAAATCTTAATGAAAATTGTAGGGTTTTGTGAGTAGACACATACTCTCTAGTTCTTATTGGGGTGGGAATATTTTCTTTCTATCAGTAGAAACCTGCTTGTCTAGGTGTCAGGCTGGATTAATTCCTGTGGTTAATATTGTTGACTTAATTAAATTACCAGAAATTCTAAACCTGACCCTTCAGTCACAACTACCCTGAAATCTTTAAGGAAAAAGAAAAACCTTCTTAGATGGTGCATGTTTGGTTTTTCTGTTTTTCATTGAACAACTAAAGTATTTTTATTTAGCTATTAAAATATTAATTAAAATTAATGACTAAAAAAATTCATCATGCCATTAAATTATTTCCTTCATGTATGATTGTCCTACACTTGATGCTACACCATTTTGTGGGTTTTGTGATGCACTAGCAGGGTGAAAAAATAGCTCTAACTTCCATTGTTAACAATGCAGTGCCTTTTCCTCCCCATTTACCGCTTGCACAGCACTGGCATAGAGTCTGAAATAGCGCGATGACAGCGTGGGATGAAATCCTCAGGCAATCTTATCTCCTCACACTAGAGACCTGAGACGAGGTTGTGCCATGGCAGTGGGGAGAGGTGCCTTTTGTCTTTGCATAGGTGTGATGGCCTGGTTCTCCAGGGCAATAAATAAACAGCACCACAGTTTTGGGTGTTTACTTCTACTCTGCTGGAACTGTAGTTCACACAAGTTCCTGAGTCACCTTCAGAAGTACTGAACTGAATATAAAAATTATTGCTCATCTCCATTCAGTTCTCCAGCAGGGAGAGGCAATAAAATTCAGGTTGCTATTCCTCCCCCCTTCCCTGGCCCTATTTTTTTCCCCTTTTTCTCCTTTGTCCTCTGCAGAGCTGCTTACAAGTACAGCTGGGAAATAATATGATGTCTGCTCCAAGAATATATTGTTGAATCCACTTTTTATCCCAAGAAGACTTTTTTTATTTCTTTGCAATAACTTTGTTGGTAGACACAGTCTAGATTCATAATGGACAGGCAGAGGAAGGGGATTGCGTGAGCCCCTAGCATGTGTGTTACTGTTCTTTTGTCTCTTTCTCCAGCCCTAAATAAGTACAAACAACATGTAGACAAGACAAAAACCTCAGCAGTGAACAAAAGCTGCCTGCACGTTATCCATCAGCATTATTTAAGCAGGACATGCTGGGCTGTTCATGATACACTCATACTGTAAGTGATAAGCTGTAACATATGATATTCATTTACTTCTCCATTTCAACAGTAATATAGCAAAGACAATAAATTTTCCTGTTTTCTCTGACCCACTGTTCTTGGGTTAAGCAGCATGTTTTGTCTACATTTGTCAGTTGTTACAAGCTTCTGGCTGCTGTGGACCGGGGTATTGATGAACCCTGGAAAATGGAGCCTTGAATAATGTATAAAGCATTAAACATGCAACCATTTCACTGGAAAAGAAAAAAGGGGGGAAAAGTGTATTATATGTTTTCTCTCTTGTAGCTCCTTCATTTACAAAACATATTTGTCAAGTCTTTTGCTAAGAATAATGCCAGGATGCAGTTTCCCATCATTCTTGTTAATGGGACTGTCTTAGTGTTACAGTAAACAACCATAAGTCTTGTGTCTCAGCCATTGTGCAGCGTGCTTAGTTTTTTCAGCTTCCAATTAAGGGTATTTTGAATTTGCTGTCTACAGTCGTAGGGGTGGTTGTGCAATTTCTGGTGATGTGTTGGGAGAGGGACAGTAAGGAAAGGCGTTCGAAAAGGCAGCGTTGTGCCAGCAGGATCACAGTGTGACCGCAGTGCGTGTATTGTTGGGTTCTTCTAAAAGCTCCATAGTTATTTCTACCTCTTCTAGCAATTTATTACTAAAAAAAGCAATAGTGATTCATGCCTTTTGCTGAGTGACTTGATGTGATAAACCACCAATATATATATTTACATTAGCAAATGGAACTTTCTATCATATTTGCGGGACCAGAGTCCAAGACTTCAGTGGCTGTGAATCAATGCAGCTGCATTAGCTTCAGTGGAACTGTGCAGATTTATAGCAACTGAAGCGCTGGTTTGTTAAATTCTTCCTCTTTTAGAAGCATGTAGCTGAGCAGTAGAAAATGGCTGGGTTTGATTTAGCTCCTAGTTGGCGTGGTACAGAATTCATCATTGCTCTGGGAATCACAGAACATTAGGGATTGGAAGGAACCGTGAAAGATCATCTAGTCCAATCCCCTTGCCACAGCAAGACCACTTAGATCAAGTTGCACAGGAACACAGGTGAGTTTTAAACGTCTCCAGAGGAGACTCCACAACACCCCCTTGTGCAGCCCCTTCCAGTGCTGCCACCCTCACCATAAAGAAGTTCCTTCTCATGTTCATGTGGAACCTCCTGTGTTCCAGCTTACATCTATTGCCCCTTGTCTTATCATAACATGACTCCAAGAAGAGCCTGGCTCCATCCTCCTGACACTCACCCTTCACATATTTATAAACATTAAAGAGGTCACCTGTCAATCTCCTTTTCCCCAAGCTCTCTCAGCCTTTCTTCATCAGGGAGATGTTCCACTCCTTTCATCATCTTTGTGGCTCTGCTCTGGACTCTTTCCAGCAGTTCTGTGTCCTTGAACTGAGAGACCCAGAACTGGACACAATATTCTACATGTGGTCTCACCAGGGCAGAGAGAGGGAGAGGAGAACTTCTCTTGATCTGGTAACCACCCCCCTTCTGATCCACCCCAGGATGCCATTGGCCTTCTTGGCCACAAGGGCACATTGCTGGCTCATGGTCATCCTGCTGTCCACCAGGACCCCCAGGTCACTTTTTCCTACACTGCTCTCCAACAGGTCAGTCCCCAACCAAACCTATACTAGTATCTGAGGTTGTTCTTGCCCAGAAGCAAGACTCTACACTTGCCTTTGTTATAATTCATTACATTTCTCGCTGCCCAGCTCTCCAGCCTGTCCAGGTCCTGCTGAATGGCAGCACAGCCTGCAGGGGTGTCGGCCACTCCTCCCAGCTTTGTGTCATCAGCAAACTTGCTGACAGTGCACTCTAATCCCTCATCCAAGTCATCAATTAATAGATTGAATAGGACTGGTCCCAGTACCGACCCTTGAGGGACTCCACTAGATACAGGCCTCCAACTAGACTCTGTCCAATTGGCCACTACTCTCTGGCTTCTATTCTCAAGCCAGTTCATGATCGTCCAGACCACACTACCTGAAGGAACATTGTAGGTGAATGCTGATTTCTTTTCCCAGGTCATTAGTGATAGAACAAGAGGGACCGGCCTCGAGATGCACCAAATGATGATTAGGCTGGACACTAGGAAAAAGTTTTTCACTGGAATAGCAGTCAGGTTGGAACAGGCTGCTTAAGGAGGGGGTTGAGTCACCATCTCTGAATGTGTTTTTAGATTGTTTAGATGTGGTACTTGTAGATCTGGTCCAGTGATGAACTTGGTAAAATAGAGTTATCAGATGGACTTGATGATCTCAAGCTTCTTTTCCAAGCTGAATGGTTCAATGACTCTCTAATGTTTATCATTTCATTATTTAATATGGTTGCCTTATAGAATACTATCTTACTTCATCTACTTCCTGCACATAGATCCCATTCAGGGAGATGTGAATTCATTGGGATGAGAATTTAGCCTGACACTCCTGCAAGCCTGGAGCCCTGTATGGAGCCGAAGAGTCCAGGAGTGCACACAGAGTCCCCGGGAATAAACACACACCTAGTCCCTACACATTGCACTAAATATTTACCCAGCTGTGTGTCTCTCCTTAGCAAAATATTTGTCAACAGAGAAGTAGAAATGCTTATGACAGGAGGAGAGGAACGTGTGTGAAATTGAAGACAGAAATACAAAATGTGTAGGATGTGAACTCCCTTCTCTACCTTTCTTGGAGGTCTTCACTGTCCTACTGATGTGATCAGGAAACAGCCATGGGAGCAGAATATCTGCTTCACGTAGACAGCTTGTCGGGCTTGGTACAAGGACTATTTTGGCTGAGCTATTCATCAAGAAAACAGAAGGTGTTATTAAAATGTTGATGCAAAACACGGATATATGAACCATGTATTAACTGGTGGATTATTTCAGTTAAACAGGATCTTCAGTTAAAGGTGGATACGATGGCTTTGGAGTGAGAGGTTTTAGTTGTGTTTTTAGGATAGTTTCTTTTTTCTGTGTTCTTAAGCTAGGGTGTTTTCTTTCTGTTGCCGTTGAACACTGCTTTTCTGATTGTCATGCTGGGGAATATCCCCAGCGGTGGCTTCACAGAGCTCTTTGTGGCTAAGGGCATTGTTTATTAGCGTTTGAAGAGATTAGCTCTCTGTTTTTTGATGCATGCAGGCTCTTCCTTTTAGAATTAGTTATCTAAGAATCTATACTAGGGGTGATTTCACTGTTCCCCAAGGAGTGCGGGCAGATGGTACTTTAGCATATGGGTGCCTATGGGAAGCCGATGCTTAACCTCATGACTTCATTTCTCAGGATCCGTCATACCCAGCCTCTCAGAATGTTGTTGCTCTATGATTTGGAGTCTCCAGCATTACTTTCAGGTTTTGATTTACTGACTATGTTCTTAACATGAACCTTGCTAGTTTAATTCGCATCAGTACTGCTGTCCTCAATTCATCTTCTGAAGAAAATTATGGATCCACTGAAAAGCAGGAGGAGATACATAATTCAAGAAGTTTTCAAGATTCATTTTCAGGAAGATGAAGTGCTAACCACCTTATATGCTGAGTAGGGTTCTTTGAACAGTAACAATGCCACCTGCAGCACTAAACATGTATTATGAATAAATGTTTTATTGCAAGCTGGCCGGGAACAGAAATGGTCAATCACTATTTGCTGTGTCTTTCCCAGCAGAATAAAGATTCTTCTTTTGCAGCTGTAATGACTTCTGCAAAAAAAAAAAAAAAGAGCACACCAATCTAGGCCTGGGTTCCATTTCTGTGACTCTCACACATTTACAATAGGCAGCTCACTCCATGCATTTCTAGAAGAGATAAATAGGAAATACCTAACCACAGTGCTGTAGAGGAGCCGGGCACTGCTGTGCTCCGCATGATTAAAGGGGAGCGTTCTCCTGGGGGAATAGATGAGGGTACCAGTAGGTGCTGCTACTGACTATCAATAACACTGGTGTATCATGTTCCATTCTCCATCCTACCATGTAATTAAATTAACAGTAGCCCAGCTTTACATCACTGATGTCATGCAGTAAAACAGAATATGACGGAAGTGCTGAGCATTTAATTTCAAGTGAGAAGCCACGGCTAGGGGACAAGGCTGCATGGAGAAAAAGAACAGGCTCAATTCTGAGGGTTGTTTTATGCATTAGGTTATCGAAACTGTTCCCAGTGGAACACGAGGAAGAATTTGGCCTGGGGTACCATGCTGAAAATCCAATATTTATACTGCTTTCCTGCCACTTTCTGTCTATCTGTCTCCACTAGTTTCAAGAGGCTGAATTGATGTAAATCACAAGTGAAAATGTAACTGGTTACTGAAGGACAGGAGTCCCGATCCTGCTTCTCTGAAGTCAACAGCAACCTCACGCGTTTAATCCTGATAGGATCAAGCAGAATTACAGCTGAAATTAGTACATTGTACAAGCTGTACAATGCACAAAGTTAAAACTGTTATAGCTGTAGAAAGTTAAAAATTTCACATTCAACTGTCAAAAATTCAGTTCAACAGCTGCCTTCTAGATCAGATTGGCTTTCCAGTTCTTTGAGCTGCTGAACAATTTTTAACAGGCAAGATACCTAGTAGTGTTTTTCTTCCCCTTAATCAGTTGTCTGGGAACGCTTCTTAGGAGGCTTTCAAATGATCTCTTGGAGAAGAATGATTTTGCTGCTCAGCCTTCCCTGACCTCTGGCTGTAAGGGTGTGTGTGAAGTCTCTGGAATGCTGAGTGGCCCTTGGGAGGGCTTTGGGAACAGAGACCAAAGATCCTCTGTAGAGGAGAGGCTTGAAAACGCAGCCACTCCTCTGAAATTCAGAAGTCTAAGCTCGTGGTGCTGGTTATTAAAATAAGTTAATTGGTGGTAGATTTCTTACGCCTTTATGAGGTTTGTGGATTTGGGACTTCTTAACTGAAATTCAGAAACTAAGTAAATCTAGCCAATTTGTTTGTGAATCTTTCCTTTACAATTTCATCTTTCTTACCTTAAAATACATTCTCTCACTTTCTCGCTAGGAAGGTGGTTTTGGGGTTACTTTAAGTGTATGTCCCCCACAAAAAAAAGATTCAACAAAATCCTATTAGGGGCTGCTATTTCTTTGATTTTGTAGTTTTGCCTCAAGTAGGATTTTTGTCTTAGACTTTTTAATTGAATGTTATCATCAGTTCCATTCTTCTGCTTTGAGTGTTGACGTTGTGGCCGCATGGATCAAGAAAAATGTGATTGGGATAGACATTCCATTTGATTGGGATGTGTATTCACACTGTAGCTATTGGTAGGTTTTTCTTTTTCCAGATGAAATTGTGTAGCGGTTTTCAAAATAATTGCTCAATGTTTTCAAGATCTGATGAGATTATCATCTACCTATAACAGTAGCTGGAAAGAGAAACAGAAAGGAACTGAACCAAATGATACCTATAAATTCACTCCGATTGGTGTATTAATATAGATGAAAACATTTCTTCTCATCAAGCTGCCAAAATTTCTCTTGGGTGCTTTTCCTTTCCTCTCTTATTTGTAAAATTAATCTACCCAGAACAAAAACAATGACTTTTGGAAAAGGAAACCCTTGGTTTGTATATAACAATAAACTGGAAAAAATGCAGTCTTTCTGGGGAAGCTGAGCTTTAATACCGTTGTGATTGGTTACATCATTCACTTGATAAAATAAAAACATAGTGATCATATGAGTAATTCTTCCTTAATTGGGCACCTCCCTCCAAAGTTCTCATTACTTCTTAGAAGACAAAAGATAATTCTTGGGACTTTCTCATTCAAAGCTGCTGAATGAAAATGAACTTTTAGAAACAATCCAGGATCCATTTGTCAGGATAATAACAATTCTCTGTAACAATTCTTTCTGCCTCTTCCCGCTCCCCCTACCCACATTAATTATAATGCTCTAACAGAAGAGAGCTTGATTCCCTTTTTTATTAAGGTTGTTTCACTCTATTATTGATTAAGCTTATTTCCCATGATAAATAACCTTCCTGTCAAAAAATGATTTATGAAAGCCAGTGTTCTTTTTTTCCAGTTTGCTTTTCCTGTGGTTACATATTACATATTATCTCCTGCTGACTGGTTTGGGCAGTCTTTGAATCTACAATTACTCGTCCTCATTAAGAGAGCTGGATTTCAGTGCTGTACAGGGCTTGCAGATTTATCAGGTGAATCACTCAATTTTAAGTTAGAAACAGAAGGATCTTTCTAATGTGAATGTATAGTCTTGTGAAATGCCTTTCTGCCTTCAGAAAGGTAATAAAGTAGGGTCACCTGCCTTTGCACTTGTGCAGACCAGCTTCTTGGAAGCCATATACTTCATTAGCTTTTCTCGTGTGTTCTCCAGAATATAAGAACCATTGACCAAGAAAGATACACCCACCCACCTGCCCTTGGGAAAAAGCACCTCCAGTTGAAATAATATGCTTTCTCAATCCCTGGACTCCAGTTTGGATGGCAGACTCTTTTCCTGCTGTATGTATTTCTGGATGTTAGGAAGAATTTCTTTACCGAAGGGTTATCAGCCATTGGAAGAGGCTGCCCAGGACAGTGGAGTCCCCGTGTCTCGAGGGATTTAAAGGGCAGACATACCTAGCGCTGAGGGACATGGGTTAAGCGTGACCAGGCAGTGCTGGGTTGAAGGTTGGATGTGATGATCTTTAAGGCCTCTTCCAACCAAAGAGATTCTGTGAAAATGCAAAAGAGCTTCTTAGAAGCCAACAGCTCTGTTTAATGCAACTCCTGAGATGAACTCAGTGTGGTTTTGTTTCCATGTGATTTGTTCTGTTACATCAACAAAACCCAGCTTTAAGCTCAAATGTGAGGTCTTGTGAGTTCTTTTGGCTAGGTGGAAAAGCTAGAAAGATCGAGGCCGCATCTGCCTGTTGTACAGTACAACGTGTATCTAAGCTGTGTGTTGATGAAAACTCTTCCAAGGTTCCTGTCTTGGCTCTATCAAGAGCTGAGCCACTTTCCAGGTAGTGCTTTGTGCAAAGGCTCAAACTTATTCCATATTGTCCACACAAAGTCTTCACCTGTGTCTAGGCTTCCTCTGCTGCTTTTCTAAATTTTCTTTTTTTCCCCCCATTCCTGCATGTCTAAATATCCAGCCCTGTATTTTAAACATGTGTTTCAGGCCAAATAGCTCAAGTACAAGGGGGACAGACCTTGTCTTGAGGGATGCAGGGATATGACTCTCTTCAGTTCTGTGCCTGGCGTTGCACAGTTCTGATCCACGTGCAGGTGTTTCTCTGCAACAGACTCATGTAAATGAACAGTCTGTAAAAATCATTCTATAAAGGAATGTCACTGCTTTTATAAAACCCCAGCTTTAGTAACATTTTCACTTAATTCACATTATGGTTCTGCATAGACAGACAGCGCATTAGACAGACCTAAAAAAACCCCAGCCAGATTGCTCCTAAATACCCTTGAGCAGTCTCAGGAAAATCCTGCTGCTTAGAAGCCAAAAAGCATAAAGCAAACCCCAATATTATCATTGCTTGAATTCTCAGCCTTTGTTCCTTCCAGTCGGGGCTCTTAATAGAAACTAAGGGTAACTCCCTAATCAGGATATTTTCTTTTCTGAGTCGGTAGCAGCATTAGAGCCCTGAAAAGATACCAGGCTGGCATTTGGTGTTTCTAATACCTAAATCCAGCTTCAAAGAGAACGAGGCAAAGCCACAAACCTAATAAATCAGTGGAGGCAAATACTTCTAACCTGTAGCATCTCTGGGCCTCAGAATTAATTTTGATAAGCATTTTACAAGTGTGATTTTTTTTTTCCCCTGTATCCTGCTTACCTTGCAAAAGAAAGAAAGAAAAAAAATTAGGGTCATTTTTCTTGTCTTGTGTGGTGGGGCCATAATATTTCAGCTCTCACAGATTTTGAAAGGACCACTTGATCCTGTGACAGGTGATAAAATCAAAGAGGCCAGTAAAGGACGATGCCTTCTTCCCTTCTTTTAGAGAGTGCTTTCTCTGAACGTGCTATTCACTGCTTGTGGACAGCAGGTCCCTGGATTTCTGACATCAGAGGTTATCCTTGGTGTCAAAGATGTTTCTGTTCTCACATTTTCTGCGGTAACTGAACTCCCCAGACCTTGTCACTGTTATCCCTGTTTGAGAGACGAGAAGCAGAGGTATAGAGAGCCCAACATTACAGGTAGCCTTTAGAAAAGGATGAAGAGGAGCAGAGTCCTAGGCTCTGATCCTGCTCTCTGGGTGGTGGGATCTGTGTTGGCTGAGGTGATGAATGTGCTGTGACAGCTTTGTGATGGATGCTGAGATTAGGAGCTGTGCACCAGCCTCCTCAACTGTCATTTTCTGGGTAACTGATTTTTGTGCATATTAAAATAATTCATGAATAGCTACTCAAACCTCAGGATTTCTCAGGATGCCATCTGCAATAGTTAACAACTATTAAACCCAAATGAAGAGCTTCGACACTCTGAAATAAAAAGAAAAGGTCTTATTGTGCCCTGAGCTGTGGTGTGGCTGTTCATTATACAGAATAGTCTGTAGAAAGGTCCTGGATTATAGAGATGCATAAAGATAACCTATTAAGATCATAAAGATCATAAAGATAACCCATTTGAATTAGGTAACAGCAGAAGGACCATTAAGTACTCGATCAAAGAAAACAAGTTGTATTTCAGCGCAATGGGCAATGAGCTTTAAAAAGTGTTTGGAACACGTTTTTAGTAGTTAAACCTAAACAAGGAGGTAAATTCAAAGTTATTTTGCCTGAATTCAGTTACTCATTTATAGCCCTTCTGGTCTAAGTTCCTTTGAATCCGTTTAGGAAGTTGCAGGAAGGACTAGCTGAAGTCAGTGTTGGTTGGCAGGGATATAGGAATTACACACTGGATTGTGAGATTAAAAGGACTGGCTCTACAGTTTACTTGGAGGACTTAAAGCCCAGTGGAAGAGAAGACTTATCTTTAAACTGTCTTGTCTTATTCCTGATTGCAGAGTGTTCTGGGAACTGGCAGGGCCTCCAGCACTGTCTTGGGTGTTCATTATGTCCTTCTGGAGGCACATGAACTCTCCCTGGACATGCTGTGCACCGCACAGAAGCTCCAGAGCTACTGTCACATTCAGCCCACCCTGAACATCATGTTCTCACTGCACCTCTGCTTGGAAAGCCCTCTGGGAGTGGATCTGGAGAATCTGACGTGTTGGACCTTGGGTGGGGTTAGATGTGTTGTAGTCTACAATGTGCATTTCTAAACCAGCCACCTGAGGATGTGCAGAGACAAAGCCCCAAATGTGGCTCTGGACTTGGGACTGCTACTACACTTCTCTCAAATCTGTAATTGCTAGCTGAGAAACTTTGATGCTGTTTCACACTTTTAATGAACGTGGGGCTCTATCTTGTAAGTGGATCTGGTTTTGCTCAGCCCAGACCTTCCCGGGGTGTGTTCATTGCCTGTGTGTTATAAATCATCACTTGACAGCAAAAGCATTTGTGCCTCTAAGCATTCACCACTCGAAATAACCCACCATCCTTGAAAGCCTGGCAACTGATAGATCCTTTTGGTTTATTTCTTAGCAGAGTAGAGAGAGTTGAAAACAGAGGAATGAACTTAATTCTGTACTTACAGGTAAAGCCTCAAATGAAGGTGTTTATAGTCACGTTCTTTCTCTTTCATGCTAAGGCAGTCCATTTGGTGGCTTTTATAGAAGTTCAAATCTTAAGGGCTGATTGGTTTCCTTGGATTTGCATTTTCTTAAATGCTTTCAACGGTACAGAGCCCAAAAACTGTATTATGCCTGGCATCAGCTGCCCTACCAAAGCAGAAATAAAAAGAAGCCACAGATTCTGTGGTTTTGTCTTCCAAAAGAGATTTTATTTTAAAATCATGTTAAAATAATTTTATTGTACTGTATTTCAGTGACGTCTGCCATAAATTTCTCTTTCTGCTTTGGTAGGAGTTGTAACACCTGGGAGAGGAGCTTGATGTGTCAGAGGCAGTGAATTGTTCTGCTTGTCAGAAATAACCATGCCAGGAACTAACGCTCTAGTTAGCGGGAGTGTCTGGGACTGTGGATTCAACCATAAGAAATGGTCAAGGAGGAATCAAAAGGCTCTGCAGTGATGTTGGAGATGCAGGACATACATATATTCCGCACTTTTGCAGCACATGTATTGAAGTTAGTGTTCAGAAAGGTTGGGTGGTTCCTCTAAAAATAAATAGGAAGATGTTGCCTAGGGCGTTGTGTGTTCTGGCCCATCACCACACCATGTACAATTATCAATATTATTGTGCTTCATCAGTGAGATTTGCCTTGATTTATAATTTTGTTAAAATATCTGGATTGATTTTCTGCAAAGGACTAACTTTCTGCAATCTTTTAAGATTGCATTGGTATATTTGAAGGGGAGACTTGCCTTCTTTTGTGTCTGAAAATCACTCAAAGACCCATCTTCTGCATGATGAGTAATGATCATTCTGGTTTTATACTGGTTTCTCTTTAAAATACTTTGGCTTTGTACTGAACAAAGTAAGGTTCAGAAGAAGATTCTATAAGAGTAAATAAATGAGGCACTTACCTACTAGGAATAATTTAGATAAGGTAATTTCACCACATTGAATCTCAGATATTTAAATAGAAAATACATGGAAAGGATGAAGAGAATATATTAGGGGAGTTGAATAGGCACTTCAGAGGCACTTGGCTCTTGTATTATGCAGGTACGTCCGTGTCTCTGGATTTCAGTCTGTATCTGACTCTATGAAGAGTCCTTTCCAGAATGCCTCTTCTCTCCCCGGTGTGCGTGTGATGCTCTATTTTCTGATGTGCTTTAGGGAAGGAGACATGTTCTCATATAGTTGTGCTTCTGAGGAATAGGCAGAACCCTTCAGGATTAAGAAGGTGGTGAAAGAGCTGCAGGAGAGAGTCCATAAAGAGCAGAAGTCCCCGATTACACTGCTGTTTTGTGAAATGCTGTCAGGAGTAATCCAGTTCTTCATCTGGTTTGTGTCTGCCTTGGTGTAGGATGTAGGGCCAACGCACAAAGCTCTGTAGGGCCACAGAGGGCCTGGAAAGCAAGTCCTGCTGCTGTGCTTCCACTGAAAAGGGTTGTGCAAGTACTGCTGGAACCAGGGGACAGACCCACCTTATCTGGCTGTCCCGCACATCTGGATCCTGCCTTTGGTTATGGCACTGAGCACAAGGAGTAGGAGAGCGGGGCTGACTCTGTGCCAAGCAGCGACTTGCTTTGGCTCTTGATGCCTAATAATTTTCAGTGATGCTGTGTTTGCATAAACAACCAACCGAATATTGTCAGGAGGTTAAACGAATACAGTTCCATAGCATGGAGACCACTAGATAGTACCATCATGGAAGCTCATGAATGGTAAGACTTCAGAGTGCTAAGCAGTCTCATAGCTTAGGTTTGAGATTTCAGCCCATTTTTATTTACTTTTAAGCGATTTGAATTTACTTTTAAGCAAGGTGTATGTTGGGTGGATTTCATTAAAGCTTTTCAAGTGCTTTGAGGTCATTTGGATAGAAGATACTACCGAGATACTATTCTGTGCAGCCATAACTGTTCATTTAATTAACATACTCGTAGCTATTTTTTTATAATTAAAACATGTTTCCTTTTATTGTTAGAATGTATTCCTGATTGTATTTAGAAAGGAAAGTTGAAATTATTATCTATGTATTTTTTTCTAGGTGTTTCAAACACATTTGCAGACCTCCCTCTAAATTCCTATTGACTCAGCAGCATTTCCCTCTGTGTCTCCTTAACACATAGAAACCATCATGATGAGGGAGAAATAGTGCTTTGTCAGTTCTGTAGAACTGTTGGCTTGCAGTTTTTAGTCAGTAATCTGATCTAGACTGAAGTGACACTCGTGTTATACGTTTGATAGTCATACATCCATGGTTTAAGTGAAGGTTTGAATTTATAGGTACTTGTATCCCAAAGCTTAACCGTTGCCTCCCAGCTTCCACTCCAAAGAGTGAAATCTAATTAACATCAACAATCTGGCTCTGGCTAAAGTGTTGCCTTTCACAAAAGTTTTTACGAAGAGCTCTAAAATTATCAAAAATGGAGGTCAAGCAGTGGCTTTATAACACTCCATTGAGCCCTTCTGTGTGCCCATATACATTTTTCATCCTTAGTTTAAGGTTGTATTAATAAAGAAGAGGTCTGCTGCACATTATGCATCTCCTCATCTCAGCTATTTCACAGGAACAGTAAGCTATGAAACTTCAGAGTGATTTTTTCTATAATAATCTGCCTCTGTTCCTACTGATGAGGATCCAGTGCTCCTCTTTCTGACCTTCCATGTTCACCAGCCAATCGAGCCTGAAGAGTTTCAGCAGTGTTAAACTTCACAGCTATTTCTGTTACTCTGAGGTCTGTCCCCATCGATTTTGAAGAAGTCAGCATGCCAGGAATTCATGTCAGATGTCAGCAAGCCTCAGAGTCACCATGGATAACCTGCTGTCTCAGCACATCACAGCAGAAGAGAGCGCTCATGTTGTGCTGCTCCTGATTGTCTGGTGAATTGGGAAAACTTTGTGCAAAATACAGCAGCTTCACTGGTGGGAAAAATTGCTGAACGGTACCTGCATAGTAAAGCAAGACCATCTGCTGCTTCTCCCTGCCCCCTACCTCTATATCTCGGTGTCTGTGTAAGGAAGAGAGGAAAGAGAGAGAAACCAGGAGCTGGGCTGTGTGTTTTCATACAGCATGGGTTTTCCCAGTGGAACTGACTTCCACAAGATCGCAGCAGGGACAGGAATCCACCAGTGCCCATTAAGCTGATGGGGCTATTTATGAAGAACATATACCCATTTATGATTTGGTGTCGTTTTTAGAGCCATATACTTGAACCACAGAGACTTAACAGGACATACACTCTTTCAGGGAAGACAGGAAGAGATACTCCCTATTACCTGTATTTACTCCTGTTCTTATGCAGCAATTGCTGTCACAGCACCCCGTTAGATCAGAGAAGTTTATTCCAGGTTAGTCATTTTTACACTCATGCAACTACTGGCCTTGGACAGTCAGGGCACCTTCTGCATTTCTTTTTGCCTATGACACCCAAGGAAGCACCACACCAAAATGCAGCCTCTTTTGCTGTGTGGGAGCAGTTGGGCTCTTCCTTAGTGGAGGTTTCTTAAACCCGCTTGCTATAACATTCTGGTTAGACTGAAGACAGCTCGTATTGATTTTTTTTCTTCCTCTTCTCCTCTTTTTTTTTTTCCTATTTCTTGTGCTTATCCATGTGAAGGACAAAGAGTATCTAACTAAGTATTTTTCCCTTAATCAGTCTGAGAGAAAAGGAGGGTTTTAAGGTCACTTGCAGTGCAAGATGCCTCCTATGACCTCCACCATCCCGCCTATTTCTTCTGCCTTAAGAAGAGGGGTTTTTTTCCATGACACCAATTACAACACACTCTCTCACAGAGGATTTTTCCATTCAGGCTTGTATTTGCTCTCACAGTGAAGTCCCAGCTCTCCCCCCCCCCGGTGTTGTTTTGGTGATGTGAGCTTCTGACCTTTGGGAAACTATCTTGAACTTCATGAATTCCTCCCTTCACTTACTGCAGCTACTGGTTACTATTTGTCTTCCGCTGTGTTAGCAAAACACTGTGCAGATGGGGAATATAGATTTCTTCACTGAAGCTAGATTGGCAAAATATATAATGCAGCATCAATTGCCCTCAGTGCCCCGAATTCCTGCCTTTGTTAACTAGGCTACAGCAGCTGTTGAAGTTAATCTGCCACTGGCTGGGGAGACAGCATCAGAAAAAGTGAAGGTGCCTGTCTCAGGTTTTTGTCCAATTTATCCTGTATTTATGTGGTGTAGTTCCTGACAGCAGCGTTATCTGAGGTGCTTGTGTGCTCTGAGGCAGTTCTCCTTGTCAGTCCCTCATGGTGCTGGATTCATCATTTACATAGAAACATCATGGTGAAGCTGCATGCTTTGCCAGGTTTTCCATGACAGAGGTGAGTGTCTCCACTTTTTGACCAGTCTAGTGCTCTGACCTCAGGTTTGCCTACTTTGGGACAGAAATTCTCATTCCTTCTGAAAGCAGCTGAAATAGTTGAGGGAATTTCTGCTTCTTTGGTCTGTGTGTTCAGATGAGGTTACAAAGAGCTTCTTTAGTTAGCTTTATTTGCCTACTTACTGAGAGTGGTAGACTTGATGGCCTCAATCAAGTTGGAGGGATGACAATTTCCATCTGAGGGTATTGTATAGAGCAGGGCGTGTTGGCGTGTGTTTTGAACACCCATCATTGTATTTACAAGCCTGGAGAAGATGTAGAAACATTCAGAGTTAGTTTACAGGAATTCCACACAAAATTACGTGAAACCTCCAATCCCTAATGTTCTGTGATTCTGTGATTTGTGATAAGCGAAGCAGTTTCCAACATGAAGTGTTAGCAGGGATGTTTTGGAGGTAGAGAAGGAATTCCTGCCTTTTGTACTTTACATTCTCATCTCCATGTATAATTTGATTAGTTACTTTATCCAGTAGTTGAACTTTTCTTCAAAATTCAGCTTTTCAGCTGACATCTCTATTCATGCATCTTTATCATAGGAGTCTCTTGGCAGCATGGTTGGAACCAGTTCAGGGTTACTTTAGATGGTGAATTTCATACTTTGGTTCAGTCAAAAAAGGCAACATCCCAGTCTCTGTCCAGTGAACTGATATTTCCACTTCTTATGACACCAACAACACAGAGTCTCTCCCCTCAATCACTTCAGTGTCCTCCTGACAAAATATTACCTTTACAGGTGCATTGCCACAGGATTTTTGTATGAACTCTGGGGTTCAAGGCAGTTCTGCACACAGCAGAGTGACAGAGTTGTACCATGAATGATGATACCAGTGTGTCAGATGTCACTTTTGGTGCTTGTGTTTAATTGACTGACACAATCTTCACACGACATGTGAGAAAACTGGCAGGCTCATTTATGCACAGAATAACTTTCCTCTTTTTCATAATTGCATCCCAAAGGCTGTTCTCTCTCTCCTCCCTCCCAGATGCTGGGATACCTCTTTGAAGCCACCTTCTTCCTGCTTGAAGACTCAGAAATGCCTCTTAAGGGAGGATTATGTCCTATGATCTTGGGCCCCACCCTGGAGACGAGCCCACATTTCCTGAGGGTGCTGGGGCACTGGAGCAGGTTGCCCAGTGAGGCTACTCCATCCCTGGAAGTGACAGGTTGGATGGGGCTCTGGGCAACCTGGTCCAGTAAGAAGTGTTGCTGCCCATGGTTGAGACTGGATGATCTCTAAGGTCCCTTCCAACGCAAACCTTTCTGTTTTTCCACAAATACGAGCACTTCCACAGTCTCTAATTCTGGCTTGCAGGGTTGTCTATATGGGCTCCTGAATGTCTCCTTTAAGAGCTGCTGCCCTTTGTTAGAGTCCTGCCTCACACCTGGCAGTGGTGCCCACCTGGAGCCTGTTAGCCAGTGCAGCTGTGGCAAATTAGGCTGAATTGGCTCTTGAGGGAGGGGCTTTTGCTCTAGGAGCTCAGAGCGGTGGTGCTGAGCTTTGTCTACGGGAGGGTTGTGAACGCTGATGGAGTGCCTCCAAGGTAAGAAAATTCTTGTAGTGTTTCTTGTTCTGCTCTTTGTCAAATAGTTGGACCTTAAGACTTAGCAGATGGAATAGAGAAATAGTAGGAAAAGTTCTGGAAGGCCATCAGTGCTATCTTATAGTGCTGGGAGAGGGAGCAGATGGATGAGAAGTGAACAGAGACACACTTGTGCTTTGTGTGATCAATGTCTCACCTTTGTTGTGCTGTTACTGTCGTATGTAGCAGAGATGATTTGCTGTCTAAATTCAGGATGTGCACAAACTCTTCTCCCCATGCAGTTCAAAGTCTTTAAATGGAGAGGTAGTCACTAATGGTGCCTCAGGAGCAGAGCTTTCCTGTTGACCTGATGGAGTGTGGTGGTTCAGAGATGCAGGTTTGAGAACAGGCAGTGTGTTGTCATTCCTGCTCTCTATGGCTGAGGTGACTTTTGGACCTGTGAAGACAGGCTGAGGGAGTTGAGGCTGTTCAGCCTGCAGAGGAGAAGGCTCTGGGGGGAACCTTTTAGCAGCTTCCAGTACCTGAAGGGGATACAGGAAAGTGAAGAGGGACTTTGTATGAGGGGCTCTAGTGATAGGACAAAGGGAATGGGTTTAAGCTAAAAGAGGAGAGATTTAGATGAGCAAGGGATTCCTCCCTGTGAGGAGGCTGAGGCCTTGAAACAGGTTGCCCAGGCAAGTTGTGGCTGCTCCATCTCTGGAAATGTTCAGGGCTAGGTTGGATGAGGCTCTGTGGAACCTGGTCTGGTGAGAGGTGTCCCTGGTGTCCCTGGCCCTGGCAAGCGGTTGGGACTGGGTAAGCTCTGAGGTCCCTTCCAACCCAAACTGTGATTCTATGCCTGATGGAGTTTTGCTGTGTCATAAGACAGGTCCATGGGGTTTGGAACTGAGGATGGACGTGTGGGTAGCTGTGCTGCCTCTGTGATCTGACCCAAGGTCAAATGGTGCCAGAAAAAATACTTCAGTTACAGTGAGGAAAAAAAGAAGAGCAAATGGTGGCTGGGCAGAGACAAATACAGTTTATACAATAGGATGTTTTTTAAAGCTTTCCAAACACAAACCAATAAACAGTTAATTCAGACTCATAATCTTTCACCATGTTCAGCATTCTGCAACTCTAATTCCTGGCTTATTTTTGTTTTTGCTGCTGTGGTCGAAGTACAGGCATTTAGCAGGATCTGGCTTTGCTTCTTAGATCAGCTGGTGGGTTTCTCTAAATTTTATATTCTTCAAACCACCTAGGTTTAACTTTTGAAGTCAGTTTAAGGAATTATGGTTCCTTTTTGATTATTTACTGATTTCAGGAATCATAAATAATAATTTTTTTAAGACCACTGCATTGCAGTAGCGTAAAGTGTTTAGAGATGATAAAGATTGGCATGTTCAGAGCTAAGCATGGGGACATTAAATTCTTCTCTCAGGGCATATACTGTTAAGGGGAATTACACACAGTTGTCAGAAGAGCAGTCTGTTGTTTCCAAGTTCTGGCAGTGTCCTCTGGTGAGATAAAGAAGGACCACTGTGCTGTTGGTTATTAAGTATTTATTGGGTTTTTTATTCGTGGTAGCTTGCATTCACAGCAGTAGTTGAACATTGGTTTATGAGGGGCAACTGCCCTGAACGTGTCTCATGTAGCTGTGCGGTATCATTAAGGCAACCCATTCCATCCCTGACCACTCTTGCAAGTGAAGACATTTTTCCTGATATCTGGTCTAATCCTCCTCTGGCACAACTTGAGAACTTTTCCTCTTGTTCTATCACCAGTGACTTGGGTGAAGAGACTGACCCTCATGTTCCTTAAAGCTGGCCCATCCATGAGCTGCTTGGAATCTAGCCCAGCTCTTCAAGAACTGGGTGTCTTGTCCAAGAGCACAGGGCTCTCAGATGAGCACTGGAACAGGCTGCCCAGGGTGATTGTGGAGTCTCCTTTGCTGGAGACATTTAAAACCCGCCTGGATGTGTTCCTGTGTGACTTGGTCTAGGTGATCCTGCTGCGGCAGGGGGATTGGGCTGGATGATCTTTCGAGGTCCCTTCCAATCCCTAATGTTCTGTGATTCTGTGATGGAGTCTCCCTGTTTGGCCTCTAAAAGAGGGGTTGCACAGATTGCAGCAGGCTGACAGCATGGTCTGGTTCAGTACCACGCCTAGCTCTCGGTGCTGTGCCATGTGAGCTATACAGCATCAGTAGAACTTATCAGCCTCACCCTTTCCCACTGCTGCTCATTAAGGGATTCAATAGAATTTCAGTGATCTCCTAGGAGTACAAGACAGGGTCTCTATTGCTCTTTGCAGAGGGAGTTTCTGCTGCCTGAGAGCTTTAGAACTGATTTTCTTTAAAAAAAAATGAAGCGTCTTACCATCTGGCCATAACATTGTACAATATGTTACATCTCACAGTGTAAGAAATTTTTTATGATCAGGTTATAATTTGTCAACTGCTCGCACAGCTTTAAGTTAAAAACTGGTGCAGAATAAAGTTGCTCTGTATATTGTTTTCTAAGATGAGTGGAAGGAGAAGGGAGGGAGAAGACACTTGAAAGTGTTTTAATTGCACAGGGATGTCATTGCCTCTAGCAAGAGTTCTCTTGCTTCTGTCATAAATTTTTCATATTGCCTCGTGAGAGTGAAAACTGGAAACTTTACCCTCTAAGTGAAAGTCGATGAACCTCGTACCAGCCTCAGATCCCAGTAGCCTTGCACTCAGGAATATTAATTTAATTAAGATCGCTACAATAAATTCTGTGAGGGAACTCTCCTGACACCGACAGTAACTCGTGCAAAGAAGGAAGCAAAAAAAAACCACCCAGGCGAGCCAGATCCGATGGAAGGAGATACAAGAGTTCCATGTCCTCGGAATAGCTGTTCACTCATCAGAAGTGACAGCTAGGAGACACTTGAGACCTCCAAAAATAGACAATGGGGTTTTTTAGTTGGGAAGAGACAAGTGGTTACACACAGCATCGTCATTTAATTTTCACTGCAGTGACCCAGCTGCAGCCTCAGAGAACAACAGAACATCTTCAAACTTGTGTCTCTCTTGGGATGGACCTTTTCACTGGGGAAAATGGGGCTGCTCATTCCCATAAGAGCTACCTCAACCTGTAGGATACACTGCTTTGTGGGCATTTTCGCAGTGGTGAGTGGGACAGAGCTAAAAGCCAGGGGCCGTGGTTCTTAGAGTCTTTTTAATTTCCTGTGTCAGATTAGAGAGGTGGGATTAATTGTAGTTATATTGTAGGAGGCAGTTGACCTTACTTACCCAGGTGTAACGTAAGAGCTGAGCCATTACAGTGGATGGTCTTAAGGGACTTTTCCAACCTGTATGATTCTATGGTGTTGCATCCTTCAAGTCCAGCAGCTGAGGTGAGCTGATCTCCAAGAGGCGTAATATGTTGAAATATATTCACTTGTTGGAATACATTTTAATTCTCCTGATCACGGAGGCTGGGCACAGGATCAGTGCCCCAAAAGATACCAGGATTTTGCAGAATTCTGAGGGAGACTATACCCCAGAGTTAAATCATTTCGTATTATTTGCTATACAAATAAAACACAAGTCCCTGGGAAGCTCAGTCTGAAATAATAGGCTTAATAATTGGGCTGCTTATGTGGCTTTTAAGGGCTGGGATTCGTTTAAGAGCCCCTTGCAGGGGTTGGGCAGAACGTGTGTGTCTCCACAAAAGGGGCATGTGAGACTTCTGCTTACAGGCTCTAATTCTAAAACCTGGGCTATATATTAGTTGATATTAAAATAAATAAATGGAAGTAGTTACTGGTTTATTATCTCAGAAACTTTTAAGATATTTTCTTAATTATGCAGTTGTGCTCAGTAATACAAGAGGACCAAAAATGCAATTTTTCTTGGGCTCCCAGGCTCTTTTTGTCAAGCTCCAGAGACCACTAGATGGCTACAAGGGCAGTACAAATAAGGCAGCAAGAAGCAGAAAATGGCCAGTTGAGTTGGGTTTTTTCTTTAATGAAGTGAGCTTGGATGGAGCATGATTTTTTTTATTCTTTTCATTGCCCAGTCATCTCTCTGCCCTTTACTAAATGGCAGGGTTCAGTATGATGCAGAGATGGGTGTTACTGCAGGCACTGTCGAGCCCTTGACTGCAGTATCTGTTCCTCATATTCCTTCAGGGGTTATTTTCAAAGGGCAGCACAGCCAAATGTGGTATTTAGGCTCTGGTTCCTATTAGAACAAAACAAATGCAGTGCTAGAGGGAGGTTCCTTTGTTTCAGGGTAACCTGTGGCTACTTAAATGAGTGAAATAAAGGGTCTTTTTCTGGTCTGTAGATTTTGTGTGTGAAGAGACTGTAGGGAAAAAAGACAAAAGCAAAAGTTTTTGTAGATAATCTTGCAATCACAGAATGTCAACAATAAAGGCAGCCGCTGATCTGAGGTCCTTCCAACCTAAGCCATTCAGTGATTGCTGGCCGGTGAAGTGGCTATCAGACTCAACTAGAATTATCTTTCCAATTTCAAAATCTTAAGTTTGTCTTCTAGATCAACCCTTCTTATTGCTAGGAACAACAATGAATGGTTAAGTCCTTGTTAGTGCTGTAATAAATTTTGAACAACTCTTTCAAGCCACATGTGTGCGTTCTGCCTTGGGAATGGCGTAGGTTGGACTTGATGATGTTAAGTCTTTTTCCAACAAAAGATGCTCTGTGATTCCATCTGTTCAAGCCGTAACCCCTCAAAATTCCCATTTAACATGTTTTCTGTGGACATGACTCAGCCTCCATCTCCTTTTTTCCTAAATTCAATCCATTTGTGTGACTTGTCCATGTTTTTGATTCCTGTTTCTTACCATCCCAGCAAAGAGGACAGTCAGGTTTTAAGGGAATAGGTGCAGGGTAAGAAATGAAAAAGTGAAGAGAAAATGCAGTAAAACAGCAGAGAGTTTGAACCTGTTACGGAAGACGGAATTGTTAACCTTAGCTTTTAGTGCTTTGTTACTGGCATCACACTGCTGCTAATGATGGGCACTTCTGGAATTATGCATGACCTCGAGACATGCAGTATTTTTCAAAAACACATCAAACTGCATATTTCTTCTAAAAAAAAAAGGACAAAAATAGTATGTATTGTCAGGCAAATGTACTGTTTTATTTGAAAGGTAATTCTGGGAGGTTTCTGGACGAGCACAAGAGATTGATTTGTTGCGATTGGGTGTTTCTAAACACTAACTTCATGTTAAAGGGCTTTAGAGCTTTCTCACCACAAATGTTTGTGGTGTTGACTGTTATTCTGAGTATCTTAAACGTTCATGTTCAGGATCATGATCAGCTCATGTTCTTGACCGCAAGCCAAGTTCATGTACAATTTTTCGGGAACTTTCTAGGAGGTTTTATCAGCTCAAAATTATGACCTTGGCTTTGGGTCTTTAGAAACTAACTCTTCTCTCCACCTTACTTCTAGCCACTTTAAATATTGCATTCTGAGCAAACGCCTCTTGTCTTGAGGAGTAGTTAGCTCCTGCCGTGATCTGTGTGCGTGGGTTTGCCAGCTGAATTATGCAGAATGAGATAACGAACTTATGAGCTGCCTTCTAGTTAGTTTTCATCCTTCCACAAGTCTACATTTCATGTACTACCCTATAATTTCTCTGTAGCACATGGAATCTGCAATGTCTATTGAAGCCTAGACAACTTTTCCCTGTATCTTTTAAAAAAAAATCTAGTAAGTTTCTAGATTTCTCTCGCTACCAAAAAATTTTCCACCAAAATAGATTTCATGGTTTTTGCTTTGATCAGTTATCCAGTCCTTATTTTCTGTTTTTTCCCCTATCCTCCCATGAGCTGGTATCTCATTTCATTTTGATATTTTTACTTCCTTTATCACGCAGGAACGTAAAAAGCCAATGTAATCCTGGAATAGTCCATCACATAAGGACTTTTAGCTCAAAACAATACAATTTGTAGAAAATATGGGAGAGGACCCGAGGACTCCAGATCATGTTGATTAATAGATTGATTCTAGTCCCAGGGGCTGATCTTATTAGTCTTATTCACTCAGGATTGGGGATGAGCAGCTGCTGATTCAGCACTCACAGGTATGAGGCTGAACTTTGGATATTTTTGGTTTGTTTGAAAGTCTGCTCACTGCAGCCAAGAGCCTTAAACATTTATCTGCATTTGGATTGAAAAGTAAGATGTATCACTCCTAGAAAGATGCCCAGAAATTTATTCACTAGGACTGAACTTCTCAGTGGACCAATTTGGCCCCATCTTTCCTCAAGTTTTTCTTTATAACTGTATTATTTGGAGTAGGAAAAGGAAAAAGTGTCCTGACTCTGGGCTTTTGGCCAGAACTCAGCCCAAACTATGAATTATTTAAGAAAGAAGGCAAAGTTCTAGTAAATGTGGAAGATAATTTCTTTTTATGGGTTGTGATGCTGAAGGTGAAGAGTGCTCTCATGGCTATGAGCTGGGTGCCCTGAGGGGACTGATGGGTCTGAATGGCCCTGAACAGCTTAATTTGGCCCTAACCACCCTCTGCCACAGGACCCAGGAGCTCCAGCAATGCTCAGCCCCAGCTGGCCTGATTTGAAAGGTGCTGTAGGGTACCTGGGGGCCCACAGAGGGCCTCGTGGGTCAGGGATTCAACACTGGGTTTTCCCTTTTTCTGCTCTGAAGGATGGTGACTGTTAAGTGGTGACCATGGAGGTAGATATCTGCCAGAAGCTGTCAGGGTTTCGCTTTGTCCTGTCAGCTGTGGAGACTTCCATTCACCAGAATACATCTTGCCCATTGTGCGACATGGAAACCAGGGAGGAGATGATCTGGTGTGCTTCCTCCCACAGCCCTGGCACAGGCTGTTGCTATCCTCAGCCTTTGAAGTAAATTCAGGTATGGGGCTAACTGATGTTTTGAAAAACAGTTTCATAGTTCCACTTTTCTGACAGGCACCCTATGGCTCTGCTTGCCCCCTCCCACAGCCTTTGTGCTCCCCCTCTTCCCTAGCTCTGGGTAAAACACTAACACAACAGCCAGTGCATCTTCATCTCAGACAGGTCTTCATTTTTCCCTTCATGTTGCTCTTGTGTTGGCAATTTCAGCTGCAAATGTTGTGTTTGACCTTCACTAAGGGAGCCTGGTGATTTGAATTCATTTCAAGTAGTTTTCTGACAGCAAGCCTTAACCAAAGCTCTTAAGGTTTCCCCTACAAAAGCCTCATGACAGCTTTGCTTGAGGCTTACAGTGGTCAATGCAAGTGGAAGTAGTCTGTAAACTGTAAATGGCCTTATTAACTTCCTGGCAGGGCTGGAATGAAGCCCGGGTCTTTGCTAGGCTAAGTCTCTGGAGCTGAAACAGAGGCCCCCTTGCACCTCTCATCATAGCAAATCAACCTGCCTGGGAGAAGCCTGATGCTTCTGAGACTCTCCTGACAGAAGAGTGTCACGGGAGATGGGAATATTTGGAAAAGATGTTAATTAGTCAGGCTTCAACCTTTGGCTTTCTCTTTTGTCGTGGTCAGCACCAGACAATTGCCAGTCTTCCTGGTAACAACACTTTCTAATCACTGGCCTAAACCTGTGATGGGGAGTCTAGTACCTTCAGGTGTAAGTTTATTCCCTCTCAGTAGTCTCAATCAGGAGGACAGGTCTGATGAAGAGCAGCTGAGGGAAATGGGGTTGTTTAGTCTGAAGAAAAGGAGGCGGAGAGAGACCTTATTGCTGTCAACAACTACCTGAAAGGAGGTTATAGAGAAATGGAGGTCGGCCTCTTCTCTCAGGTCTCAGGCCAGTAGTGATAGGATGAGAGGAAACAGCCTCAGGTTGTGCCAGGAAGGGCTAGGTGGGACATCAGGAAAAAATTTCTTTGCTGATGGAGTGGTCAGGGATTAGAACAGGCTGACTGGGGAGGGTGTGGAGTCGCCATCCCTGGAGATGTTAAAACAAACAAACATGTAGAACTGGTGCTTGAAAACATGATTTAATGGGCTTGATGGTGTTGGTGATCTTGGAGGTCTGTTGCAACCTTGATGATTCTGTGATTAAGCAGCATCCTCTGAACTGTTGTCATTAAATTAAGTGCCCTCACTCCAGAACTTGTCCTGTCGTGACACTTACCAGCTTGCAGTTACCCAACTTGCTTTTATGTTTTGCTTTTTGAATTCAGCGTTTGCTGTTCTCCAGCTGTACAGGAGCAATTCCTACATCAAAGACTTATTTAAAATGCCTTGAAGCCATCACGGGTGACTTTGGAGGGAGCAGGCTGATCCAGCAGTTTATAACTAATGTGAGGTCAGCTTTGGATCCTTTTGCCTATTGTGTGTCTGTGTCCTTGGGTTTGTGCGCTCAGCACTAGCCATAGCCCTTTTTGAGCAGAACTTGTGTTGTTCATAGTTTAATATCTTTTATTTTAAACTGTTTGTAATAGAAGAATAAAGTTAGAAATGAAACACTTTTCTACCGAGAATATTATAGTCTGAGAACTTAGCTCTGCGGCGTTCCTGGTTTTGCCTTTGAAGCTAATTCACCAGTTGGTTACATAACATAGGAAATTAATGGTAGAAATTTGTGGGGAAACAACAAAAGGATTTGCACTGTGTAGTTTTGTTATATAAAGTAACAGGAAAGTTTGCATGGTCAGACATTTTTGGCTTAGGAATTAGAACCAGATGAAGTATTGAAGTTCATCTTTGGCAGAATCTCAAAGTAGTTTTGTCTGCAAGATTATTGAGGGGGGGAAGTCTGCAGCAAACAACATGGTCTGCAGTGCTCATAGACTGTAAGGCTGGAAGTCAAAGACTGTTTGGGATGAAGATACAAGTTATCATGAATAAGAACCATCCTCGTTGTCTTGGGGAATTTAAGCAAGTTGTTATAGAAATCTTTAATTTGCTTGTTCATTAGCATGAACATCTTGACACAGTAATTCTCATCATCACTGACCAGAAGTAAATATCTGGCACGTTGAGGGTTCCTGTGTTACTTCTAGTTCACTTTCTGGATGTAAACCAAACCTCTAAGCAGTCTCAGTGCTTTCCTAAACCCACATGGTAATAGGGCTATTCTTAATTAGTCTAGCTCTTCTCCATGTTGGGCAACTAGCAACAGTCAAGCTCTCCTAGAAGTAGGATCTTGAGTTGTCCCAGCTGTTCTCAGAAGCTGTGCTTGCACATAGAGGAGAAACTGAACAAACTTTAGGCTGTTCCAAAGAAGTTTGAAAAATGGTAGCTTAGTCATGATTTTGTTTTCACATTGGTAAATAATAGTGTTTTTTGATAGTGTTTTGGGTTGGAAGGACCTCTAAAGGTCATCTACTCCAACCCCCTGCAACAAGCAGGAATATTACTAACTAGAACAGATTGCCCGGAGCACCATCAAGTCTGACTTTGAATGTCTTCAGGCGTGGGGCCTCAACCACCCACCCTCAGATTCTAGAGCTTTTTCCTGATGTCCAGCCTAAATCTACCCTTTTCCAGTTTCAAACCGTGACCCCTCATTCTATCATTCACTGCCCTTGTGAACAGTCTTCCCCAGCCTTCTGACAGCCCCTTTCAGGGATCGGAAGGTCACGGTAAGATCCCCTGGAGTCTTCTCCTCTTCAGGCTGAACAACCCAACTCTCACAGCCTGTCCCCATAAGACAACAGATGCCTGTAAATGTTAGCTGAATGTGAATGTTTTGAAATGTAGAATTATTTTTTTTTGGTAAGAGATTCAGCAGGTCTAGATGAAACAGGTAGTGCAGCTGTATCAAAAAGAGCCTAGGACAGTCTTGCTTAGCACGTAGTCATTGTTTTTAGTGATTTTCATCTGAACCAGCAGCACTAAAGAGGTCTGTGCTGGTTGCTGTTCAGCGAGGAATTCTAAGCAGACTACTCTGCTCTGTCCTAACACCATCCATGGTATGGCTTCTCCTTCCCGAGATGTTTGTCAATAGGCCTAGAAATATTTTGACTCTGAGATGTGACATTTTACAGGATTTCTGAGTGGGTTTGTGGAACTCCTTGAGGGCTGTCCGGTGACAACACTATATTTCATTGCAAGTGCCAGTTTCCCAGAGCGAGCTCCTAACCTTTCAGAAGCACATCCAGGGAGACCTGTCAGAGATCTGAATGTCTTTCTTCCTCGGCTCCCTCCTCTCATGATTTCCCCTTGTGGATATTACATTCAAATCCAATATGCCTTTGGAAAAAACCTCCTCCAGCTTGTTCTGTGGCAGGAGAAATATCTTTTCTGAGAAGCCTTGACAGTTGTAACTTGCTACCTTCAAAGCCGCTTGGAAATACCTAAATTTGGATGTTTTACTGACAGTGCAGGTATTTCTGGATTATGTTTTCAGGAAACTTAATAGCATTTTATATACCTGGAGAACTTGCTGTCAATGAAAGTCTGCTGTGATAAAAACCCGATGGCATCAGCATTATTGTTGATATGGGAACAGTACCTTTCACAGAATCTGTTTTCTTTCTTTTCTTTGCAGCAAATCAGGAATTTGGTGTCTGATTTGCTCAGAATGAGCATGCAGATGACATGCCCCATGTACCTGTGAGCTCTCGTTCCCAATGCTTGACCTTGCACAGCAGTCTTTTTCTAGTTAAACATGTTGAACCTCTCAACTATAGCTCACATCCCTGTGAGAGGGATGGCCAGAGTCATGGGGAACCTTACAGGTGCTTTACAAAGCAACTGTAACAAATACTGTTGTGTATATGGGTGTAAGGCGAAACATTGGAGGTTCCGTGTGAATGTGCGAAGAAACTTCTTCCCAGTGAGGGTGACAGAGCACTGGAACAGGCTGCCCAGGGGGGTTGTGGAGTCTCCTTCTCTGGAGACGTTTAAGACCCACCTGGATGTGTTCCTGTGTGACTTGGTCTAGGTGATCCTGCTGTGTCAGGGGGATTGGACTACATGATCTTTTGAGGTCCCTTCCAAATCCTAATGTTTTCTGATTCTGTGATCATAGGATCATAGAATGGTTTAGATTTGAAGTGGCCTCAGAGATAATCAGTCCCAAACCCCTGCCATAGGCAGGGACACTTCTCACCAGACCAGGTTGCCCAGAGCCCCATCAAACTCAATTCAACATAAAACTGTTGAATTATGAAACCAAAGCTGGATTAAACCCAGACTTCTTAACAGGAAGTGCACTTCAGAATAATTTTGTCCCGGGTGGAATGTTATGCCCCACACAGGACCGTGGTCTCTCTGCACTCTTCCACCTGGTTCCTGTATCTAGTGATAGAAATCAAAGTTTGACCCATGTGCCTCATGTGATACTGGGTGAAGTACTGGTTCTGTCCCCTGTAATGCCAAACTGGAGCCTGCAAAGATTATTTACTGTTCAGAACTTCATCCTGTTAATTATCTTAAGGAAGTAATGCTGCTTCAGTGCTCTGAAAGAGGGACTTGTTACAACTAAGTGGATATATTGCTTAAGGCACCACATGCTTGGAGCGTTGAGGCAGACAAAACATCTTCAGTTTTGTAGTGTTTTACTACCTGGCAGACTTCATCTAGAAAATTCTTTTAAGATGTGTAGAGGTATTTTTTTGTGCGCTGCTGTTCCCTCTGCCCTTTATTTTTTTGAGGAGGTGAAGAATTGTTTCCAGAGCTCTTGTTGTTCTTGAAAGTGCAACAGAATTTGTCAAAATTATGTTCATTTCAGAGGAACAAATGAGTTGCTAGATACCAGATTTTAGAAGCTTTCATCAGCGGGAGGAAATCCTTAGCAGCCCTCTCTGTGAAGGGGAAGAAACTGCGTAAATGTAATTAGGATTTTGAGCTGATGCATGCATGTGGCAAAAGTATGACCTGTATATGTGAATCTTTATTTCTTTATTTTGGGTGACTGAATCTGGAACCGACTTCAAGCTTGTGACATAATTAGTACAATAGTGCAAATCAGCCATTTTTGAAAAGAGTAATTTACTCCATATGCAGCTTCTCAGCAAGAGCCCTCATTAATCAAAGAAGGCCATGTACATCAAAGTGTTCCTTGCTTGCTACAACAACATCCATCATACAGCTAGTAAATGTGCTGTGGCAGGGTTTGATAAATATAATGCCTTTGATGTGCTGATAATTCTGTGTATTGGTATGTTGCTGCCTGGAACTCCCCGGGTATGCACAAAAACCTACAGCCGCCCACATCTCTGCTCCAGAGTTCCACCCAGGCATTGTCTGAACTCTGAAAACCCTGAAGTAGGACCCCAGTGCATTTTCACTCTCACTTAACAATTCAAAGGGGCAAATTTATTTTAAATTTTTCTTTTTTATTTTTTTTTAATTCAGGTTCCCAAATGCTGCAAATTTCATTTGTGGATATATTTCCATATAGATGCAGCCTGAGCTGACAAGAGCTTCTGTTTGTTGAGGCACTTGTATTTAACACTGTATATTCATTATTCTGCATGAATATGCCTTAGAGACTTAGTGTAAAGCTTCTAAGAGACCTCATATGATAGGAGAAGAGAAAACATAAAGTGGTAGAGATTGGAGGGGGCATGGTTTTCTGGGGGAAAAAAAAAATCCCTAAAAAGCTTTCAGATGGAATTGGATGTGGTGTTAGGAGCTTGGTCACAAAGGACAAGAGCCATTCATTTACATTAATTTATTGCCATCACTGCAGTTTGTTACTGAAGTGATTGTTCCCCTATACTGGGCACTGGTGAGGCCTCATCTCAAGTATCGAGTTCAGTTTTGGGCACCTCAATACAAGAAAGACATTGAGGGGCTGGAGCTTGTCCAAAGAACAACAGTAAAACTAGTGAAGTAAGATCTGACTTGGAGACAGGTCTGATAAGGAGCAGCTGAGGGAACTGGGGTTGTTTAGCCTGAAGGAGGTTGAAGGGAGACCTTCTTAGTGCCTACTACTACCTGAAATGAGGCTGGAGAGGGGTGGGCTTAATCTCTTCTTCTAAGTCACTAGTGATAGAATAATAGGGAATAGCCTCACGTTGTGCCAGGAGAGGTTTAGACTGGACATCAGGAAAATTTTCTTTACTGATGGAGTCGTCAGGGATTGGAACGGGCAGGTGGATGATCTTGGAGGTTTCTTCCAACCTTAATGATTCTAGGAGTCTGTGTCTGAAAAACTCATCTGCAGCAAGTAGCAGAAATGGTTGCCTGTGACATTTGTGACATGTCAAAGAGGGAAACGTGTTTGCTCTGTTTTATGCAAACAGTGGTGTTTCAGAGGTGAATCCATGAAGTACATCAGGTGTGCAACCCAAAGCTATGCTGGTACGTGTTAGTTACATAATTTAATGAATTAGTTTAATTGATGAGTTAGAGATTAATGGAAGGGCAAATTACAAACTGGGAGATTTCATCCTATGTTATATGCACAGCATGTCAAGTCTCTCACTTTGCTTTCCACTCCTGGAACATTTTTACCTAGGGAAAAGGTTTGGAGAAAAGTCCTTGCACACTGGGTGTGGTAGAACCCCTCAGCTGCTGCTTCAGTTGGTGGTTTAGAAGAACATCTGCCATACTTCCCTCCTCCATCAAGTGTGGTGTGTTGGGGGTTACCAAATAAGTGTGAGTGAAGATCCCAAAGCCCTCTTGTCTCACTTTCTAGCCCGCTGGGTTGCACCTTGCGTGCTTGGGCCTGCAATGAGCCTTAAGTGGGATGTGTGGAAAGCAGGGGCAGATGAAACCTGCCAAAAGTAATTTAATTTACTTGAAGAAACAGAAGGGTGGGAAGGAGTGTAAGAGTCTTTCTATATAATATCTCAGCTGGCTGCTCCTCTGAGTGGTTTAACAAATTTTTCTTGGCATCTCGAGGTACTTGGACTTACCAAACATTGTCAGGCAGAGTTGGCTGTGCTGAGCAACCATGTGTTCCTCCATGGTTAACACTTGCAATGTTCAATCATCCTCTACAGGGTCATTGGTTATCTCAGATGGTTTTCAGTAAGGAAATATGGGCGGACTTAGAGTGCATGGGGTTCATAAGCACCCAGAAAATGTTGAGTAGTTTTCTTCTACTTTTGATGCTGTCCCTCATCACTGCAGGGGAGTTGGATTAGATGACTGTTGAAGGTCCTTTCCAACCCAATGCATTGTGCAATTTGTTTAGGGTTTGTTTTGGTTGTGTTTAAGTTAAGCAACAATGTAGTTTATGGCACAGCAATTGTTTTCTGTGAAGTTAAACCTAAAAGTAAACAGACCTTTACAAAATGTGATAGAAGAGACAAGGAGTCTTGCCTTGAGATCTCCGATCTCTAAAGGAGACCTGTCTGGAACATACTCAAAGGTTACTCTGGGCAAGCGGTAAATACACCGCAGTGGAAACAGCAATACTGATGAAGCAGGATCACCTAGTTCAGATCCTGCCTGAAAGTTGTTGGCTCTTCACTTACTACACTTGGTGGTTGGGATGGAACTGGTAAAGCATGAATGCTACTGCTGTGCCTCCTGCCTTGTGTTAGTTTGAATATGCATGTTTGATGTGTGAAGTAGGAGAAGCTGAGCACAGTGTGCCACTTGCATTATTGCTTCTCTGCAAGCCTAGCTCTGCAATTAAATATTAAGATGTTATTCAAGTAATTAAAATTAGGATTCACTGGAGTTTGCAGTTTTCTCTTTCTTGGTGTGATCTCTGGTGTTCTTGGATGTTGCCTTTTGCTATTGCACTTTTTAATGGCAACCAACTCAACTCCGCAGCGGTTTGAGCTCTGCTCAGCAATGTGTTTATAGAGTTAATTGATTAAAAGCATTTATCTTCTACCACTGCATTGTGTAAAAGAAATTAGGCACAATAATTCTGTCCTACCAGTACTAAATGCTACAACAAGAGGTACTATTGGGTAGAAAAAAGGAGTTATCTTGGTAAGATTACTAAAGCCCAGACACATCAGTGAATTCAAGAGTCTCTGTGTGAACAGCGTAGGAATCAAAGTGAGGCTTGAGCAGCAACTAATCCCGTAATGATAAACGGAATCAAAGATGATTTTTATCTGTTCTGGAGGCTGAGATGCTGGGATTAGTTTATTTTTTGGATGATAATGGGGTGGCTTGAAAATCATACAAGTAGTACTTTATCCTCCCTTTCGTATTCCATCACCTCCCAAATGCTCAATAAACTTTCTTGATTGGCATCATAGTTCTGAATAACATTTTTTGCTTTAGACACAGTATCTGGAGCTACAGTTTGGTTTTTTTCCTTTCAGACAAAGGCACTAAGTGACTTAACAACTGCCTTAGAGACACTAATGGGTATATTAAAAAGTTATCGTTTGAAACTGCAGAACATCTGGAGAAAGATATCCATTGTAATGGGATAATCTAGCTAAACCCTGAGACAGGTAAAAATGCTCTGACCTACAGTATCTTTTTAATCAATTCTGAAAGTGTAGAAATTTAATCTTGCCCTGTCAATCATGCAGTTGAAACAAGCCCAAACTCTCGGATTTTGAAACCCTGACGAGCCACAGAAAGGACAACCCTGTGAATTTTTTGACATTGACGGTGCCTTCTGTGCAGACACACTGGAGGAAGGGAGGCCATGCAGAGGGACTTTGACAGTGCCAACTGCATGAGGTTCTATGAGTCTAAGTCCAAGGTCCTGTGTCTAGACTGGGGTAATCCCAAGCACAAATCTGTGCTGTGAATGGGTTGAAAGCAGCCCAGAGGAGAAGGATTTGGGGGTGTTGGTGAATGGGAAGCTCAGTGTGACCTGGCAGTGTATGAGGGCGGTGCAGAAAGCCAACTGTGTCCTGTGCTGGATCAAAAGAAATCTCTCAAGGGAGGGGATTCTTTTCCTTCTGTTCAGCTCTAGTGAGACCCCACCTGGAATAACTGTGTCCAGTTTAGGAGTCCCCAACATAAGAAGGACATGGAACTGTTGGAATCAGTCAGGAGGAGGCCATGAGGATGATCAGAGGGCTGGAGACCCTCTGCTCTGGGGACAGGCTGAGGGAATTGAGGCTTGAGAAGAGAAGGCTTTAGAGGGCACCTGATAGCAGCTTCCAACACCTGAAGAGGATCCAGGAAAGCTGGAGAGGGATTTTTTACGAGAGACTGTGGTAGTAGGACAGGGGAATGGACTCAAGCTGAAAGAGGGGAGATTTAGATTAAGATCTTGGCCATTTAAAAAATGTGAGTCACAATCTTTTCTTTCATTGGCCATGAAGCATTTTGAATTGGTCGTTAAGAGTGCAGCCACACTACTGTTCCATTTCCGATGTGAGAGTCTGTGTGTGAAGGCAGTTTCCTAGTTTCTTCTTTAGTGAACACACACACACACACACACACACACACATATATATGTCTGGACCTCACTGCTGAGGGCTTGGCTCGTAGATCTGATAAGTCTGCACTATTGGGTGACAAAGACTAAGTCCCTGAGTTGTGAAGCTCAAAGACTGCGTATCTCTTGAGCTAAGGCAAAAGCAGGCACAGGTGAGAACATCATCTAAATTCCTTGTCTGTAGCTGAGGTAGCAGGTAACTAAGCAGTGAATTCGATGTTTTCCAGATCTTATTTGAGTCTATTGCAACATATATTTTTTTTAAGTAGGATGATGTGCTAAAATAGGGGAAAAATAAATCGTATGAAATGCATTAGAGGATAACAATCTCATAGACTGTATTCAAATACAACCTTATTTGTCCAACTGTAACTGTCAACTTATTTTGTCAAATTACATTACACTGCCATGAATTTACTGAGCAAGAGACTAAAGTTTATGGCTCATTAGCAGTAGCAGTTGCACACCTACACTGTAATTCCTGCAAATGGATTTTCTCCTTTAGTACTGCATATGCTGTGTGGAATGACAATAATTACAGAAAGTAATTGAATGAGATAGTCATAACTCTGAAAGTCATATTACTTATTTCAAAGTGGTTTGTTCCCCGAAATAAACAATCTTTACGGAGTGAACAGACACAACATCCCTTTAAGTTTATTAAACTCATTAAATTTCCTTAAATACGTTGAAAAGAGTGTGCTGTGCATTTAATAGAGGGCATAGATACATCCAAGTGCAACATTCATAAACATTAAAATCCTCAAAATGAAGTCTCAATGAAGCAGTTTTTCTGAAAAGTTTGTTTTTCCGTAGCTAATGGAAAACAGGAGAAGTTTTTGGAATTTAATAACAAAAGTTTGTTGAGAAATGAAACCTCTGAGTTTGCCCTTGTTACGGGCACAGGCGAGATCCTCACCCACTGGAGGTTTTAATGATTGCATGGTCAAACCAAATCAATCCTTCCTCATTAATGCAGAGTTACACTTCCCCTTCTAGTGTGCAAAAAACACACCTCACCCCCCAAGTCCTGCAAACAAAGGGATGTGAATAGACATGCAAGCACACACCTCTTCAGGTGTTGCAGTAGCCATTAGGAAACACCTGGACCCTGTCCAGTGTGTTGGATGGTTCTGCTTTGAAAGGTGGAAGGATCCACCCTCATTCGAAGCCTCAAAACCATGGTTTTTTTACTGGTTTAGGAGTAGCTTAGATAATCCTAGTTCTGCACTAGTTTTTCCAGTTTGGCCTTTCTTTTGGCTTTGATTTTTATTTGTTAACTGTTGCTGCTCATGATTATTTTAATAGGTAGTGAAAGGGTCATAGCAAGGAGTTAGTAATGATTTCAGCAGTTCTCATTCCCACTGTGTTCCCCGTTGTGTTCAAAGGTTCTGTGTACAAACTCAGACTGTTGTTAGCAGATATGATGCAGTTCAATAGTAATGGATTGCTCTAAACCAGTGTAATATCTGATGTGTTTGCATATAGGGCAGTCCCTCTTCCCGTGGGACTTTCTGAGATTGTTCTTGAGATTGTTTAAGTTGTAAAGACCTTAAAGGTCATTGAGTCCAACACTTAACCCAGCTGTCCCAAGGCCACTGCTAAACCCTGTCCTTAAGCTGCAGATCTTTGTGATGGTGAAACTTGTACAGGGATGGCAATTCAGCCTCCTCCCTGGGCAGCCTATTCCAAGGGCTGAGGACCCTTTTGTGGAGAATTTTTTTCTAGTGCCCAATCTAAACTTCCCCTGGTGCAGCTTGAGGCCATTTCCTCTTGTCCTATCACTTGTTCCTTGTGAGAAGAGACTAATGCCCACCTCTCTACACTCTCCTTTTCAGGCAGTTGTAATAGCAAAGTCTCCCCTCATCCTCCTCTTTTCAGAGTTACCAGTCCCAACTCCCTCGACTGCTCCTCATAAGGCTTCTTCTCCAGACCTTTCCCCAACCTTGTTGCCCTTCTCTGAACCCACTCCAGCCTCTCAATGTCCTCCTTGTATTGAGGTGCCCAACACTCAACCCAGTAATTGAGGTGTGGCCTCAATTACCAGTGCCCAATATGTGAGGAACGATCACTTCCCTACTCCTGCTGGCCACACTAGTGCTGATTCAAGCCAGGATGCCATCGGCCTTCTCAGCTGCCTGAGCCCACTGCTGGCTCATCTTTAGTCTGATCAGTCAGTACTTCCAGGTCTTCTTCTAGCCACTCTCCAAAAGTCTAAGACTAGATGATTCTTGAGGTCCCTTCCCACCCAGAGTGCTGTGGTACTGTGAAGTCTGCAGCATTGCACTGGGTTACTGGATTGTAGCTATAGTGAACTCATTTGTGGAGGCTTTGTTAGTCCCTCTAGTATTTTTCAAGGTTTTAGTACAGTTGCTGTGTTCTTACTGCAGATGTGCTGTCTGCAGTGAAGAGTCCCCCTTTAGAAGGAAATAAAAACCTCTCTTCACTCGGCAGTTCCCTGCTTTGCTCTGTTTCGTAGGCTGTCTGTTTATCAAGTAATTGTGTGAACTTCCTCCTGGTGGAGAGTCTTTTAATACAAACTCTTTCACTTGTGGAATTGCTTTCACTGACATCGAAGCTGACAATCTTCATCAACATTCATCTTGTGTGTCATATAAAACAAGGTGATAAATGGACCTGGGCACCCCGGGGTGTTCCGTCTACAACTGTTTTGCTCCACTTTGCTTTCTTTTACCGGTCGCTCTGTCGCTGGGCTGCAAAACCTAATTGTGGCATCTTCTGCTCTCCTAAACAAGCTCATTTTTCTCCAGCCTAACCCATCAGAGATGCTGTCAATCAATGAGAAACATGTCACACAGAGATCAGGGTGGCAAAGGGCTGCGGTGTGTAGGCTGTTCACAGGAAATACTTGAAACCATTTTGGTGTTAAACCCCTGTAGACTTTTCTGTTTGCAGCCTTAGCGAATGAATCTTGAATAATTTTTCCTGCTCTGTGTCTTCAACAACAAATGGTAAATAGAGCAGATAAATGCCAAGGATGGCTGTACCCTGCAAGGGAAAAATCCAAAGCTAAGTAGGTATTTCCTCCTAATAATTTTGAATATTGTAGCTGACTACAGCCAGTTTCCCTGTTGTAATGCAAGTGACTGTAACGGAATCTAATAACCATTGGAAATTGTATTAGTCTGCACTCTCCCTCTGACTAAGGGGGACAGAAACCTGAAAGCAAGTGGATGGGTCAAAATAGGGTGTCTTTGACTCAAACTCATTGGCTACAAGTATTCATTATAAACAAAATCTGTCAAATCTCTTCACTAATAAGGGTGTAGATCTTATTACAGCCTCAGGACAGTAATAACTTATTCTCTGACATATTATGTGAATTTTATGGGTCTACTCTATAAAAAGCGCACAGTTTCCATAGCAATTTTGATACTTCTATGATACATGATGTGACAGCATGTACCATTTTTCCTTCTTCCATGATAAATTGTTCCCACCACTCACGCGCGACACTGCTTCTAGAAATCAGAATTTCATTTTGATGTCACTAAAAGCCAATATCAACAATTAGGCTTCAGTGTTTTCTCAGGCAAGAAGAACTTCTTTACCATTATTGCGCTGCTTCATTACTTAGCTTGGCAATTTTGGAGCCATAAATCAAGAATGAAAGGATGAAGTGTAGGAATCTGTTTAGAAAGCATTAGGGATAATCCCAAACCTACAGGGGGAAGAGGTCTCGTATTAACATTGAAAATTAGAGGTTGAGGAGTGGATCTTTTAAGACTATTCCATGCGTGTGTCTGATCAACAGTTAGCACATCCCTGAACAAGAGGATGAAAAAAAGGCATTGAAAGGCTACCTGAAGAAACATCTCCTGTGGTAGTGGAGATTAATTATTAAAGTTAATTTTTTTCTGGGGGAAACAGTCCATAAACTGAAGAGACTGTAGGTTGTCAACCAGGCCTGCTATTGCTTTAATTAGTGGAGGTGAAGGATGAATTGGAAAGACATTCTCTGCTTATGGATCTGGTCTTAACTCTTGAGAGTTTGTCACACTTAAAATCATGGAATTAATTGGGTTCTAAGGGACCTTCAGAACTCATGTAGCCCAACCCCATGCAGTGAGAAGGGACATCTCCAACTAGATTGAGTTGCTCACAGCCTCATCCAGCCCTCACCTTGAATGTAGGAGCTTCCATATAAATATCGGAAGGAGCTTCTTCACAGTGAGGGTGACAGAGCACTGGAAGGGGCTGCCCAGGGGGGTTGTGGAGTCTCCTTCTCTGAAGATGTTTAAAACCCGCCTGCGTATGTTCCTGTGCGACTTGGTCTAGGTCACCCTGTGGTGTCAGGAGATTGGAGTAGATGACCTTTCGAGGTCCCTTCCAACCCCTGATGCTCTATGAGTCTGTGAAGGGGCTTTCACCAACCCTCTGGTGAAACCTGTTCCTGTTAATCTACTCAGTGTATTAACAGATCAATCTTGAGATTCTTCAAGGCTTTTTTTTTTTTTCAGGAAGAAATGAACATTTTGGTGCAGTCTTGCTTTGTGTGGTAACTTTAGCTACAACATTTTTCTATCTGTAACATTCAAGGAGTCAATTAGCGTGGAAGTTCAGTTGATGGTTATCCAAAAGACATCAGAATCCCAAAATCAGTAGGGCTGCCTCCTCTCTGTAAGGGTGCTGAGGACCCTGAACAGGTTGCCCGGGGAGGTTGTGGCTGCTCCATCCCTGGAAGTGTTCAAGGCCAGGTTGGAAGGGGCTCTGGGCAACCTGGTCTGGTGAGAAGTGGCCCTGCCCATGGTGGGGGGTTGGGACTGAATGATCTCTGTGGTCCCTTCCAATCTAAAGCAGTCTCTGATTCTACAAAGATACCAAGATGAGGAGGTCTCGTGACCTGCTGTGTGCTAGGCCAAGTTTCTTTTTCTCTAACCAGATTTTAAATGAGTGCTTGATGCCACCCCTATCAGTACTCAGTGTTGTTTTGGATGGATCAATGTTTGTTTGTAATAGATGACACAAAGGGTAAAATACGAGTTCGCATAAAACACTCATTGTTTGATGCTATAAAATTAAGCAGTATAGAAAGTCCATTGATTTTATAGGTTTAATATATACTCTGATGTCAGGGAGCTGTATTGGTTTCTGTTAAGTATATTCTCAGTGAAAATTACTTATTTTACATAAATATACAGATGAATTTATAGAGCACTTGGAAACTTTAGATTTATCTTGTTTTTTATATACGGTAAACGTTGTTCCGTAGCACATGCCAGCAAGACTGGTTTCTATTGCTTTTCATATTAAAAGGGAAAGAAGTTGATTGCCTCTCATTTCTTGATTTAGCAGTTAATTGTGTTGCTCTTATGACAAAGTCTCAGAGTAGAATGTAATCTTGTTCTGCTAGGCCAATGCAGATTCCAATTTATGGCAAGTGGAGCAGGAGGAACTTGTCAGAGTTGTCCTTGCCTTTATTAGAGTAGCAAATACAGTCTTGTTATGTTATTTTTCAGTAGAATAAATACTCCTGACAAAACTGATTTAACATGACCTTGCTGCTGCACAGTCGTAACCAGCAAAACATATCTGGGCTTTCAGCTACTGGTCTTTCTGTTTCTTGGTGGCCTAGAGAGAGATGTTGAAAAGCTCCAATCCCTATTAAACAAAATCTCTGTTAAACTAAAAGAGGGGAAAATTGAGATTTGGAATCATAGAATCACGAAGGTTGGGAAAGATCTTCAAGATCATCAGTGTTCATTGCTGTTGAAAATATCCCTTATTTCTTGGCCAGTTCTGTTTCTTTATGGACGTAGTGGGGCTGTATTCTACGTGGTGCTATAGTATAGATTGTCTCTTTCTGTTGGTGGTGCAAGTTGGAACTCTTGCTGTTCTGGGTGCCTTTACCCTTGGGGCATGGCAAGCACTGAGGTGGATGATAGGGGAAGAACCAGTGATAAATAAATCCAGAACATTTACAAACAGGATGTAGGAGAGACAGGTCTCTGCCTGGTCTGAGATTCCCCTGCCCCTTGAGAGAGGGCCTTGGGGAAAACAGAGAGAACAGCCTGAGAGCACAGAGATCTGGGGAAGGTGGGGATGAACAGAAAACAGGTTGTGTGGTTTATTCTCTGGTAGAACTTCCAACTTTCTGGCTATTTCACTTGATTCATTTGCTTTAGTTTCGGACTTGTATCACAACAGTAGAAATCTTTGAAAAATGCTTCTGCTTTCTGTTCCTTTTTTATGGATTTTCATTTTGCTGGGCATAGGCACTGCTGGGATGCAGACCAGTATTTTCCCTAAAATTGATTATGTCATCTCTTGCTAACAAAAGCCTTGAAATCTCCCTTGAAGCCTCAGTGAATTCCTGAACTTAGTTCTGTTAAACAGAAGGGCAGCACCTGATCTGCTGGTGCAGATTTTGACTGTTCTTCTGTAAGAAGAGATTTGCTTAGGTGCAACGATCTGATCCTTTCTGACTTTCTGCATCTCCCTGATGCGCTAGTCCACAGGTCTATGTCAACCTGCTCATTGTGTAGCAGAGTTATTAGGAAGCTTCTTTATTATTTAATAAGTATTTAACAACATGCTTCCTTGTGAGGTTTTCTTTGCCTGTAGGTAAAATTAAAGGTTGATGTGGTCTTTCCAATTAGCCAGGCCTTTGGGTTACATAGGAAGTTGCTGGGGAAGTTTGAAGAACAAGTAGTTTCAATACAAGAAGACTAATTTGGTAGAAGCCAACCTGTTTTCTGCATTCGTTATATCAGATTTGCTTTAATAATGCAATTTCTATCTACAAAGGGTTAGAAACCCAAGAATTCATTTTGCCTGTAGTACTTTTATGGATTAGATGCATCCACGTAATTATCTTGGTAGTTTTCAGTTCCGTATTGCAATGAAATTTATCTGCAGCTTGTGAGAAATGACAAATCAGAAGTGACAAGTATTGATCAAATATTTTCCGCAATCAAATCTTTTTCAGGCAGACCCAAAACGTGAAAACAGCAGTATTTTTCTGGGTTGTATCTCTTTTCAATAAGTTTTTTCCTCCGGAGAAAACGTGAAAGATTGTTTGGTCTCTTTTCTTTGTTTTGATTGATTTTCGTCTCACACACTTTTGTAAAGTGAAATCGATACAAATACCTTACAAATCATTATAATATCTCAGAGTGTGCTACACATAAACCAAATTATGTACATGTAGATCAGGGAACCGAGCAGTAAAATCAAACCCAAACAAATAACTGTAAAGCAGCAGCCTGGTAGAGATCTCGCATAAACCACCATGTTCCATTGACAAAGCAATACATTTGGTAGACAAAATAATATGTAACTCTAATGAGGTGTTTAAATTTCAGGCCATGTTTCACCTTGTAGTATTTCTGTTTTATGAATGAACAGAGCCATTAAATTAAAAATGAAATGAGGTGGTAAATCATGGATTTGGTTGCGTTTGAAGTTGTCGTATGGCTCCGGATTGTTCTGAAAGGAAAAAAGCGAGCTTGCAAAGCTCTGCATTCCACTCAGCTCTTTAAGCTAAACCCCTGTTCCTTCCATAAATTCAGATCTCTTGGAAATAAACAGCCAGAGATTGGGGCCTCTAACTGAGCGTGGCTAAGTTTAATGGTCTGGCAGCTCCAACCACAGGAGTGCTGGTCATCTCATCACTTTGTTAAGAAACAGCACTTGCTGCAATCCCAGAAACATCTTCCAACAGTTCCAATTTTTCCAAGGATTCTGTCTGCTTTGGAGTAATCAGAATTTTAATTTTGCAATATTAGGCTGATCTTTACATGGAATCAGACAATTGGTGTGTTGCTACACTTGGAAAAATCCTGGCTGACGCTCGTTAGTTTGGCCCCAGGTTTCAGTAGAGCAGCTACTGATCAACTTCCTCCTGGAGCTTCTTCTCATGCTTGTTCTCTGAGCCTTCAGAACAGCCCCGTCTTGGGGCCTCCCTGGGAGCTCATTGCTGTAATGCTGAATCCTCCGTTGCAAAAGGCAATGTCTTTTCTTTGAGCAAATGGAGATTTCTCCACACAAGTTGCTGTAACTCTTTAGTTGCTTCCCTGCAACTTTCAAACCTGTGTGTCTTGCTGGAAACTCTGTCTTGAAAGCACCTCTTAAATCGCACATCCTGCCAAAGAGCCAAGAATTTAAACCAAAACCCACTTGCTTCCTCTGTGTAAAAGTGGTCATTTGCTGTGTTTTGATAGTGGCCCGAGATGTGTGAAACTGCTGTGAGAAGGCTGAGAGTCCTTATAGGACTCTTCCTGTATCTGGTCATAGTCTTCCAGTTTAGCTCAGAGCTGCTCAGTGCCCTCCGACTGGTCACACACTAATCCTTCCATCCACATGACAATTCTTTGCTGCTGTTAGGATAAAGGCAGGTCAGTTCTCTACAGTGCTCATCTCTGTTATAGTTAAAGACTTTTATAGGGTCAGCAGCCACTGTTTGCAATTGCCACATTTAAGCGGAGCGGAAGCAAAGGCTACTGTCTGTCTTTCAGAATTCTTTCATGGGCGTGAGGCATAAACACCAAACCTTCTTTTGGCCATCAAACCCCAGGAGTGCTGGCCTCTCCAGCTTGTGCTATTGCAGCTGGGTTAGCGCAATGCTGCAGTTTCTACAGCGGTAGAATTTACATTCAAAATTGGAGCTACCAATAAGCTTCAATTACACTTTTAACCTCAGAGTCTCCCAGTTTGTTTCTTCTTTGTTCATTAAATCATGGATTAATGACAGGTCTTGTCTCTCTCTGGGCTCTTGAGCAATGAGGGTTGTGTTGTCACTGACACCTGTAGCTGTTGGAAGTGGACTTGGTTAAACACAGTGAGTGTTCTGATGTGAACATCAGAGGGGTCGCACTTGATGTTCAGCTTCAGAGTTCAAGGTCTCTTTGTGTTTCTGTAAGCAGCAAGGTCTGAGTTCTCAGGCGCTCAGCTGCAGAAGGGAACTGACTTTGCCTCTGAAAATAAGTTTCTCTTCAGAGTCCAAAAGCAGTTAGTCACTTGGGCCTGAAGCAATAAATCTTTACTAACACAGAGGGAACGGTGAGCAAGTTGCTGTTGTGTACTCGGGCATAAAATGTGCATTGGGTATGTCAGATGTGGAGTTTCTGTTCTTTCTTTTCCTGATTGCATGATCTATGTGCTTTGCTGTCGCACAAAGAACTCCGAATGTGCACATGCTAAATGCTAGATTCAAATAAACTGTGGAGAGCACTGTGTAACCTACTTTCATTTGTAACTCAGCAGTCTGTGGAGAGAGTCATTTGCTGGAAGGAAGGAATGTTATTTTGAGTGACAAAGCTCTTTTGCAAGACAGTTCATGAACAGAAAATGACAAGATCTGTTGCAAATCTTCTCTGCTTTTGTTTAACATGAAAAAATGTTGGGTTTGAGTCAGTGTGCTCGCCAAACTGATTCCTGACACCTTTGACGTGTTGCTCAGAGTCTTACGAGTCTCCTGAGCAGAAAACACACAAAGCACAGGTAGTTATTGACTAACTTTCAAAGTGTAGACTTGCTTCTTAGCTTTTCATAGAGTTTCTTTTCCTACGAATGTACTAAAAAAAAACCCACCACACTGTGAGATTTGTTTAGTGGTCTTAAGCTCTGCAGCAGCTGAGCACAGGCTGAGGGAGCTGGGTCTCTTGAGCTTGGAGAAGAGGAGACTGAGGGGGTGACATCATTAATGTCTATAAATGTGTGAAGGGTGGGTGTCAGGAGGATGGAGCCAGGATCTTCTCAATGTCATCTAGTGATAGTACCAGGGCAATGGGTGTAAGCTGCAACATAGGAAGTTCCACATCAATATGAGAAGGAACTTCTTCCCAGTGAGGGTGATGGAACACTGGAACAGGCTGTCCGTGGTGGGATCGTGGAGTCTCCTTCTCTGGAGATGTTTAAAAACCTGCCTGGACATGTTCCTGTGCAACTTGGTCTGGGTGATCTTGCTGTGTCAGGGGTATTGGACTAGATAATCTTTCAAGGTCCCTTCCAATCCCTAATGTTCTGTGATTCTGTGAAATCGTTCTTTTGTGAGATTTGTGTGCCCACGTCCTGTACCTCTGACTCTTGTCGGTGATGCGATGTAGCCTGAATTTGCCAAAAGGGGCTGCTGAGTTACCACGTCTTGGTCATTTTCCCATTGGATGTCACTTAACAAGCTTTTTTTGTTGTTCCCACTGTGTGAAAGATGCTTGGAGTCTGTAAAGAGTGTCTGAAATGAATAACAACGAGGTCAAAAGAAATAAAATGAGCTTGTTACTATGATGGCTGTTGAAAATTTATGAGACCTGCTTTGTGCCAGCAAAACAAACTCGGCTGCCTTCTGCCTGTCTGCAAGAAAAATGCCCTTTATAAAAAAAAAACAAGTCCAAGAAATCTTACATTGTTGAAGTGCAGAGGTGTGGGAACTTCTCAGCTGGAACAGCTGTTAGATTCTTCATGCTTCAGCCTTCCTTTATTCTCACACTGCATTAAAGAGTGCTCCCTCTTTCTCTTTGCTTAAAGAAACCAGTTCAAAAATCAGGCAGAATCCTTTCACTCATTGCAGGTGGGATGGGATGGACGAATGGGTGGATGGGAGGCAGAACTGATCTACATTGATTCATAAAATCCTGAAGCAGCTATTCTGTGGCCACGTGTTCTGGGATGATCCATTTACAACCAGCATCTGAATATTTTGGAAAATTGGCACTTGTGGTGCAGAGAGACACATAAATTCTTACTGGCACAGTCTCTGTCTTAACAGCAAAGTGGACACAGAGGGTTGGTAGGAAAAAGGTGATACAGAGGGAAATGTGCGGACATCGAGGGACCTAAGGTCACAGCAGGAGTTTGTGCCAGAGCTGGGAGCTGTAGGTTGTCTGAACCCTAGGCAGTGTCTTTGTATGGGGAGATCTCACTGTGTGGACCTCATCACACTGTACCTTTACCTGAAAGGAGATTGTAGTGAGTTAGGAGTCAGTCTTCTCCCCAGTAACAAGTGACAAGAGAACAGCCCCAAGTTGCTCTAGGGGTTATTAGGGGGAAAAAAATTGTTTACAGAAAGGGTTGTAAAGCACTGGAGCAGGCTGCCTAGGGAAGGAAGCAGTGGCATCCCCATTCCCAGAGGGATTTAATAGACATGTAGGTGTGATGCTTAGAGGTGTGGATTACTGGTGACCTGGCAGTGCTGGTTAGTGGTTGGATTTGATGATCTTAAACGTCTCTTCCAATCAAAACTATGCTGTGACTGTGTGATCTTGTCTTCTGAAGCTGTACTTTTTTCATTAAAAAGTATTATTTCTGTGTCATTATGTTAACCAAGGCACATCAATGTTTGCAATCATTTCAATTCTGCTGAATGTTTTCTTACCGTAATGTCCAGAGTCCAAGTTACTAAGAAAGTCTTTTTGCCGTATTTTCCTTTGACAAATCCTTTAACGTCAGGGTTGGGGCACAGCGGTGAAAGGCAGGAAGCCCACTTCACCCACTGCTCGTGACACACCTGTTTAGCAGATGGACTGACAGATCTACAGCTTCTTTCTTGGGGTTTCAAATGAAACACACAGAACAGCAGTGTGAAATCTTGGCATTCCGTTGGCTTCAGTGATCACTCAACAAAAATGTTGGCATAACTTAGATAATGTATAGCAAGATGCTTCACTACAAAGAACACAAATTCCATCCCAAATAACCTCCATAGAGTTCACGATCTCAGCTTGTCTTTGCTGAATTCAAAGTTCTAGGGTCACACCTGGGTCACTTGAACAAAGAAATAGCAGTTACAAGTGCAGGAACAGTTGAAAAACTAAACAAACCCCAAATAACTGAGCACAATTTTTTAAACTAGAACTGGCTCTGTGAGCCACATGAGGCTTGCTTGGTGGATTACTGTTGTTGTTCTTTGTAGCCAAAGACCAGTCATTTGTTTTCTGACCCTACTTGCAGACATGAATTAGAGGAAAGGGTGGAAGGGAATGGGGAATGTAGTTCTGTGAAACGGTCATTATAGGCAAACTGGGACTTTTACATTCTTTTTCATTCTGTTCTGCGTATAATTTGATCAGGTTTCTGCTTCTCCACAACAGATGAATTAAATTTCATCAGAAACTCAGTTTTCTGAAACCTATGGTCCCTTCTTGTCACCTTTGAAGCTGCTTCTAAATACAATTCATTTACATGTTTCTACTGTTTATTTCCTTCGTTGTCCTTTTTTTGTCTCTCTGCGTTTTGTTCCTCTTCTGAGTCCTAACAGGACCCATTTTTCCCCACAAGGTCTGTATCAGTACAGTGCCTCCAGTGCAAGACATTCCAGTGATGTATTGTGCCTATACATCATCAAAGGAACAGGGTTTTGATAAACAGCTTTCTAATACATCATTAGATCATCAGTGATGGCACTTTGATGATGTATTGTATTAGTACATCATCAGAGCACTGTCATTCCTGTGATGTATTTATAAACAGATGGTGCTGTCATGCAAGCAAGAAAGGAAAGCAGAAGAGAACATTTCACTCTGTTACAGTACAGAATCTGTCCCCACCATTTATTCTGTGAGATTAAAGACAAAGACCCTACAAAGGAATAATTGTCTCATTAGGTGTGTTAGCTCCAAGTTCACTGACTTCTCCACGTGTCCCAGAAGCAAGCAGATAGATGATCCTTTTTGGCCAGTAGCACACAAAGCACTTGGAATCATTTTTTCATGTTCCTTGTCACTCAGTCATGAAGTTAGGGTTTCCTGATAATTTTTCATAGGTGCATGTGTGTATGATTTAACTTTTCTTGATGTAGACAGACTTTAATTCGTAGCATAAGCTGTTGTGCTCAAACAATCAAGTGAGGAGACTCCAGCATCAGGAGACCCTTGGCACACCACCTCATGCTGAGCCGTTAATTTCTGAAGATCACGGGAATGCTTTTCCCCTAATTCCATAGGGTTGTTTTCTGCCCTCAAAGCCATTGTTTTGCATTTGCAGCTGCAAGATTTCTCTCTCGTGGTCCTAAGAATGATTCTGTTGGGAAGTACCTATGCTTCAAACATGGGTACAGGCTACTGAGGGAGGAGGCTGAGTCACCATTCCTGGATGTGTTGTTGCGGGGGATACAGTTTAAGGGTGAACTTTGTAGATTAGGATTGATGGTTGGACTCAGTCATTCTATGGTCTCTTCCAACCTGAATGATTTTATGACTCTGATAGGCAGCTAGAAAATAGATAACTGTACAGCTAGGGGTTAGGAGTATGAAGAGAACCTTAGCAAATGTAAGCAACGTAACAAGGTGCACGGACCAATTGTCTGTAAGAACAGCTATTCAAGACAGGGCGAGGTGTCCCTAGTTCTGTGGTTGCAACTCAGCATTTCATGCTAAGGCTGAAAGATTTCTAGTTGTAATGTGGGCAATCCAACACGTGTGTAAGAACTGTTAATGTACAACTCTGCCCCTATAACCACAACTGTTACGGGTCTCGGTGTGCAAGTTAGGTGGAAAGATCCCCCTTGCATCCGGCGCTGACTAAACACATACCTGCTTTATAACTCTTTGTGGGTCATAGGATTTGACTCCTCAAGTCAATTCTGCTTAAGCAATCTTCCTCTGCAGTAGGGGCAGAATTTTTACAGTAGCAATTAAAAAAGAGCAAACTATTGTTTTCATTTGCAAAGATGCAAATGCTGTGTAGTGTTGTAACTGCTAAGATGATACTGACTGTAAATTCAGTAACTAACTGTTGTGAAAGGTAGGTGCAGTAGGTTGTTAGATAAAACCCTCTTGTTAGTTCCCCACAACAAATAGAACCATAAACACGTTCCTTTGCTGGGCTTGTGCTTCTTGTGCTCTTGTATTGTCTTGCTGTACTGCATTGTTTCACCTCTTTTGCTGATGAAATATTTTTATCTTTTCTCTGTTCCTTTTAGATGAGGAAACTGAGAAGCACAAAGGTGGTGTGAACTGTCTGAATCACACAGAAGTCTGTGCTGAGACTGACAAACTCCAAATGCTCTTAGCCTTGGCCCAGAAGCACCTCCGGCAGGTAGGTCAGGCTTATGCCATGATGTATTTACAAGGCTACAGTTTGGGCTGTCTGGTGAAATACTGACCATAGTTCTTACCTGATAATATTGTGTGGTATCTGGTTTGGACATTAGATTTTTCAATCCTTTTTTTGTGTAGTTCACCCTTTTTTCCCCCCCTTGTAAAGGCAATTGTTTTTAGGAAGACAGTTTTGGAGATGCTTTGCAAGATTAGCCAAGGTAGTGAATTTAATACTGTGGAGATTTGCTGGTCAAATAGGAAATAGAAAACTGCATATATGCAAGTCTCATGACTTTCTCCAAAGCCTGGCGCTTGGAGGAGCATAATTCTGTTTATTGGAGGTAATGAAAACTGCTTAGTCCCCGCTTAGTGGTGGCGTGTGCTCAGAGAAAGAATAAAACTGGTGCCAAACCTCTTTGGGTTGGATTTACGCAGTCACTAACGTTGAATGCGGTGGGGTATTCTCTCCTGACCTTATTTTGTAACGCGGGGACACAAGCAACTTCTTTTAAAACTCTTTTAAAACCACTGAGCATTCTCCACTTGAAAGGTCTCTCAGGCTGACCTCTGGTGTATAAGCTAGTATGTGACTATTCAAAGAGTGCAGCGGGGTCTGGATTTCTCTCGGCTCTTTCCGTGTAGCGTGCTGCAATAGCCATGACATCTCTAAGAAGAGCAGACAGGGTCACCTAAGTCATAGCAGCAACGTGATTAGGTGGGTTTAATCATACAATTGTTTTTAGCTCGGTAAGGACTGGGGGATGCTTGTCTGTAAACCTTACAACGGTCAGTTTTAGGAGAATATTGTGACAGCTGTTGTAACAAAGAGGAATAACATGATGTAGTAGAGATTTTCCTTTCACGAGGAGAGTCTTAACACTAAAAGAGGGATCTCTCAGGTATTCAAGTTTTCTTTTATTCCTAGTGACAGGCAATGTGGGTGATTTAAGATTGATTCCTGTATTCAAGTCAAAATAGAAATTACCATCAAATAAGAAAATTTGGTTGCAGATCATTGGCCTCTTTGGGTTACAGTCTGTCTGTTAAACATGCAACTACATGGAAAAAATAATCTTGAAGGAGGTGATGACTCCAGGAGTGTAAAATAGTGCGAGAGCCCGCATGCCAGATGGTCTCACCTCATACTGATGTGTATTCTGTGCACAGGTTTGACAACTTGTCTGAAGAAAGCATGACATTTTTTAATTTCTGTTTTCTCCCCCTTTAGTGAAATTGGGGGTGGGGGCAGTGTTGGACTACTTCAGCTACTTCTGTCTGGACTACTTCTGTCTTCAGAGTGCTCTGAAGACAGTGTTTTAGAACAATATGACAATTTCTGCGCAGTGAAAGGAGCTCAGGAGTAGACGAGATCACAAAGATAGAATGAAATAGAGAATGAGATGCAAACAGTTCCCTTTACTTAGTACTTTTTAACTCTGGTTTGTGACACTATCACCAGTTTGAGACCATTGGTACAAGATGTCATTAAACTTGATCAAGCCCAGAGGTGGACCCGTAGATAGTCAGTGGGGCTGGAAGGGAGCAAAACCAACAAAGAGAAGCACTACTGAGAAAAGCTAAAGGTGACTTTAAATTTATAAGCCTGAGTTTGTTCCTGTGTGACTTGGTCTAGATGATCCTGCTGTGGCAGGGGGATTGGACTAGATGATCTTTAGAGGTCCCTTCCAGTCCCCAATGTTCTGTGATTCTATGATACAGCTGTAGCCTTTCTCTGGAGTTTCTGTTGTATGAACCAGTCGTAACTCACTTTTTAAAGTGTGTTCATTCCAAGTGTCATGTAGATGTGGTGCTGTGGTGGCAGGCATGTAGGGGTTTGGTTTGTGTTTGTCGATCATTCAGGTATCATTAGATTTTTGGTTGTTGTGGGTCTGGTTGGACTCTGTGATCTAGGAGGTCCTTTGCAACCATGAGCACTCTGTGATTAATATGACCAAGTGTCATTTGAAAAGCAAAGCCTTCCTTTTTGAAACTGAGGTCTTTTGGCATGTGGGGAATGGGCAAGAGCTCCAAAAGGGATGTCTGCGGTCGTACCTGAAAAGATTGAAAACCTCTTTTCATTTTAAATATGCAGAATAGAAATCTGTGATATTGGGAGTCACGGTAGGATTTGTCAGCCGTAGGAAGACAAGTGTTATTTAATGCCAGTTATGAGTAAAATGAAAGCATTTGTTATACTCGACCTGTCTCATTTGTGTTTTACCCAGCGTAAGGTGAATCCATCAGCTTTCTGCAATTACTTTCTACATTGATCCAGGATAAGAAAATAAACTCCTCTCTGGTCTTTTGCTTTAAAAGTAAAATGAAAGTGTTGGAGGCCTTAAGTACTCTTAGATACCAAAGACGATTGGTATCAATGTAAGAATAAAGGAGCAGATCTCAAGTGTTGGCCAGCTGACGGTGTGTGTCAAAATTATTAGTGGGGATGGAAATAACGTAGTTTGTTACTGCAAATGGGACAGACAAAGGGAAATCATGCCTTCTGTCAGAGATGTGAAATGAGATTGATACTGGGTAGTATTCCGTTATTTCAAGATGCCAGCGGTTTTGGCACTCCAGTTGCAATTACCAGAGATAGTAGCTCAGCAAATTGAGAAGAAAATTAGGTTTGATCACAGGAGAGAGAGAGAGAGAGATAAAAAGCCCTCCCTCCTTTTTGTGAAGGTGTGTGGATTTGCCACTGAGCAGCTTCCTTGAGGAGGCGGAGCGAGAGGGATAGGAAAAAAAAGCATAAATCAGAGAAATCCCAGGCAGTATGGAAATTGAGGCAAGTTCACCACCTCCCTCCAAATAATGTTGATAAACACATTCAGTGATGTGGCCTGCTGTTCCGTGTCGGGTCTAATTTGTATCCAGGGCCAGGCTCAGGCTGGCTCCTTGTATGTTGCCAGTGTACTCTGCTCAAGCACCACAGTCTTTGCTTCTCTTTAGAAACCACAGTCTTGATGAATTACTTTTTCCTATTGACATATGGAGGTTTTACACAGTTCTCAGAGAAATCTTCACAGTTACTTGTAAAATTCCTTTTCCAGAAATGCGTTTGGGGGCAAATGGGAGATTTATTCTGTGGTTGAATCAAGAACAGATAAAGACTTATATGGTATCCCCTTGACACTTCCCCCTGCACTATCTTAAAAGATATTTAGATGGTTTTGATACTGGCATTGGTAAAAATGAAATGTAAAGATAGAAAATGTAGTGTTTGATGTGGAGAGCAGGGGAAACCCCACAAGCGAAAACCAGAGCTGAAGCAGATGCCATCCTTTCCAGGCCAGTTGAATTGAACGCTCATGGCTGTGTATTTAGGGAGGTTATTTTGTTAAAGACTGGCACAAATCTGCTGCACCACCAAACAGAATAACAATCGTTCAGTTGTCTAAAAAGATCAAAATATGATATTAGAGGCATAAAAGCACATTGTTGTTTGATCACATCTGAGCTGCTGCCGCTGTGCTTCTGTTACTCAGATCATTTGCCGGTCACTTGCTATACAAACACGTTTTAGTGTGCTATTTTAAAGTCTGAATTTCATGTTATTTATTGAACCCAAGTGTGGATGATCAACATCTAATGTGTCTAACTATGGATATACGGGTAGCAAACAATTTAAAGACTATTTCTTTGAAGCAGGATTTACTTATTCATGGGACTCAATTTCTTCTCACAAGTGAGCAAAGGATGTACGTGATGTAGAACCCTGCAAAGTCCCCTGCCTCAAGTCACTGGTACTGTGTTCAGTCCCTGAGAAGGGGATGCTGTGAAGCAACCCTGAGAGTCAGCTTTGCAGTGGCCAAATGCCATCTCATTTTGCTTTTGTCATGCACTATTAATTATGGCTTTACAAACACAGCCTTTCCTAATGCGATAGATATTGAAAAGCTTATGCAATTAAACACATACAGCGATCACCAGATACGGCCATTTGGAAGAATAGTATTTATTAACCTGTAAAAATGACAGTGATTACAATTCAAGTACTTGTTACAGAAAATGTGGAAAGCTCTGGCTCTGCCTTAGTGGTGAGGAGCTCCTGTCTCTCTGCCCTCAAAGACTGAGGTGATTTTGCTGTAGCATTCACACAGCCTCCAGGGAACACTGTTATATAGGAATATTCTAATTCCTTCCACTGTTAACATCAATCAAGGTCCTCTGTCCCTATGCTGGTAGGGGGTAGGTATCTTGCAGGTGCTTTTTGTAAAGAACAAGAAGTCTGCAGGGAATACTGACAAAAATAGAGGTGGTTTCAGTCACTAAGTTGATCCTTATAAATACCAGAAGCTGTGTGTGCTAGTTGACCATCACAATACTAACACACAGAATTAATTGTGAAGCAGAAATGAATTTGTATAACGTGTAAAGTAGTGATAAAGCTGTAGTTGAAGTAGAACAGAAGATCTTTTATTCCACTACCGTAGGTTCTCCATTTATTTACAAGATGATTTAACTTGTCCTCCTAGGATATGAAATTTGGTCTAAATGCTTGTGGAGTAGTAAAGTATCAATCACAGACTGATGTAATTTGTGGTTCCAGCAAAATCTCACAGGTACAGGGGATGAGCTGTTAAGAAACAATGCTGCTTTTGCAGCTGGGTCAGGCTAACAGATCCTTGTTACCCTTTGCTGACCTTTCTGTGTCACAGAGTTCTCTTTATAACCTTTTCCCATGCCCACCGCAGTCCTTTTCAGAAGGACCAAGGGATGTAGTACTAACTGCATCTCAGAACCGAGGGATAGACAGAACAGAGGTGAGACCTTCACCATGGGAGATGGATTTTCACCACCTTTAGTTAGAGGAGGAGAGACTGGCGAATGTATATTTTGGGGATTCAGTAGGTAGGATCTACTCTGTTTACAGGAAGCTATCAGAACTGGGCTAGGGTATATTGATGCACCATGTCAGCATGGGGCTTGATCTGATGAACGCAAAAATAGTCCTATTTAGGTATTTCAGTGGTACCTGACAGTCTGCTCTAAAAATGAACAAATCATTGCCCTTCCCATCACCATAGTACACCTGTAGGTTCCTACAGCAGGCAGAAGGAATAGGTATATTCTAGATGAAGTGTGTTTTTGTCTGAAAATTGGAATATCAGTTGTGAAAGATACTATATATGAAATTCCTCAATACAGGCCTCTGATTTAAAGTTTTCTGCTTTTCATGTATCTACAGCGTAATAAAATCTAGAGTTATCAGATTTTTCTCAGGTGGTCTTCTGCTTCTTCAGGGAGAAATTCTGAGTTCTTCTAAAACATCCAGGGAATGGAAAGAAATGTATATATATCGATTTCTTCTGAAATTGAATCAACTACAATATACATATGATATATGTAGACAAGAATAATCTGGCACCTCAGCGATTGGCTACTGGTGATGTAGTGGTGCATTATTAAGTGATAATTGTTTTGTTATGGCGTTTACTAGGAGACGAATGTTTTGTGAATCAATGCACTTGGAGACCACAAAAGAAGTTGCTTATTGATCTACAGGCTGTTTGTGTCAAAGTTTGCTGCTCAGAAGTGAAAACACACTCAACGTTCTCCAGGGTATATTCACAGGGATAATAATTTTGCAAGCTTGGAGCCTAGATTTACATTCCAAATTGGCTCGACTCTCAAGTATGCTTTGCCCTTTGAAATACAGGATTGAACCACATGTAGAAACTAACTGATGGCAAGCCTTTCTCTGTCACTGCTGGTCGTCAGCCATCAGGCTGTGGGTGCTCCGTAAACTCTTTTTCTGTTCATTCAAGTTGTGTTGGAAGTACATTTTGTCATAATTTTTAAAGTAGATTCCCAGACTGGTTTAGATTAGAAGGGACCTCAGAGATCACCCAGTCCCAACACCCTGCTATAGGCAGTGACACCTCTCACCAGGCCAGCTTGTCCAGAGCCCCATCCCACCTGGCCTTGAACACTGCCAACGATGGAGCAGCCACAACCTCCCTGGGCAACCTGTTCCAGTGCCTCAGCCCCCTCACAGGCAGGGATTTCTTCCTCAGATCTCATCTAAATGTCTCCCCTTTACCCTTGTTGCCTCAGGCTGTGTCAGAAGTATACTTTGTCATCGTTTTTAGATTACATTAAAAACTGTTTGCTGAAAAGAGCTGCCTTTTTGGAAACTGCAGATCTTTAAAAGCTGATTAAGTCAGAGTAGTAGTGGGACCCAATTCTGTTCTTTCAAATTATGGAATGTAAAAGACATTCAGATTGTTGGCTGGTGTAAACTGGGAGTGCTAGGTCACCCATCCGATCTCATGCCATAGTTTCCACTAATTTCAAGAGTATTGCACTGGAATATTCTGCTGGTGTAACATGTTTCTGGGCCACTCGTTTTAGAGACACATCAGTGTCTCTAAGAATTCATATCCAGACAAAAGTCACTGAACCTTAATCAATCATTATCTATCTGCTGAACAGGGAAGCTTAATCAATCATTATCTATCTGCTGAACAGAGAAAACCCCATTTACAAGGTGCTGCAGTTCAGCTTCTGCATTGGAAGCCCCTAGAAACGCCCTCGGCAATGTCGGCGTAACTTGCATCTCAGTTTAAAATAGGCAACGCAGAAATGGATGTTGAGCTTAGGGAGGGTAACGCAGTGAATCACCTGAACTCAGCAGAAGGTTTGAGTCCTCGTAGCTTAATAGCACTCTCAGAAGAAATCCCAAAGCCACCTTCTCTCCAAAACCATTTTACATCCTGCCTTGGCAAGAAAGTTTGTGTTGAGATAAGCCCAACTGAAAGAGGGAAGGAGTTGAAGGATGTTTTGTCCCTGAGCACTTGTGGTAGGACAGGAGTGCGTTGATTCAGGGCTGAGGGGTGGTTGTGTTCCTTTGATGCCTGTTGGTTTGACTTTCCTGAAAATAGTTCACGTATTGCAGGGCGGATGCTTGTGTTCAACAACTAAATGAAAAATATCTTTGGTCTGATTGTCCATAAATACAAGGTGGTCCTTTACAAAATACCTGACACGACTCTGTAATGTATTCTGTGCACAGACAGGCAGAAATTGAATGGGATGATCATGTACTGATCATCATCTCCTGTAAACTCCTCATTGCAATCAGCAGGAGTTTTAGGAAGCTTAACCAGACAATATAAACCTGTAAATTTCAATAGGAGATGATAACTTGATTTTTTTGCATCCTGACACTTGTAACATGAAGTCCAAAGCATGAATAATTTTTCTCTAGAGTCTTTCAATTATTCATGTGCATAAGCATTTTTAGAATGGAACCTTTGCTCTCATTTTTCTAGTGGTATCTCAGCCTTTTTACATATCGTTCAAAGCTAGGAGCATAATTCCAACGTTCGTTCTTCCTAGTGAAAAAGGGGTGTTAAGTGTTGCTTTAGTTTAGTTTATTTTACCTCAGCATTTCATGTAGTTTTGTCTTATTTAAAGCCATGTGAGCAATGCTGTAAGAATACTAAAGACTCTCTGATACGTTTGGACCAATTTACAGAAAAAATAACCCAATTAGGGAAACTTTTCTAAGAATTCTCAGATTTAGCTCATAAATACTGTCTTCTTCTACCTGGTCCTGTGAAAATTACTCTTCTCATGAAACGGAGGGAATAACAGTTAGTTGTGCTGGGCCAAGAGCTATGGGATTAAAGAGTTTCTTAAAAAGGGAAAACTCAACCATCCAACCAAAAATTTCAATGCTACATCCTTTGCTGGAGTAGTCACTGACAGTTTTTCTTTGCTCTGTTGTGCAACTGCTTCAAATCTAATATTCCCCTGTAACAACAAATAGTCAGACCATCTTTTCCTCTCTGAATCACAGAACATTAGGGATTGGAAGGGACCTTGAAAGATCATCTAGTCCAATACCACTGACAGAGCAGGATCACCAAGACCAAGTCGCACAGGAACATATCCAAGAGGGTTTTAAACGTCTCCAGAGGAGACTTTACAACCCACCCTGGGCAGCCTGTTCCAGTGTTGTCACCCTCACTGGGAAGAAGTTCCTTCTCATATTGATGTGGAACCTCCTATGTTCCAGCTGACACCCATTGTCCCTCATCCTATCACTAGGTGACATTGAGCAGAGCCTGGCTCCATCCTCCAGACACCCACCCGTCACATATTTGTAGACATTGAGGTCACCCCTCAGTCTCCTCTCCTCCAAGCTAAAGAGACACAGCTCCCTCAGCCTTTCCTCATAAGGGAGGTGTTCTACTCCGTCATCTCTGTTGCTCTGTGCTGGACTCTCTCCAGCAGTTCCATGGTCTTCTTGAGCTGAGGGGCCCAGAACTGGAAGTCTTGGCCCTGCTGGTACGAATGCTTATCTCCACTAGTGCTTTGTTTCTTTTCACTCTACCTGCAGTGCTGATGTAGACCTGCTTTCTGAGAAGACAATTAACATGGCCTGAGCATTTACCTGAAGTTAAACACCTGGTTATACGTTTTTAGAAAGGGAATGACCCCAGCATTCTCAGTTGTTTCTCAAATGTTTTCCCTAAATCCGAAAGTTCTTTAAGTCTTAAGTCAGGTTTATCTCATAGCCAATATCAGATAGCTTCATTTTCTTAATGTCACTGTTTCTTAAAATCTCTAATTTATCTCTTTTATGATCACAAAAGGCTGAACATTTACTCCACGGTAGCATCCAGGTTGGTAGGAACATCTGGGGATTGTCTAGTCCAACCCTCCTGCTCAAAGCAGGGGCAAATAGAACAGGCTGTTCAGTGCAGTATCCAAGTGGACGTTGAATATCTCCAAGGATGGAAAATTTCCAGCGTCTCTAGTCTTTTTATGATATTTGAATTAGGATGTTTTGTATTTTGGCTTGTGCTTGCAATCTCTTGCTCTTTCGCTGGATACCTCTGCTTGTTAGTAGTGAGACTAGGAAAGCTCTGTTGATTATTCATTATCAAATTCAGCAAAAGGGCAGTTTATCAAGCTGATGAGAACAGGCAGAGATCAACTGCAGTAGTGAGAAACGTGCAGACATCGAAACAGATGGTACAGATGTTCTGGTATTCAAGGTACCTGCATCCTGCATGGTAAGAGTCAACTCAGGAGTCAAATTCAGTGCATCATTACAGAATTATTTGGCAAGATGTAAATATCTCTCTACAACCTCTCTGACCCTGGATGCATGGTTAGAAAGCCAAATCTGTTTTGTTAAATAAAAGCCTTTGCTACCAGACTGAGAAACTTGCACAAACTGTTACGCTGCTTTCTGCATCTGCCTGTGGCCTGCGTTCTCTGAAGCACAGTCCTGCAGAAGCATTGTTGTCGGGTGGCACCTGCCTTCCCTGAGACATGACGACGACCAAAGTAGCTCTGCTGTTCTATCAGCAGTACATCAGTGGTACCCAGCTTTTGAAGCATCCTGTCATTGATCTTCCCACCTTCAAGAACATGTGGAGGAGCTGCTGATAGCATCGTATCTCCAAAGGCTTCAGCTGACCTCAGTTCTGATGCTTCTGAAGCAGGTAACATGCCTCCATGAGTATAATATTTTAAAATCCAGTAACTGCGTGACTTGCAGTATTCTCTGTTCTCTGTCGTACAATAGACTTTTGTCACATTAATAAGAATCACAGGATCCCAAGATATGCTCCATAGAGAGATTTGGCTGAAACTTGATGTATGATACTCAGCTTTTTAATCCTTTTATCAGAAGGATCCAATCAGGAAGGACTACATTTTTGTGGAAAATTAATTATTCTGAGTTAGTCAGGAAAAAAAAATCATTCAGTAAAATTACCCAGTTTCAGGGTTTTTCCCCACTCTGGGCACAAACTGAACATGAAGAAATGAATCAGAGCATCTCATGTGATGTAGGATGGAAATGACTGTCTGTGGATTGGTTATGACTGGAATATTAGGACAGTCAACATTCAAATAACTTGTTTACTGAATTTGGGATTCAAACATGTTTTTGAATCCAGCATTGCCCTCATTTCCTCATTTCTAATTTCCTCATGAAGTAGTGGCAGGAGCACTGAGCTCAAACCATTTGACACTTCAGCGTATCACGTGGTGCTCAGAAGTGCTTCCATTACACTAATACATTATTATTTATCTCTCAATCATTAAGCACAATGTGATTTTTATGTAGGTTTACAGATACATCAGTTACTAGTAATGGCTTTTATCTCATTTGAGGGGCAGCTTGGAAAGCTTTCGGCACGCATCGAGCCTTTGTAACCACAGGGAACTTGATGTTTTTGGCAGGTGGGAAAATTGGTGGAAGCACTTTTGAGATCTGCCAATCAAAAATAACTGTTTTGTGAGAACTCTCAGGAAAGCAGCCTAACCCTTAAAATTTGTAACTGGGCTCAATGAGTAGTCTCACTTGACAAATTTTTGTGGTCATGTTTGCTATCGATTCCTTTCTCTCTTTGAGTTTTTGGTGCTGTGTTTCAGCTTTCAAAGATTAATTTGCAGTCTCTGTAATTCTTAACATTTCCTAAACTCTAAATGGCAAATTAGGTCTGCGGTGACAGAGATTTCTCCCCTGAGTCCGTGTCGTATTCATTATGAAATCAGCTCAACTATGACTCGCTTATAGTTTCTCCGTGCGTTTCTCTCCAAGGTGCAGGGTTAGGTTTATATAGAAGGATTCACCTTTGTGTGTTGTCAGAAATTTGTGTGTTGTCAGAAATCACTGTTGGCAAAGACGTTGTACAGAGGTGTGGCAAAGGGCTGCCTGCCTAGTCTGGATAGTTTTAACACAGCACCTCTTAATTTATCTTAAAATTGCCTTCTGCTTCAGTGCCATACTTGAAATTCTTTCTCTGCTCGCCTTGCACAGAATCTGTAGCAAGTATTAATTACCTTAAGTGCAGTAATTACTGTTTTGCACTCCAGAATTCAAGCACCTCCTTTATGGTAACCTCTAAAAAAATTTTACAGTCGAGACACTGAATACTTGACACTAGTGAGAAGCAGCACAGTATAATGTGTCTCACTCTCTCAGGCCAGGCTTTGCTTCCCTTAGCTCCTTTCAAGTGACTCTGTGACTGCAAATACATTTCCAGATATGTTTGAATAAACAGCATAGAAATTTAAAACCCACTTGGGCTCCATGGCACAGGAACGACTAAGGGAACTCTGTGGATGGGTTGGGAAGTGGAGAAACACTTGATGTGGAATTGAATGAGAGACAACTCGTTCTCTCTGTAAGTCTACCTGTCTGCACCCAGGTGTCTGTTTGTGTGGATGGATGTGGTTTTTAACCCAGCAGGAATGTTTTAAGTGAGGTTCCCATGAAGGGTTCTGTTACGTACTCCTTTTTTATTTCCAGACCTGCCTGTCTCTCTTGTGTTAGTCAGTTGTGGGCTGCATTGATTGCAGCAGGCTCTTTCACAAAGAATTGCAGCAGCAGCAGCACACTCGGTATTTTAGTGCTGTGCCTTGTGACTGGGAAGGAGAGAGGAGGAGAAGCCATGCCTGAGATGCATTTGCAAAGGCTCTTTTATCACCTCTATGGCACAAACATGTATTGTACCAGCTGGAAATGCAGCCCCTCATTATACTGCTCATGCAAGTGCTTTTATAAAATGAGCAGTATTTCTGAGTTTGTGATTAAAATTTCCTTCCAGCGCCATTTTTATTGCAAACAGGGTGCAGAGTGCCGTGTGTGCTCGGCACGCTGCTGCGCAGAGGAGACCACCTCCCCCCCACCGAATGTTTTATGCATGCTGACGCTTTGCACCAGGCAGAAACAAGAAACTTAATACAATAAATTTTAGTGAGCCACAGATACGGGTCTTTCCTGCCTTGTCTATAATGTGAAAAATATGGAATGATTTGCTTCCCCTTTAAGGAGGTTATTAGCTTTCTTGTATCTACCAGAGGAATAGAGGTGCACACAGTCTCCCATTATTCACCGGGTTTTTAATCTTGATCCCTGGCTTCTGCGATAAGTTATTGCTGGGGACTGGAATTGCTTGGGGAGTGATGCAGGTGCCTGAGGGGCAGCAAGTGGCTCTGTTATGAGAACTGGCTCTAACGATTAATGGGAGGATGCAGTGCACTGCTGCTGACTTCACTGGGAAATACAACATTGTTAATTTTATCATTATAAACTCCCAGCACTGCAAGAGAATGTGTCTGCCTCCAGGATGGTGAATTTGATAAGAAGGCTTCTCTGATAAGGTGTCTTGTACTCCCAGGGAAAAGCATTCATGTTTAATCAGGGAGTATTTAACTTGCAATCCAAATGTTACCGAGTAACGCGAACAGGTCATTTTAAATTTGTGCTCTACAGCTCGGGTCGTAACATTATAAATGAGTTTGTATACACACGGAAGGAAGAATCGATACGGCGCTGCTCCTCACAAAGAACTGTCATAAGCCACAGAAACTAAATACTTTCTCACTCGAAAAGCAGGATGGACTATGTAATGACTAGTAGTACTGCAGATGGATAGAGCTCGGGTACCATCCCACAAGGTACTTTCCAGCTTTGCACTTGCAGATGACAGTCTGTTTTTGAAGCAAACCACTGAGGGTTGCACCTTCCCCTGTGGGATAATCCCTATCGGGTACCATGTTCTTTACAGCATCTTCATCCCAGTTTAGAGCTAGACCTTTCTCCCTCATCCCACACCTCCCGCAGTACCTCGTACCCGCCTAGGTGTCTTTTTGCTTCCAAGAGCATTGGATGATCAGCATTTTGCTCATTCTGTTATCTGTCTTCCTCCTATGTGTGGTTTTTTTCCTCTTCCTCTCTAAATTAGAATTCTTCGGGTGATGGTTTTGCTGCCTTTTTGAACACTGTCTGGAATAGTGTGGCTGTTACTCAGTAGCTCCTTAGGCCATGCCGATATATACGACAAAGATTTCATCATGTTTACCAAAATGTTTATGAAGATAATATTAGCAGACATGCAGAAAAATTTGAAATGGGGAATAATTTTGCTTTTTCTTGAAAAATACTCAGTCTAGGAGTTACGACATAAAGCAGAGAACAGCATTTGAAGGTGCTAAGGTCATTCTAATGGAAAACCTAAAAAGGATTCCCATAATTGTCAGTGGGTTGCTAATTTTAAAACTAGGTTTCATGTTTTGAAATTGGATTTATTTTATAAAGCTGAGTGTGAGCGTCTCACACTGCGAATCGGGTTCTGCAGCTCTGGGTATTGTGTTAATTGTCCAATCTGACTGGCTCGGACCAAACAGATTGTGTTACTGCCGTAGGTACTGCACTTGTCTTTGGTTTGAATGCAGACTAGGGTTGTGGCGACTCATTTCCTCACCTTGGCACATCATTTAAGGGACTTACTTGGTACATAGATGGGGAAAGGAACGGAAACAGAGTCCTGTTGCTCAGCGCATTAACAGAAAGAAATACTAGAGTGAGAAGAACATTTCTGCCTTTCCCGTTCCAGTTCAGACCTACAGCAAGTGTTTCTTTTGAGAAGGAAAATGTTGTCATTCAGGGACTGAAACAAGAAATGTCTACCTGCCAATAACTGAGAAATCAAAATAATAGCTTGCCCATAGCAGAGCTTAGGTTTTACCCTTGCGGGTTCTTTTGCAAGGTAAATGCCACAACACTGCCTTACTGAAAGAGGGGAGGCATGGCGGGTTGATGTCTATCAACTCCAGTATTCATAACACAGCAGTAATGGCAGCTGGTAGTATCAGCTTAAGTTAAGTAGATGATATAGTAAAAGCTTGTAGCTAAGTGGATAATGGGAATGCCATCCTGAATCTCCAGGGAGATGGTAATCCATAGCAATCGAGATGACTCAGAGGCACAGAAGAAGTGCTTAGATGACTTGGATGTTAATGTGTGCAGACAGAAGCTGCTGTGCACGTTCCTTGATAGCCTTGAAACCGTTGTACTATCAGTGTTGTGTGTGCATGTCTTTGTCAGCCTTGGAGTTGTGGAAGATGCAATTTGTGCAGTCGCACAAAAGAACTTCATGGTTTAGTAAGTGAGTGGCAGAGAGACGGCTGAGTGCTTCGCAGGCAGAGCTTCACAGGCGAATCTCGACAAACTGGAGCTTAGGAGTCATCGCAGGATGAAAGAATTGATCTGGGTTTGAAAGGGGAACACGTGCTGAACTAGAGCAGGTTTGGAATTGCCAAACATCTTGCGTAAAGCACAAACGCTGGGACCATGTGACTGTAAATAGTTCTATCCCATCAAAGCGGTGGGGATGTTGTCAGCTCTTTTCGCTGGCTTAACATGATCCAGTATAAAGAGCCCCTGAAACGCAGGCTGAAGTTCTGTACTCAGTTACTTGTGGTAACCAAGTCTCCTATATGTATCAGAAATGTGTGTGCTTGGCTCTGTGTATCCTGTTTGGAGTTTCTCCTTCTGAAGCAACAAAACCCAGCCGTGAGAACAGAACACCAGCTAGGATGGGAAAGGACTTTGAAGCCGTACAGACCATTTCGTATCCTTGGTGTCTGAGATCAGGAATGAAGACTCACCTGGGTTTGGAGGATGATTGGTTTGTTCTCCCAGTCTTACTCTCCTTCCCGCCCCAGTCCCCAACAGCCGGTAATACTGTTAGAGCCCTTTGAAGATTTATTCCTGTACAACATGAAGAGTAGTTTAGGAGCCGACTTCATTTAGATGTCTGACTCTCCCTCAGAGTGTGTGCCTAGCGTCCTTAAGAAGGAAGTAGTAAAGCCATGCTTACCTCTGACAGCTTTATTAAGAGACAGAACATTAACTTTTATGTGATTTTTATGAAACTGATGAGCTGGAGAGCACCTAGTCCCTCCAAAAGGCTGTTCCTTGCCTTGGTTGGGGCTGCACTGGTTGCACAGCACAGGGCTAGGGCAGTGCTCAGAGAGAGCTGTGCTGGGCAAAAGGCCTTCCAGAAGCCTTGATACAACCTGGCATATGAGCAAAGAGGAGTGTGCCAGCATTAAAAAGGTCTGGATATAGCAAAGACACACAGGTGAATCAGAACCACGACAGTGCGCTCCATTTCTCTTTTAGGTTTAACGCGAAGCTTAACCAAATGAGAACCTGGAGAAAACACACGGATTAACATTAAACTTACCACTTTGCTGAGCTTTATTCTTGGGAACTAAGGTAGGCTGCAACCACCACATCACTTCAGGAGGTCAGAAGTATCTGTCCTCACTATCTTTATTAGTTATTTCCCAGCAGCTGAGCCCCGCAGTACACTTTTGTTTCAAAACTATGAGAAAGATCCAGGAAAGTTCAGGTTGTTAAGACTAGTGCATTTAGGGAGAGTGTCTGCTGTAGGCTAGAAGCATCAAAACCCCACAGCTCAAGCAGTAAGTTGTACTAAGTAATGCCCCCGATACTTTAAACTTTCTGTCTGTGCCATCTTTCTGATATGTGGCTGACAGACCTAAGAGAGACCAAGGGTCTTATGTTGGCACCACAGTCTCTTTGAGTCCACATGTAGAATGGGAACTTCTAATCTTGGAGTGTCTGGACTGCACTGTTCCTTATACCCAGTTGCCTTGGGTCAAAGTTTGGACTCGATGATCTTAAAGGTCTCTTCCATCCAAAAATATTCTGTGATTCTCATAATCTGCTTTCCCCGTGTCTGCTTGCAAAACAATATTAAGTCATCTAAGCCTTTCCAAAAGACAGAAAATTCCACCAAAATAGTAATAATCCTTTACCACCAGCAGCAGACTCTGATTTTTCAGAGATGGAAGTGTGGAGCTTTTTGAGGATTTTGTAAGGCAGCATCTGAGTTAATTCTGGATACAGCACTGTTCTGGGGCCTGCTGCGCTACGAGGAATAGCATTCTGCCCCTTATCTTCTTATTTAACTGCTGTAAGATCAAACAGCAACACACTCTCTACCTGCTCAGGAATGCTCTTGATGGTGTAAGACACAGCTTTGAATTTTTACCTTAGCAGCACCTATTGAATAGTCTGCTCAGGTGTCTGGGTAGTTAGGGAGTAATGCACTTTTCAGTAGAAACAAATTTGATCCAATTTAGAAGAGACAATATATATTGAAATACAATTTCAGAGCCCCCTGGATCCTGAAGGACACCTTGTTTGCCAGCTCGGGTGTCCAAGCACAGCTCGACGTGCAAGGAGCTGACATTGTCATTAGCACCAGCAGGAGGTACATGAAGGGGGTGGTGGTGGAGATTCAGCTGCCAAAGGAGAAGAGCTGTACTTGTGTGAAACAACTTTAGATTTGCTATGATTGCTGAGGAACAGAAGCAGGCATCCACCTCAAAGAAGTCATAGACTTGCCCTGCTCTTGACAGGCAGTCACTGTGATCTGTAAGAGCAGTTTTTTCTCATATCCTTTTACACACAAGTAGTTACTGCACCTATGCATGAACAGGAGTATGGAAAAGGAGTGAGACATGAGATGAAGTTTGTTTTCCTTCTCTCTGAGATAACTATGCAGCCAGGACTGCTGTTCTCTTTTCTGTGACAGGGTGTGCTGGGCTGGTTTCTTTGTAGGTCACAAAGAAGGTGCAGAATGACAAACTGAGGTAACATCAGGATGTTGCTCTTCCATACAGTGCTGTGTATGGAAAATAGTCTGAGTTAGTTATTGACGTAAATGAGCCTGACACTTTGGGTTTTCTTTTTCTGCTTCATTATTTAGAAGCTTTTACACCTCTCAAGGCATCAGCCCCTTCAGAGTTCTTCATGGAAAATTGAGGAAAAAAATCTTTGCTTCCACACTGTGATTCCTCTGATGCATTTTAGATGACGACCCTCTTGAGACAAGATGATCCACTGTAGTACAAGTGTTGGTTGACTTCCACTGGTTACAGCAGGGTAACTGAGATATCAGCATCTGCTTTGTAAGCTCCTAGAACTAGATAAGAACAATCCCTTTGTGAGCTATGTGCTATGAGTCAGCACAGAGCTGCTCCTAACAGTGGGAGGAACACAGGTGTAGGGCTTTTCAAGTGCTAGTTAACTCCAGCATGTCCCTGGAGGCATTTGTTGACTCTCCTTCTTATGTTCTTCAGATCACTGCCAAGAGTTGTGCTGCTTTGTGTTTCTTCTCCCATACTGCGAGTATCTGTACTATGCTGCATTAAGCCCGGAGTCTGGTTTGCAGTAGCTTGTGCGTGAACTTTGGACAAAACTTACTTGCCCTGTCAGCATCCTCTGTGCTGCTGAGTGTTTAGAAGCAAATGTGATAAAGAAAGTAGGAATGCAATTAACAAAGACCAATAGATAAAAAAGCCTAGAGCCAGTTTTAGCTACTATTTGTCGATCGGGGCTGCCATTGTACCAATGCTGAGACGTGGAGTTATTGCAAAGTCAATAGTAGTGGCATGGCTTTCAGTAATGATTTCAAGTCAGTCATGATATGCTGCAGAAAGTACTGCAGTCAGCTCCTGGTGTTCATCGTTGCCATAAGAAGTTGTGAAGCAGAGCCTTTTCTCCTTGCTGCGGATAGCTCTGTAGCCTGCCCATGTTACCTTGCACATTTCTGTCCGCTTCATCCACAAAGAAGGGTTTAAAAAACAATACAATTCTTGACCATAGTACGTGTCTCTTTGGATGAACTTATCAATGCTTTTCACTGGTAGCTGCAGAGGTTTGTCAACCTCTAGCCTGAGGACAATTGCTGCCCTTTAGGGAGACCTTGTTGTCTTTTTCTACAATATTTTGCAGGTTTTTAGAAAAGTGAGTTTCCACTTTAGGTTTCAAGGGCTGAAACAACAGGGCAGTTCTTGTCCTACAGTGTGACTGCCCTCTGAAGATTAGAGAGCCTTTAAACAGAGATCAGAGGTGAACATCTGGGTATATAATAACGTTAATGCCCTTCAACTGAGCTGCAGCTCAGTAAACAGTGTCCAAGTTGTAAAGCACCTGCAAGGAGCACCAGGGACTTTGCAGCCTGAGGGCTTAAAGTTTGTGCTTTCTGTATCCCAAACATCGTTTAGTATTTCAAAATATTTACAGTACTTCTGGTGTGCAGGAGATACCCAGTCTCCTAAGACTGTTCAGTTGCTTTAAGAATGTCTCGAGAGCTGTTATCATCTACTTATCGGAGTTTTGCAAGCAACATCCTCGTTGTTTTGGTTGCTGAAATACTTTTTGCAAGGTCCAGCGCTGTGGCAGAAGAGAGCTGTGTGGGGGTCTGCAGTGACAAGCAAAGGCTCAGAAATGAAAGAGAATATTGTAGGTATTCTTTTTTCAGTCTTTTATTGCTCCATAAAAATACAAAGAGCTGAGATAATCCTTGATATGAAAAATAGAAAGACTTGAGAAAAGAAGAGGAGCTGCGTACAGGATTTTTTGATACAGAAAATTCAGTGTAATATTAGTGCTAGTGGTGTGATTTACACTTCACCACGGGGTCACCACGAACCATAAGGACTCTTAATACTGTTATATGCTTCTGCAGTGGCAGAAGGAGCTCTCATCACAGAGGCTGGGTCAAGGTAATATATTTAAGGATGGAAAAGCAAATTGCTTATTTGCTGTGAAGAGGGAGACCCAGTGGGCATCAACAGTCTCTTTTAAGCCAGGATACTTTGTGCCAGGCTTTTTCTTTATTTCCCTCATTACAATTTATAGAGGTAATGTTCTACCACATTCACAGTCACAGCAGAGGGCCATGTGAACCAGGCTGTGCCTCTTTGGCAGAGACCCTTGAGGATGTGACTGGAAATTATTGATCACAAATTGTGGGGAATCTGCTTTCTTCAGCTGTTCTGGAGACCTGGACATTTTTGCTATTACAGCAGAAAAACCCAACTCTGATGTACTAATCATAAGGTAAAGAAGCTGATCTGGGATGGGAAGCTATGAAAAAGAAAAGATGAAGTGCCCTTTCCTGAGGCACCCAGAAGTCTATATATCATTTATAATTTGAAAACAAAATCACGTTGATGAAAGACAAGGTGACTGTAGTTCCTACGAGTCTGTAGTATGCAAGATGTTAAGTTCCAACGTAACATCTACTAGCTGTTGCATAGAACAGGGCACACAGACGAACGTTATGAGCCCTTGACTACAACTTTGGGTTTTTTAAATGTAGGTTTGAAAATGATCCTCAGTTGAGGTGAGTTAATCTGGTCATCTTGACAAAAACAAGTAAGCTTTTTTTGAGAGGATGGGTTGGATAATGACAAGACCAGTCGAGTTGATTTCATAGTGTTTTGTCACATTGCTGCTTAAATGTCAATAGAATCCCATCCCAAAATGCAAAACCAGCTTTATTAAGTGCACTTAACTGCTCAACCTCTGCAGACAGGTTGAGAGGTAACTCACATAACTTTCCTTGGAACCGTACCTGGAATCCAAACGAAATTTGCCACAGCAAAGTTCCCAAACTGGCCTTCTCCTTCTCTCCTGTTTGTTTTCCCTTCTTTTGCTCTTTTTAAAATGTTGTTAATGTTTTTCCCCCTTCTTTGCTACCATGTGTAATCACTCTGCTTGTGGTTTGCGAAAGCCAAGTGCTTCACCCTGTCGTTGGTCCGGAACTGAACGTTCATCTTTCTTCTGGAAGTCTTTTCCCCCTTTGCTGAATTTGGAGCCAGCAGAGCTTAATCTCTTTTGAACTCAAATCCATGTGAAGTGCAAGTGAAAAACAGGTGCGAGCTGATCTCTGGCTTAAAATAGCAAACAGTAGTAAAAGTAGCTGCTGTTCATTTGGGAGAAGATAACAAATGAGACCTCCCAGGAGTCAGCAGTGCGACTTCACACTGTTTCTCATCTATATAAATGATCTAAATAGAGATAGCAATGGTAAACAAGCAAATTCTACTGATAGCAGAAGTATCAGGGAGTAATAAGCCCAGAGCAAACAGCAAAGTGTTCAGGGGATTTCGATCTACTACTTCTGCAAATGCATAATTGTCAGTCTTACCAGCAAAAATAATAGTGTGAGATAATAAGCACAAATAAATGGGGCTGAGCAGCACAGGCGTTTGAGCAAAGACCTTGAAAATGAAAAACAGAACCTTGATCTGAACTTTCAGATGCAGAGGAGGTGCTAACAGTGAGCCAGGGTGCCCCAGCAGATTGCCGTCGAGTACCTGGCTTGGAAGGGCCCTGGTTTGTAAAGTTGCAGCTTTATTATGTGGCCTTTCTGAACAGGAACACCATTGTGATTAAACAACATGGCAAAATTGAATGAACTCCTCCTTTCCTTCAGTCTCGGGATCTGTTTTTTCTCCCTGGCCTCTAGTGTATTTTAATGATTTTGATCAAAACATAAGAACTAATTTAGACAACTGTGAAGGAAGGATTGTTCACTACACATGAATGTTTTGCTCCTGCCTGCTTTCCTCACCTTCTGACAGTTTTGCATCTTCCTTTTACTTTGACAACCTTCTTCTGTTGTATTTTATTCTTTTTTGTGAAGGGAAAGCAAAATGAAGCTCTGTGCCTAAAGCACCCAAGAATACTTGTGTCTCAGACTGTTTAGAGATATTACATGTCATCAGGTCACGTGAAGAGACAGTGCATGGTCCATGATAGTCTTGTGCATCATGAAGTATGGGAACAGGTTGGTAAAAGCAAACAAATCTGCACACATAGTTCTCTTGAGGGACAGATGCAACGTGGCTGTTTGAGAAGCAGAGAGGGGGTACCAAGCTCTTGCGCAGATGTGTTAGGTCTCTGCAAATTCCATATCTGCACGTTCCCTCGTTGGGATGCTGGTTGGTGGAGTTTGCTTGGTTTGCTTTTTCCTTTAAAAAGGAATAGTGTTTTCTTCACTGGAAAAGAAGCACCTTCATGAATGAGTAGATGGTTAGTGGCCTTATGACTTGTTCACTAAGGGTGGAATGAACTAGGCTGTGAATGAGCAAGAAGTGAGAGCTTGCCTAGAAGGATAAGGACAGAATAACCAGCACAGTGATGTAATTACTCTGTGCTCAAAGAGACCTAGAATCAAGATTGCCTTAGAGTGTGAAGGTAGGTGAGGGTCATGAGTACCTGAAGAAAAATTGGACTTGAGAACAGCAGAACTCTGGCATTCTGGTCAGCAAGACAGAAGCCTGAGCATGCCGCCCCGTGGAGCTGGAAGGGAAAGTAAAACACAGTTTTGTGGAGCATCAGAGTTGATCTGCTGATGTTGCATGGGTTGTGGTTTTTTTTTAACTACCTTGGATGCTTCCCCTACAGGGTGAAGGCTGTCCCTGTTTGATATAGGGAGGAAAATTCTAAGCAGCCTTAGGAGCCCCCCCTCCAAGGAATAGCCCTGGCACAGATAACCACAGTGCCAGGGAACGAAATGCGATGCAAAGGAGGTTTTGTGATTTTTGTTTGTTTGGGGTGGGGGTGCACTTTGTTATTTTGTAGGGTTTTTCTTCCACAGACACCTCACTAACACTCTGTATCTTTTGGCATGAGGAAACAACATTTCTGAAGAGCTTATTTCTCAAGATACCTAGTTACATATGATATTTTTATATATTAAATATCTATCTATAGTAGCTACTTCTGAATTTCTTAATGAAGATATTTCTGTAAAAAGCTTCCCCACTTGAGTAGAGGGCATTCTTAAACATTCCTTATTAATTTGTATTACAGTTGTGTCTCAGAGTTACTGTCATGGGCCAGTGCTCTGTTGTGTGAGGAACTCCATAAATATCAAAGAAATATAAAATCGAACAGATAAAGAGCAGATGGAAGCCACAAGGCAAGTTTTGGCAGGTCTCATCTTGCCATTGTTGGGGTTCTACAAGTGAGACAGAAGCCGAAAAGAAAGCTGATTATTGTGATGTTAGTGGGGGGTCAGAGTTGGGGAGTCCCTTCACTTTCAGAAGGAAAACAATTACAAAAACCTGTGTGAAAACTTAAGGTCTAGAGCTTTTAACTCTTTTTGCTGATATATCACCTCATTAGAGTATAAGGGAAGAGGTAGGTAGGATGTGTACAGGCACAAAATCCTATAGTGGTACTGACCTAAAATACTGAATGGGCATGGTCCATCCTTCATTTTTCTTTAATTAAAACAAATGTATTGAGGGCAGAGTGGTGTAATCCATCACAGGATTAATCGAAAAGAGAGCAGCTTCAGTCCTAAATTCTATCTAAGTACACTAATTTTCCATTTTATCACCTCCTGATTTTTACCTAATTGTTTTGGGGAGATGTGTTTTTTCTTCTGCTGACATACCGATGTGTTATAGAAGCCACCCAAATTGGGCTGCTGGCCTGATTCCAGCACGTGCTCTGCTCTGTCGTTATGGAAATCCAACCAGCAGAGGAACAAAATCCAGCAGCTGAGGCAAATGGGGCAAAAATTCCTGAGGAATAAAAGCTGGGGAAGACGTGCAGTCTGATGCAACAAAATGTGGAGCAGAGAGGGAGGAACTGACACCCTTCTATTTGACTCCTTCCTGTGCATAAACTCCTGTAGCTCAGTGAGCTGTGTTTTGCTCCTGTTCACTTCTACAAGCCAATCCATCATTGTGGGGTTTATATGTAAATGATAATGGAAGTAGGTTCCAGGTCTGTTCTCTTCTCTTGGATGTGTGTTACCAGATCTATCACGTTGAGGCATTGCTTCATTATTCTTATCTCCAAAATCTCTTTTACTGAACTCTTTAGGAAAAGTGATGTGTTTTCTCTGGACTGCAGGAAGCAATGCCAAGGGTACTGTGCAGTCTGAATAGCTCCTGTGAGTGACCCCATGTCACACTGGGGTCGTTTTTTGCCAGGGATTCTCCATTAAGTCTTAGGAAAAGACGCCGAAGCGTTCTAAGTAAATTGCAGCTTCGATGGGAAGGTTTCACTTCTAATTCGTAATGACATTTTCCCCCTTAGCTGAGGACAGAGAACTATATCAAACTGTAAAGTTACATTAAATACTTTTCACAGTTATCCCAATCTTTCTAAGCTTATGGTATTTTTACAAAAAATTATTCTTGGAGTCTTTTCGCTGCCAATTTCTGTGTCCCCTTGCTGAACTAGAGCAAAAATAGTCTGATCTTGTAGCATAACTAATTAGTGGCTGTGAGATAAAAAGGTACATTTGCACTCTACATTTGCATCGCACAAGGTTAGACCTTGTAAATGAGATGAAGCACCATTAATAATCAAACAACTGAGGTCAGATCTGCTGTTCTTTTATTCTATCTGCTTGTGTTATGATAAATTTTACACTTCCTGTGCTCTGCAATTAAACAAATACTAAATTTCCTAAATTTAGTTTCCTAAATACTATCCGAGTTTTGACAAAACAAACACCTGCAAAAGCAAAGTCATGTCTATTCAGTAGAAATTATTTTCATGGGTGATGAAACCTGGAGTAGCTTTAAGGCTGACCTCTTATTTCTTTGGGGTGGTTGAGGGGCAAGGTTGGCTTTTTCTTAAGGGATCAGGCAAGGCATGATTTAAGTTGAATACTTCTGTAATTTTAATGTAGAACTTCTGTAAAGTTATAGAATAACCACTAGTGTGGGTTTTGTGGGTATGGGGGGGTTTTGTGGGGGGTGATATTTTTGTGGGTTTGGGGTTTTTTTAAATCATAGATCCCCCTAAATTCTGACACGGTGGATAGCTGCAGTGCTGATTAACCCCACATATTCAGATCTAAGCACATCAAGGACAAGAGGGTCATTATGGGCAGTCAGCATGGCTTCACCCAAGGGGAGTCATGCCTGACCAACCTGATAGCCTTTTATGAGAGCTTAACCAGGTGGAGAGATGATGGCAAAGCAGTGGATGTGGTCTGTCTTGACTTCAGTAAAGCATTTGACATGGTCTCCCACAGCATCCTCGCATCCAAACTGAGGCAGTGTGGTCTGGATGATCAGGAAGTGAGGTGGATGGTGAACTGGCTGCAGCATAAAAGCCAGAGAGTAGTGGTCAATGGCACAGAGTACAGTTGGAGGCCTGTGTCTAGCAGAGTTCCTCAAGGGTCGGTACTGGGACCAGTCCTATTCAATCTATTCATTAGTGACTTGGATGAGGGATTAGAGTGCACTGTCAGCAAGTTTGCTGATGACACAATGCTGGGAGGAGTGGCCAACACCCCTGCAGGCTGTGCTGCCATTCAACAGGACCTGGACAGGCTGGGGAGCTGGGCAGGGAGAAATAGAATGAACTATAGCAAGGGTAGTGTACAGTCTTGCATCTGGTCTGGAAGAACCCCAGGTACCAGTATAGGTTGGGAACTGACCTGTTGGAGAGCAGTGTAGGAGAAAGGGATCTGGGGGTCCTAGTGGCCAGCAGGATGACCGTGAGCCAGGAAACCGCCCATGTGGCCAATAAGGCCAGTGGCACCCTGGGGTAGATCAGAACGGGATGGTTAGCAGATCGAGAGAGGTTCTCCTCCCCCTCTATTCTGCACTAGTGAGACCACATCTGGAGTACTGTGTCCAGTTCTGTGCCTCTCAGTTCAAGAAGGGCACAGAGCTGCTGGAGGGAGTCCAGCACAGAGCCACAAGGATGATGAAGGGAGTGGAACACCTCTCCTGTGAGGAAAGGCTGAGGGAGATTGGTCTCTAGCTTGGAGAAACAGAGACTGAGGGGTGACCTCATTAATGTTGATAAATTGTGAAGGGTTGGTATCAGGGGGATGGAGCCCAGCTCTTCTCACTGTCATCTAATGACAGGAAAAGGTGCAATGGGTGTCAGCTGGAACGTAGGAAGTTCCACATTAATATCAGAAGGAACCTCTTCCAAATGAGGGTGACAGACCACTGGAAGGGGCTGCCCAGGGGAGTTGTGGAGATGTTTAAAACCTGCCTGGCTGTGTTCCTGTGCGACTTGGTCTAGGTGATCCTGCTGTGGCAGGGGGATTGGACTAGATGATCTTTCGAGGTCCCTTCCAGTCCCTATTGTCCTGTGATTTTGTGATTAACCCCCTGAGAAACCTGTGAAATGGCTGGGCAGAACTCTGCAGAACTGCAAACCAAGCTCTTATCACTGTGGAGACCCTGCTCTGAAGGACATGACACCTTAGTCACAACTAGAGGCAGAAGAGATGTGTTAGTTCGTTTCATACATGGGTCTATAATTTTATCTGCATAAATTAGACACGTATTAAGAAGCCACAGATTTGTTATCCCTGCCATTCTGTTGCCTTTCTAATTAAGCCTGGCTCATGCTCACCTTCATTTTCTAGCCCTATTCATTACTATTGTATTTTCTGGCTCTACAGTGCCCTAGTAGTCCACACCCCCTTTCTGACTAATTATATTTGCTCCACATGTTTCCACTTTTGCCAGTTCAGCACCTCTGGGAGCAAAATCAGCTGTTGAACACCAGAGACTCTGTTCTTTGAAGTATTTTATTTAACATAGTTGGACAGCCAGAGGACAACAGGAGAGTTGGGAAGAAACAAGTAAGTCTTTAATGGTCTAATGTTTTTAGGCTTTTCCAGGGCGAAGCTTCGCTTTTATTGCATGTGATGTAAAACACTGCTAATCTGCTTTCCTTCCTCTTTTGCCCAAAACTAAGTTGTTACTCTTCAGTTATCTTTTTTTTTTTTTTAAGAATATTTTTAGTGCAAGTTTTACACCAAGCCTGGGGTTTTTTAATACTTGTCCTCAAATCACTCAAATCTCAAAGTCTTAGCAGTAATTATTGGTACTTCTTAAAATTTTCACTGCGTGTTCCTAACAAAAAAAGCACATCACCCTCAACTTAATAACCCAATTCTAAAACAGTTATGACACAGCACAGTGTTCTTTAAAGATACTAGTTTTTGTTTAAAAAAGGGCATTCGGAGCTCTACAGCTACATGGAAAAGCAAAAAAAGGATCCCAGATCTTAATTTGCCTTTTTTTCTGCTGATAAAGCTGTTCTTTGCTTATAGTGCTTTGAAAGCCCTAGAAAAGTGTATTTGCAGTTAGTCCTAAAGGGAAATAGATTTTGGAAAGAATTAATTTCAGTGCATTTCTGCAGAAGATTTTGGGGACATTGCAATTAGGCTGGAGATGAAAAGCGCTGCCAGGAAGTAATTTACCTTTGTTATGGATGTGTCGTGCGTGTTATTGAGCAGTCTCACACTCCGGTCTACAGACAGCATTCCAAAGAGAAAGGAGTCTCATTTTCCTACACGTGCATTATGTTTCAGAGCTCCCAGGTACCTGGAACAGAAGTGTGACCCTGAGCCCTAAGCAAAGCGCGTTTCATCTCAGTTTTGGATTCTTTCACACGCCAGCAGCAACAGTTGACTAAAAATACACACGTGACGCTTTCTGGTGAAAAGCAGCCTTTGTTTTTTAGGAGCTGTAAGCTTTGCCCATGGTGTAATTAAGTAATTGGTAAAAAGCAGTATGTAGGTGACTAAGAGAGCTATTGGAATTGGGTAGGAGGGAGATGTGTCTCAGTCTTCTGCTAATTGCTACTAGCTTATCTACCTGGCACGCAAGTAGGTATCACCAAGAGTCAAAACACTATCAATTTTATGGGCATTTTTATATACAAGCAAGTTTACAAGATCCATTAAAGGGTTTCTATGAGTAAAGCTTTTCTGAGTGTGTGTCTTTGATGATTTACAATCCTATTCATAGGATGTGAGGATCAGTGGATCGGTGAATTCTGTATTGTCTGCTGATGAGTGGCTTCTGTTTTGGAGCTTGTCTCTGTGTTTCGGTGTTTGCCTTCTTTAGCCAGCAACCTGTATCCACGAACTAATACCCTTTGCTTTAACAAGAATTGCTTCTATACAGGACCTTGCCAAAAATAGATTTTATCATATGCTAAAGACCTTGCTAGCTAAGTTCAGTCCATAGAACACTTCTCATGTTTGATTTAAAAGCTCTTGTAGACTGATCTTTGGCGAGGCAACCCTAACGTACAAACCTGAACAGTGTTGTTCTAGTTAGACGCTACCTTTGCTTTCTATCAGAATTCAACAGTGGAATATTTTGTGTCAAGATCCCAAAAGAAACAAAGGATTAATCACTCATCTCACAGCTTAAGGTCCCTTCAGAGGTTTTGTGGCTTCTGTAAGTTCATACACTATGGACTTGTAGAGGATTCTGCTTAATGACAGCTATGGCGAGGAATAATCCCTTATGGGCAAGCTGCTAAGAGGCTCTCCCAAGAGATAGAAGGTTGATTTTGTCAAACACTGTATTCCACAGAATAATTTCATCCATGCTGAACATGGTGACAAAATTACACAAGGGACAGGATGAGGATAGAGTAGAGGAGCAATAAGGGGAGACCATTCCAAAATCACATTAATTAATATAGCTAGAGATTACATTATGTGTGACACCAACAGTAGAACTCCCATGAATAATAATGATTCAGTGATCAGTTGAAATGTAGGATTTATTTTAATACATCTCCCTGAGACATTCTGTCTTCCCAATTAGAAATGAAAACATTTAAGAGAAGTTAAGTGGCCTCATGTAGATTGTGCAAAGAACAGCAAAAATTAAACATATTGAGACTGACTGTTCTCTTTCATATACCCACAGGACACTCTTAATCAAGCAATTTTTCATAGAAGCACAGATTTGTTTAGGTTGGAAGAGAACTCTGATCATCTAGTTCCAACCTCCTGCCATGGCCAGCGACACCTCTCACGAGACCAGGTTGCCCAGAGCTCCATCCAACCTGGCCTCAAACACTGCCAGGAATGGAGCAGCCACAACCAGTCTGGGCAACCAGTGCCTCAGCCCCCTCACAGGGAGGGATTTCTTGGGGCAGCCCTACTGATTATTTTGAGATTCAAATGTTGTTTGGTTTAACCATCAATTGAACTTCTGTGCTAATTTACTTCCTGCACTACTGGAAATTTAAATATGTTTAAGGATTGACTGTACTACACACAGTGAGAGGAAGTACTTTTTATTTCCCTTCAGTTTCCATAAGCAGGTGAGAAGGCACCCTCAGGGAGTATCGTCAGTCTTTCAAAGGGTAGCTTTCTGCTGAACTGTGTTACACCACAGATTTCATGTTCTAATGCTCTTACTGCATCTATGTCTCCCTCTAGTTTCATTATATCCTTCTAATCTGACTGATTCTTGGATAATTTACTCAGCAGAACTAAAATCAGCTTTGAAAAGTGATCAAGGTTGAGAAAACTAGCATAGGGAGCTGTGTCCCCTAAATCGCATTAGAATATGGGATTGTTATCCTTAACCTCAGTCTAATCCTGCATTACAAAGAACTCCAGTGGCTTACTCTCCAGCAATAAGCCAAGGTCTATATTTCCTTTTCTTCCCGAGACATGCCGTACAGTAATTCCCAAATAATGAGAGATGCCGAAGCATGTTTGACAAATGGGACTGTTTTCTTCTGTTTGTAGTAGCCCTTTGTGTGTTCACAAGGCTCCCAGTACCTCCATAATCGTATCTTCTGAGGCATACCTGAAGGTGCTTTACGACTGACTTCCTCAATCTGTATGCAGATTTATACTAAGCTAGTAAATAACCTGTAACAATCCCTATGGTTTGTGCTCGTTGCAGTCCAATTCTGTTCGTTTGTAAATGGCTTCTATTCTTGTGAACATCAGCAGTAATAAGATTGCTAATAAAAAGCTGTTAATATAATATATAATGTGAATAGCAAGTGTAACTTAGAGGGATGAGTTTTGACACAAAAGCTTTTTCAAGCTCTGGGCGAAAACAGATTAATACTGTTTTATTTCTTCTTTTGTTTTGCTTTTGCAGTCTAAATACAGCCTTGTGGCAAAACTTCTGTTTCTAATCCAGTTTCTCTTGCTCTCATGTATGTTATACATTTCTCTTGTTCATTTCAGTATTTCTGTGCTTTGGCAGTGTCTTGAGGTTCGGTGCCGAAATTAGTCAAGTGCCCAGCCTGCAAATGTTCACGCGGTGGTTTGGGTCATTCGCTTTTTGTTTTGTTCTAAAACAGAAGCTGTTGACAGTAGACCCCCTCTATATTGTTGACTCTGAGTAGAAACAAAACTTTTGATTGCAAAGAGTGTGTAGAGACTTCCTTGGTAACAGCATCATTAATGGTGCCCATTTTTGGTGACTCAAAATTATTTTGCTATCTGTATTACTCCAGTGTGCAAGGACAGAGAGAAATTTAATGAAATATAACAAGGGCAAGGGTAGAGTCTTGCATCTGGGCAAGAACACCCCCAGGTACCAGTATAGGCTGGGACTGACCTGTTGGAGAGCAGGAGAAAGGGACCTCGGGGCCCTGGTGGACAGCACTATGACCATGAGCCAGCAGTGTGCCCTTGTGACCAAGTGGGCCAACAGCATCCTGGGGTGGATCAGAAGTGGAATGGTTAGCAGATCGAGAGAGGTTCTTCTCCCTCGCTACTCTGCACTAGTAAGACCACATCTTGAGTATTGTGCCCAGTTCTGGGCTTCTCAGTTCAACAAGGATACAGCACTGCTGGAGGGAGCCCAGTGTAGGGCAACGAGGATGATGAAGAAAGTGGAACACCTCCCTTATAAGGAGAGGCTGGGGGAGCTGGGTCTCTTGAGCTTGGAGAAGAGGAGACTGACGGGTCACCTCATTAACGTCTATAAATATGTGAAGAGTGGGTGTCAGGAGGATGGAGCCAGGCTCTGCTTAGTGTCATCTAGTGATAGGACAAGGGGCAGTTGGTGTCAGCTGGAACATAGGAGGTTCCACATCAATATGAGAAGGAAATTCTTCCTATTGCGGGTGACAGACCACTGGAAGGGGCTGCCCAGGGGGGTTGTGGAGTCTCCTTCTCTGGAGGCATTTAAGACCCGCCTGGATCTGTTCCTGTGTGACTTGGTCTAGGTGATCCTGCTGTGGCAGGGGGATTGGACTAGATGATCTTTCAAGGTCTCTTCCAATCCCCTAATGTTCTGTGATTCTGTGACATTAACATGTGTTGGCGAAACGGGAATCATCTACTGTAATAAAAAACCCCAGATTCTAGTCTTCCTTCTTGGAGGCAGTCAGAAAACTGTTGATATTCAGCCTTCTGTTAGTCCTTAGACAATACATATCAGACTGAGTTGCCTCACCTCGTGATGAGTGCAGCACTAGAACTTGAAAACCAGTGTTTTTTCTCGCTGGTGCAATTCAGCCAATATGTGCAGATTGTCTTAGGTCATGTTGGTTGTGGCTGTGTCCTACCTATTGGAATTGGTTCTCTTCTCATCACCACCACTGCACCTTGCATTTCGATTGCTGGTGCTGTGACTTGGGTGGCTTGAATGCTGTCATCTTGTTTCTCAGAAACTTCTTGTTATCTCTGCATCCAGTGAATGAGGTCTCACTGAAAGTCTCTCTGTCTTAACTTAGGAAAAATATGAGAGAACTCATCAGGAACCAGTGATGCATCAGTCTGAGATAAGGCTTTGTTAAGGAGTAAACTGGAAGAGCACATAATTTTTTCAGCTTCTCCTTGGTGAAGTTCAGCCCAATGAGTCTAGCTTTTGGTCTCCATTTAAGGCACGGTCTTTCATAACTGTTAACATTTACTTGTAAAAGACCATGTAGCTCTGACTTTGTGATGACATCTATGCTATCATGTTTGAAGATCCCCACAGGAACTTGGGGACTTGAAATGGTACCCACTTTCACAAACATAATTATAGGTGTGGGCTTCAGAACTTATTTTTGTTTGGTAGCAAGATATCAAGAGACGCCTACACTGTCACTTTTTCTGCAGTTGGATCTGTGGCTTAATATTTTCATAGAATAGGGAATGATTGAGTGTGGGAATTGCATATCAGAGGAGAGGTAGTGAAATGTCATTTGTGTTGCATAATTTGTACTATCGCTTGTCAACAGTGATCCCCTTAATGCCACCCCTTTGACAGATGAGCAAAGCAAAGCTTTTAGAATTCTAAAGAGTAAAAGCTGGGATAAAGAGACAACCTTGTTTGATTCCCTTCTGCAGCTGAAAGGATTTGAAAGTCATGACACTGGTTATTACAGTGGCCTTGGGAGAGATGCATAGAAACTTAATCTATCTAATCAAACTGTCTCAAAAGATAAACCTAATCAAAACTTTTACCTATACAACTTTTGACATGTTTTTTTCTATCTCCCAGTATTTATCATTAGCCGAGGAAGAGCCTGTGTTAGCAATATTAATTACTTACTTAGCTGCTACTCAGTGTATTAGGTTACGCTCCCCTGATAGCAACAGCCTGGGCTTCTGAGGACCTCAGCTGGGTCATGGGCAGATTTTGACTGCAATGAAAGACATCGTCTTGAGAGTCCTGGAGAACGTTTGGTGATGTCAGATAAAAAGAGCTGTCTTATGATGTGATTTATTCCAGTTAGTCATGCTTGTTGAAACCAAATGGGTGTCCAGCAAAGAGAATCTACGGTATGAAATCGTCATTCAAGCATTCGAGGTTAGGACTGTGTTACACGTAGGTGCGCAGGTGTGCGTGAAACTAAAGACTTCTAGTACCATCAGGGAGCCTTGGGCCCTGAAGACAGTTAGGTCAGCTAATGCAAAGATACAGGCCACTTTCTCCTCTTAGAAGTTCACAGGGGCTATGGAGCCGCATAACCTCACTGGCAGCACTGTTTTATCTCAAATGGCTGAGGAGGTGATCTGTTTCATCAGCTCAGCACCAGTGAGTGTGCTCACCTGGAATGCTGATTTCAGTTGTGTGTTCTATAATCCAAGAGAAATACAGAGCTACTCCACAGAGTCCAGCAAAAAGTCACAAAGATGATTAAAAGAGGAAAGACTGAGGAAGCTGGGTCAGAGAAGGATTTTATCGCTGAACATAGATATTTGAAAGGAGGGTGCCAAGCTGATGGCAGGCTCTCTTCAGTGGTGACAGGACAAGAGATGGTGGGCACAAGCTGACACGCAGCAGTTTGATCATCAGGAAACACCTTTTTACTTAATGCTCAGTGTAACTGAGCATCCTACTCTGGGTGACCCTGCTTGAGCCAGGGGTTTGGAACGTAGGATGTCTGGAGGTCCCTTTCCCCTGTGATTATGTGACTTCTGGACACTAACATTTTAATGATGGACCATCAAGTAAGACATAGGCAGGTGCTTACTGGGGAAATTTAATGGTGATACAGTCAGTAGGTAGTGCTGTTACTGCAGCTTCCAAGAATATCTTCAACGCTTGAGGGTGACCAGGGAAATGGAGAAGCTGTTTTAGATAGAGACTAACAAACTCATTTTCACTTATCCAAACAGGAGCTGTATGTGAATATGATTATTCTTGTATGAATATGACAAGTATAAAAGTTAGTGTCAAGTCAAGAAGAGAATAATTTTAAATGAAATGGCAATACCAGTATATGATCCTATCTTAAATGACCAAGGTTCCTAACAGTCACAGAAATGAAGCTGTGGAACTGCTAGAACACAAAGCAGTAGATAAAGGAGCACGGTATTTTTCCGGGCTCTGTATAGTCCATGTAAAGTGGCTGCTCTGTGTTTTTAGTTCTTTCAGTGTTACTAATCTGAATGGCAGTTATTCCCAGTCATTCTCAAAGGCTGGAAATTTCCTTTATCTTTGGCTTATTGAAGCTGGAATGGGAGTAGTCTTTGGGAGCATCACAAATTGTCTGCTGCTAGTTGGTCAGTGAGACTTTAAGCAGCATGGAAAAGTTTCTGAGGTGCGTACCAACTGCTTCCAGCTCACATTGTGGAGTTAGCCCAATTACCATACTCAGCAGAGGAAGGTTAGTAACTCCAGTGTGTGCTTTGCTGAGACTGCTGGTGTTGTTTTGTCAATGCGTGATAAATTTTCAGTTACACCCTTAGGCTTCTGTACGTGCTTGGAACTTTTTAGGTAAAACATGCGCAAAGGTTGTGCCTTTGTCTTGTCTTTTCTGTGTTATTCTGAAGCTCTCGTCTGTTTATAGTGCAGATCTTACATTTGCCGCAGAATGGTTGAAGACCTTTGTTGCTTGCTGTCACGGGTGGAGTGGAAGTGTGCATATTCTGGCACTGATGCCTATTAATTTAGTCACTTGTCTGCTATACAACTCTGTTTTTTCAATCCTGGGGTGTAGAGAATGACCACCACTTCTCATGTGGTACCCATAGCTGAAATTCCCTGTGATGCATCTCTCTTGACCTCAGAGAAGTCCAAAAGCACTAGTCACTTCTCTTTGCTGTGTGTTCATAGGGTATCTGTGTCTTGTGTCAATCCTGGCCCCTGTTTAGAAGAGGTGGATTTCACTTCTGCATCTCTGAGCAGTCACAAAACTTGGGCTTCAAGTGGGTCAAGTGAATTTCATGGCAAGACTGCAGAAATTAGTTGTTTCGTTATGAGGCCACAGAAATTAGTTGCTCTTTTCTACATCTTACAAAAAAATTGAGCTTAGTGTTTCATGAGTTGATTCTAAGTTTAAACTGTCATGTACTGTGTAATCAATTACAAGTTAGATGTCTGTGGGAGAAGTTCGTTTGCGGCTCAAATGGCAGCTTGGTTGTTTACAGATCTTGTAAGAGTGAGTAAATAAATTGAGGGAGTTGTATTTAGCTAGAATTTTGCCCACTTTATTTCCTTTTTTGTCTCTTTTTAGTTGATTCTTTGATCAAATAAGAAATGTTTGCGGTAAGATGTGGTATGATACAGGGAAGTACAACTAGTTTTTTTCTGGCTAAGAACAAACTTACTTGACATGAGATGAGTCAGTATGTCCCAAATTTTCCTCATGTTTAGCCATAGAATGTCCCGAGTTGAAGGAACCTCCAAAGGTCATCCAGTCCAACTCCCCTACAGTAAGCAGGGACATCCTCAACTAGATCAGATTGCCCAGAGCCTTGTCCAGCCTCCCCTTGAATATCTGCAGGGATGGGGCCTCAGATCTCGCCCTGGGCAAACCTGTTCCAGTGTTCAACCCCCATCCTGCCTTTGCTGAATGTCTTAATGGCTAATTGAACTTTGAGGAACGTGACCGGCTTGGGGATTTAGGGTTTTAAGTATTAGGGAGGTAGACTTTGTGAACAAACTTGAAGACCTGAGTAATTCGGGGAGTGGAATGATAAATATTGCAGAAGGATTTTGAGGAATTTCTAATTTATGTCATTTTTGATTGGTAGTCATGAGGGGTATTTTCAAAGGTCAATATAGAGGTGGAATGCATAATTAAATACAGATTATTCAGAGGGAGATTGGAGCTTGAAATACGAGCAGATTAAATTTGTATCAATAAATACTAAACATAGGATGACATCATTTAATTTCAGATCAGACTATATATCGCTCCTCAACAAATGAAAATGATGTATAGCTGCAGTTTCAGGGCTGCATAGTAAGTCTAGGAGAAGGGGTGAAGATTTGATGATTTAGAGTACAGCAAGACAACAGAGCTGAGTGCAAAGAGGACCCACACAGTGTGTGTATGATTTAATCCAAGTATTTATACCTGTGTGCCAAGTAATGTGTTGAATAATTGCAGTTTATGGAAGATGCAGGAGCAGGGCAAAACAATTTATATCCCATATTGGCTATCTCCAATGTGTATTGACTACTGCACAAAACCCACTTGATTTAATCCTGTTCTTGATAAACACTGGTTTAGTTTGAAGATGTTTCGCTGTTCTGCAGACTCTGTGCAAACACAATCACACCTCTGCGTGCCGCACATCAGGGGTGTCAGTGCAGGTTTCCAATTAGAATTCATTACTTGGTGGTACAGTAGGAGAATCCAATAAACCCAGAATCCAATTGCAGATGTGTTATGTTGATTAATGATTGAGTCATTTTGTCCGTCAGGTTCTCATCTGATTCATCCAAGTTCTTTTATGCGTGACAGTATTGTTCTTGTAAACATAGTGGTTTAAGAGTATAAGTGAGATGGAGTTTGTAGAGAGAGGCAGTATCTTTTATTGCACTAACGGATGTGACTTGGCTGTGCTCCTGATAGCTTGTCTGTTCCTTCCTTGCTATTTCAGGTGATATCAGGTGATATCACCTACAAACCCTGCCTCATTCTTATCTGTACCCAGAGGTAGAGGGCTTGCTGGTATGTCAGCTTCCCTTCCTGGGAAGCCAGGGTGTAGCTTGCTTTCCTAACTTGATCTTACACTTTTTAATTGGTAATTTAGGAAGGTTTTAATTGGAAAATTAAGGCTGATGTTTCTTAGTAAAAAGTGTAACAGTTCTGCATAAACTTGCTACCAGTCTTCCCTCCCTCAGTTTGACCTGTGAGTAAAAGATCCCTTATTTACTTGTGGGTATGTGGGGATCACCCTGATCCAAGCCTTGACCAAGAGGCATCACAAAGGTGGCTCTGGCTGTCTCTGCCTCACCTGGCACTCCTTGCCTTCAGGCTGTTCTTGCAACACAGAAGTCTCTCCTTCGGCTAAGAGGCTGCGACTCCCCATTAACTGTTGGAGAAAAAGCCTACCAGAACTGCACCATGTCTCATGTGTGGTTTCCCTTTCCCGCGATAGATCAGAAGCTTCTGAAACCAGCTCAGCATCAGAGGTCTTCCTGAAGCCCATAATTCACTGGGGACGAGTTGCTCGCATAGCACTGCGACAGTGGCGCGTTAAAGAAATACGTGCAGAAGGCAGTGCCAAAGATCTACCCTGTCGTTCAGCCGCGAAAGCAAAACCAGTGCTAAGTGAAACCTGTCGGGATGTTACCGTTATTAGACAGGTGGACAAATGAGGGGATGCTTCCTGCTTGTTTTCTTACGCCACCCCCACCACCCCCCGCAAGAAAATAGTTCTCATCAGTGTTATCAGCTTCGCCTCAAAATGACTTTCCTCCCCATTATTGCTTATAAACAAACCTTTATCACAGATAGCTGGCCCGCTGAATTAAGACGCTGTATTAAACAGTATATTGCTTCTGTCAGGGCCGATCGGCTGTTTGTGCAGATAATAATGCCAACTGCAACAACAACAATCAGCCAGTGTAAATTAACTTAACTGTGTGAAATAATGCCTCCTCTATCAGATTAGCTCGCTGAATGACTTTATCCTTAAATTAAAGCTTGCTGGGGCGTAATAGTAAATCATTTAAATGGTGCCGGGCTTTTCAGGTAATGTCTTCATATATTACTGTAATTTCAATTCGCCAAGGCATGCAGATGGCTGCGGTCTCCGGTTCCTTGTCTCCAAAGCCTCTCCCGTGCTGCCATTTTGTAATTACAGCGCCGGCACGTTGCCTGCTGCTCCTAGATTTCCCAGGGTGCACTGGCAGCCAAGGCAATGTATTTTAAAATTATTATTCTTGTGTGGCCCTCATAACATAAATGTAAATCTTTTATGCTAACGCTGTCAGGGGTTTAGCGCCGGGGCTCCAAGGTGCTCTGATGTAGAAATCACCAGCAATCCATCAACCAAATATCGTTTGGGATCCGGCAAATGGCTTGCGTTTTGGGAGGGCTGTAAGCAGAGCATTATTGTAAGGTTAGAGAGTGATTTTGTTACTAGGTGCTCGGAGGCCTTGGAGGTGTTCTTTATTTATTTATTCTGTCTTTGTAGGTGGGTGTTTCAGTAAGAAATTCTGCCCCGGCTCGAACGCCCGGCGTGTGACTTGATGGAAGCTCGTTGTACTTAATATGCTGACGATAACATCTGAGCAAATAACAGCCTCCAAATTAAAAGCCTTAAAATATATCAACAAGACCAGACTAAGACAGATAGCTGTTATAAAAGCGATACGGAGACACAAATTCTCCTGGGTCTGTGCCGTGAGAAAGAATGGGATTACTTAGTCCTTTACACTCACGTGTAGGGAGGTTCAGCGATTGCTCAGTATTAAAGACTCGGGGGTTTACTGCCTACTGTTTTGTAATTTTTTTAATTTGCTTTTTCTAAAAGGACAACAAAATCAAATGGTTTGAGAAGGCCTGGTGGTGGCCACAAACGCTGTGTGTGGGATATCCTTACTGCCAAATGGAGGCTGGAGGTGGCATCGCTGAGTGCCGCTGCCCCACCAGGTGGTTTTGGAGCACAGCACTGGGACACATGGCCATGGTGCTGCACCCGTGTATTCCTGCAGCGGAGGAATTACTGTAAGGTTGTTTCTCTTGAGGATAGATGGCTGGGGAGCAGAGCTGTGTCCGTGCAGCTACCGGAAGCAGCGTCCAGGCTGTCAAGCTCTGAGGTTCTGGTACCGCATTGTGCGTAAATCAGTCCGAGATTTCTCTGGTAGTGTTAGCCTTGGTTGGGTCTGTGCACAAGCAAAGATTTAAGAGCATCACTTCTCTTGCAGAGAGCAATAAAACTCAGCTGTTTCCATTTCTTCCACCTGAGCACTTCTGAACCTCTATGCACTACTGTTTGCTTCTCCCATGGTAGTTGTAACCCCCTTGCAAATTGCAGGTCAAAGCACATTAGTCTCTTTACACAATGCACAGGTAGATAAAACAACCCTAACATTTGTAAGCAATTGTGGCATGTTGTAGCTCTGCAATTCCCAGGAAAGAACAGAAAAGTGCTAGGTCAATTGCCTCTTGTCTTCTGGCTTCTCTCCAGGATTTTTGCGCCTCTTGTCTTTTGGCAACCACCCAAACCTGCTTGGGCAGCGCAGAGCCAGAGTAGTTGAGGACTGGGCACGCGCAGGCTGCCGTGAAGTGGCATTCCTCCAGTGGGATGTGGTGCTGTGCGTGCAGCCTGAGCCCTGCGACCAGATCGTTCCACTCCCAGATGCACAGTCAAGATAGATGATTCTTCAGAAGGTCCTACTGAGACAATCTATTTTGTTTCCTGTGCCAGGACATGTTAGACTTTCAGCTGGATGAAGCAGGGCTGTGCTAACCAGCTGATGGATTTAAAAACGGAGGGATGAACAATCAAATCTCAGCAGGTATTTCAAGGCAGGAAATGACAAATGGGGGTAGCAACTTGTTCTTGCAGGCTACAAGGAGCAGCAGAAGTTTTGTTGCTCTTGAGTGTTTTGAGGCTGTGGAAAGTTAATTGTCAATTGTAAAGAATGTAAACCTGAAACTTAAGATCAGGGGCACATGGTGTAAAGGAAAAATATCACGACTCTCCTTACTCTTGCTACGTTCATCTTTGGTATCACAATGGCCATTACCTGTCCACTAGTGGCTTCCTGTCAGTATTTTTCAATGCAAATATTGTTTATTAACTGCAAATCTCAACAACTCTGCCTTTTTTCTTCTAGAAGGAAAACAGAACAATGATAAGTTAGAAGTTCTGCTTCTTGGGATTTTTAGTAAACACGCGTTAAATATTAGCATTTATGATATTATGATTATGATATGTGGTCTCACTCTTGTTTCTGTGCCCCAGGGGCAGAACACTGCTTTTCACAGAGCATCACAGCTCCAGTAACAGGAAGGGTGAAGCTGAATTGAGCTGAACCCTTCAACTTATCCTGGTGTGACTTCTTTTGTCTGGCAAAAGGATAGCGCAGAAGAAAGCTGCTCTGCACTTAGGCTCTCTGGGTCAGGAAGGATTGGGGGTAACACAAGGTTCTGCAGTAGGAGGCTTTTCCTTAGAGAGAGAAGGACAGTAGTACATCAGTGGTGGAATTTTGCATGTCTTCTTTGAGAACAGTAATATGTAGAGCAGAAAAGAACAACAAATACTTCTGTTGAATTAACCGTAGTCAATGTAAAGTAAAACAACAATTACAACCATACTAAAGGTTAAAAAACCTGCCCAGCCCAAAACATTACTTGGGCTCGTAGGATATGCTGCTCAATCATGTAACGGTCATCGTCTCGTTACCATGATTCTGTCATTTTAACGGGGGAATTGAAGCCAGTGGTCTTCCTGGAGAAGACAGTGGAAAAGTGCTCTGAACTTCTTGCTTCAGCATCACTGCTCAGGAGGGCTCTCTGACTATTAAGGTCTCCTTTTCTTCTTTCATCAGCTCTATCCAAGTGCTCTATATGTTCACTGTAATTTAACCATAGCTAATTAGAGCTGGGAAAATGGGAGTTTTGCCGTTGTTTTCAGCAGAGCCAGGCTTTCTCCCAACCTGTTTTTCTGCAGAGATCTAATACTCCCTCAGCGGGCTTCAGATTTTGATAATGATAATGACATAGCTGTATTATCTCTCTGGGGGAGGAAGACTGCTAATTGTCAGCCACGACAAAAGTGTGATTACTCTTTAATTGTGTTCTTATAAAAAGGCATTATATGTATTTCCTGGTAATTGCCTAAGCACAGGAACTTTGCTCTGAAATACACACATTTCTTGAGTCAAAAGGCCATGATAAAGCAATTAATTGGGATAAAACTTCTGTCATAGCACAGAGAACCTTCTAAGGTTTCATCTTCACAATAAAATGTTTATCATAATTTTTGTAAAAAGTGGTGCTTTTACTATAATTGTGTGGGACCACAGATGCTTTTCAGACCTTAATATTTTCATAGGTCTGATGTTAGAACAGTTTCTGCCACGTAGTGCGAGTTTATTGACCGGGAGGGATCTGAGCCAGCTGTAGGATTTCACCCCGGCAGTATTGTTTAATATTATCAAAAGTCACTTAAACTTTTCAGTCTGGCTTGGGAGACAGAAGTAGCATCAGCTTCAGATCTTTCCCAAATTGCTTTTCAGAACGCTCCCATATAATGAAAATGCTACATCCAGAGGCCTGTTTCATGCAATTAAAGTGCTGCCTTTTACACCTCTCTTCCTCTGCGGAGCACAGGCATCTGCTGCCAGAGTCCATGGTGCTTCCTCTTGGGTTCTGCCTTGCCATTCCCAGCCTTGCCATCACCTCACCCTGGGTGCTTAACCCTTCAGCAGCCATTAACCTCTCTAGGAAGTCAAAAGGCACCTTCAAACACCCACCCATGCTGAATTTTCTAGAGCTGCCATTTCAAATCCAGGTTGTTCCAAACTCTGCTAAGGTCAGGTGATACAGGCTGTCAATTGTCTTTTTGTGGTATCAGGAAGGTTTCTGTGTATCTTTCCTTTTCAATTCTAAATGTAGACCATTTTAACATGTTTTTCTTTATTACCGTTGTATGTAAAGCGAAATTATTCTCCATTCGCTATCTGTGAATATTTAAAAAACCTATTAAATATAAAAATACCAGTATGTCAAGTAGAACCATCTGTAAGGAAAGTTAGTGTCCTTGAAGTGTAAATGAAGACTAAGAAAGTAATTTCTCGAGAAGTTGTGTTAAGTGGGAATTACGATAAAAGGAAAGTTGTGGTACTGAAAATTAGCCTTGAATTTCCGGGGATGTGGACAAAGTGAATGCTAATCTGTAATCAAATATCACGGCAGGCTTTGTTTTATACCCCAAAGGTTATTTGTTTTGAATCTAAGCAGGGTGCATTGAAGAACGTTCCCTGCTGACTTTTCACTGTGCGCTGACTGATCTTGTCTCCTTTCCCAGTAATCAATATTGTACTGCCCTGTGCAAGTGGAGGTAATCCAGAATTTCAATGGGGGAAGGAAAAGTCTGCTCCTCCATTAAATTTATCAGTAAAATACTAAGTAAAAGCACTTTTTTTTTTTCCCCCCCACTGTAGAAAATAAGTTGGATTTGTGTGCCTATAGCTCTGCTGCAACCTGAACAGAACTGGAACAAAAGCTGGGGAGGGCAGAATCTTGAATTGTGTGTGTGCGTGTGATTTATTTGCATCCCCGATTGCTAGAGAAATAGATGGAGCAGTTAATGGAAGAACACCTGCCATTGGGTATTCAGATGTCCTTAGTAAGCCTTCAGAATCCTGAAAGGATTTTATTATCATTAGCTAATTGAAACAGAGTTCAAAATAAGAAATAATGGCTATCATTTTTCCTAGCACTAAAGCTTGGATTCCCTCCCCGATCATTGTTTCTGACTGTAGCCTCATCTACTGATTACATTTACCTTCTTTTTCCTAAGATCTGCTGGAAACTCTTTTGTCTGTTATCAGAGAGGAGATCAATTGGAAGTTACTGGAAGCCAATTTTCCATAATAAGTTTCCTTTTAGAAAAAAAGCAGCCTTATTAGTAGATTCCTATAGTTCCAGTTTCTTATGTTTATTAAAATCTTGACTTTTAACAGACACACCCCCCTCCTTTCTTCTCATGTTTGACCAGCTGCAGGTGTGTAGAGGTCAATAGACTTTCTCCATTTACTCCAGTGTGCCAGAATTTCACTTTCATGTTTTATAAAGCTTTAAAAAAACGCAGTAAAGGAGCTGCTTGTCTTGCTTTTTCCTTTGCATCTGGGTTGGGCACATCCATCTCTAAGTGCTTCTGGTGCATTACACGAGTATGAGCTGCTTCTCCATGAGGCAGAGATTTCTGTGGATGGCAGGAGTCACTGCTGTTCACGACCGTTTTTGAACATCAATCAAAACTCTGGCATTCTGTAAGGTTGATGTGCAGCCCTTTTTCCTTAGCCTCCAACACCATCTTTCTTCCCGAGGCTCGGTGATATTTTACGAAATCTATCACCTAACCTCAGTCGCTCTGGACGTTTTCTTGTAGGTCTGGAATGCAGGAGTCAGCAGCACACCGCTATCAATTGTGCTAAAAGATACTGACAAGTCATGTATTACGAGATTTGACCTCTAGCCATGGTGTAAGACGCCTGTGCAGCGCGCCTTGAATTTCTGACCCTGAAAAACAAATAAAGAACAGAGAAAGTGTTTCTCCAGCTTCACTTCTTGCAGGAATGAGCAGGGAATAAGTGCTTTCGGGTTTATTGTGGGCACTGGTGAACTTTCTTTTTCTCTAAAGTGTAAAGAAGTATGTGCCCAGACTATGAAGAAGCAGAGGATGTTGAATGGTAGAGCATGAAAAACATGAGGAATGTCTATATTCATCTCTACATTTAGATGAATAATTGAAGAATTTCAAGAGTCTGATGAAATAGTCCTCACTTCAACTTAAGGTTAATCTTGTGACAATGACATTGTGTGACAAAAATGGTTTAGTGTCTAACACGAACAGAATTATCCTGCGTGTGGGGTCGTCTCTCACAGGCAGTAGGTGCTGGGACAGCCTGCTGCTGTGGGCTATTTGGAATATCAGGTTTGAAACCCACCCGAGCCAGCACACACTGTAATTAGAGAAAATCAGAGCTGTAGCTGTTGCTGTGTAAAAGGATTATTCATGTGAGAGCAGGTTCCAAAGATAATTTTGTGAGCAATGAATCAGTGATGTTAAGGACATGTTTATATGGTCAGGTGATTTTGGAAAACGAGGGGACACTTGGTACAGACTCTGCCTTGTGATGGATAGAAAGTTTAGTCCCGATAGTCCTGGCAGCTTTGCAGGCTGCATTTTATAATTCCATTGCAAAGAGGCTTTTTCTCTGTGCTTTGCCTTTCTTGGCAGGAAGGTGGCCTGGATAAACTGCTAATGATGCAAATGAGGTCTTGGAGCTGGTTTTGGGTGCAGCCCTGTAGGTTATGTAAAGCAAAATGGAAAGGATTCTGGCCATCATTTAAACATTGTTGTATGGCAAGAACGGGAAACATTTATTGGGCAATTATTGCAAGCATATATGAATTTAATACAACTCAGGGGTTGCAAACAGAATTATGGTGCACTAAAGCCTTTAACAGTTCAGTAAAGACTGTGCTGAGCTGCGTAGAAAGGAGGGCCTGAGGATTCTTCAAAAAATTGTGGACTCAAGTTGCGATTCATCTGTGTGAGATGTAGGAAAATGTCAAATGTTTATTGTTGTGTCTTACAGTATCTGGATTTGTTAACTTAGCATGTGATTGTGCAAACAGGTTACTGATCTTCTCTTCCAGCACATCCTGTGCTCAGCTGGAGACAGACCATCCCCCTTTCCCAGCCTGCTTCCCACGTTAGTTCAGGCTGTAGCTCAAGCATGGCTTTTATGTTCTCTTAGATTAGAAAGCAAGTGCCAGCATGGGAGTCAGCCAAGGTCTGACATTTCTGGTGTGTCCTGCGAGAGCGGATGTCCATCCGATCCTCGTGGGGAAGTGCAGCCTCCCTTAGCAGTCACTGCTCCTTTCTTTTTCTTTGTTTTTTTGCTGGCTTTTCCCAACATGCTCATCTGGAACAACATTAAAGTCGTGGTATACTGAACTGAGGTGACAGTGGGGGGAGGTACTGTTCTGGCTTACCTTCGCTGCTTCAGGAAGAAGTGCTTTTAGAACTTCTTTATATAAAACCTCTCTGCAAAAGACGGCTTCTTAGTGTAGTGGGTGAACAGGCTGCCTGTTAGTCAGTGCATCATTTGAAAAAGTGATGCATCACCTTACAGAAACAGTGGGAGATTTTTCCACAGAAATCCATATCTTGTCCCATAAATAAGAATGTTAAATGATGAGCACTTCCTACATTATACACATCCCTGGGTGCAATGTTGTTCTTGGTGTATTTTCGTTATGAAACAAAATACGATTTTTATTGAGATCGATAAAGGATTAAGGAGACCAAGTGATTTATTCGCTGTTCTGAGTGCTCGTTTTTGCCCCAATAACAGCACAACCAACCAACAGAAAAAAGGAGGAAGGTTTTGTGTTTAGCTTTGTTTTTACCTTGGGTCCTTGGAAAACTGGGAAAACGAAGCTAAGCCATCCATCAGATCTTAACTTAGTGCTTAGAATGAGTAACTGCTATTCAGGCCCTCAGACTGGGATATATGAGGGAACTCACTATGTGACCCTCTACACACCAAAGTCCATGGAAATACTCTAACTTCAGCAAGCATAACCCCAGTACTGCATAGTGAAAGCAGAAGAGAAACTAATTTGTTGGTGCGTGAGGGATGGTGCCCACCGTCAGGCCTTTCTTTGGGCTTCTGCAAGGCTGCAAAGCCAGCGTGACCCCTTGACGTGTGATTTGATACTCCTTTACAGCAAACCTCACTTAAAAGCCCTCAGAGAGGGTTGGATTAAATATCCCTGGAAAAAGATCCCCCTGAATACCCTTCTTCCCTTAGGACAGACATCTCATGCTTGCTTTCCCCTTGTGTCAACTCAAGTAAGGTCTGTAACGAAGTAGTGTTGAGGTCGTCATTTGTGGCTCCCCAGCACTGGCAGAATTGCTTTCAGTGGCAGATCCCACATGAGTTGGGATGTAGGAAATGAATGAAACTGTGTTTTGCTGTGTTGTTGCTGAGTTTTCCAGGTGAACTATCACCACTGGTGCTCAGAGGTGCTCCAGGCACCTGCACAGGCACTCAAAATTGCTGTAACCTCACTGTCACTGCAGAAAATTTTTATGCCATTTATTGATAAAATGGCAAATATCTAAAACTCGCTTCTCTCTTGTCTGGGAAGGAAGACAACTAGAGGAATTGGGTTGCACTTCAGCAAAGCAGTTTACACTTCACATATGTGTGGCCAACGCTTACAGCCTGACTCAAACCATAGAGCACCCAGGTAAATACCTGCTGTCTTGTATTTCTGCCAATTCCCATTGACTTGGAAATTTGAATCATTTACTCTGGGAATGTTTGCTTGGAATGTTCAGTGTGATGTGACATACCACTGAGCTGAAGAGTAAAATCACTGTAGAGGTCTGGTTCTATTCTAACCCCAAACCAGGACGAGGATTTCATCCCATACCCACTGCACAGGCTGTGAAGTTTAGCAGTTTGGTGAAGTTTAGCAGTTTCTCATAACATGAAACTACTGTTTTTCATGACATGAGAACATGGTTATCACAACATGAAATACAGTATTAAAATAGTGGGAAGGGAAGGCCATGTTACTGCTTCTGTTAGGCATTCTAGCCTGGCCGAGAAACCCTGCAAAACATGTCAGTAAAATACATTTTCATGTCTAAGTCTGTCTTGGGGCACAACCAAGTTCCATCTTCTTCCAAGATGCTGTGTAGTTCCTGAGCACAGATTGATGTGGTGTGAGTTGGGTTTCCCCTGCATCATCCCTCACAGGGTCTTCACCCCATAGGGGTGCCAGCCAGTGTTAAAAATCCATCTGCAGATTTTCCTGCTGAGATAAAACACTTCTTCTCCATCTTATCTTCCTTACTGCAGAGTAATGTTTGTTTGCTTCAGGATGCTTTCCAGTGGGGCAGTAGTCAAAAGCACGAGTAGCAGAATGTTACTGACAGCACAAGTATTGAAAGGTCTTTGTTTTTGGGTGGTCAAATGACTTCCGTGCCTAGTTTTGGGAAGAGTGGGAATAATTTGAATGTTTTGAGCAGCTACTTGGATTTGCACAGAATTACTCACAGTGAAATATGTGAGCATGTGGAGCTCTTATCTATAGAAACTTCAAAATTTACTGCCTTTTAATCATTTGAAACTACACCCTTCTTAAAATAAGGTTTGAGGAAAGTCACAGACTGCTGATTAGTGTTATATGTATTTTATTGGAGGAGACTAATAAATCATTTCTGTTTAACCAAGGCAGATGAGGCATTCCAAGTAGTGCTACTGTTATTAATTGAAAGTTAAAACAAACGTACAGCTGTGTTGCCAGGATTGCAGAAAACCATGAATCAAGCATTTTTTATTGAAATGATACTATAACAGTCAGCAGAGAGCTCTGATTTAGAGAGCTGGGTTGGGTCTGCTGTGCTGGGTAAAGCCAAACCCTGGGTGCTCATATTAATGCAGCTCATGGAACGAGTGTAATGTGTGGAAATCAGAGAGAAAGAGCAGAGTGAGTGGTTTGGGTGGGTTTTTTTAGAAACAGTATATTCCTGCTTTACATATATCACTTGGCTTGATAAAGAGTGCTAGTGGAGGACAGAGGGTGAATAGAAGTCTCTTTCCAGCCATAGCCCTGCTCTGCATTAATCCTGGGCAAGGCACGTTGGGCTGTGAGGACGTATTTTGAAAGAGGACAGCGCCTAAATGTCCTTCACACAGGTGTTGCTGCGGAACGACGTGTCTTACACGCTCTTTGTATGGCTGCTGAAGAGGGAAGTTGTGGCAGCACTACCATGTTCAGGATGGGAAGAGAAATTGCAGGTGGTTGTGGCCTCGACATTTGTGTATCACTCAGATTCATGTAAAAGTAGAACAAAAAAAAAACCCCAGACTGTAAGCCAAAATGGCTGTTGAGATCAAATATCTGTCTGCTTATGGTTTCTCTCTGCTTCTTCCCGTATAAAATTTGACCGGCTCCTCCTTGGGATAGGAAGGCACCATCATAAAAAGATGAGATAAAGAGAGGAGAATAATAATGGCAGCATTAGCAAGAAGCTCTGCGTAGTGCCTCTGCTTCTGCCGCGGTACCGCTGTCCTCCCTAGCAGGTTCCCTGAAGCAAGATGCAATGTATCTCTTGGTTTGAATATTTCATTTCCAGGGGTACATCTGCTTTTCTTTCATGTTATATTCAGCGTTACCTATTTATAACTCTTTTAAAAACCGATTTTCCAGCTTCTCGATACGGTACAAGAGAAACAGAAGCGATGTATCAGTGTGATGATAAAAGGCATGAGGAGAAGGGGAAAGCAATAATTGGTTGCAAATCAAGTTACGAACCTCAAGCAAAAATAAAAGTGGAAGAAAGAGGGGAAGGAGTTTTATAACCTCAGTAAACAGCAGAAATTACAATGTGCTGTGTGCGTTCGCTTTATACTTTTATACCGAGTTAGTGGATAAGGATATTTATCTGATGGTGTTTGCTCTACACATAAACTCTTCTGATTTAGATGATAGATAGAAACCATTTATACAGATAAACACAGTAGGGGTCTAAACACAGATCCCTGTGGAACACCAGATGTGAGTAAATGAACATTTGATTTTCCTCTTGTCTGCTTCTGACAACCTGATGGATAAGAAACCATCTCCTGAATTCCCTTAAAACCTGATAGCACTAATGCAGATAATAACATCGAGTGAGATATGGTATTTATTAAATCTGCTCTCTAAATATTAATACGACAGCAGATGTGATCTTTCTACTCTTTAACTGTACTCCTTAAGCACCGTGTCACTTGCTAACAAAGATAAATGCACAGGTCTGATGTAGAGGGTTTAGGACCACAGGGGTATTCAAATACTTAAGATTCATGCAATTTAGAAATTAATATTCTACATCACAATTGATTAAATAAAAGGAGGGTGAGGAATTTTCAAAATTGCCTTTAAAATGGAAGCAGATTGTGTGAGTGGAATAAGAAGCAGCTATGTTAATTCTGTTCTGTCCGTTGTCCCAGGTGGATCTGATGGTAACCACTGAAGAGTGTATTAGCAGGAAGGAGCTTTAGGATTTCGTGAGTTTGAAATACCATCTCTGAAGTGTCAGCAGTTTTATATCCATTTTTCTCTCCCTCTCCATTTCCTCCATATCTCTGAGACAAAAGTCGTACAGAGGAAGAGGCCACCAGGGGCCATGTCTTGGCCAAGTGCTTTTATTCTCAATGTCACGTCTTTGCCAGAGTTAACTGTCAAATGCAGTAGTTCAGGCATTCTTGGATGGTGGGAAGTGACTCCTAGTGCTGTAACTTATTATTTAAAACTGGACTCACCAATTCCCTCTTGGCAGAAAACTCTACAAGCCCAGCACCTCTCCTAGGTCACATTTGCTTCTTGCTTATTAGCGCAGGTTGATTGACTGTGTCTGAACATTGCAACCAAGGATGAGGAAAAGGCTGAGATGCTTAATGCTGCCTTAGCCTCCATCTTCAAAGGACAGAGCAGCTACCCTGAGCTGGATGGTAAGAGTGGAGAGCAGAACAACCCCTCAATAATGCAGAAGGTAGTAGTTAGTGATCTGTTTCTTCACCCACACACTCATAAATCTATGGGATTCACGCAAGAGTACTCGGGGAGCTGACAGGAGAGCTCACCAAGCCTCTTTCCATCATTTATCAACAAATCCTGGTCAGCAGGGCAGGTATGAGATGATTGGAGGGTGGCTAATGTGACACACATCTACAAGAAGGGCCAGAAGGAGTATCCAGGAAACTACAGCCCTGTCAGCCTGACCTCAGTAGCACGAAAGATCATGGAGAGGATAATCTTGAGTGAGCTGTCGTGGCAAGTGCAGGGCAACAAGGGATCAGGCCAGCCAGCATGGATTTGTGCAAGTGAGGTCTTGCTTAACCAACCTGGTCTCTTTCTGTGACCATGTGAAGTGCCTTCTGGATGGGAAAAGGCTGTGCACACTGCCTGCCCTGGACTTTGGTAAGGCTTTTGACACCGCTGCCCACAGCATTCTCCTGGAGAAGCTGGCGAACCATGGCACACACGAGTGTACTTTTCACTGGGTAAACAAGCGGTTGGATGGTCATGCCCAGAAGTTGTGATTAATGGGGTGAAATATAATCAGTGACCAGTCACCAGTGGTGTCCCTCAGGGCTTAGTGTTGGGGCCAGTCTTGTATAATATCTTTATTAATGACCTGGATGAGGGGATTGAGAGCACCCTCAGTAAGTTTGCAGGCAACACCAAATTGTGAGTGTGTTTATCTGCTCAAGGGTAGGAAAGCTCTACAGAGGGATCTGGATGGATCGGATCAATGGGTCAAAGCCAGTTGTAGGAGGTACAATAAGGGCCGTGTGCTGGGTCCTGCATTTCAGTCACAACCACCCCAGGCAACGCTATGTGTTGGGGATGAGTGTCTGGAAAGCTGCCCAGCAGAGAAGGACCTGGGGGTGCTGATGTACAGCCGGCTTACTATGAGCCAGCAGTGTGCCCTGGTGGTGGCCAAGAAGGTCAGCAGGATCCTGATACAGGCGACGCTTGTATCAGGAATACCAGGTCCAGTAGGAGTAGGGAATGTATTGTGCCCTTGTACTCGGCACTGGTGAGACCTCGACTCAAGTACTGTGTTTGGTTCTGGGCCCTTCACTATAAGAAGGGCACTGGGGTGCTGGAACGTGTCTAGAGGAGAACTACCAGGCTCGTGAGGGATCTGGAGAACAAGTGATACGAGGAGAGGCTTAGGGAACTGGGCATTTAGAAGAGGAAGCTGAGAGGAGACCTTGTTGCCCTCTACAACTACCTTAAAGGAGGTTGTAGACAGGTGGGTGTTTGTCTCTTCTCCAAAGTGAATAATGACAGGATGAGAGGAGGTTGCAGCAGGGGAGGTTTAGATTAGATATTAGAAAGAAATCCTTTACTGACAGGTGGTCAGGTGCTGGAACAGGCTACCCAGGGGGGGGGCTGAGTCACCATCCCTGGAGATACTTAAGAAATGTGTCAACATGAGGCTTCAGGATTTGCTGTAGTGGCAGAGATCGTAGAGGATTTATTTTGTGTCTTAATCTGGCTGAGTAAGTTAAGTGCTAGTGTTTCATCGGGGTTTTGGTTTTGTTGTTGTGTGTATGTTTGGACCCAGTGATCTGAGAGGTCTTGTCCAACCAGGAATACTCTGTGATTCTGGAACTCCAGTCTAAGGAACAGGGAAAATTAACACTAGTATCACCCAGGCTCAGAAAAGCCTGTGACCTGTTGCCTTAAGCAGCTGGCTCCTTTATGTATCTCTGGGTTGTCTCAGAGTCGAGACACAAGCTGTGGAGCCGTGCCCATGTTTGTGTGGGATTTGAAGAGCTGATCATGTGCAGCTCATGTTGTCTATAGGCAGAGCCTGAGACACATCAATGCTCAGACAACTTTTGAGTGTCATACATGTGTATGGGAAGAAGAGATCCCGTTAGCTTCATATCAACTTCTCTAGTACAGAAACCTTCCCACTGGAAACAAACCCCACTTGTTTGCCCTGCAACGAAGTTGGTGACGTAACAGGTTCAGGAGGAAGAGAGTCCTTGGAGACTTCCTTGCTAGGTTCATTGAGGATCTGTGAGATCATCTAACTGTCCTGATTTGAGCTGTTATGCTTCTGTGTTCCCATTAGTCTCTTCAGTCTGATGTTTGTGATACTGCAGTGTCTGTGGGTGTTGCAGATGGGCTACAGGTTCCTTCTTCTCCATGGCAGCACAGTTTCACTCTTGATGAGATAGTGTATCTTGATAAGCTTTTCTGCATCAAGTCTTATTAGTCCCAACTTGAATAAATATGTTGGTTAGTGATTTCATACTGGCTTCAATAAACACAGTAGCAGCTACTTAGAATAATTCTACAGTTAGGAATGGAAAGCTAATTGGCTTTGAAGAAAATAGCCCACGCACAATTTGTACCACTCCACCGATCAGAAACTGGACCATGGATAATTGAGATGCTATGAAACACCTACTGCCTCATGCTCACAATTTTTGGATCCATTAATTCCTACAGTGTTTTCTGCCTACCTGCAGGTGGATGTTACAATAGCTTAGTTCATTATAAACAATTCTGCCCCATTTGCTTTAGAATTTTGTGGTTGTTAATCCATAAATGTGCAGGCTGCAAATTTGCAAAGGAGTTTGGAGATGGTGATGCTTTCCTGCAACCCACCGTTTTAGTGCGGCGTTAAAAGATCAAAACGTTATGAAAAGCAGCACCACATTTTCACCTAAATGCCTGTACGGTCGTACTTGGTCCTAAATATCAAGAAGGTTTAGGTGGCAGATGGTTTGGGTGGCTGTTAAGCGAGTTTTGGTTCGTATTGCACCGGATGGTTTTTTTTGGGGACGTGAATCACAAAAACTGTGTGCTCAATTCCACAGTGAAATAGAGGCTTGATGCGTGTGATGGCAGCAAGGAGTTTGCGGTCGGCATAATGACATTTGATTCCACACAAATAAAACATTGAGTGGATTCTGTTTCACTCAATAAAAACATTATTCAACATCATTACTTCTGCTCCTGTTCTGCTGCGTAGAAAGGGGAAGGAAGGACATTTCTCGTGCTTGTGACAGAACAATTTGAACTGTCAAACGGCAACGTCAAATTGTCATTTTCAATACGATTCTAGTATGAAGTGAGAAGCAAATTTTCCAAAGACTTATAATTTCATCTTCATCCAAAAGTTGCATCTTGAAACTGTTTTACTTCGTGACTGTTGCTCAGCGATACGTTTTTTGAGTCTTCCCAGGGCATTTCAGGATGCTCACTGATACTTCAGATGTCCTTCCCCCAGAAGAGACAACAAACTGTCCCCCTGCTATGCAACCATCAGACTTAGCAGCTCGTTTTCCACCTGGTATTTGTAAAAACTTAGTAATATAGAGGTCCAAACTCCTGCAAGGACATTTAAACCTGTTAAAAGTAGGATTCAGGTTTTTGGTCTCCTTTTATCGATCCCTTACAATTAATCATCTGATGATTAAGAGTAAATCACTTGAAAACCACTGCAATGGGTTAAAATAGCCTCAGTCTTACTGATCTTAATTTTTCAGCCAAACCAGCATGAGATTAATTGCTAGGAAGGGCGATACTTAGCATCCTTATGTTGATACTTAAAGAGAAAACTTCTTGGAACATTCAAGCCTTATTTTCACCTGCCGCTTGATTGGATTTTGCTTTCTTTTTCCACTAGCACAAGCCTGGATAAGAAGTTGGTCCTTGGCAGTGATATGAGGAGTGGTATCGTGGGTGAAGAATAATTTCTGTGAGTGAAGTGGAGTCGCCATATTTTCTTGTCTGGGTCTGCAAGAAGCCGATCCAGTCGAATGGGTAGCGAGAGCAGCAGCATTATTCATAGCAATATGTAAAGTACCCTCTTGGGCTTACCATACATGTTATCTTTCATTATCAAATTGACAGTCCTGCACAGGCAGATTCATTCTCTGATGGGGAACACCACAGGCTGTATTTCTGTGCTTTTTCTCCTTCCATCCAGACATTCTTTCGGTGCCTTGGTAAATCATCCTGTTAGATCATTACTAGTGAAGAAAGATGTGCTACGTAAGCAATTATAAACTGATTAATGTCTGAGCTGCATCCCTCTCCTCCAAGATACTGCTTGGTATCTTCGTCGTGTTCATGTTCTTTGTTTCAGACTGGTGGCTTAGCAGTCCACGCACAGAGACAGGAGTGCTCTCGGGTTCAAACCCTCACACGCAGCAGTGAGTGGGAACAGTTGACTTTCTCAAAATCAACATGGGAGGGGGGGCACAAGGGCTAAACATATTCAGTAAAGCTGGATCTATCTGGCAAAAGTCTGTGCGTGCCCTCAAAACTCTCATCCTTGTTAACATCGTGGCAGTTGTAGTGGTACTGGCAGTGATGGGAGCTCTTGCCAAGATGAGCCATTAGTGCTGGCAGTACAGCATCAGTTCAGCTGCTCTAAGTGTAGGTGACATGTTGCTTAAAATGTAGGCAGCTGGAAGTGCTTTTCTCCAGTGGAGCTCCCAGTGTTAGGACGAACATGAGAACCAAACAGGCTCATGTAGGGATGGTTTGAATCCCTTCATTATGTGTTAAGAGTCTGTACAATGCAGGCAAGAAGCAGCAGAATAAATATCTTGCCTGGTGAAGTAGGTGAGAATTGAGGGTAAAGAGACTCTATTTTGCTGGGTTTTTTTCTAGAGATAAAAAAATAATGTATAAAATACAGGAGCTGTTGGGATTCCTCGAGGTGTCTGTGATGCTCGGTCAGTATCAATACAATGGGACCGTCTGTAAGGTTATTTTACAGGAGAAATTCAACCTGAAACAGCACCATGTTAATCCTTGGTAATTTCTGGTGGCTTTCCCAGCAGAGGACACCCTTGACAGATGCCTGCTAAAATCAGGAGACCCTTTTGCTGTGTTTTAGGATGTAGGTGGTTATTTGTTCCTGTGCTGAGGGGCAACTTCCTTGACATAGAGCATCCGTGCACTTAGCTAAAAAGAAAAAGGGAAATACCAACACTATTTGCTGAAAAGGTCCTGGCCACTAACCCTGGGGCACAAGCTGCAGACCTTGCTGAGGTCCGCTCCTTTGTTTCAAGGGGCAGGGGGTGGAGGTTTGATTTTTAGCTCTTACCCAGCACAAGATGTAGGAGAGCATTAGCCTTCAGGCTGAGCTCAATTAAAGTCACCACAGAGCAGCAAAGCAAGTGCCTAAAGTGCTACAGTAGTTTGGGACTCATGGGTCTGGAATAAATGAAAGAATGAAATATTCAGTTGCTGCAGTAGGGTTTTCTGTGAAGAACATTTTATTGCACACGGTGCTTTTCTCCCTTTCACTTTCATGTTCTCCATCATGGTTGTTTATTTGCATCTGTGATTCTGTGATGCTCTAGGGTGAAAAGGTCCATTAAAGTAAGTTAATTTAATCTGTTCTCTCCCTCTCTCATACACACATGTGTTTAAAAAGGTTTTTTAATATAAGTCATAGATGTATATTTTTTAGTATATTTTTATTGGTATGAGTAATAGACTCTCTGAATTCTTATTTCACTGATGGTTCCCTTTTTTGGGTCACACTTACAGATCAGGCAACCCCTTCCCTAAGCTTCCCTTCTCCTTAATAATCATAACATTAGAAGGGAAGTAGCCCCTTGTCTTACACTGAACCTGTTCCTGCAGCAGAGTTTTTGTTAACAGATTCTGAGGAAAAGAATTGAAGCTCAGGGGAGGAAACCAATGTGTGTTTGGTTTGCAGAGCATGTGGATGTAGGTTGTTTCATGAAGCACCACAGAGATGTGTGTTTTAGGCTGTCCATAATCATGCACTAACCTTTCTGATCATGCTGGAAATACCATAAACTGTGTCTCACAAGATCTCTTGCTTTCACGGATGGGTAGCATTTACAAGCATCTATTTATTTCTCATTTAAATCAAACCCCAAAATATCTTCTGGGCTGAAATGTAATTTAGTTTATCAAAACTGCAGAACCTACTAAATTTAGAGCAAATGGAAAGCAACTCAGTTTTTATTTAGAGATGCATAGCAAAAACAAAACTTAGATTGTTAATTGATGATGGGCACTGAAGCTAATTCTGTGCAGCCAGAACCAGAACAGCCTGTCACAAGGAGAGAAGGGAAAACAAAGACATGGGTTTGGGTGGGAGGGTAAACGGTTATAAATTGTAAAGCTCAAGGTATTAAACAAACAAGAAAAGTGACTGTGTGAGCGATGCGGCTGCAGAACATGGTAAAGGGCTGTGAGAGGCTCAGGGTTCGTCTCAGGGTCCTGAAAATGTAATTTTATTATTGCCCTTGCTTTATTACTTGTACCCAGTAATGTTTTTGATAGGCAGAATGTTTCCCAGTTCTCCAAGGAATGCTCCAGACTTCACAGTTTAAAATAGATGGGGAAAATATTCAGGGAACATTAACTTCAGGCAGGACTTTCTGCTCTGATTGACAGAATTCATTACAGAAGTTGTGTTAGACTTTTTGCGCTCCTGCAACAGCTCAGCTGGACTTTTAAGCCTCAGTTCTCCAAGTGTGGTTCAGCTCAGATCTCCCTCTTCTGATCATTATTTTCCTGGTCTTTATGTGGCAACTCATAAAACTAGTTCCGGTTAGTTTCTTAAATAAAACTTCTCCAGTTCTCTACTGTCTCTAATTATCTATTAATTCTCATTCATAATACAACCTGATGTCAGAAAGTCTTTATTTCCTCTGTTCTCACTCTGCCTGTTGAGCTTGGAATCTCTTCAGAGCCCGGTGGGGTCCCTAGTTTCTCACTGCCTCCCGTAGGAAACGTAAGCGTGTCTACTTAGCAGCCACCGGGTTTTTTTGCATCCTGTGAGGGCTGTCCCAAGGCAACACTCAGAAGCATGATGACATCAATCACTTGGAGAAGGCAACTCTCTTAGAGCTGGCAAAGTGCCTACTGGAAGATGCAGAATTTGGGCAGGTCTCCCAAGAAAGGAATTTGCCTACTTACCTAATAAGGCACAGCCTGCAGTTTCCTGGAGCGCTGGCTGGGAGTCTGAAATGGTTCTTTATTTATTCAAAACCTCCCCAGGCATTTCCAGATGCAGAGACTCCTGAAGTCTGGGAGTGTTTCAAAGATGTGCGAAGTTGATAAATCTTCTCAAACTTGTGCCTGACCCACTTGCAAGTTGGATTCTTCCTAAATGGGAGGTTTTCTGTTAGGTATTTGTGCACCAACTGCTCGTACTGGACTGCGCTGCTCAGAGAAGAAAACTCATGCAGGCTATTAGCTTGGAGATCGGCCTAGAAAACTGTAAAGATCCTTATTTGCCTTAGAAACCTATGAATCCCTAGCAAGTGCTGGGAAAAGATCTCTGGTCATGGAAAAAAGGCTATCGGACCATCCAGCAGAGGTACTGCCACAGGAGGTTAAAATAAATCCTAGATGCAGTTGTCAGATATTGTTCGGTCACTTTTGTTCCCCTTGGAACAGTTTCATGCAGATGTTCTCCGCTCGGGGCTTCTCCTGAAAAATGACTGTCTTGTCCTGAACGCCACGCAGATCCTCCTGTGAGCCCATCCCAAACATTTCCCAAAGTATAGTGCAACAAGCAGTGGAGCAGCTCGCCAGCCTGAGTGCCTTATGATTTATGAATAACTATGGTTTCCATTAAGCTGCAGGAAGGGGATAGTGTGTTTCACCCTGTGCTGAGAACCCCATTTGTTTCCGTTCCTGTCAGCAGTTTGCATAAGTGAATGATTTTATTTCATGTGAGAGAGAAGGCAAACACACAAGTTATCCCAGCAGTGGAAGATTTGTCAAATAAAGCTTTTAATAATGGTGTTATTTGACAGTTTTATAGTGCTTCAACTTTCGAGCAGTTTGAAGGTGCTAGGTTTTCAATAAAAATTAAGTCCTTATCTAGAAGAAACTCAGTCCCTGTTGTTTTAAAAGAAGTAGTCTTGGCTGCATTGGAGCCCCTTAATCTACTACTGAAAGTAAATCTCAATCCTTTTCTGTATTAATGTATCTTGCAATCCATCATCAGTAGGTGTTGTGTGTATTTTTTTGCCCTAGTATATCAAGGTGGCCTGATAAACCACCTTCCTAACCAAACTTGTTGGGTGATCATTATGTTTCTCACAAGAATAAATTATCCCTTGTAGTTCTCTGCGGCTTTACTTAAATAGTCCAGCGGTGTTTGCAGTCACTCCTACTTATTTCTTTAATTTGTTTAAGGGGTCCAGTAAGTTATTCAGGTGAGGAGAACAGGAATAGGGAAGTTGCTGTTTTTCACAAGGTCAGAGTTAATCCTATCTGTGTTCATAAATCATTGTATGTCATAGGATAACCACATAGCAACTGAGAGCGTGTTAATAGCAAACCAGGTCTGCACTGAAAGGCGCCTTGCCTGGAGAAAGGAGTTTCAAACATGAGGTGAAAACTATCTGAAATGCCCTGCCAGGTAAAGGAGCTTTAATGTAAAGGTTTACTTTGCTTGTGGATCTGCTAATTTTGTCAGTGAGTTGGTAGACCTTTGCTGTCTTGCGAAGAAGTTAGATGTTAGTACAAACCTTTTGCCACACCAGTTTCTGCAAAAGACTGGGCTCTACAGCCTTGACCAGCTTCTGATTTGGACAGTCACAGCAGTAAACACCTAGTAGGAGTATAAGCAGCTATATCTTAGGTTTAAATTATCTGACCAAGTTCTTATGCAGAGATGTTGTGAGCTGGGAATTAAGATATCCTGCTTCCAAATTGTCCTAGGTGCTTAGCTCTGTGACAGTTACACAGGCACAAACTAACTCCGCTGAGCAGAGCCCTTTCTCGTGCTTAGGAATTCAATGTACAGGTTCCTGTACCAGCTGGTGTTTACGGGAACGCTGCTCAGCTGGTATGTACCCATCCAAATTCATCCCTACTCTTTGTCAGTGGGTCAGGCACAACACCCCATGACCCAGTGATTGTAGCTGGATCTCAGCAATCATTGGGATTATCACTAGGTTCTCATTAGCAGTGTGGTTAACACCAAACACACACAGGGAGTGTTCAAACGCAGTGACACAGTCTTTGTTCTAGAGGTCTTACAATCTGGTCCAGTAAAGAACATGAGCAGACGACAGGAGCTGGAGGGAGGGAGAAAGGACAGAAAGCACAAGAACTAGGTTGTTAGATGATGTACTGAAGGTCTTTCTACAAGCTGATTTCTCCCTAAGAGGGCTCAGGGTAATTTTTATTTTCTCCTGGAAAGCTCTTGAAAGGGATTGTTCTGTTCAAAGGCCTTGAAATCTTAGAGCCTGCTTTGGAAAGAGTCGTTGATTAGACGTGCCAAGTTGGACCGTGCTGCCTCCCCTTTCACCTGCACTCATCTGGGGGGTTCCAGCATGGTATGGGGAGCAACCATGATGTTAGAAGCAGCCTCTGGAACTGTTCTCACTGGTATCCAATGTCTTTGGTTAGCAAGGATTGGGCTGAGTCATTCTGTGTTCAACAGTCCCCCCCTTCCTGTTGTCAAACCCAGGAGAAGAGAGAGACAGAGACTGCGTTTTATTTACTGATGACTTGAGAAAAGCCATCAGAAATCAGAGGAGTCTTTCATTGAAAGTTGGGTAGCATCTTGACTTGTGCTGCATGGATTATTATTTTATTTCATACACAGTCAGCTCAGAGGCTTCCTCACACCTCCTTCTCCCACGGTGCTCAACTCCTCTCTGACAGGAACTTTCCTCTCTTATCTGTCTCTTTCTCTGGGCTCTCCTCCCCCTCCTCCTCATTCTTTACCTCCCTCTGTCTCTCTCATTCTCTCCCCTGCTGCTTTCAGATGGCTGGCTTTGCTCAAGGTCTGCAGGCTGGCATAGAGTGTGCCTGGAACAATATGTTCCTATTAAATTTACCCTCTCTCATTGCTTCCTGAAATTAAATTGAATTTCTCTCCCAAGTTTGTTTGTTTGAAATCGCATAATAAAAACAACCCTGAACGCAACCACATTTAATCAGAAAGCTTTCCAGCATTTATAATGATAAAACACTTCTTAAAAAAAGGCTTGTTCTAGCATTTTGCAGAAAAGAACAGGCATGTTTCTTATTTACAACTGGAATTAATCTCTAAAAGCCCCCCCCAAAGTCTGAGTTCCTGCCAGGAGTTTCCTTCTGTGGCTTTCACACTGCTTTGGCTGCTCCAAGGTCACCAAGACAGACAGAAATGAAATGTAGGTACGTTCAGGCTTTCTCCCGAGTTTTGTTTTGTAGCTTGTTAAAATTTAGAGTGATCATAATACCTTGGTTGTATTTGATCAACATTGCTGTGTTCTGCCTTTCTGCTGACAGCTGTATTATACTTGCTGGGCGGTTGTACTTGCTGTAGGTTTGAAACCAGTCTGCGTCCTAACACCAAGCCCAGTAATGCTGATCGGCATTGGGCCTTTAGATGGGATAGACACTGATCCCTGGTTTTGGGGTGCTGAGCCTCTCTAGTTGTGCCAGTGCAAGTATCAGCCTGAAGATAGTTGGCAGGTTTCAGGATTAGGTGTGTGACAGCAGGACAAAATGGCATTCCCAGATTGGGAGATGGGGATACGGAGTAGTCTGCACTGTGCGGCTGAAAACTGCTGTGGTGTTAAAAAGCCATGGGGCTATTTTATTGTTTCAGAAACATTCTTCTTTGATTTGACTGTGACTCGAAACAAAACCACAGCAGTATCACCATGGTAATATATAGGGTGTATTTCAGGGAGAAAATCGGACGTGAAATCACAGAACCACAGCACATCAGGGATTGGAAGGGACCTTGAAAGATCATCCAGTCCAGTCCCCCTGACACAGCAGGATCACACAAACATATCCAGGCGGGTTTTAAACATCTTCAGAGAAGGAGTCTCCACAGCCCCCCTGGGCGGCCTGTTCCAGTGCTCCGTCACTCTCACTGGGAAGAAGGTCCTTGTCACATTCATATGGAACCTCCTGTGTTCCAGCTTACACCTCTTGCCCGTTGTCCTATCACTAGACAACACTGAGCAGAGCCTGGCTCCATCCTCCTGACACCCACCCTTCACATGTTTATAGACATTAATGAGGTCACCCCTCAGTCCTCCTCCAAGCTAAAGAGACTCAGCTCCCTTAGCTTTTCCTCATTAGGGAGGTGTTCTACTCCCTTCATCGTCTTTGTTGCTCTACGCTGGACTCTCTCCAGCAGTTCTGTATCCCTCTTGAGCTGAGGGGCCCAGAACTGGACACAACACTCCAGATGTTGTGTCGCCAGCGCAGAGAAGAGAGGGAGAAGGACCTCTGTCGATCTGCTAACCATTCCACTTCTGATCCACCCCAGGATGCTGTTGGCCCTCTTGACCACAAGGGCACATTGCTGGCTCATAGTCATCCTGCTGGCCACCAGGTTCCAGTAGTGTAGGGGACTACACTACTCTCCAACAGGTCAGTCCCCAGCGTATACCAGTACCTGGGATTGTTCTTGCCCAGATGCAAGACTCTACACTTGCCCTTGTTATATTTCATTCAATTTCTCACTGTCCAGGTCCCGCTGAATGGCAGCACAGCCTGCTGCAGTGTTGCCCACTCTTCCCAGATCTGAGTCATGAGCTAACTTGCTGATGGTGCCCTGTAATCCCTCATCCAAGTCATTAATGAATAGACTGAATAGGACTGGTCCCAATACTGAGCCTTGGAGGACTCCACTAGATCCAGGCCTCTAGCTAGACTGTGTCCCACTGACCACTACTCTCAGGTTTCTGTCCTGCAGCCAGTTCATGATGCACCTCACTACCTGGATTGATCACCCTAGAAGGTCCTGCCAGTATGGGCCAGTCATTGGCTTTTCCAGCATCTCAGAAAGTAGAACACTGCTGTGAGAATATGCAGAACTGCAGAGCCACGCTGTGCCTCTCTCTTATGTACCCAGCACTTGTTTTATGTGCTCAAGACATCTTGACATCAATAGGGTCTTTTTGGAGCAGAATATGTTTGAAGTTTGCAATAGAAATCCATTGTAGAGAGAAAAGGCAGACGTGAGTGTTGGCAAGTGTGTCACAGATCTTTTTCCAGTAGTGCTTCAGAAGATCCAGTTGCAGTGCTGGTGTTGATCAAAACAGACTGGTGAGTCTCTGGCCAGTTAGGATTTTTCAATAGTTTTGCCTGGAATCTCTGTTTCCTTAATAGATAGGATGGGCACCTCACTATAAGAGTGCCTTGTCCCAGTGTACTGTACCCACACACAGACCAGTCTGTCCTGGCAAGCTTGAAGACCATAGCAGACAAAGGGCTAGGGCAGAGAATGTGCCAGATGGTCCCAAACTTACAGGTGCAGCTTTGCTGGGTACATATAGGGTATTTTACTTCAAAGTGGTCAAGGAGAAGGAAAAGAGGGACTGGCTGCTATTTGCAGGCTCCCTCATTAAGCTGACCAAGGCTCTGTAGTGGGTTAACCTGACAAATCTGTCTGTTGAGGGGTGGTCTGAAGAAGCGTGAAGCTGTAGCAGCTGCTGCCATGTTATCCCAGAAGCAAAACATGAGATCATGGAGGAGCAGAGAAAGCAGCAGAGGAAAGGCATGGATCGACATCCAAAAACACTTGGCTGGTACCTGCTGTCCATTACTGCTGCTGACTTTTCCTCATTAAAATGGAAAGACTTGGCAGCAACTGGTCACTGCTCCAGAAATACCTGGATAACTTCTCCTCTCAGCTACTAGAACAAATTTTCTTAACAGTCTGAGTTACTCACAGAGGCTAGGCAGCTGATTTCTATGTCAGTTTTTATAGTTTCTGCCTATGTTAGGGGATGTGGTAGCTAACCTAGGGTTATGTACAGCACAAAGCTCAGCTACAAATAGGAGTGAAGGCAGCAGTGTGGACCAAATCACTGCTATGTCATTTGAGAAGAAACTAAACAAACTTGTGCTCGGAGAAATCAAAAGGTATAATCATAAGCTGCTGTTTCAGGGGACAGGCTAATGATGTGCCAGTGATTTTTATTGCCTTGGGTTATAAGACCTTGAGGGACCTTATGGTCTTCCCTCGGACCTGAAATATTTCCACAGTTCAGTGCTACCCAGTAGATATAGAATGGCAAAAGATTACTTCTCCATCACCCTAAAGATAAATCTTGAGACCTTGGCAACCTTTGGGAGAAAATATAATTGTCTTCCTAATTAAAATTGATTTTTTTTCAGAGAATGTGCCCTTCTGTAGCTATCCCAGTTGTGTAACTGACTGTATCTCCCTTATTACAGGAGATATTTATGGTCGCCAATTGGCAGCATGCTCTGCGCTGTATGTGGTGTGTATGATACCGGCTTTGGCAACAGATCACAGACCAGTTAATCCCTTTGGAATATACATGTCTCCCTAACTAGTGCTGGGGGTGACCGTGTGATGTGGTTTTCCTTGTTTATTGAGCTGTACCTGTGGGTGTTTCAAGTGACATATTAAGTAAAACAATCGACTGAGGCCCCCGGTTCCTCAGTCAGATTGTCAGAAGGAATTAGGTACCTCCCTCCTTCAAATGCCTTTGAAAAATCTTGGGATTAGTGGCTGCAGCATGAACATCAGTCTTGAACATAAACATTTCCAGAAATAAGATGTTAGTATTCCTCCTGGTTTTTATTGCTTTATTGGCTCTCTCGGGGTATAACTTCATTTGCACAACAGCCTGCCTTATGTTAATGCTTCTGAAGAGGGTTGTAGAGGTGCAAATGACGTGGTTTGGCTTTCAGCATCTTCTCTAGCACAGCAGAGGTAATAGACACCTCTGTGTTGTACATCTTCACTCTGACCATAATCGAGAGAAGCTTTTGAGTGTGTTTTTGGGGCTGGCACTTCATTAGGAAGAGACTGGTGAAAGAAGAGAAGGGGAAGTGTTTCAGAAAATGTGAACTGAAGTCCCTTGGCTAGCCAGAGGTCTAATAAACGTGATAGTTCAAGAGACGTTTCAGAGTGGTACCTCAAAATAGACAGCAGATTTCGGGGTAAGGGAAAAATGCAGGATGGGAGGCAACAACAGCCAGAAGGCAACACCTAAACAAGTTTCAATGAGTAGAACTACAAAAGCCAAATGACCTAAAGAGAACTTTTTTCCCTACTCTCCCAGTGTAGTGAATTCTCTGACAGGTTGCAGATGTACCGTCCTCCAGACAGGAGTCATCAGCAAGGACGGACCCTCTCATCCTCAGCACTAAAAATAAAGATCTCACTGGCTGAGCCAAAGGAGCAATTCTCTCTCTGGTAACTTACTATCAGCCAGCAGAGCAATACGGAGAGAACACTCTGAACCACTGATTTATTCAACCTGGAGGCCTTGAACTTGACATGACTAACCCGAGTGCAGTAAATGGCTCAAATAAATGCTGCTTTACAGAAGGCACCATGTTTTATGACATATGGGATACAGGTCCAGGGGCTCTGGGGGCTGGTACCTTGGGCTACTAGTCCTGAAAATGAAGAGCTCCATCACCAGCACTCATATTGCTGAAAACCACGAGAGGATGCTGGGGATTACAGATGAGCAGAAAGAGATGCCTTTTCCTTATCCTTTACTCTCTGAATGTTACTTTTTTTTTCCCCCCAGCATGACAGCAATTATTGAACTACCCTTCCAGGAAGTAGATTTGAAATCTTCTTTTCAACTTGCGGTGAAAGCCATATCAATAGTCTCAGATTTGGGCCAGTGGAGGTGAGGGAGAAATAACTCAGTAGCTTGGCTTAAGCCTAACCGAACATATTAGTCATGAAATATTTAAACCATCAATATCACACATTGATGTGCAAAATGTTTAATTATGCATCATTTCAGTTATTATTCATGTTAGATCTTAGACCTTAAGATGTACATACGTTTAAAAAATAGCTCGGGAGATGTGTAGGGAGTGTAGAGCAGCATGAGAAATCTGAAGGCTGGGCTGGCTCTACGCTACGCTTTCCTCTTGGAAGTAGGCGTCAGAGTGCCTCTTCCTTCTTTCTTTTCCTCCTCTAAATTACTGAATGCTTTTTGAGGGCTCAGTGCAAACAGCATTGCTGCCTTTAGTGAGTGTCTCTGGTAAAACAAGCCCGTTTCAAAGGAAAATCCGCCAGAGTTTTAAGCTTAATGCCTTTTTTTATCCTGTGTTGGTCCATATGCTGTTTCCATCACTGTGCCTTAAGTGCGTGTAACTAAGTGTCGCCCAGTATTGCATTGAGCAGCATCTGGCACAAGCGGGTCGTTCTCCCTTCCCAAAAGCAAAATTCTATGTGCGGTGTCATGCTTCATGTGTGCAGGGCTGCTAAATATTTGCTGGAGAAGGCAGAAGTTTACTGCTTGTGCTAGAAACTGGTGGGGGACACGTGTGGTGGCCCTTTGCGCAGTGCCCACAGATTTCCACGTAGGGCGGTGGGATCTTTGCCTCCAGAAGCACCCGGTCACCCCCACCGCGCTGCCTACTGGGGGAGTTTCCTCGCTGCCTGTAAGACTTGCTCGTGTGAGTAATACCCGTAGTGAGGGATTCTGGGCCTGAACTCGTGTGTTACATTTTTATTGCAATAATTTCAGAAATGCTGCTGTGAGAAGTACTCAGCCTGTTTGTTTCTGCAGCTGCCTGTGGTGCAACTGCATGCCACGGGGAACGTGCATTGCCAGACCTTATGCTGTGACAGCTCGTGAGCCAAATGAAGGGGACGAATGAGCAGCAACAGCACAGAGCGCAAAATTTAGGGAGGTTTTTTCTCCAGTAGGTTTAAAAATACTGGAATGAAAATGTGTCAGACACATTTGCTCTTCATCACCTGGAGAGTAATAAATAGTGAAAGGTGTAAAACACCCAAATTCCAGACCGGTCGGCCTGAGATTAGAGCAGGTCTACAGGGACAGAGCCTTGTCCTGCTGGATTAGCAGCTTTGCTCAGCCACTCACACGCAGGAGTAGTGTCACACCAGGACAGCTGGAGCTAACACTAATCGGGGTATCTTTTGTTGTTGTAGGGATTAACACATGACTTTCTCCTTGTCTTTAGAAGACATCCAGAAAGGCCAGATTGCTGGTGCCTATATGCAGTTTCATCTTTCAATTAACTATCTGCTGCTTCTTACAATCCAAGTGCTAGGAATTAACCTGAGCTAATAATCACCGATGGACTGATCATTGGTGAAGCCAGGCTGTCATATTTCATCTGGAATTTGCCTACATGTTTGCTTTGTGATTGGATTGCTCGGGCTTGAAAAATCTATTTTAAGGCTTAAGGAGGCTCAACTTCTCACAAGTTTCATAGATTCCAGCTCCAGCAACAGCATCTGTGTAAAACAAGCTTTAGGCAGTTCCAGTTGGAGACTCAAACAGTAAATGAATAGGGGCTTGTGGGAGATGGTTTGAACCTTTGGGTCCGGGTTGACGATGATGAGCCTGGTATTGCTCTATATTTTTGAGACAGATGTCTGTGACTGCCCAGTGCAGCAGGTTCTGCATCCTGAGCAGAGTCACAAAGTGTGGTGCATCTTCTCTTTCTTAACCCTGTGTGGGTGTTATCTGCCGTGGGAGTACAGCTCTGTTATTACCGGCTGTTCGTGTCACAGAAAGGCCCCAACTCCTCCTACCTCTGTGCTGTCTTTTCAGCTGCCTCCAGAGTCCCTGCTGCTGCTGCTGCAGAGGCTCCAGGTGAAAATAGACTGTTAGTGAGACAAATTAGCTTAACTTCAGGTCTTGATTTTCTTCTCTGGGAGGGTAGCGAGATCTCTCTCTGTTTATTATGTGTCTCACTGGAGCAAAGTAAATCCTTCCTCCTCGGTGAAACAGTGTTCAGGTAACAACAGAAGTGAAACAATCCATGTAAACGATGTGCCCACAGGCTGCACGCAATGCAGCTCTGCAAACAGTCTTTGTAGATGGTAAGCACAATCTATATTCTCCTGCACATCGCACTGCTTTGAAACCTTTTGATAGATTTAACCCCATTAAAAAGTAGCAGTTCAGGGAAATTTACATCTTACCTCAATAATTTACACCGTTTCCCAGTAAAATGATGCTTTCTTATCTGCTCAGGCAAGATCTGCAGCTTCTAAAAATCTATTCAGCATGGCTGCACTGTGTACCGGTTGCCAGCTTGTAAAGCTTTTCTGAACACTGTTGTGGCTCCAAAGGATTATTTATTGAACAGTTGAGCTTGTGAAACCTTCCCAGAAGCTGCAATGCAAAGCTGTCACAGGCGTGATTCTATTGAAAATTCTTTACAGACATGCGATCCTCCCAGAACACGGGGCGGGGGCATACAGGTCCCACCAGCCTTGTTACAGCACTTTCCTTCCCCACGAGTAACGACCAACAAACAACGCAATTGTCCTCTGCCTTGCAGAAAGCTTCCTGATCCTCTGCAGTGAAGCACAAGTGTAAACCATTTCTGCGACGGGGGAGTAACCTCTGTCTGTGCTCTGTCGACTCAAGGGTGTGCAGAGTGCCAAGGACAGGGAACCACAGAGAGCAACTCAAGAGCTTGACTTAGAAAAACAGAATCAGAGAGTGCGTTGGGTTGGAAGGGACCTTTGAAGCTCATCTGCAGTGAGCAGAGCTGTCCTCTATTAGATCTGGTTGCTAAGAGCCTCTTCCAGCCTTGGTTTTTCCAAGTGATGGGGCCTCCACCTCTTCTCTGAACAACCAGTGTTTCACCACCTTCATTGTACAAAACTTATTCCTTATATCTAATCTAATCTCACCTCTCTTAGTTTAAAACCATCGCCCCTTGTTCTGTCACAACAGCCCTTGCTAAAAAAGTCCCTCCCCATTTTTCTTATAGACTCCCTTCAAGTCTGGTGAGTTCCTGTGTGGATGGTATGTGGTGGGCACGGTGCTGTGTTGGTAATAGCTATGTGGGTGTTGTAATGCTTCCCTGGCTGGCTTCAGATACGTGCTAGTAGCAGCAGGAGAGTCCTTATTCTCAAGTATTAGCTCATTAGCTGTTTTCAGGAGATACCGTTGACTGTGGCAGACACCACAGGTCATTTCAAGCTGAGGGCATTTTTGTACTCAATTTTCTCCTTTCGTTGCTTTGGCAGTGATAGTTAAAGAGCAAGTACCCTTTCACCCCAAAGAGAGATGCAGTACCACCACACCAGGCTGGGCTCACAAGTGTTTTTAAGCGTTCTGATTTACTTCAGTTGGACCGAGGTTTCACATGATACAAGACTGGAGATTATCTGGGCAAGTGTAGACTTGGACTAATCCTGAGATCAGATTAGTTTACAACACCAGCATGGAGGGTGGAGTGAGGCAGGTAACTGCCAGTTGAAAATTTTGCACAGGAAGGGTGGAAGAACCAGTACAGACGGAACTGGGGGGTCATCAGAGGAGTGGCACCAGAAAACCCCAACAGCACGGACCAGTAAAGCTCTAGGGAACAAGATGCTCTCTTGGGTCAGTTGGGTGCCCCGCTCGCAGGTGGTAGTTGTGAGATGGACAGCAGTAAATCAGTCCAGCAGCACCCCGCAGCCAGTCACACGGGAGCACCAGATGTCCCTAGGTCTGTCTGTCTGGCACTGGATACAGGGGAGATGACCTGTTCACCAGTAATCCAGTGTCCTGGTTGTACTCAGTGAGGTTCTACCCACGGGGATTGTTGGGGGCAACAGAAGGAAGCCTGCCAATATTTTTGAGCTTGCTAGGCTGAGGAAAAAGTGTTCGTAAGGATAGTCTTCCTTTTGCAATTGTAAGCCAGGTTCCTTTAGCAGGAAGAGTGTAGAACATAACACTCAAATGTTGAAGGCGGGGTGGGGGGGAATAAATAAAATGTTTATTCCCAGCACCCCACAACAATCAAACTGGCTTCTGGCCCCTGGACCGCCACATGCATTTTAAGTGGGCAGTTTCAGTGTTAGCGTGGTCTAGTCAGGGCATAAAATTCAGCTGAGATGCAGCAGACCATCTGCCAGAAGGAAAACCAGGGGAGGGGGGCGAGTGGCAAAAGGACTCTAAACTCGTGAGAGAGAGGGATGGGAGCGTTGCTGGTTTGCTGGAGTTCAGAGCTCTGGCAAACAGCCTCCACGGCAGTAGCTCTCGCCAAAAGGAGGAAAGGAAGCAACAGAAGGGCAGCGAGCTGGATGGCTTGGAGGATGACATTCTTTTGTGTCAGAAGTGGTCAGTATTTTACCAGCTGAGTTCCATAAATTGGCCCTGGGCTGTCAGGGCTAGTGCCAGCTGTTAACTTTGTCGCAGCCATAATCTCAGCAGGGACAAATAGGGAAAGATGTATTGACAAATGGCACTGAGCATCATAAACTGCTCGTCTTTATGAATGCTGGGATCCAAATGATCAAAACAGATGTACAGTTTCCAGATCTTAGCTGCACTGTCAGAACGTTCTCGCCTTCCTCTTGCACAGTCATCCATAATGAAAAGAAAACAAGCAGATTTGCCTTTCTCTTGGGTCTGTCTTTATTGCTCACTCAACATTAATTACAGAATATTGTTGGAATAGCAGACTGGCAGGCATCAGCACCCTGAACAGAGCATGGCGCTTCCTCCTGTCGCTTCTCTCTGCACGTAGCAAAGAGCTGGAATTACCCTCAGCAGAAGCAGAGTGCTGACACAAGCATGTGGCAGAGCATCCTTTTTGCCTGCCCTTCTGTACATTTAAGTTATCCCTCAAAAAGCTGTCCTGCGGTTAAGGCACGGGGAAAGAAAATGAGTGAAGGGGCTGCCATTTTCCACTGAAGCCATAAAAAAAGGATGTAGGGGGAAGCCAACATGAAAAAAAATGTTTAATTCAGATCCGTTAACACGATGATTTCTTGTGTTTTTACACCAAGGGAATTGTAGAGGGCGAACAAGAAGACACAATGGAAATATGTGCCTTTAAAAATATTTGGACACCAAAATTCTCTCCTGATTTATGTGTGATTTGCAGGTTCATCAAAATGACTTTTATACTTAGTGTTGCCTGAAGTGTTTGGGGTCATCAGGGACTTTTCAGCTTATCAGATAAATCCTATGTATCCTGCCTTGCTGTTTGACTATAGCATTTTTTAAAAGACTTGTCAAGTCAATGGGTTACCACATCCCTAAGGCAGTGCATTTAATAGTTATAAAGTGCTGTCCTTTGCTAAGTGAAATACCGAGTGCTGGGGAGAGTTTACAATTCTTAAGCCATAAGCGAAAAGATGAGCTCTCATCTATTTCCCAAGTACAAGAGACATAAGAAATTCGGAATACTGCCCGTTTCCACTCTGCCCAGAATGATAAGCATATTGCTTATTAAATATTAATATTGTCAAGCTGATGCACCCAGTTACAAGCAGAAGCGACTCAAAAAATCAGAGCATCTCAAGTCTTAGACTCGGTGGTTAATTGAAACCTACCCCCATACAAAGGGTACGACCAGTGCAATTTCCTAGTGGACTTGGAGTTATGTTCCACGAGGATTCAGCCTCTCTGTTTGGCTCCAGGATCCTATAAAAGCCTTAGATGATCTATGAGGACTTAGTGCGTCCCACGCTGCCTGGGGCCAACCTCAGCAAGCCACAGCGCTAGCTGCCGGAAGGAAGGAAGTTGGTAAGAATAGTTGGGAAGACTCATGCAAGTTTCTGTTCAGAAAAAGGTGCCCGACTGGCATCTTTAAGGCCTCGATACCCCTGAGTAGAAACTTCCACTATTTTTACAACTTCCTTTCTGCCAACCCTTAGACACCAGTGATGAATCTGAAAACCTCCAGATTCTTGTCTTTAGGTGACTGATATTTACTGACAGACCTTAGTGAGGCTGAGAATGATCTGAGCATCTCCAAGAACCAAGATCTGCAACAAGTGCAACCTACCAGACAAATGCCAAGGTTGGCAGGCACCATGCAAGCCAGAACTCCACAGACACTCAGATCAACTAACTACGTGGAATTGAAATCCTGTGACTTTCAAGGGGGTTCTCTTAGGGTTTCTTTTCCGTAAATCAGTGAGAGAAAATACCCTGAGCTGCACAAATATTTCCTTTTTCACTGTGTTTTGCCTTCCACAGAGAAACCTGACACACTGGGGAAGTGATTTTAATGCACTTTTCTCCCCCTTCAGTATCTCAGAACCAGGAACCAAAGTAGCGGAGAATCAGGACTCTCATTCGCAAAGGGGATCTTATTTTTTAATTTCCCTCTGCCAAATATCCTCGGGTTGGCATTGGGAAAGACACTTTAATAATAGAAATAATTTAAAATCCGTTAAATTAGGAGCAGCAATTGTACTGATCTTTTCTGGGTATCTTCTCGCTCAGTCTGAGCAGTAAAATCATTAAAACTCTCTCCTGCAGCCTGTCGAGAGAAATAATATTTAGTGGGTGTTGAATTTCATACGATTCAGCTCGGTCTTGAAAATTGGCAAACCTTTTATGCTCAATTAGATTTAAAATCTGCTTTCAATACCTCATTCTTCATAGACCGTACTTTTAATGGAACTCGGAAACAAAAGCCAGCGCTGACCTCTTCGACGGGGATATCTGCTGTCCTTAATGCAGACAAAGTCTCAAGCAGAACCACTGCTGTGGTGGCTTCAGCTGAGTGGTTCAGAAGAATGATCTCCTGGCCCCAAATACCACAAATAGCATTACAGGAGAGTAACTTAACTACCATATTGTTCCAGCCAAGCGTGCGTGAAGTTACATGGAAATGCCATCAGACTTGAATGCGTTCTCTTAGTAGCTCTTTAAGTAAGACAAAGTTAACAATGGTGCAGATTATGTTGAGGCAGTGCACAGAATATGAATATTACTTGTATTTTTGATACCGCACCATGTCGGGGTGCCTTGCTGTGAGGAAGACTGAGGCTTTGGCTGTACGTGGCTTATTTTTCTCTGCTTTCCTTTATGTTTATGCTAAAGGTAGATTTCATGCTGGAGCACCTTTGCTATGTGGACAGGCTGAGGGAGGGGAGTTGTTCAGCCTAGAGAAGAGAAGACTCCGGGAGGACCTTATAGCTGCCTTCCAATACCTGAAGGGAATCTACAGGAAGGCCAGAGAGGGACTTTTCCCACAGGGATCTAGGGACAAGACAAGGGGAAATGTTTTTAAACTAAAGGAGAGTAGGTCTAGACTAGATCTCAGGAAGAAGTTCTTCAGAGCAAGGGTGGAGAGACTCTGGAATGGATTGCCTGGAGTAGCTGTGGCTGCCTCCTCCCTGGAGGTGTTCAAGACCAGGTTGGATGAGCAACCAAGTCTTGGCTGAGAGGTGTTGCTGCCCGTGGCAGGATTCTGGAGCAGATGATCTCTGATAGCACTTTCAGCCTGAGCCATTCTGTGATTCAGCTCTGTGACATCCTCTGCTGCATTATGCTGTTTCCTGAGCATTTCATTTTTTGTCTGTTTGGCTTTCCTGTCTGGCATCAATTCGACTGGAGCACCTGCTTTACTTTTCAAGACTTTGGTTAGTGTCTCACTCCTTTTGGCTTTGGGACACAATAGTCCCTTTTAACCCCCTACCACCTTTATTTAAGTTTGCCCAAACCCAAGCCATTGAACAATCAATAGATTTTTATCTCCTCTAACAAGAAAAATGTTGACAGAAAGGATTTGAGGTTTGGGGCAGGTTATGGAATTTGACACGGTGGAAATTGAGTTTATGAAAATGGTTCGAACTTTTTAATGCTACTTGATCTTCTCCAGAGGTTATAAATAACACATGGGATCCTGTAGAGATCATAAACTGGCACATCCAGATCTTACTCAAGACCAACAGTAGAAATAGCTTATCCTCCCAGATAAAGCCCTTCTCACAAGGTGTCCAGCACAATTTTAGAAACCTAGAGAAATTCAGTTTCATACAACCACACTTTTGTAATGTATCTTCCACGTAAAGCATTTAAAACTTCTTTATTCCAACAGTATCATCTGTGTCTTGTTCATTCTGTCTTATCTCAGAAGTTTACAGTCTAAATAGAAAAGAGAGACAGAAAACAAGAGAATGCAAACATTATCCAGCTCTTGCAGGTAGGGAGGTACCAGGCTGCTCTCTCTGCCCCTTGAAGGACTGGTTCTTTATTTTTCAAGCCTAAGTCAGCTCTCTTGGCAACAAACAAGTTTTGTTTTGGTTTTGTTGCCACCAGAATTTTAGTTATTTTTCTAGAACAAATGATATAGCAGTGTTATTCTTTTTAATCAGCTAATTCATAAAGCCACAGATGAAGAAATGAAGGTATATCCAGGATTAATCTCAGTCTGTCGGCATCCAGTCTGTTTGTATTGACTGTGCTGCGCGTCCACTATTAGTTGTACAGAAGCAATTTGGTGAGTAAGTTCAGTCAAAACCCAGTCAAGTTTAATTCCTAGATGAATTTACTCACAAGTTTTTTTAGGATATTCAGATGCCTTCTTAGCATCCAGCTCTCTTCTTACATTTCAGCCTTGTCTAATGAAATCTGTTCACAAACTTTCAATTGACTGTTTTGGAAATCTGCCTGCCTGAGTTTAATATCTGAAGTGGCCCAGGAATGTGGATCATTACGTAGTTATTGTGGCGGTGGCTTTCTGCCTGTACAGAATAGCCTTCATCTGTTTTGATGTCTTGTTTAGCCTCATTGAGAAGCCTGCGTTTCCTCAGCGATCGTTCCTTATGAGGTTTCTACCACTATTGAGTTATGAATTGTTATTTGGCATTTAGTTATTAAGGTAATACTGTTGCTGCTGGAAAACTGAGAAAATACAAGGGAGAGAAGAACCCAAGATCAGCTCTGAGATGCTGTTTTCTTACTCATTATGGCCAGCTAAAACCTTTTTTCGAGAGGGCACACGGTCACTGCACACAAAGAAGAGTTCCTGTGTGTGACTTGGTCTAGGTGATCCTGCTGTGGCAGGGGGATTGGACTAGATGATCTTTCCAGGTCCCTTCCAGTCCCTAATGATTCTATGATTCTATGAATTACCATCCTTCTGGATCCTGTGGATTGATTCTTTTTGCTAAATCAAGTGCTCTGGGAAACTCAGAGGCTGGACTTGACCTTCAAGGCCACTTCTTTTCCAGTAATCCACAACCTCTCACCACACTCTGCGCCAAAACCTGGTCCCTATGAATTGGGGGCTGAATTATGGTTTGGGGTGAGATCGGCCTGAAGTCTCACGTGCATTTTTTTCTGGAGTCTTAATGAGTCATGGACTTAACTCTGCAGCTGTTCTTCTTCCTGGGCCTCTCTGTCCATGAAACATTAAAATCTCTATAAAATTTGGTTGAAATCAGTCCGTGTGTTCACAAATTCTTCATGACAAAGGCAGAAAGACTCCGCAATATGAGTGTTGGTGCTTGTCCTTTGGGAAACAGAGCAATAACATCCTTTGCAATGTGCCAGGTAGAGAGAAATTGAGCCTGTGTTGTTGGGGTGATGAAAACTCTGTAATTAACACTCCCAGTAGCTTATGGTCCAGGCTGAGTAAAGTAGATTAAATCCTTAACTCTCCAACTCCTTTAATTCAAGAGCTGACAATATCCTGGAAGTCCTCTCTCATCGCTTGCACTGGGAACTGAGCATGCAGGATTGTGAGTGTGTGTGCTCCATACACCCCTGGCTTATCTTCATCTTCGTGGCAATCAGCTCTATCGTTGCTGCTCAAAAACTTCAGCTGTTTCGTTTTCTGTAGGACTTTTTTTTAAGTGACAGTTTAATATGCTGCCACTTCAGACCAGAGTCCTAAAACCTAGCAGGGCAGCTCAGATTTGCCCGAAGGAACGCAATCATGGCAGAAATCATGCTTTGGGTTCGAGGCTGACATACCTTGATCTTGTCCATGTGTGCTGCCACAGTAATGAGAAGCTACCCTGGGAGAGGGCCAGGCAATAGAGGCTTTGGGGTAGAGTCTCAGCGTGAGCGAGGAGGAGGAAAAGCTGCACACTAAGCATGCACAGATGGTGTGGCACTGTGGGACAGCAGGAATTGTTGGAGGCAGTGTTAAGTAGACAGTTTGGGAACTGGCTGGGAGTTTTAGCAGCTGATTCAATCAAACCACCTGCACGTAGCCTGGTCCCACGTATTTTCCCTGCTGCAAATTGCATGGTTACTCCATGCATTGCTACTAATCCTGCATGGGTTGGTGTGTTAACTATACAATCAATTCAGCAACACACTGAACTTCATTTGCCACCTTCTGAGCTGAGCCAGGTATTCTTGTTGTAATACAGCAAAGTACAGGCACGCAAGCTGAAATGATTCAAAAACTGCAGAGTCATTTTTGCACTGATTTTTGGAGTAGTATCAGTTAGATGTCACTAATCTGGGTTTGTGAGTGGAATGATCATAAATCTGAAGATGAAGATCTAAAGAAAAGATGAGTGTGTTTTGTTATCTCTGAATGCATTGCTGAGTTTAAGAAGCTGGAATTAAAAAACAGTCTGCATGGACTCAGTTCTCCTCTAGTAATTTGGATAAAAATGTGGCTTCTTCCTTCTTTGTTGGCTCCCAAGTGGATTTCCTTTCTTACAGAGGGGTGCAGAGGATTAAAGGTTCATTTCTAAGAAGCCACAATTGGCTTTGGGGGCACTTAGTGTGCTCGAGGGACATTAACATCAAAACCATTCGGGGATAATTGCATTAGTTGTCTTTGCTCCCAAATAAATTATTGGAGTATGTTAACAGTCAATTTTGTGTTGACAGGGCATGAATTTCTACTGATGGGAATAGAAAGCCTTGTATTATCTTGTGCAAAACATCAGTCTCAACTTTCAATTCTAAGAGTATCATTGGATCAGGGACTTTGCAGATGATCTATTGCAGATGGGAGACAAGGATCTCGTAGCAGTAATGGGAAGCAGTGGATTTAGCAACAGATAAACCCTGTTTCTTAGCTGAAAGTGTTGCTTTTACCCCAATAATGCTTCAGACCACAAGCCACTCCTTCAAATTAGGTTGTTAATTTTTAATGCATGTAGCAATTACTGATGTGACAGATAGCAGACCTGATCTTGCTCCCATCAAACTCCGTGGGAGTTCCGCCGTTGATACCACGTGGGGAGAGAGCAGGCGGGTACAAATGCCGTTAACGAAGCGTGACAAGTGCTGTCTGCGCAGGTTCTCATCTAGAAATGTGAGCGCCAGCACCGTGTACCACCTGTGGCTTCTGATGTTAGAAGGTTGTTTTGAATCGGTCTGAAAAGCAGCTGAAGGATGGATGAATATGTTTGACAGAGTGATTCCTTGTTTCTGATCCGGCTTCACGGGAAAATTTCAGTAAATTTTGCCTTTGGTTGAAGGTGAGCAGCAGGCAGAGTACAGCCCAGAGCAGAAGTGGATTGCATTTTGGAATCATAGAATTGTTTAGGCTGGAAAAGACCTCCAAGATCATTGAGTCCAACCATTAACCCACCTGTATGAAGCTCAGCCCTAAACCACATCCCTAAGCAGCAGAGCTGCACAATAACACATCCAGAGGCGCTGCCTCCATCCTTTTTCAGTTCTGTGTTTTTCCACCTCCTTCACACAATTGATTTTCTCCTCCCTAAAACCATATTTTAACCCATGCGTTCACAATTGCCTCTTCTTGCTACATCTCCAGATGCCAGTGGCAGCTTTGTACCTTGTCATCCTCTTCCATTTTCTTGGGAATACAGACAGTGCCACCTTCATTTTTACTACGATCAGTCACTCATGATGGTCACCACTTTCCCTCTCTGATGTCCAGAAGACCAGACCTTTCTAGACCCTGCAGGTTCATTGTCATTGCTCAAATAATGCTTTTTTTCCTGCCAGCAAAGTGAATCACAGAGTGTTAGGGACTGGGAGGGACCTCAAAAGATCATCTAGTCCAATCCCCTGCCAGAGCAGGATCACCTAGATCAAGATGCACAGGAACATGTCTAGGCAGGTTTTAAATATCTGCAGAGAAGGAGACTCTACAATAGGAGTTGTCATTCTTCAACTGAAGCAACAGTTTGTGCAATGAGAATGGAAAAATAATTGTACAATTAAAAATGTACCTTCTTGCACTAGGAAACAGAGTTGGTTTTGTCTGCAGTTTGGCAAATTCCTGTTTGGAAGCGTTAAGGCTGATTGAACCCCTCCTGAGCTAATTGTTTGTACTCCCGCCGCAGCCAGTGAGGGAAAGATGCTGCCACATCCACCCTGTTTTCTCACTCACAGTTTTTGCTAAGCTGGTAATATGGCCCATTCCCAACTCCTGAATATTTATTCCATTGTAAAACTGCTGCAAATCTTGCTGAACGTGATTAACAAATGGTGAAAACATTTGTTCTCTTAATAGCTTTAATATTTTTATAAACTGGGATTGTATTGTTTGCGACATCGTAGACTGGATGGGTAGCGTCAATGGGGTTTAATTGTGACTACTTGGTTTTTAGTTAAATGTAGGTTTAGCCAGCAGCTAACTGATGAGCAACAGGTTGCCAGCTTCTGTTTTCACATGGGGGAGTGAAGTAACTTTTCACACTAAAGTAAAACTTCATACGTACAAGATGCTAGAGAGGCCAAACTTGTTTCATCTTGTGAACTCTGCTACACAACCTTCTGGGCCAACTGTTGCTCCACTGTTTGTATGTACAAACTGTGCATGTGAGGAGGGTTTTAAATGAGGTATAGACCTGGTGCTCAGGGACAGGATCCGGTGGTGTCCTGGCAGTGTTAGGTTGATGGTTGGACTTGATAGTCTTAAAGGTCCCTTCCACCCAAAGAGATTCGGTGACGTATGAGCAGATGCAGTGCCTTGGTTCTCAACAGTTGAGAAAGGAGCAGCTGTTACCAGTCCTGGATCTAAATTTGAGATCTGGATGTGAATGATGAGTACTTGGAACTGACAATTTTGCTGTGGACCTCCTCTCACACTAACAAATGAAGGGTAGAAATTAGAGAAGCATTTCTCTTTAAGGTCTTGTTCTAAACCCCTTGGTACACACTGTTATAATAAGAGATAGGGCTGTGTTGTGGCAGCTCTTTTTAGGCATTAGTCACCATTGAATTCACTGTGAAATTCTGCATAAAACATGATGGCATGCTGTGGCATACAGCAATTGCTGTGATGGCATAGAAGAGTATGGAGAAAACATGTTAGAAATGCAGTGGGTAAATGAAGTTGACATGCCACATGGGATATTTTGAACTACATTTCACATTTCAGAGTAGAAAAATCAATGTAAAGGGAAAAGAACTTTCACAAAATGAGTACGAGCGGCTGATCACTCTTGGAACTTCCCTTTGGTCTCCGTTACCTAACTCCAGTGTGTATGGAGGGATGCTTCTCCTGCCTGTAATGCATTCTGCTGCTTTCTTTGTAGTGAAAGAACAGCTGTTGAGCAAAAATTCTGCCTTTGGCCATGTCTGTTAATTGATGTGCTTCCTTAAAAAAAATAACCCACAACAAAAAAACCAAAATAAATAAATAGCAGTACTGCAAGGTGTTTAATTGCCAAACACATTGGGTGCCCCAACCCAGTAAAAGTATTTAAGAAAATAATTTTATTACTATTGTTTGTCAGAGGCACGATCCAATTTGTGTTGACTTTACAAGTGGGGCTACCTGGGTCACTTGTGTCCTGCTGATGTGTGAGATGGAGCTGTCAGTGGCAGGATCCTGCTCCAGCTCCTTCTTCCCTCAGAGAAACCTGCTGGCAGCACCTGTGAATGGATGGAGAGGGCAAGGGAATCAGTTGTTTACTGGGCAGCTGATTTTGCAGTTGTCCATGCCTGTGCTGGTCAAAGCTGTTTACTGCGCAGAGGAATTCAATGTGCTGGAAACAGATGCTTGCACGGGGTCATTTTGTCTGCCCTCCAGTCAGTTCAAAATTGTCCTCTATTTTCTGTTTTCCGGTGAGTTGGTTTGTCCAATTTGAACTGACCTACACAACAGGCTTTCATTTTCCTCTCTTCGTCAACGCGGTTGTGCTGAGTCTCTGTGGCTATTTCCTGTACCTGCTCTGAATTTGCCTTTTCAGAATGTTGTGGTATTAACAGGGAGGGGAGCAGCAGGAGATCAAAACAATTTGATCTAGTTTGTGGGCTCTTCCGCCTTCCTGATTGCTGCCTAGAGATCACGAGTGGCTGTGTTTATTGTCACCCTGTCACAGTGCTAAGAAACACTTGAGAAGCCAGATGAAATGATCTGGTTTGGTTCACGTTCTGTCTGGAGCTAGACAGTACCACATCAGGAAAAGCAGGTACCAGAAGGATTGTTCTGATGAAATTCCCCTCACAATTCTGCCCATAGAAGTTGTTCAGATAAGCCCCAGATAACCATCCAAGCTCATAAGTGCTCATCCACCCCATCTCTAGGTGATTTGAAGGTTCAGTCATCGCTAGTGAAAAGACTGAAAGGAGAAGACGGCACAAAATGCCCTCTGCTCTAAACCAGCAGCTCACGCTCGCTGGAACAAAACATTGCAGGTAACACTGCTGGCCACTTGCTTCTGTCTTCTGCTTCTGTACCAAGAGCACAGCAGCAAGCTGCCTCACCCCTCTGCTGCTGAAAATGGAAGTAATTAATCTGTGTCTTTACTTACCAATAATTAGTCATTGACGTCTTAACCAAAAAGGATCATGGAATTCCAAGCCGATGGAAGAAGTTCAAAGCTTTGCACTGCTCCACGAAGCCTCGTGCAGAAATTATGTCCCACCAAATACTCCCCTATGGAAATTTCAAGTGTCATCCAGCTGTAATTACGGCCTTGGTTTCTGAGAGGTTTATAACTCAGCAGCAGAGATGGTGCCAGCGTGACCTGCACATGCTGAACTGGGCACGACTCTGAAGAAAAACTCGTGTTTTTCTTTCAAATCTGTTCCGTAGGGTATTGGGAGCTTTTATGTTGCCTTGGGATTTTTTTTTAATGACAGTTGCTTGCTTTTTGTCATCTGATACCTTCCCACTGGAAAACCCTCTAGCCATTGAGATGTGGTCCGTATTACCTGATGCATTGGCCAGCACAGCTGCTGGGGCAGGATGTTGTAACCTCTAGAACCGCTTTACTGAAGGAAGAGCTGCAACCTTCTGTCTTTTTCCACAGCGCAGTGTAGAATGTTGACCCCTTGCTTGACCTGTTGTCTCAGCCCTGTGCAGCAGAGGTTAGTACCTTATTAAACCCTGCTAAGGGTGGGTTCCTTCAGCCATAGCTCAACCAACTGGCTTTATGGATGCAGTAAATAACAAATAACTCCTGATTAATTTTTAATTGGGCTTTCTTCTCTTATTGCCGTGGTGTAGTGCCAACTTATTTATTAGACAGAGCTGGTTTCAGTGACTTGAGAGCAAAGACTCTTTCTCTCAGATTCCTCTGTGAGTTCCTTTTCACATCAATGAAGGGAAAGATAATTGGGTTCCAGTAAGAAACTGCAGTTAAAGGAAATGTTTCCTTACATTGGCCCATCCATACTACTCGTGCCACTTAGCGTTCTTCCTCCTCTGGATTGCCTGCTAATGTGGAGGAATTGATAGTTACTCCTGGTGAGACTTGCTATAGTGGCTCTTCTCAACGCGGTGGAAAACATCTGGCTTGAAGGCTTTTCTTTCCCAGAGAAATGCTATGGGAAGATGTAGGTGAATTCTCTAAAAGCTCTTGAGTCATATTTATTGTGGTAATTAGGGCAAATGAGAACTGTGAGTAAAAACGTTTGCATTGGGTTGGGTTTTGAGGTTTTGGTCCAGATGTCTGCTTCTTACCTTCCAGCGGAGAAGTGCAAATGTTTTCTGCAGCCATTGTCTTCTCCTGCTTTACCTGCTCATCCATGGCAGCGTTCTGACTTCAGCATGAAGTTTGAGGCTGTTCTCAGCAGTGGTTGGATTTATTGGATTCTTAGAGGTTGCTTTGAGAGAACAGGAAAAAGCAGACTGCAGCAGATCTGCAAGGCAACCAGGTACCCAGGCAGCAGATTTCTGGACTACTGGATTTGCTCTGGGGAAACAAGTTGTCAGCTTAGGCTTTTTCATAGGTTTTGGCCACTCCTAAGTGCCTTCACAATTGAAATTTATACTGTTGCTTGTTGGGGGGCTGGTTGGGTTTTTTGTAGACTTGTTTTGACTCTCAGGAACACATCTAGGCTGCAGTACATTCCAAGTACAATACAGCCTACATAACAAATAGTGTAAATATTTAGAGTTCTCCCTACCCAAGTGTGAGAGCAGAAACAAGTTGCAAGCAGGTGCTTGAGCTAAGTTCTAACCTGTGGTAACTCAGATTTGGAAAAGCAACGTTTCGGGAAGGAGTTGCTGATCAGTTAATGCAGAGAGACGTACATTAGATTAATGTCACAGCTTGTGCTCAGAAATACACATCACAAAAAATAACAGCGCAAGTGTTTCTTCAGACTCCTGGATTCTTGTGCCAAAAAAGAGAATACAGGAGCAGATCTGGATCTGGGCAAGAAGCAGAATCTTATCCCAAGAAAATTGTTGTCATTTACAAATGTCCCCACTCTAGTTTAACATAAAATCACAGAATGGTTTGGGTTGAAAGAGACCTTAAGATCATCCAGTCCACAACCCCTGCCATGGGCAGGGACACCTCTCACCAGACCAGATTGCCCAGAGCCTCATCCAACCTGGCCTTGAGCACTGCCAGGGGTGGAGCAGCCACAACCTCCCCGGGCAGCCTGTTCTAGTGCCTCAGCACCCTGACTCTAAAGAATTTTCGCCTAATATCTAATTTAAATCTACCCTCTTGTATCTTAAAGCCATTTCCCCACATCCTATCACTGCAAACTCTTGTAAAAAAACCTTCCCCGGCTTTCTTAAAGCCCCCCTTAGGGTATTGGAAGGCTGGCTGCTCTGTGGTCTCTCCAGAGCCTTCTCTTCTCCAGGCTGAATAGCCATAGCCCCGACCCTCGCAGTCTGTCCCCGTAGCAGATACGCACCATCCGTCAGATCATCTTCATGGCCCTCTTCTGTACCTGCTTGGGCAAAATCTTGAACTTTATGTCTCAAAAAAGGACCCAAATCACAAGGTAACAACTTGTCATGAGGTTCCCAATAATGAAGCCCCCAGCCCACCTTCACAGGACATTCCTAGTCATGTTATGTTTTAAAGAGTCAGTCATGTGCTGTGGGACTTATTATTAAACTGCAGTTCATAGTTGATTATTTTTCTTGTTGCTCTGAAGAATCAATATCAGCATTAAAGTTTAGTGAATAGAATCAAGTAGCTTTGAAATGAGATGTACTTCACTATCTGACTTACAGCTATATAACTTCAGTGAGGTGTTAGCAATACTGCAGGTAATAATCCTTCCAAAAGAGATTAATGTGGCCTTAATTACCAGTAAAGAACACGTGGCTACAGATACTTGCTGAATTCTGTTTAATTTCTATTGTGGCTTCGTTGTTGCTGACCAAGAGGTACCCATTGAACACCAAACGCCGTAATCAGCATAAGGATGAACTGAAGTTTCTTGCACTGTATTATTAATGTGAATGAAAAGTGAGATTGCAGCTACAATAGACCCTTCTGAAGATTTCATTAGCACTTTAATTTATCTGAGAAATTAATTATCTGATTTAACAAGTACAGCAAAAACATCTGGAAACAGCCCAAATAATTAGTAAGAATAGTTGATAAAAAAGCACAGTGTGCTGTAGCTGAGGTTTTTGTATTGGTGGAGCAGAACTTGTGTAACATGTTTGGTTCCAAATGTCTCACACTTTCCAGCATGACAAAGGCAGGCTGCATTTATGGAGGGAGATGTGCGGGGGGGCACACGTGGACTTTTATGTCACTTAGCCCAGTCTTGGGCGCTGCTCTAGCTCGTATTTGCTAGATCATCCCAATATAAATCATCTCTTAAGAATCTTCTGAGCTCTTCTAGCAACTACAAGTCTGTTGGGCACCAGAACACATTTTCTCCATCCCACTCCAGCTATTGGGCTCTTCTGGGGAGACTTATCACAAGAAGACAGTTAAAAGCAGACACGTTGTATGTGGAGGTTTTAGTTACAGGTGATCTTCCTCAAGGACAGGTTTGAGGTTATCCTGGAAACCCAGCCTGACTCTTGTCTGATACACCAATCTGGATGATTGTTTCATCCAGAATCCTTTCAGATAAAGGTCAGTGGTACATTTTGCACATTACTTAGTTTGTCAGAATTCATTGCCTCTTTTTTCCACCCCCCTCGTCCCTTCCATTTTGCCAACTATTCAAACTCAGACCTTTTTCACATGGAGTGAAAAAAGAGGTGACTGACTGAATCCATTCGACAGTATTAATGTTTATCCCATGGGAGAGCTTTCATATTATAAAGTGGATATTGACTCTCATCGAGGTGAATATTAAGGTTTATCAACCCCAGAGGTATGTATTGACCAAGACAAACTAGAGGTCACGGCAACATCAAGAGTAAATAAATCTTAATGCTGCCAAAGCAGGAAATCAATATGCATATTTTTTGGCTTATTTTGAATGTCACTGAACTACCTGGAAATATCTCGATCGTGCACCTGAATTCCAAGGAGGTTTTTTTATTACCGTGAGTAACTTTCTAAAGACAAGTTAGAGGCCGGGCAGGGCTCAAGAAAGCCACTGTCTGACTTTGTCCCTTTCTGGGTAAGACAGGAAACATTTCAAACAGGTATTTTCTTTGATTAGCTTATGTTGAAGGAAATTACTCATCTCCACTGATTTTTCAAGCCAAAAATAAAATCAGGAAGACAGATTGGGTTCTTGCTAAGCAACCAGGTACCAAGATGTGAATTAGTATCCAAAATGAAGCTAAAATGCTGTTGAATAAGTAGATAAGTTGATGCAGAAAGGCAGTGGCTTATCTTAAGTAGCAAAACACTGACTGTTTATTTAAAGACAGGTCAGTCCGAGAGGGTATATAAGTCCATCTAATGTGCTGTTAAGCTCACACGTGAGTGATTGTGTGAGGGATAAAAAGTGATGAGGGAAGGGGAGACAGAGGAAAAATGACCCTGACTAAAAAATGAGCTTTGATAGTTTAAAAGGTCAGCTAGGAGAAAAGCAGCTGCTTCAGGTAATGGCATGTAAGTTCATGATTGAAGATTTCAGGCTGATGGTAAACCACACTGACAGCAACTGAAGGTTAGCGGCACGAGGCTCACGGGGGATTTTGGCTTGGCCCAGGATTAAAAGAAAAGGGGAGGTGGGGAAGATACTTGGGAAAGACGATTTGTTCAGTTGTTTTGAATGAAAACACAGAGCCGAGCTCACCAAGCCAGCTGGCATTATCCCATAGCACAACTCCTAGCAATAGCTTTTTGTTTTCATCTGGGTTTGCTTTCATGTGTCTACAATTATTAAGAGACAGATTTCAGCAAAATATCCCAGACTCCATCAGCTTGAAGACTTTGTCTGCCTGTGCTTCTGCAGGCACCTGTTTCACTGTCATGCTGCAGACTGCAGCCAGCAGGGCTCTCCATCCTCTGAATCTCACTGACTTTGTTACCACAGAGGCTGGTGTTCAGGAGAAGGAGCTGATGAAGTTCAGTCTACATGCTTGGAATCTGGTGTGTTTGCTCTTTGGAACCCAAGGTAGGAAGTTCAATGAAAGTAAAAAATGAGCCAGGATGACCTTAACTGAGAGCCCAGTGAATCAAAAAGAGGACTTTAATTAGTCCTTGGCACTGAAGGATTATTTACACCTCTGCCACCAGAACTTTGGGACTGCTCCCACAAAGGAGGCTTGGCTGACGTTCATGCTTTTCGTGATGCTCCTGTGGTTGCTTTTCTGCTTGTGCTTCTTTCTTGGTGACAGCTCTTTTACTTGTCTGACCTTGGCTCACTGAGCTAAACAGGCAGCAGGGTAAATGCTCTAGAATTAGGGAATAGTTTTCTGCCAGTGGGGTCCAGTCCTCACCCAAAGATGAAAGAGCATGACTAGGAGATGACTCGAGGGTTGCAAACATGCCCCACTCAGTGACAGCCAGCTGAAAGATCTTGGTGCCCAGAGGCACTGGTGTGAGCCGGTGTGCACGTGTGCTGCTAGTGTCCAAGGCTGGTCCCATCATGTTGTTGTGCTTAGTCCTTCCTGCTGTCGCTAGCATTCAGTCAGCAGCAGCCTGAATGGGACAAGGGAACTCCTCCAACTGCCTATCTGCTGGTAGCAAATAAAGGGCTCCCAAGCAAGAAGGTGGTTTTAAATAGGTGTGTAACCACACTCCTGCCACTGGCTGTAAGGCATAGTAAGCCGTGTGGGCCCAGGAGGTTGCCTGGATGGCAAGTAAGGTGCTACTGTACATATCTGACTTTTCCAAAGCAGTAGCTCCAAAGACAAGTGCCGCAGGGTGACCCCACTTGCTCAAAGGTACCAGGCTGGTGGTGGAGTGAATGAGGAGCTGCGGAGTCCTCCAACACTGAGCTCATACTGCCCTCTCTAAGCCATGCTAGAGACTTTCAGCTGGGAGCCATGTATCTGGTTATTTACTGAGTTAAATACAAACCAGGCCTGTTTCCCCCTCTGTGTATACTCCAGTTACAGCCTTCTGTTACAGAGAACAAGCCACATCTCCCCAGACTCGAGAAGAATATTTTGAACCGGGAGAACTTAGTTTTAAAGCCAGGCAATAAGTTTGTCAATCACTTCTTTATTATCAGTCATTCTCTGATGAACAACATCCAGACTTTAATATCAGCACAGAGACAATCCGAGGAATGAATGTTCAAGTAATAACATGCAGGAGTTTTTATGGCCTGACTGTTTCTGAAGTGTTACACAATGGCCTAATTTAACATCAGCGAACACAACAAATTCCCCGTGGCAAACGCAGCATATGGGAATTACTTCTTACACTGTTCTTGAGGTGCACGAGGCTCCCATTAGCATCACACATTACATGGAGGGGCAGAGGGTGAAGCCCCTTAGTTTAGCTTAGGCAGGGGGTTTTGTCTTTTGGAGCAGTCCTACATGCTTCTGGATTGAATCACGTACGTGACTATATTGAGAAAAATCTCACCACCACATTATTGCAATGGAATTGTTGTTTAGGAGGAAAGATTCCTTCCATATTTTAACATTCAGGCTCTCAAACACTTTCAACAGCTGATTATTGACATATTTTTCTGTGTTTCCATCCTATTTCTGGGTTTAAAACTGGGATCTGGCCATGCTGTGCCATGGAAGTGCAGAGCGTAGAGACTGAAATAGCTGCATAATGAAGCAGGACCTCTAGACAGCCTCGAAGGCCTCCTGGCTTTGCTGTGTTGAACTAGAGACAAGGCAGAGTTCTTCCTGCTGGCTTCAGTAGTTGGCCTTAATAAACTACAGGAAAGTAATTCCTTCCTTGCTTTTTCTGTCGCTGGAATCGTTTGTAAATCATATTTTCATTAGTTGTTTTTTTGTTAAATCTGAGGACCTAACAAGTGACTGAGGGGTATCATCGTGGCTCCCTACTCTTTGGACTTGGGGGGTTGTTTTAAGTGTTATCTGATCTGTGCTTCTGTTAAGAGACTGAGAGGGTGTTTATGAGGAGCTGTGTTATCTTGAGTTTTCTCCTGTGAGTAGGATGACATATGGTTTAAGTATATTTTCCTGGATTTCCATGAGCTGCATCATCTGGAGGCAGGAAAGTGTCTCCAGTGCCTCGAGCCTTCTCTTTAATTGTTGCTCAGAAATGAGTTTGACCCAGGTAGCTACAGTTGCTCTCCGCTGCAAACACACCACTAGCACGCTTCTTGTTTAAATTTGGCCCGCTCACGCTCGCTTAAGAGCATGTGGTAAATTATTTAACAAGTCACCTGTGACTGTCTGGAAAGGGGCAAAATAATTGCATGAAAAAGTGGCGTGTTGGTCACACGTCAAGTGACACGGAGTCCTTAAACAGTACCTGGTACACCCGGATTTTTAGCGCCTTTTGAAACCAGTTTCAGAGCTCTAATGAAAACATGTACGGAGAGTATCCTCATATTTCTGCTTAGAAATGATGACTGACATAGAAATTACAACTCCAGGGAAGGTTTAGTGAAAGAAACATCAGAGAATTGAAGAGCGAGTCCAGGAGCATCACAGATTTGAATTGTGAGAAGCTTCTGTCTTCACTGTCATGGGTCTTTCACAGGAGTCATTAAAAAATGAGATTCTGTTCATGGGAATTAAAGATCTATAGAGCTTTTCGTAGGACTGGGAGCTTAGCATCATGTTCTCTGGCCAGGTTTTTCTCTTCATTAACTACTTGGCAGCGTGCTAAACATCCAGAGGTCGTGTTCAGCCTTTTAGAATCTGCGCGGTTGCTATCGCCTGTTTAATTGTAACGTGATCTGAAGCTCACAAAAGTCTTGTGGGTTTCCTTATCCTAATTTCCCTTCATGATGTATTCAAATTAGAGGGCAATTGTTTCCTTTTAAACTGTGTACAGTTTAATGTCGGGGGTGTGGGCTGACCTCTCGTCCAAAGAGAGCAATTGCCTTCATGCCATCAAATTCTGAATATGCAGAGCAAGGGCTGCTGCAGCAGTTAACATAATTCTGGCTTTATGGACAATTTTGTAAGGCTTTTCCAGACTCCCTCTGTATTTTTAATGTGCCTTTAGCAATGCAAGTCTGATCAAAGGGAATAATTTGTGAATGTTTCTAAATGGCTGGCAAGAATTTGAACAGATATTTTGAGTAATAATTAATTAGGGATATGGTATGATAATTACTGCCGAAACACAGGTCTTTTATTTAAATAGGGTAATAATCATTGCTACAGTGAAAGAGTTGTTTGGATTATTCAGAGAATCTAATTTCTCAAATAGAAATTTGCTTTATGGAATTAAAACAAGTAACAAAGGACTTTGAAACCTTCCTTTGTGAGAGCAACATTTCATTTTAGTGCCTCACTTTTTTACTGGTTTTTTTTTATTTCTGAATTTCTCTATTTCGCTTTCCATGCCCCCATGGGGAATAAGGAGTTAGATTTCTGCAGTAACTCTGGTACGGACTGGGTTTTGTTTCAGTGACTCTGTTCAGGTCCTGAGCTAAAAAAAAGCTTATAAGGAAGAATCTTGGCTTTTCCCAAGAACAATAGATCACATAACTGCAATTTTAAATTCAGTTTTCTTTCTCTGAGTTTGCAGTCACAAACCTAAACCAGGTTATTATTCTACATTAGTCAAAAGATGTGCCGTGATTTGTATTTGTAGAATCTATCACTTTTCCTACCAACTACTGTGTCTAAGGCAAAAGATTTGGGCCTCATTATGTATTTGTTTTGAGGCTCTTAAACTGCCAGCTACGACCAAGCTGGAAAAACTTTGGTAGGACCATTTTTCTGCTGGAGTTAGCTTTTCTATCAGAACCAAAATACTTGTTAAGTTATCAGTTGTGCTGAAATTCTGCATCTGCAAAAAAACTAGGACAAGGGAAATGCTGACAGTGTTAAACCACCCTGTTTGACAGTACATAATACGTGGACCTGAATTTTGAGGTTGTAATCTCTTCAGAGCCGTGGTCTGCTTTGGAAGAAGTGGGGAAAGTTGAGGAGGAAACTCTGAAGTTAAATGTTCCTCTGAGTCCGGTTGTACCTTCTTGCTCTAATTCTCATTCTTCCTCTGCAAGTGAAATCTTCAATGCCAAGCTTCTTCACTGTACTGCCGTACCCGAGTTCCACGGCTGGCTGTGTGTCCAGCCGCGGAAGTGCTCAAGTATGGCCCCTTGATCGATGCATCATTAGTGACAATTAACATCCGTAATTGCAATGTAATTAGAGAATGTGGATCGTCTTCAGTGGAGCTTTTTGCTTGACAATTTTGCAAAAGTTTTTAAATCTCAAACTAGCAGAGCCAGACGTTTCTATAAGGATGGAAAGTCCGTTTTGCCATTCGGGAGCATGACTGCGCTGTCTCCTCCCTGGAACGAGCCTGCTGCCCAATTTCTAGCCATTAAACTGGCAACTTTCAGCCTTTATGTACTGTACTGCGATCTCCGATTCCCACATCTCTTCTAAAAATTCCTCTGCGCCTTCGTACACTGCCATTCTCATTCCCCTTTTTTGAGCCATAAAAAAAAAGACATTGCTTGCAACTTTGGTAAGAAATGAGGGAAAATTCAGTAGTGCTGGGCTTTGGGGGTGACCTTTAGCCAAAGACCAGAAATTAAACATCAATTTGCTCACAAGACCAGAATCTCTTCTAAGAGCCACCTTAAATCTATAACTTCTGTCTAAACTTAGACCTCTCGGCATGGCACCTAGTCTACTCGGAGACAAGGTCACTTCAAGACCTCTTTTCAACTCCTTTAAGACCTCTTCCCCCAGATCCCAGCTGTGACTTGGTGTGGGGGAATTGGTCACCTGCACTTTCTAGCTGGCTAACTCCTGCAGGAAAGGAGCACACGGTGCTTCCCTTTTCTCTGCTGAGTGGCAAGAAGTGCAAGTTCTCGGAGATGAGGTTCTGAGCAGATGAGAATAAGCTTTCTGACTTCAACCCTAAGCTGCTTTATTTTTCTCCAGCCTGAAGAGTCTTTTTTCATGAGCCAGTAGACTGAGCAGAGACGGGTTTTCTCTTAGCATCTCGGCAAATTTAAGCATCACAATGCAAGAGCTGAGAAGAGACAAGCTCGAGCAAAGAATAGCTTGGCTAACACTCGCCTGAGGTGGCAGTTTGTGGGAATGCCCTACTCGTTCCGAGCTGAATTCCGAAATCATACAGGTTTTTACAGTTTGAGAGACAGCAGCTTGTGTGCGTACGCGTGGAGAGGAGATTCCCGGCTCTCAAAGCCTGTTATTACAAGGCCAGACTTTCTTTGAATGCTGCCTGATGCCAGTGCAGATGAAATCAGCAGATTGTAGTGTAATATGGTAAGTGCTTACAGAAACTGGTGCGAACAGGGAGGCGGCAGCTAATCGGATTAAGGAAAAGTCTATCACAGCCGCAGCTGTCGGTGGATTTTAGCGGGTCGGGTTTTTTATCACCGTTTGTGTGGGAAAACACATGATGGAGGGAATCTAATGAAGGAGATTGAACTAATAAACAGAAGTGCTTTTTGATCTGATAAGTTGCTTTTCTGAGTGCAGCACTCTGGAGAGAGGTTCAGGGAAAGTTTTGATGTAACTCTTATGTAGAAGAAATAACCTGGAGGTGTTTTAAGGAGAGGAAGGTGAAGGAATTGAAGCACTCCCTTCACATCTAGGGAAAAAGCGAACAAAAAAAAGAGTATTTTAAAGTATAAAAGCTCCGCTTTAGAACTTAAAAAAAACAGCGCTTTTGAAGAGGACACAGATGTTGTTTCTACCCCTCCCACAAACGTACACACATTCTCTCACATTTCTGTCATCTGACATGGATTTTCCAGATGCTTACTGAGTCCATAGCTGAAATGGGGCTTGGGCAGAGAGTGAGACAAGTTATCAACCACTAGTTTTAGTCTGATCTTTGAAAGAGGCAGATGAGAGTAGGTTGCTCTGGTCTTGATGAAGACCACGAGGCCTCCCACTGTCCTAGGGTGAAATCAGAGTACTCATTTTGCTCCTTGAAATGCCTGTACACCAATGCAAGCAGCATGGGGAGCAAGCAGGAGGAGTTTGAAATCTGTGTCCAGTCAGGTGATGATGGTCTGGTGGCAATTACAGAGACGTGGTCAGATAGCTCACGTGACTGGAATGTGGTCATGGATGGCTATGTCCTTTTCAGAAGGGACAGGTCAGCAAGGAGAGGTGGTGGAGTAGCTTTTCATCTGAAAGAGCAACTGGAACGTACTGAGTTATGTCTGGGGCGGATGAAGAGAGAGTTGAGAGTTTCTGGGTGCGGATTAAGGGGCAGGCTGCCATGGGTGACACTGTCGTGGGTGTCTATTACAGGCCACCGGATCAGGACGAGGAAGTTGATGAGGCCTTCTATGGGCAGCTGGCGGTAGCCTCACTGCTACAGGCCATGGTTCTCATGGGGGATTTTAACTACCCTGATATTTGCTGGAAGACTTACTCAGGCAGCCATCCACAGTCCAGGAGGTTGACAGTCACAGTTCCAGTGAGGGTGACAGAGCACTGGCAGCACAGGCTGCCCAGGGGGGTTGTGGAGTCTCCTTCTCTGGAGGTTTTAAAACCCACCTGGATGTGTTTCTATTTGACTTGGTCTAGGTGATCCTGCTGTGGCAGGGGGATCGGACTGGATGATCTTTCGAGGTCCCTTCCAGTTCCTAATGTTCTGTGATTCTGTGCTGTAGGCATGAAGCCCGTATGAACATCATAGGTGCTTTGAATCAAGACCAGAACTGAACTAACCATCAACTTCATGATCCCACTTGAAGATCAGGGTCTGTGTTTCCAGAGAACACGTTACCTTGTGGTTATTGTGTTGATAGCAGAGCCCCTAGTGGCTCCAGTTCCTCCACAGAAAGGGATGTAGCATTGATGACCAATGAGAAAAGCTGATTCCAAACCTGCCCTTTCATCTTGCAGGAGCTCCATTGACAGAGAGGAAAAAAAATTACCAACTGACAAGTGTGAGCAAAGTTTTCATGGACAGCGACCCAGAGTCATTTGTCCTGCTCTTTGCAGGACTGCTTAGCTCAAGCTTCTCTCTGCAGTGACAGGTTGACAATTGATGTTCTGAGGGACCTGCTATCTCTTTTAAAACTGTAGGATGATAAAAGTTGGTGCTTTCCTCTAGTTTTATGTCGCAAACAAAACACAGTAGTCATCAGGCCTTGGAATAGGCTGCCCAATCACTGTCCCTGGATGTGTTTCAGAGTCATGGAAGTCTGGACCTTAGGGACAGGATTTAGTGGTGGGTTAATGGTTGGACTCGATCTTAAAGGTCTTTTCCAACCTAAACAATTCTGTGATTCAGAAAAGAACTATGAGAGGTACTTCAGGTCTTGATTTAAAACACGTGGTGCTGTGGCTGGTATGAATCAATGTGACTAAGGCTGTGTTTTAATATTTAGATGATGACAGAACAAGATCAAAGTAACTTTTGCAGTGTTGTTGGTTTCAGTTCTAACTTCCATACCAAAGCAGGTTTTTATTTCATTCAGATTCATGGCTGGATGCAGGTTGGGTTGAATGTGCTTTAACCTTCCAGTTCCTCTCTTCATCATATATTTATATCACAATCGAGCAGTAACTAATTGAGGTTAGTTGAGGCAGAAAAGCACTTTGGATTTGCTGGATACCTGCTGTGAATGAAGCTTCTAAAACTCATAGCAGAATCCTTTAATCCAACTTTTTGGGGGGTTATTTTTTTTAATGTATGCAAAACAAACTGCTGTATCTGTGTTTTCAGTCCTGCAACTAATTGAAAGGAAAAGATTTACTCCGAGCTACCAGTGAATTATAGGAGAGGAAAAAAGACCCTGTAGAACACATGGACTTAGAAAAAAAAATAAGCCAGACCAAAACTGAGGTAGTGCAGTTTCCTAAAGGTTATTGTCGTTGGACATTTTTGTAGTTATATTTAAATAATATAATTCTGAAAAGTCCTACTGAATAATAATCTTGCTGGCGTTGCAAGTTGTCCTTTTGTCTTTCTCCTGCTCTTTGTCCACCTTTTTTCAGAGTCCATACACAGTCTCTTAAGAGTTGCTTTGTGTGATGCTGCTGGAAGTACAGACACCTCTGTAGGCAGGACATTGCAGCCTCAAACCAGAACATTGTGCTGGGATTTAAACTTGGCCATGGAAAGACACAGAACCCTTTTTTTTCCACTTGGCTATCCCAGAGCTTGTCATGTGTTTTTGTCCCTTTGCTGTAACATCGCCACCGGAGTAAGAAGCAAAGCTGTAGCTCAGTGTCTTCAGATCCGATTTAAATCCAGTTCCTGTACTGGCTGCAGAGCTTGAAGAGGTTTCCGGGCACTGTCGTGTCAATTAGCAGCACCCTATTTGTAGGAGTTAGTCTGAGGAGTCCAGTTCTTTGCATTGAGAACCCTTTACGCTGCCAAAGTGGCATAAAAATACCTTGGTGCAAGACTGCCTTCTCAAAGATAATTTCTCTTTGCTCAGCGGAAGAGTCCTTTGGCCTTGAGGGCTCTTTCTGTCTGCTCTCCCCTTGCCTTGCATGCCCACTCCTCCTTTGAGCTCGTTTCTTCTGTTCACTGTTCAGAACAAGAAAATTGAATATATGTCACATTAAAAATGTATGAGAGTAAACAACAATTCACAGTATTCAGTGTATTTTTGATAATAAAATAACTAGAAGTGCATATCTGAAATAACCTTCCACATCTCTGGTTAGAGGAGGAGAGTGGAGAAGAAGGTATAAGTAGAGAAGCAGCCGAAATAGGGAACATCTTTTCATTTCAGACGCTTTAGCTCCATTGCACTTTGATCCCAGACCCACCTTCACACTGTTCAGGCTTTATCAGAGGCTTCAGAAGATGTTGGTTTCCATGAGCAAGGCAGAAACTGTATTCAAAGATGCTTCTGCACATTGTCCTTTCAAAACGTGGTCTTTTGCTTTCTGAATGCTGATTCTAATAGTCATATGTGTGGAGGAGATGAGGTTCACTGAGAGAAAAGCAGAAAATGCAGCACTGAGTTGGTTGCAGACATGGTGCTGTTAATGGCCAGTAATTGGCATGTAGTGAGTCAATAGATCCTGCTAATGCTGGGTGATCCAAGACTATATTTATTAACCTTTTTGACCTGGGAAAGGAATTTGTCCAGCTAAACTGGTCCTTCAGGAGATGCTGATAGCAAAGCACTACCACGCAGCTACTCAGGTAGGCAGTAGGAGGCAATCCGTGGCTGCTGGCTTCAGCTGGAGCTCAGCACTGGATGTGTTCAGGCTGGAGGAAAGGACTGGTGTTGATAAGCAGAGGCTAACAAAAGTATTGTGGCTACAGATTGTCTGCAAAGCGTCATGACTGTTGAATATTGTTGTTTATTTGATTCATCTCCAAGTATGAGCAACCTGAACTTGGCATTAGTGTGTTATACAAACAACATCTTGGATGGTCTGGGCACTGCTTAGAGAACAAGGTGCCAGGTTCATCTGCTTTTTTTATTCTACAGCATTACTCAGAAAGCCCAAGAAACTTATTTCTCAGCTAATTAGCCTGGGAGACTACAAATCCTGAGGTGCACCAGCTTCAGATCCTTTAGACATTGCTGTCTTTGGGTTTGAGGGCTCTGAGATGCCCTTCACATCACCTGGATAGCTGACTGGCTATCGGATCTCCAAGATAACTAACTTCAGCAGCACCTGACTCCCTGCAAATGAAGAAATTCAGCTTGCAGGAGGTGAAAGTTTACCCAGTTCTGACTCATGTACACCACAGCAAACGTGGCTGTGGGAGGGGAGCCGTGGTACAAGCCAGGTACGAGCTGGTAGGAAAAGAACTTCCATGCACTTCAGTGGGACTGAGGAAAATGCAGTTGCTCCCACAAACAGTCTCACTTTTGAAGAATCAATAAATCAAATTTTAAGTTTTCTAACCTTTTCTGAGGTGTTTGCCCAGCCAGTTCCATTCTCTGTTAAATATGTGCATGCTATTACTCAGCAGTTTGAATACCTGGTCAAATTCCTTTCTCTTCACCGCGATCGACTTCCTTTTCCTCAGATAAGTCAATGGCAAAATTCCTGTTACACGTGGTGAGAATGAGATTGAGGGTTTGGTATTTCCCTTTGGGAGTATTTTAAACACTAGGAACTTGCTCTGTTCTACTTAATGCTCCCGACAACCCCCCATCAAACTCCCTTCTTTCCTCATGCTGAACACTGCATCTGGTGCTGTGCCCGCTCTGTGCCGCTGAGCCATCGCGGGACACAAGGTGCCAGCAGCCAGGTACTGCTCCTGCACCAGCACCGTGCGCTGGGGGATGATGGATCCTCTCCTTTACCTGGAGAGAAGTTATTCAAGGATCTTTCTCTCTCAACTGCATCCCGAGTTGACAGTGCATATATTTTACCCTGCTGTGAAAACATGTGAAGATGGTGCATATGCTCCAGAGAGCAGGGTAATCTTATACAAGATTTCTGAGAAAGCAGTAGCTTCCTTATGTCTGCAAAAATAACATCTCCTGGATTATTCTTCTATATTTTTGTGGGGGGAAAAAATAATCCAACTGCATCACTTAAACAGGCTGCCTAAAGCACAGAATATGAACCCCAGAATTCGGAGCTGACACAAAGTGAGAGAAGGTAGGATCCGTTTTCCAACCGAATAATATCACCTGAAAACCCCCTTCCTCAGTTTGGGAACAGACGTACTCGTCTGCAACCCCCTGCTGTTGGCTACAATCCCCATTAGCTCTGCTTCCATAACAGATTGTCAGACTGGATTAGGCTGAGCCACTTAAGAAAAAGGTTTAAAGCAAGATGCCTGGCTTTGCTCTGCGAGCCACTGGAAACGTTCGTGCAGGCGGCTGGCAGCAGCTTTAGGAGCGCCAGGGCTGCACAAGTGTGTCTGACTTTTGCTTTATGTGACACAGATACTTAAGACTCATTTTCAAAAGTGATTCAAGGGTTTTCAAGCCCAAGACTCATTTTCTCCTACAGATCCAAATTGCTTTTCCCACTCGTCTCTCTAAATAAATAAATTATCAGCTCTGACTACCCACGCCAGAACAGATACCGCCGCTCTACATGCAGTCCTCGCTAAATATTTCAGAAGATATCCTAGAAGCTCTTTGCTATTAAGCAGTTTTGTCATTCTCTGAGCCATTTGTTACCAAACAGTAGCTTAAAATAAACAATAGCTCTTCCAGGGTAAAAAATGGAGCTGCTGTTTTAACTCGCAGCTGCACTGCCACATCATCTTTCTGGAGTCTTCTCTGTTCAGCCAGTTCTGCTAAGCTCTGGCTGTGAGAGGAAATAACTCTCTTTTCCTGCTTCATGCCTTTCCGTAGAACATTTGCATCCCTAAGTGTTTAAAAAAGCCAACAGACTGGAGTATATCAAACTGAATAATATACCGGCCTGTCCGATGACTTGATTTGTTTCCTTGGCTAGTCTGGTTCAGACTCAGAGTTTTCATCTCCTTTCTCCCCTGGCCCCTTAACAGGGCTCACCTCTACCCTCTCTCCATAACTCTGTCCCCACCTCGGGCTGCCTTGGCTGGCTGACAAGGAAAAGCCATTCAACACTCTGCAATCCTTCAGGGCACAACTCATTCAATCAGGATGGGACAGATTTATGGCTCCTGCACTTGGGTCCCAATTTCCTGCGCTGACATTCTGATTTGTTTCTGTGACATTAGGGGTTTGCCAGGAACGGTGTTTGCTTGCTCCCAGGGTGCGTGGAAGAGGGTGTTGGGACTGTCCTGCAAAGGGCTGGGGAAAGGCTCTGCCTGAAAGGGACCCATCTGAATTCAAGTCTTCCCTGGATCTGAAATCCATTTGGTTAATGTGCTTTTCCAGTTTCTAGCAGAGCACGACCCCAGTAAGGCTGTGTTGTAAGGGGGCAGCAGGAAAATAACAGCAATACCAGAAACTCTTTCATGCTTTCCAGTATCCATCACTCTTGTCAGATGTGTGTAAAGTATGTGCCATCTTGTGTTGACAAGCCCAAAAAGCAGCTGTGATTGTGAGATCTGAAATCGCATCTACCGTTTGCTGATTGAAGGGCAGGCAGTGCACAAGACCACTGAAAGGTTTGGTACCGCCCAGGTTTCATCTTCCGCACAACAGTTCTGCTCTCTTGGGTCATACAGATGGGAAGGGAACTGCACTTTCCCAAGAACTTGTAAGTTAGGCAGTAACAGTTGTGAGAATTCTTTCAAAAATAGAGCTAGAGGCAGCTTGAAATGGCCTGAATATGAAATAACCTCTCTCTTGCCTCCTCAAAGGGAAAGATTTGCTCCCTGAAACTCTGTCAGACACAGAAAAGCATGAACAGTGCTGATACAGGTATCATCTACACAGGCATACGCTGAGTGTGATCCATGCTGTCAAAGGTACAGTCTGTGCTGCAGCTCTGAGGTTGAGATTCTAGGAAGAATTTCCTCCCTGGGAGGGGGCTGAGACACTGGAACAGGTTGCCCAGAGAGGCTGTGGTTGCTCCATCCATGGAAGTGTTCAAGGCCAGGTAGGATGGGGCTTTGGACAACGTGGCCTGGTGAGAGGTGTCCCTGCCCCTAGAAGGAGGTTGGGACTGGGTGATCTCTGAGGTCCCTTCCAGGCTAAACTGCTCTGTGACTCTATAATCCTGTCATTAATGTGACCCACAGAAGCTGTGCCTGGGCTAACCTAGTTCATCCTGCTGGTAGAGGATTAACATTGTTCTTTGCTCCCAGATGTTTAGAAAGGTCTAAGCTCAGAGTGGACTGTTGCAGTGAATGAGATCTGACCGGTTATAGCCCTGAATCTGGAACATGGTTGGATTAATCTGTGTCCCCAGTCCTGTGGTTGAGGTCCAACCAAATCAACAAGATTAAACCAGGATGCTGTTCTCCATATCCAGAAATAGCAGTGCTCCTTGGAATGTGTTTCCTTTTTGTCTCTGCAGCCCTCCGTCGGATCTGTTAATGTCCAACATCCCCTTCTTGGTTCAAAAGGGCTGTGAAGGGGTTCAGGAAAGAGACTACTGCAAGATCCCGTTTCTGTGAATTTGGGCTTCACTTCTTTCACAGTAGTTTTGTTTGTTCAATGGTTTAGTTTTATTTTAAATATTTAGTGTGGAGAGTTGTGCAGCCCTACATACTGTCACATTGCTTCTGGGAACGGGGAGGACAAGTAATAACTGCAGCTGCAGACCCGTTACTGTTAGCAGAAGAGGCGTGAATGGAAGCATCACTGCTGCTCCCAGTGCAAACAGCAGCTGAACCCACTGCTGGCTTTATGTCATGATGCTGCTCTCACTCCTGTGTGATGTGCTGTCTCTCCAGAGCTGCAGCAGTCAGAGCTGGTCCTGTGGGTGGTGGCCCATACCCCAGTAAGTCTTCATAGCAGGCAGCATTTCCATGGGTATTAATTTGGGGTGGAAGAACAGCAAATACCTCTCTTGGTGAGGTTACTGAAGTGTTCCTGGGCTCTGGAGAGGGGGTACTTTGTCTTGGTAAGAGTAGCTGCCACTGGGCAGTAGCGTGGATTTATGCTGGGTTGCAGTAGCCATGAGCTGGGGTTTTGTTCCCTGCTGTTGGGATTCCTGCTGCTCCTCAGGTCTTTTCTTCTGCTCTAGCTATGCAGTTTTCTGGGTTTTGACCTGCCTGCTTTCCAAACACTTCCTCTGTTTGAGCATACCGGGTGTTCCTCTCTGAGAACAGCTCAGCCTCTGTTCCAGGACGGGCACCAGTCCTACACCTGTCGACATAAATGTGTTTCTTAGCTCCCATCTGTGGCTTTTTCACCCTGTTTATAGGTTTATCCCCTCAACACCCACATGGGGAAGTGTCCTCTGCAGTGTCCCTTCTTCTGCTGAAGAAAGTGAAGCGGAAGGATTAGTGTTGATGGGTTCTGAGGGAAAGTGGTCAGGGCAGTAGGGTGCAATGAGGGCTCAGAGTGTTTCTGCAGTAGGAAGGAGGCAGATGTTTATGTGGTGTTGAGGCTTGACTGTAAGGACCTGCAGGGGAGGTAGATGTGAAAGTCCATCTCTCCAGTTAGAGTTCTCCTTGCCTGTGGCAGGGAGTTGGATCTCCAAGGTCCCTTCCAACCTAAACCAGTCTGTGATTCTGTGAAAGAGCTGTGCTCTCAGAATCACAAGTCTTTGCTCTCTACCTTAATAATTTCCTGCTGCTCACAAGAAAAAGGTTTCCACACCTGTGGCCTCCTTCTGCTGTGAGCATTGTTTCCCACCATCCCTGGGAGCAGTCAGGGTTGGGCTTCTGGTGCACTCCAGACAAAAAGGTTGGTCATGAGGGCTAAGACGTTGTTCCCTTGTAGGCAAGCTGAACCGGTCAGGTCTGCTGTTAGTGAAGGGGTTTATTCTCACTTGAATGTTATAGTTGTTCGATCCTCCTCTGGGCAGCCAAGGTACATTGGTTAATTCTGCAAGGGAAGATTGCTCTGGAACGCCAGACACTTACTGGAGCCTTAGCTGCTTCCTTCAAGTGAAGACCACGCAGCTTTAATTACAATATAAACCCAAAGTCTGATCTCTTTTACAACAGAAGTTTCTTTTTGAGCTAAACAATGACAATGAGATTAATGAAGCTCTGTAGGAAGATTTTTGATGGCGATGAAATACTGTCATTGCAATTTCAGATGATTGATTTTCGTTGACTAGGTACCCATCAAAGTGTAGTCAGCAGTGCACAGGATAGGATCATAACACACAGAGAAAGGGGGCAGCTCATTAAATGAAGAGAATCACACTGCCAACCCATCACCCCCCCACATTCCCACCCCATATTCTCAGTTACTTGAGCCCTCCCAGCACCTCACTTGGGTGCTGCTTGGTAAAGGGAATGGTCTGTGCACACACCAGACCGCAGCGAGAGTCAGTCCTTGGGATGCAAAATGAGGCGTGCAAAGAGTTCTCTTATTTATTTTGAAAAGTTTGGAACAAGCATAAATTACCCTGTGAATATTCTCTACTTTGAGAAGAAGCTGTTTGGAATCATCGCAAGAGCAGCCTTCAAATTGGCTATTCCCAGAGCAGGGCTACTGGGCTAAATCATCTGTTACCAGTGGAGCTCTAAAAACAAGGCTATTGACCATGAGATGAATTTTCTTCACGAGCTTGATGTAGGAGTCAGTTTTGACATTGCTCTAAATGTTCTCTTCTCCAGGAAAAGCTCTATCGAGAGCAGACGTATAAAAGTTAAGCGGGAGATGTTAGATTGCATAAATGAGAACGAGACATCTGATTTACCTGGACTTCCACTGAGAGTTGAGCATCTCACGGTCCTGTCTTTGCAAAATCTTTAACCACCATCTCACTAGATGTGCTAGGAATATAGGAGCAGGACAATACATATCTGTCTGTCGGGTTTTCTTGATTTCAGTATCACAGACTCTGATGGTCTCGTGTCACTTATCCCCTCACTGTCACCTATCCCATGAGATAAATGTTTTTTATTACATTTGAGGATGTTTTGGTGACCTTGGAGAGATTTGTTGGAGGCAATCAAAACGTGTCCCTTTTGGCTGGAGGGAAATGTCATTCATAGCAGGGAGGCCGTTACGCGTTGATAGACCCCAGTGGTCTGGAGGACCAACTCTGCGTCAGCCTTGGCTTTGGTTTGGCCAACTTCATTTTGGGCTCCTATTTTAGCAGTGCGGCTCGTACCAAAAGCAAGAGCTTGTGTCAACTCAGCATTACTGCTGGATGTTGGGGGCTGGGACCATTTATTACATAAATGAATTAGTGTGAATATTTATGCTTCATCAGTTACTCACTGGTGTGGAACTTCGTATGGGAACTTCGTACTCGCTGATATTCTCAAGTTAAACTGCCAAAGTGTTTGTGACTGATATTCCCGTATTAAGTGTGGGCAGCTTTTAACACTTGACTTAACAAGTACCTTTAATTTCACCCAACATAAGTTATTGATCATAGTGCTTGTTGCCTGGAAGCTCCATTCCTGATTGTTAATTGAGCCATTGATTTTTTTTTTTTAACGTTATCATTAACAAAGGGGCGGACGCTGTGTTGTGAAGCTTAGAGCGGGGAGGAAAGCGGCGGAACTAACCAAAGAAAATATGGTTTTATTTTTAAACCTATCTCTTCTGAAATCAGTTCCAAATCTCCTTCTGACTTCAGTGAATGCAGTATTTCAACCAATGTGGATTTGATTTGGCAAAAGTCAAGTTAATAAGGAAGGCCTGTAGGTTTGAGGGGTGCCAGCTCAGACGAGACGTTGGCTACGAGTGCTCTGTCTTCCCCCGGTCAGCACGACGCTGAATCTAATCAACTGGCCTTGCTGAGAGGAAGCTTGACTGTGTAAGTTCAGGGTTGGCACCGCGTCCGTACAGCCACGTAGCTCCCTGTCCAGAGCTGGCCTGCAGCTCAGGCCCAACGAGCTCACCTCTGTCTGCAAAAGAACATTCGGGCTGTGCTGAGGCTAGTGGAGACACTCTGGTTTACACCAGCTGAACCAGCCCATGGCTTGGATTTCTGCTCACTGCTTTCCACAGTCACTGTAGAGTGTAGAGTGAAGCAAATGAACAGAAACAACTCGTGTGGGAAACTTCACCTGTGGCCATGAGGACTTAGTGATAGCGAGAATAAGCTTAAGGTGCTTATGATGCTGCTGCTGGGATATGTGTGTGTGTGTGATGCTGTAGATAGGACCTGGAGCTAAATTGCTTATTGCTTCTGGTGTACAGTGGTACAGAGTGTGCAAGGATCTGTTTAATTGCAGCTGCCTCATTATGAAGGAGCCATTGCTACTGCCCATCTCAAGAAGCTACAGGATCAGGAGAAAGTCCACTAAAAGCGTTTTGCTTGTATGCTGTCACACACAGCTTTTATGGTTTTGAAAATAGGACAGAAACAGCGTTTCTGTCTCAAAGGCATATCATGGAATTAATTTTCCTCTTATCTTGGGGACATTGTTTTTAGGAGCTTGTACTGCAGCAGTCAGAGGAGAAATGGGCTCTTCTGAGCAGTCTCCCAGACTTACATGGTGATTTTTAATTGGCACGACTTGCAGACAGAGTCTAGATAGTGTGAGAGGATTCATTATCGCTGTCCTTGTAGAATCATAGCTAAAAAATAAAAACACCTATAAAGGCTACTGCAGAGGTGCTCGTATTCATGAGTCCCCTGCAAAACACTATTGCGACTTGACAACCAGGGTAAGAAAGTATTCATGAGTTTATGGGGTTTTGAAGGGTTTGAGTTCTTTGTAGTTCTCCAAGCAGCTTCCAGAAACTATTTTATGACAGTTTTAAAAGCCTTCAAAGACTTTTACTCCTGGGTATACCAGCGTTCTCAGGACAGCAGGAGTGTGGCGAGAGGTCTAAGCAGAGGTAGTAATGATTCAGGTGACATCCTCTCTCCTCATTTCCTGACCTTGTGAGGCTGACAGTTTTAGTGAGCATGGAAACAATGCTGATTTCTGAAGACTGTCAAGTGCAAGCAGTTTTCTGCTGAGTTGTAGGAGGCTGGAGATCTATAAACCTTTTTAAGTGCTGAGAGGAACGAGAGGGCATTGTTTTCATTGCAGCTGCTCTTGGAGTCAGAAAGGGAATAGTAACTGTTGAGGGATGGACCTCTAGAACAAGGCCAAGTTTTATTTATTAACTAGTAAAATTTCTTGAAATGAGAGCAAGCAAGCAAAAATTTTTTTAGCTCTGCTGCTGTGAACAAATAAATAAGAATGCAGAAATTGTTATGATAACACAGCATGAAATTGTATCGCTAAGGCAACACGAGTCCTTCCATTTTGAAAAATCAACATGAACGTGAGTAGCCTGTCAAGACTGTCCAAAATTAAGACACTTGCTACTGGAAAGCAAGACCCCAAAAGTTTTGGAGAGAGCCGCATTCCGATGATTAGTGGTTGCAGTTTTTAAAAGGATTCGTCTGACTCTGCAGTGTTTCTTTGCTAGATCCTTGGTTCTCTTCCCAGCCCAAACTGCCAGATATCTGAGACTTCAAGATGTATTTATTGACATTAAAAGTCAAATATTAAACTGATGGGATACCCAGTAGGCCCTGGATGGTCACCCTGGGAGTTTGGTGTTGTGCTAGTGTTTCAGGAGAGTGTGTCAAGCTAAATCTGCTGACCTCTGCTGAAGATCCAGTTACTTCATACCTGAGAGGAAGATGAGGGTGTGAAATTACCACTTTGTGGTCTTTTGCTGCACAGGACTCACCTCTTGACCTTTAGGATGCTTGTCAGCACCTTTAGAAACACCAACTGGGAGAAAAGTGTGGCACTTCCATGGAATTCAGCCTAAACCCTTTCTGAGACACCATGTGGCTACTCACCTCCATGAAACAGTGTTTGTGTGTCTGTCTGGGAGCATTTACAGTTGAGCAAAGAAGCACAGAATGTTTAGGGGAGCAAATTACAGAAGCAACACGTTTTGTTTCCAAATTACTGACATGAGGGGGCTCTATAGAAATTCCCTTGGGGTTTCTTACGTGGAGGGAAGGCTTTGGGTACCCACTGAGTAATAACAATACAGCAGAAGAGAAGAAAGCTGCTGGTTCTCCTCCATCTCTTCCTGCTCCTGGTATGGGCAGTGGTAGGTCTGTAACTCCCAGGCTTAGCGAGCAGAAGGGGAAGTCTTGCTGAGATATGACAACAGTGTTGTAGGCTGTCACTTCCCAGCTAAGAGCTACACCAGACTGCACCCAACTGCATAAGGTACGTCAGGTCTTTCAGAGGACAAGTCCTTCGTTAAGCTATTATGTTTAGGTAACTTACAGTAATCCCACAGGATACCTCCTTGATGTTATGTCATTCAGGAGTTTCCCAAGGGATCCAGATCCCAGGACCACTCTGCTTAGTTAAAGTCTATCCAAAGGCATGACAGGATTATGCAGCAAAGGCTCCTTTAACGCTGCGTTGGGTTTTTCCCGGTGTTTTTCCTGTGCTGAACGTGTGTGAGCTTTGAGATCCTGGCTGCACAACTCACCCAGTCTGCAGCAGTCACAGCTGCTTTGTGCTCTCCTTCGTGGTGTTCTAAAATGATGAAAAAGTCATAACAAACCAGCTGCTCTCTAAACGAGTTTGTTTTCTGTGCATCTAACATTATGCATTGAGTCTGAGGTCCCGTGTTGAGCAAGCCAGTGGAAGACACTGGCACCTTGGTTCTTGCATCTGACCTGTCCAGCTACAGGACTAAGTCCCAAGTGCTGTGTGTGTGAGCTGGATACGAGCAGCGAACAGAATTCCACCCCACCAGAGGGATTTGGCTTTAAGCTTCTCTGAACTCCTGTCTGTGGACGAAAGCTCTGGTGTTTGGAATTAATGATGTCTTGGGTTAGCTCGCACAGCTTGCAGCGCTCTAGGTACCACGGTTTGATGACTGTCACTGTTGGTTGGGTCAAGAATCGCTGCCACAGTCATAATCGTTGCGGTTCCTCGTTTTATCAGGCTGGTGCAAGAGGTAGTCATTTTTTCCAGGGGACAGAATTAATGGGTGAGTGCGCTGTGGGGATGGCACACGCTGCCTCCAGTTTAGTAGCTGAATTAGAATCTTTTTAAACCCTTGGCACCAAGAAATGTGATTTCCTGATGCTTAGGGCTAATGTTGTGATAAGTGCTGTGAAATCTTGACTGATAGTGCTAAGAGTTAACAGAGACCAAAAAATAAAGCAACAGTAAATGGTCCTCGAGTGCTTGGCTGCACAGGAGTTGCACACACACATGTGTGTTTGGTTCTGAAAGGTGTGAGCACAGACACACACATTAATTACAGTTCAACCTGCACCTAAAAAGATCATCCAGTCTAATATTTTTCTCTCCATATTTCAGCATTGCTTCTGGTGGCCAGGCTTTAGGGGTGGGGGGAAGATTTACAGCCACTATGAGAGAAACTCTATCAAATAAATAATGGGGCCAAATTAGACACATTGATTAACTATCATTCACTGTCCTGTAATCTCTTAATGACTAAGGTCTAATTTAAGACAGACTAGACTCAGGATTAAATTCTGAATTGTTAGTATTATTCCACATACTCATTAGGTTCTAGACGAGCTCAGGAGATATTAAAAAGACACCTGTGACTTAAGAGCAGCAATTACTGGGGAAAGTTGAAGGACTTACCCATATTAATGGCATTTTTCTTGTTCAGGTAGTCTAACAAATGGAAACCTTAAACTTCACAGATTGTTGGTGTGTTCGTGGTTTTCATCAGTCTGGTTACCGTCAGGAAATCGGTAGAGCACCTGGAAATACAGTAATGGCCTCAGCGTTGCATTTCCTTAATTGGGGTAGCAGAAAGCTAATTAGAGAGCTTTTGAGGCAAGTTCGAAGGGATAAGACTCTAGGACATAAAATGGTAGGAGAACAGGAGAGTGGGGTAGCAAAGCACTGCTTGTTTTCATTGACCTGTGCATGAAGCTGTTTCTATTTGACTCGGAGCGTGGTGGGCATTATGTTTCCACTGACAGCGTCACTCAGAGGACTGACTTGAGTGGTCCAGAAAAGCCTTCAGTATCTGTACGATGACCTGTTGGAGAGTAGTTTAGGAGAAAGGGACCTGGGGGTCCTGGTGGCCAGCAGTATGACCATGAGCTAGCGTATGCTTTTGTGGCCAAGAGGGCCAACAGCATCCTGGGGTGGTTAGCAGATCAAGAGAGGTTCTTCTTCCCCTCTACTCTGCCCTGGTGAGACCACATCTGGAGTATTGTGTCCAGTTGTGGGCTCCTCAGTTCAAGAGGGATGTGGAGCTGCTGGAGAGAGTCCAGCGTAGGTCAACGAGGATGATGGAGATGGAGCACCTCCCTTACGAGGAAAGGCTGAGGGAGCTGGGTCTCTTGAGCTTGGAGAAGAGGAGACTGAGGGGTGACCTTATTAATGTCTGTAAATCTGTGAAGGATGGGTGTCAGGAGGATGGAGCCAGGCTCTTGTCAGTGTCGTCTAGTGATAGGACAAGGGGCAATGGGTGTGAGCTGGAACATAGAAGGTTCCACATCAATATGAGAAGGAACTTCTTCACAGTGAGGGTGACGGAGCACTGGAACAGGCTGCCCAGGGTGGTTGTGAAGTCTCCTTCACTGGAGACGTTTAAGACCCATCTGGATGTGTTCCTGTGTGACTTGGTCTAGGTGATCCTGCTGTGTCGGGGGATTGGACAGGATGATCTTTCGAGGTCCCTTCTTTGATTTTCTCCAGCTTCCAGAATGCCTGTAATTATCAACCTCACGTGTTTGTGCTTTGGAGTCGCAATGAAACAAACCCACCATTTTTATTTTTGTGGTGTGAGGAACACACTGAATGCACTCCCAATATGCTGTATGTCTGTCTCTTGGTTGATAATCTCCTCCTAATCTGCTCCCCTGGGTGTCTGGTGCTTTATGCCCTCATGAGCATCTTTGACACGCAGGTAGCTGTGCAAGACTGAATGTACCATGATGTTACCCTCTGAAGCAGTTGACTCTGTAGTTGCTTACAAAGCACTTGCTGTCTCCAGTCTCTCCTCTCCTGCCATTTTTGAGCCAGTTTTGTGATGTTTTGCTTTCAGTGAAGAGGCCATTATTCCTGCAATCTATCATTATAAGGAGTGCTGCCTACTTGAGAGAACCTCTTGCAGCCTAACTGGAATCACTCGATGATTTGAATCATTAATATATTGCAAAATGACAATAAGAACTGAAGTGAAGGGGCAGGCAGACACAAAGTGCTGATGAAGATATATCTGCTCTGCTGTCAAAATTCCACTTACAAGGATAGGAGCCACCATTGGATTTCTTTTAGCTGCAAGGTGAAGCTTTAACACGCCTAAAGAGTATTGATTGTTAACCCTGGTGGTCTCAGTTTGGGGGCAGGCTTGAAGCCCCCGAGTCATTCCTCTAGGTGGTTGTTTCTGGGTTTTAGCCTGAGATCTTTTAAATCATTCTGCTGCTAATATGTTTGTCTTGCTTGAAGCTTTGTCATTATGATGACACTGAAAATCAGGACTTCTTTTTCTGGGTGTGCTCTCCTGTGGCACACGACTTTCTGATTCTGCTTCTTTTCCTACCAAAAAAAAAAGAGGGATTATTCTTGCTCTTAATTAGATTTCATAACATCATGGTTTTTTTTTTTCAAGGATGCAAGCCTGGGAAGAGCAGTAGTTTATCTCCTCATCTGCAGCGGCAGCACTAATCTTGTACACATTGGCATGCACACAGGGCAATAAAAAGTGACATGATGTAACATTTCAGTGAAGAATTGTAGGCACTGGAGCCAAATCCTGTCATTTAAGACTTTCTGTGAGAAGTGATTTATTCTCAATTTGCCAGTGTGGGCTTTTTTGAGAGAAAGATAGTGTGAGTGTTGGGATTGTGCCTCCACTCTTTAAGCAATACTAGTAATTTTTGGGGTCTCTGCCTTCTGGTACCCAACCTGACATTGCAGAGGGGCTTGTTTCCTGGCACAGGTACACCCAGCTTGTTTAGAAAAAATCCACCTTGGGCAGAACACCCCAGGTCATTGCTTTTGACTCTGGTACCTTCTGTTCTGAAGATGTCAAGGTACAGTGATTCAGATACCATGCTCTGATCTCGCATGAGCACTTCCAAAAGTTAACATTTGCTCCGTATTTACCGACTTTTAATTTTCAGGAATCTTCTTTTGTTCCTAGAAGAGGAGGTAGGACAGAGGCTGATGGACACATCACTTCACTTTTCACATTATTAGTCTTCTGATGGCACAGATCAATTGCCCAGAGCCATTTCTTCCTTTTATAGAGGCAAATATTTTATCTTATTAATGATAATGCTTTTTTGCCAACAGCAGGACGTTCTGTATTGTTCAGTTTAATAATCAGCATGAAACCTATTAACTGCATGAGCTATGGCATTGGAAATCTGGGGTAAAATCTTTGGCACTTGCAAATCTGAACTAACTTGTTTGCAGTGCTGCAAACTCCCACGGTTAACATTCTGGCAATTACAAAGATACAGGCTCTTGAAGATAAGCCCTGTGCTGTGCCCCTGCCTTTCCCCCACAGCCACAATCCAGACGAAGCCTTTTTGGAAACGCTGCAAGCTTGGAAGACTTTCATTTCATTTCTTACGGCTGTGAACACCTGGGTACCTCCTGGTTCAGACCACGACTAGACCAACAGAGCATCCCTTCTCAAGCCTTGTGGCTTTTGGGGCAAGGAAACTGATCACCCAGCCAAGGACTTCACCTCCTTTGTGCCTCAGTGTTACATTTTGCCTTCCTCCTCTGCCATTTTGCCTTTGGCTAGCAAAAATGTGGCGTGAAGCTGCTGTTACCACTGTACATATTTCTGCCTAGAATTCTCCTTTCCTCGCGTGTGCCCGTCTCACTGGCTCAATTTTGCTGATGAAGGTTTGGAACTTCCCTTTCACGAGAGGTCAGCGGAGCTTGCAATTTGTCACTTCAAGACATCAGTTCCTGTAGCAAACCTCTCATTACGTTTTCTTTGTGCATATCAGAGGTTGAGGTCAGATGGCCCCAGGTTGTCTTGCCTCTGAGGGGGGAAAGCTGGCGTTGGAGTATTTGATTGCTCCTTCAGAGCTGTGAATTTGAAGAAGTCAATCTTTTCTGGTGTGCACTCCCTCCAGGGTATATTTCCTCCTCTACACAATTTAACGGCGGTTGGCTGTTTTAATAGCTTTTGAATAAGTTTGTTCTTAAACGTCTTTCCCCCATTTCTCCTCCTCTGAATAACTCACAGGTTTACTGTGGTGCTTTCCGTGTCCTCTGCTCCCTCTGACCACCTTTTTTAGGTGTAGCAATAAGGAATTAGGGAATGCCATTTGCACTTTCTGCTCCTGGTGCCACGAACAGAGTTGGTGCTTATCCTGGTGCCTAGGAGTCCCCTCATGACTTTCCTGTTAAGGTTCCAACTGCCAAGACCCAACTCTTTATCTGTAACTACTTTGCCAACGTTGTTCTGGTGGGAAGATGATCTGAAATCACTCTGTGACAAGATTCCTTCACATCCTTCCCGTTCACTTCTGCTTGCTGGACCCTGCTGCTTTAGATTTCTTTTCATAAACTATGCAGTGGACGTGAAGACTCTACAGCCATGTGGCCACTTCCCCATTCCCTGGCTTTCTCTGCAAACCTCAGAACACACCTTTTGGTGGAAAGCTCTGGTTGATACAATTCCTCATGGACTTCTCATTTCTTCGGCTGAAATGGGTAAGATTTCAGCAAGGGAAGGCACGCTGCTCTATTGCCTGGTATCCGAATTGGGTTTTTCTTCTCAGGGAAACCTGACCTTAGTGCTTAACGGAGAGCACCTCTGTGAATGAGATTTCCTAAATGTCATTCACACGAGCAGCAGCATCACCTCAAAACACCAACTTGTGATACTTTATCCTTGTTTTAGCAGAAAGTAAGAAATAGGGCTCGGAGTTGTATGGCAACGCTGTGCTTATCTCCTGTTTTAAGGCTGGCATAGCTCATGTAGCACAGAGCCTCGTGTGCTCACAGCACAGTGGGATTTGCAGTTGGAGACACTTGCATCCCCTGAGGAAAACCAGGCAGTAGTGAAGGAGAACAGGATTACGGCTCAGCTACAAATCACTCCTGCAAATCCACAAAGAAATTTGAGCTTCTGACTTTCATTGCTTGACATGGGATTAGGGCACTCAAATCCTTCTGGAAGAACGGGGTAGGGGAGCTGTTACGAAATAATTAGCAAATGTTTTGATCTGGAGGAAAACAGGACCTTGTCCTGCTATTCCTGTGCTTTCCAGTGTCCCTTGACCAGCAGCAGTTTCCTTCCCTGTAAGAACAGAGGCAGCGTTGCAGGTTAGTGGTTCTTCCTAAGCAACCTAATGGAGTTTGCTGTCTTTACAAGACGTGTCCTGCAGCGTGTGGGGTCTGTGTGCTTCCTTGCACACACTCTTAATGTAAGCAGCACTGCAGGAACATCACTGGCAGTGCAGAACAGAGGAGGAGATGAGCACAGGGCGATGCGGGGAGGCTGCCCTTAAGGGAGAGCAGAGTTACCTGTTATTTTGCTTGGGCTAGTGAGCTCTAAGGATGCTGAAAACTGGTGCAAATGCCCCTATGGCCAGAGAAGCAAAGGGATCATGGGGCTCTTGGGAGAGGCAAGCACTGCACCACTTGTGCTGGCGAGTGAGAGTTCAGACTGAGAGGTCAGGACCAGGTTCCGTCAGCCCGAGTGCCACCAGAGTAGCGTTTTTATCAGCCTTGTCATCCAGGTTAGGAGGTTGGGAGCAGATACTGCCTCCACACACTCAAATATCTCCTTTCCAAAAAGTGCAGCTCCACAGCTTCCTCTTCTCATCCGATCTTTCTGAGAGGGGCTGTAGTCATCCATTGTGACTTCCAATCAGGCAAGTTATCCCCCCAAGTTTCTGTGATCCCTATGACAACACAACTCTCAAAGCCAACGCAGGGCTTCAGTTCCTCCTGTTTGTGCACTGGTTTACATTGGCGTGAGGTGGCTGCCCTCAGGGCTCTCACCTTTGGGAGAAGGTACAAGAAAAATCTTGGACGAAGGATACGGAAAATCACGAATGATGAAAGACTCTGTGACCTGCTGAGGCACTGGATGGAGATTTTCCTTGTCTTTAGTAATTGCAACGTCAATAATTGATTTCTGCCCACACATTGTCCATGATCTATTCACAGCAGAGTACAGGAGAGACTTTTGAGGGTCCTGTTCTCAGTGTACCTACACAGACGTATTGCTAGTGGGTGTCAAAAGGAGAGCGACTGTCTTTGGCCTAATAAGTGGGAGCTGAAGGACAGACACCTTCCATCTCCTTTGAAAATCCATGCAGGGCCAGTGCTTGTGTCCAGTGTGTTCAAACAGGCTGTATCATCCTTTCTGTCCTCAAACTGAAACAAGAACGATCATTTAGCTGAAACTTTTTTGAAAGCAAGGAACATGCCATTTGTCACTAAGCAGAGAGAGAAACTATTTGTGTTTCTAATAGGAGCCACTGGGAAAAGAGAGGTTTTGGTGGGGGGGGAAATATCAGCCAGAGGGACTAGGTTGATGAAAGCTGTTGGTTCTAAGAGGGTTTTATTTCTTCGCTGCTTTGTAGTTCCTATGGGTGAGTAAACTTGACAGCTCAAACTACATTTTCCTCAGTATCTCAAAATTCATTCGGCTTCCCGTGTTACTAATTATTTTTCCACCTCAGAATCAACTATTTTGTTTCAGGCTACAGCAAGGGGAAAAGATGCAGCTTTATTGCCAGGGTCCTAAAATAAGTAAATAAGAATGAAAGAAAGCTCTCTGCATCCTTGATAGTGTGTGGCCTTCTGGAAACACCAGCTTCCCTGCTGGATGCACCTACAAGGTGGAGAAAGTTGCTGACCCCTTTTCTTTCTTCTGTTGAACAAATAAGCCCCCCGATTAAAAAACTTATTGATTTCTGGGATGCTAAATATATGTTCCATTCAGGAGAGTTTAATGGGCAGAGAATCAGGCTGGTGTTGAGAACAGAACAGCGGAAACCATGAGCATTAATTTAACCACTTTTTTAGAAAGCATCATACAGGCATTAATTAGGTCTCTAATTAGCCATCCTATTACGTTTTGCTTTAGAGATGTTAAAGGCCTAGCAAACATACTCTGTCAAGTCAATGGGAGCCTTTACATTGATCTCCATGGGATTTGGACAAAGGAGTCAATTAGGTAATTTTCTTTTCCATGGTGGCAAAGAATTAGATTCCAGATATCTAACCTACCCCCACCTTTTCTTTTCCTTTGAGTGCTTGATGATCAGAGAATGCACTCCAAGAAAAGAAAGGCTGCAGTAGAAATATGATGTGCAGAACAGCACCTTAGTGATTCAGTTGACTTGTGTAAGAGCTGTTGTCATTTGGTGAATAGGAAATGTAGGTGGATCATTCATTAAATCAATGCAAACTTGAGTAGCCCCTAGTAACTACTTGGGGTTTGTCATTAATAGCACAGGTGAGGGACCATAGTGGAGGTGGTCTAAGGGCAGGTCTTCTTAAAGATAAAAGTAACAGGCAACTTCCAAACAGTAACTTGAGAAATTATTTCTAGCTCTAATTTATAACCAGCCTTCAGAAATGCAACCCCGCGGTAATGAAACAGGATTATTCATAGAGCAAAAGCTGTACAGGAAGGTCAAAGCTGAAATATGGAAATAATATATTCTGTGGTTTTACAAGCTCCTAGAACACCTCAAAGTATAAATTCATGGTACCTCTAATGAGCCTTCTGTGGAGCTGCCTGTTTCACTGCCTTGTTCCTCTGAGACTGTTCCAGACCTGTGAGAATGTTGTAGGAACTAGATATGGGGTGCTTGACATCACTTGTGGGGGTTATGCCTTGGGATTTTCATAGACCTCTAGAAAACATCTGCCCTGCAGATCACAGAACATCAGAGATTGGAAGGGACCTTGAGAGATCATCTAGTCCAATCCCCCTGCCAGAGATGGCAGTTAGTGCTTGAAGTTTGGGCTAGTAAAAAGTTCTGTTTTTAATGAGAATTTTCAAAACCTGTGGAAGCTGTGGCACTGTTCCAAGGGGTTGCTTTTGTATCTCACGTCCCTATAATCAGTGAGAAGTTCTGATGATTAATTTGAAGGAAAGACAGTTGTGTATCAGGACAGACATGGCTTTGGACACTATATCGAGCATATCATTCTCCTTTCACCTTTATTTACCAAAGTTCTACAATCTCAAAAAAAGTTTGTCTAGACTTCTACCTTAGAATGTTTCTTAATAATAGGTTTAATGTCTTCTCTGCTTCATTAGATGAATCAAGCAGTTTTGGAAAATAGTTACTTAATATGTCTTTTCCATTTGAACTTTCAGAGGGCAGAATGCCATTTTGAAGTCAATTACGGCGAAGATCTCGCGACTTAGTCCACAATACGAAGCTTCTAGGATGTGGAATGTGGAGGTGACGGCAGATCATCTCTGATCCATCGCTGAATGGTTTGACACACCAAGAGTCTAACTTCAATCAAAAGAAGCCAGCCTCCATAAACCTTCCTTTGTAGGTAAGATAATTAATTTATCTAATTCTTTTCACCGTCTGAGAGTAAGAGAAACTGACAAATTCAGTCACTTGAGTTGAACAGAGGTCAGGTTCTGTGGTTTCGTTTGCTGTTTGCTCGTCAAGGTGTAGATGGGGTTTTGCTGTTTGGAACATCCGCGATTGAACTTCTGTTTCTTATCACAAGAGATGATTGTAATGTGATTCAGAACAATTGACATGTTTGTCTTGTCCTTTGTCCCCTTTTGTGTCCAGAATCTCACTGTGTTATTGTTGACTGATTCACACTAGGGGATGATCTGGTCATAGCTGGTTTTGTGATCCGGTGAGAGTGATTTTGACAAAAGAGTTGTTACTCCTCCTCAGTTTCTTCTTACTTTTTCCTGAACCTGGCCTGCTTTGAGATGCTTGCTGAGTCCTCAAAAACGTCTTTATTCAGATATTTAGCAACTTACTGTAATTAAACTATGTTCTTGGTTGTTCAAGCAGCTTAAACTGCACAGATAGGGCAGCCACTGGGAATGTAAATGCCAAAGTATGTTAAAGAGAAGGCTGTTTGCAGATTGTTGGACGGGTCTGTGCATAGATCAGGATGGGGGAACGATCACTGCAGTGGAAACAGATCACTTGAACTCATTTCCAAATACTGCTTGCTGAGGTGATTCTTTTGTATTAGATTGTTAAGGGCATTTCAGCAGAAATAAGATTTTTCTCTCCATTTTCTGTTTCCTGGAGGACAGTGAAGAGAGAGGGAGCAGATCTAAAGCCGAGCACTGTAACTTTATTGACTTTGATTGCTGCCTGTATCAGCTGATGGAGAGAAGCCTTGAATCTGTCTCCCAGTAACATCTTCACTTCCATCACATTAAAAATGTAATATGAAGTCATAACATTTTTCCTTTTTTTTTTCTTTTAATTAGACTTTAATAAGGAAACAGCTCTGTAGCTGCTTACACAGTGACTTAGATACCTTCACCGTTGCACTGGGTTTTCTCAGATATTTGACATCTGTAATGAATCTCTCAGACATTTCATTTTCTTTGTAAGTGCCAATTATCAATCTAAGCTACTGGAGGACGGTTTAACGTGAACTGTCAAGGAAGTTTATAAAATTATCGTGTCAACACTGTAGTCTTCCAGCAGAGTTAGAGAGAGATTACGAGAAAATGATATTGTCATTTAATTAAACAGCACGCGTGTTAATATTTTGCTATTACCTCTTCTTCATACTGGGAAGTAGTAGCTGTCATTTTCTGATGACATCAGTTTATTGTGGTTGGTGATGGGCAAGTCTTTAGATGACCTGAAAACTTCAGGTATTAAATTGGAGGGGGGCCTGTATGTCGTAGAAGTGGTGATTTTTCTCATCCTCCTAACCGTCCGCTAATGGGACACCAAAGACTACTGCAGTCACAGTTGACTGTGCAGGTATGTTGCAGGTGAGTAGGTATAAAGACCTTGCTGTAGGCGTAAGGGTGCCGGTAACAGCTGCCTAACACCCAGATGGCCAGGCAGACTAGGCTCAGGTTAAGTCACCGATGCTAATCCAGATTTCCCCCACTACAGAAGAACTCCTTTGAACCTAGCTTTGTGTTTTAGGTCAAGAAAATTACTGTTTCTCTTTGGTGGCACTGATAGGTCTTTGGCAATGCTAATTAAAGAGCATTCCATTCTCCCTATGGTAAAAACAAGTCTAGTTGTGCGAGACATTTTAGGAACGTTTCTGGCCTCTCCTGTGGTTAGCATCAATCATTCATTTTTACTCTGAGATTTGTGTCAAAATACATCCTGTTCCCTCCGAGATACTGAAGTGGAAGTGCTTTACACGATGATTCCCTTCCCTGTCAGAAGCTAGCTAAATAAATAACACTGTCCATGGTTTGGCTTGTGGAAGTAATCTCACTCCTGCAAGTGACTCACTGAAATGTACAACTTGGCAGGATTTGTGTCTGTCAACTTCTGATAATTGTGAAGACTTTTTTTTTTGTAATGAGTCTCTCTCTTTCGTTGAGGAGGTGGGCATCTCCCTCACTGCCTCATAAGGAATTGTAAAATGTGGTGAAAACAAGGAGACTGAGATGGCACATTGCTGGAAACTGGAAAGCTGTTACAAAGATAGTAAATGACAAACCCTCCTGTAAGAACTCGTGCGCTAGAGAGCAGAAGTGTACACAGCTAGAGGAGGATTTGATGTGACTCAGAATGAACCCGTGTGACAGAACTTGGAAGTGGCTCACGAAAAGGTTGTCGAGCGTTGCAACAGGCTCCCTAGGGAAGTCACTATCCCTGGAGGTGTTTGGAGGATGTGTAGATGTGGTGCTTAGGGATGTGATGGGCTTGACAGTGCTGGGTTAAGTGGGCTAGGTGCTGGGTCACAGTTTGTGATCTTAAAGGGCTTCCCCAGCCTAGGCAACGCTGTGACTCTCTGTTGAGCGTTCCTTCATTGGAGTCTTGAAGGACTGAGCAAAGCTTTGGATCTGTTCAGGGTATTTGAGCACACAGAGCTGTGAGTACTTTTAACAACGTTTTCCTTAAGCGTGGCCTTGTTCTTGGGAGATGTGGGCTGCATGATTGAAGAAATTCCCTCCTTTCTTGTAAAAAAAGAGAATTTTCACTGAGAACTGTAAATGCTTAACTCTATAAATGAGAGCACGTGCATCTCCTTGAGCCTAGAGAGTGGCCATTTGCATTTGGCAGAGTTTGGCCTTTGATTTTTAATTAATTTTGCACTGCAGATTTTGTAGGAGCGTGCAAGCCAGAAGAAAGCGATGCGTTCTTGTCGCATACTTTTTATAACTATCATTACAGGTACCCAGCAAAAATTAGAGCAGTGATTAAAGTCACAGGATCGTTTTGGTTGGAAGGACCCTCAGGAGGTCATCTGGTCCAACCTCCTCTTTAAAGCAGAGCCAGTTAAGTGATTAATGTGCTCCTGAGTTTTGGGGTTTTATGCTTCCCAGCAGATCAGAGGTTAATTCCAGCAAAGTGATCATTTCACCAAGTGTCAGTCACTGCCTCAGAAATTCAGCTATTATCACTTTTATGTGCTTTTAATTCATGGGGTAACTATAGGAGCTCAGTACTGTCTAGTCACAATTCTGTAGTCCTTTTAAACCCTCACACTCGTTATTATCCCACCTTCTAACTTTCCTCATAGTTCCAACAAGTGCTAGAAATACTATTGTTATGATAAGTTATGGATCCCCAATGGAGGCATTTAATTTCATGGTATGTTAAAGGCTATAACAGCCTATTAAAACAGGGGGGCAGGGGGTGGAATGCTTAGTGGCTCTTCTCCAAGAGCTGTTTCTCAAACCCCAAAGCTCAGAGACGAGATTTTTTTGAAGTTGCACATTCTTCAGGGGCTAACAATGAGAATGGAGTGGCCATCCTTTCAGCAAGCATTGCCAACCACCTCTAATCCAGAACTGATCTCAGTGGCAGCTGAAGAGTCAGACTAAGCTAATAGCGAAGTGTGGATATGATTTTCCTGTCCTTGTTCTTACTACAACAGCCAAGGAATTGGGACAATTAATGAATTATGCTCATAGGTGAGATTACAGTAGTGGTGCCTCGACCCACAGAGGCTTGCAAAATGCTTAACTTTGCTCACCTAAGTAGTCCTTTTGGCTTAGAAACATGACTAAGGCCCAGTGTTTGTGCTGGCCTCTGGAAGCTTTCAATTGCAGTTATCCCTGTGTCAACCTTGAGCAGCACTTGTGGGTTTGACTGAGAACCCAAACCTATGTCCCTGTGCCAACAGAAGCTGCAGAGCACAGCTACTTGCTTTGCAGCTTCAAAACCTTCGGGTTTGGTTTGCAGCTCTGTCACAAGCACTTGCTTTGGAGAATGTAAATAACTAAAGATGAAGGGATTTCTGGATGAGGGAAAATAGGTAAAGAGATTAAACCATTACTAAACTCTGCCTAGTTGTCCAAGGACCTGTCTCAGCAACCACAGAAGGCAACAGGAACCTTTCCCGTGGCTTTAGCAGACGCTGTGCTGATCCCTGCAGCCGTAGGTCTAAGTGCAAATCCTACACAACCACCCAAGCTGGAGGTCTCAGGAATCTGGTTGGTATCATCTGAGAGCATTCAAGAACTGGTTAAAATAACAAAGTGAACCCGTAGCCTGAAAGCCACTGTAGTTCTCCCCTAACCCTTCCCCTGGGAGTACAGTTCCATCATCCTTTCTTATTAGTGAGTTATAACAGCACTAAATACGGGCTGGGTGTCTTACAGTCTGGAGCAACGATTAAATCAATGATTACAAAAACTGTCCAGGGTGGGGAGAAAGCAGAGTGACTCTGTGACTTGCTCTGGGTTATCCTGCTGTGGCAGGGGGATTGGACTAGATGATCTTTCAAGGTCCCTTCCCATCCCTTATGATTCTATGATTCTAAATTCACAGAGAGTAATCGGATCATGGGCCACCTCAATAGCTTCTTTAACACCTCCCTGGTGCCTTGGAGGTACTAAAGTAGGGAGCAGCACACAGTGATGACAGTTTGGTGAATCAAGGATTATCATAGATGGGGTTTTTTATGAGTTAGTTGCTTGGGAGATGCTGTAAGGAAGTTTGAAGATGAGCATCTGGCAGAAAATACTGAGGGGATGTGAAAAGAAAGACATTGGTCGCTGTCGTTCCATGAGTATGAGGGCAAGCAGCCTCAGTTTGGGACGACTCCGAGAGCAAATCAAAGTTTCAGCAGTTAAGGTGGGGAAACAATTTGCAGCTTTATCAACAGAGGAGCTGTACATACAGAGGGAATGTGGGGCTCTGAATTGGAGGCAGAATGATTTAGTACAGCATGGTTCTTTTGAGAATATAATGAGCTTCTGCCCCTAAATTAAAACTTTTCTTTAAAGATTTTGAATCCAAAAATAACTATCAGGGGAGTTTCATAGAAGCATTAATTACTTTCGTTCCTAAATCTGACAGTGATCCAAATTCATGTTCCAACTACCATCCCTTTTCCCTTATAAATTAAGGTTGCAGAGCTAAATTATTGGCTTCAAGGACTGCACAGGCAATTTTCTACATCATATCTCATTCCCAAGCGGAATGTTACACATAGATGATACACAAACAATGCGGAAAACCTTTACAGCAGTGTCCCTTGAGCCAGTAAACCCTTTGTCTGCTAAACAGAATGTCCTGAAGACAGCGTGGAAGCTTGTGACTGCCTGTGCTGGCATTGCTGCTTCTCTAACCCTCGGTGCTCTCTCACGGTACTATCCCGTACTGGATACGACCCTTTTTCTCCTTTCATAAGCCTCCTAGTACTATGATTTTATGAGTGATACTTCCTCACGACTCTTAATTACCTTTCTTCTTTTGGCTTTGCAAAGTGGTTTTGCTTAATAACACGGAGAGGTTCATCCCTTCAAGACTTAGAAGATTCATACAAGACGTAGATGTGTCTTTCCGGTGGAATTTGGGTTTCAGTGATCATTAATTTGGATTGTTTCTCTGTTGAGAGGGTAAAAATGTTGTTTGATTTTGTTCAGATAAACCAAGGAATTAGCCTTGCCATAACCCAGGACAGACTCTGAGCCTGTGGCATGCTCAGATGCTTTAACCTCCTTTAACTGAAGCCTTTTTTTCAGACCACAGGTAGTGTTGACACGACTGAGGTTGCTCCCTCCACATAAAACATCTAAAATATGTGGTATTCCTCTTCTGTTTTATTTTATCCAGTCAATTTCTTTTGTTAGATTTCGCTGGCATACAAATATAATTAAAATATCACCGACCGAAAAGGCCTCTGAACAAACAGCAGCAGCATCTTGGGCAGGCTCAGCTTGGCACAGCCAGGAAATAAATTCCTGAGAATTCCCTTTCTGAGAAATAAACTCCCTTCCTAGAAACAAAGGGTTGGATTTAGCCAGGCTTGAAACCAACACAGACATCAAAGTAGGTGCTTTGTTTGTTGCTGTGTGCAACACGGGGGTTTTTAAGCCCTCAGTTGGTGCTTTGGTGTGCTGTTTGTGCCAGCCTTAATGTCACCATCCTCCTTGTTTTCACGCAGTGATCGAAGGAGACTCTTTGTGTTTCTGCTCTGGTTGTATCAGCAGCTGGCAACAGAGTCTGAATTCTTTCATTTCTCTAGCTGATGCTGTGACAAAAGTCAGACTTAACAGACTTCCCCCACCCCACTGCAGGTTCTTTCTGAATGTTGTATTGTTGCTACACACATACAATAGTACAGAAGTTGATGTCACTGGTGACCTCCTGGCTCCGAAAAAACACCCTCCAATTCTACAACTGACGTATTTTGAAACTACCGCGGGTATTTTGCAATCCCGAGGTGTTTTAACGCTACCTCAGTACTTAAAATGCTACTGGAATAACTGGATCCTGGAATAACTTGGAAACAGGGGCTGCATTTTTTTAAGCAGGTATTTTTTCTTTCCCTCTGCTCTGCCCCTGCCCTTGTGAGATCATATCTGGAGTGCTGTGTCCAGTTCTGGGCTCCTCAGTTCAACAATGACATGGAGCTGCTGGAGGAAGTCCCGTGTAGAGCAACGAGGGTGATGAAGGCAGTGGAGCAACTCCCTGATGAGGAGAGGCTGAGGAAGCTGGGTCTCTTCAGCTTGGACAAGAGGAGACTGAGGGGTGACCTCATTCATGTCTATAAATATTTGAAGGGTGGGTAGAGCCAGGCTCTCCTCAATGTCATCTAGTGATAGGACGGGGGGCAGTGGGTGTCAGCTGGAACATAGGAGGTTCCATACNGATGATCTCTCGAGGTCCCTTCCAATCCCTAATGTTCTGTGATTTAAAGGTAATACAGTGAAGTTAAGGGTTTAATAGGCAATGTAACTTGGGTCTTTGACCTTTTGCTGTCTTTTTGGTTTCCTTACTTGCGTACGTAGCTGCAACATTTAAGGTTTAAGAAAACTGCACATTTCCTGGTAATCCAGCCCCTCTCTGGAGGGGCCCCAGTAGCTGGGACACCCGAATGCTACAGTGGCCCAGAGTAACTAAGCTGAGACATGACTCAATGCTATAGAAACATGTGGAACTAGTAGGATAAGGCTTTCCCATTTCAATACCTATTGTTTTCCAGTCCTGTGTTCTTAGCAAAGGAAGCTGGCAGAAGCCTGGTTCCTGAGGAGCCCTCAAGCTCTTCTAGTCATCACGTGCTGATTCTTCTCACTTTTGAACCAACTCATCAGCTCTTCTCGCATTTGAAACTTGTAGATGGGATGGCAGAGCAGTCTGCTGCAGTAGTCCTGTTTGTTATTTGAGAACCAAAGAGAGGAAATAATCTGGGATCTTTCGCAAGGGAGTAGGGAAGGGCTTGTTCACCAGATCTCCCATTTCTGGCAAACGTCTGGCTGCAGTTTTAATAATGAGCTGCCCATAACTGGAGTGTATTTAATCCAAGTTAACACACATGCACTAAACTTGCTAATTGGGAATTTCTCTTTATAATAAGCACATTACTCTTGCTTCTTCGAGTAACGTTAGCCTGCTGATACAGCAGAGAGAGCTCACCTCGCTCCATGACTGCAGCTAGCAGGCCCCAGTGAATGGTAATTTCTGAAGAAAACATATGGTAAGAGTAATGGCTGAAGTCTGCAGACAGCTTGCCTAAATTACAGTGCATCCATTGAAACCAGGACACATGCTAAGCTGCTGAAAGCAAAGAGATGTCATTAAAAAATGATTCATATACCTTTGCCTTAATGAGCGCTCACACTTGAGAATTGCCAATTGCCTGATCAATAGCTTCGCGGCTGCACCAGGCAGAATTCTTTGTGCAAGTGAAATATTTCCATTACAGCAGTGTGCAACTCCAGCACATACACGCTCCTGCCTTAGAGGAGTTTGAAAATAATATAATTTTTATATATTCCTGAAACCTGCCTGTATTTGAATCTAGTAAATAAACAGTCACGCTCTGCCATATGGAGCAATTTCATAACAGCACATGGTGAGGTTCTAATGAGTTTTGCCATACTGTGCCTGACAGGTGAATTTTCAGCTTTGATTATAGGAGGCCAAAAATAATTCATCCAGGCCAATAAAGTTTGATTTAGATAAGACTCGATTATTTTTGCTACCAGCCATTAAAAACTGTTCTCTCCTCATTTTTGTTTTCAGGCACACAGCCTGGCAACAGGCAATATGGATATTTATTGGGCTATCAAATCCACAGAGACCTGTCTACTTATGCGGTTGTCAATATTCTGTAGCCCACTGACTGCTGTCTTTAAACAGTGGCATGTTTAGGAGTTATTTTCAGCTCAACTCTTATTTATGCTTTCAAAAAGTGTTTTGAAGTTACCATTAGCAATGCAACGTCTAGACACCCCCCTCATGGCAACCAGGGTAAGAGGTGGACTGGGCACAGAGCATGTGGGATGGTCTTTAGTGCTTAGGGGTGGACCCAAACATCTTCCAAGCAGGGCCAGCCAGGCTCAGCCTTGCTGCAGGAGGATGCCCCTTCTTTGAGTTAATGGCAGTGTGGGCTCTGTTAATGAGGCACACTGTGCTGTCGAAGGGTTAATGGACTTAAACTGGAACATGGGAGCTTCAGTTTAAACACACACAGACTGCCCAGAGAGGCTGTAGAACCTCCTGCTCTGCAGACATTCCAAACCCACCTGGACATGTTCCTGTTGGATCTGCTGTAGGAGAACCTGCTCTGGCCAGGAAGGGTTGGACTAGATGATCTCCAAAGGTCGCTCCTGCCTGCACCTCTTGTAATTCAGCAGTGGCCTTTGGTCCTGATGGCAGAGTTACACAACCGAGGCAAAGTTACAGACTTAGTTTTAATGAATCATTTTGCTCCATATGTCACCATGTGAGAACATACGTGTCCGTAAACTGGTTCAGGTAGTCCAGTTTTTCTGATTTCCCAGCAAACTAGGGCACTGAATTATTCACAGAAGGCAAGTGCAAAGGGATGCGTGCGCTGCCCAGACCTCCTGCAGCTGCAACAAGCAGTAGCTGAGCTCTAGACCTTGCCTTAACATTTGGAAACTTTCTTCCTACATGCTTCCCAAAATAGCTTCAGTGTTCCTGGAAGGCTGGTAGGTCTCAAACTTGTAAGATTTCACCTTAGTGCTGACTGCTGGGTTTTTGATATTTTAGGTGAAAAGGCATCCTGGGTGTCATCTTCATCTCTCAGAGGCCCTTTATTCTCGTCGCTTTATTCTTCACTATTCTTCTCCTCCTTCCTCTTATGTTCAACAGGTGAAAAATGAGCATTTAGGCCTTTTCACAGATCTGGCAAATAGGTAGGGCTGCCATTCCTCCTCAGCGTGTGACATTTCATGTGGAGCTTTAGCTCTGACCTTTCTTTTCTTACCCTTGGTTCAATTTTTTCCTGCCCTGGGGTTTGAGACAATGAAAGTTAATTATGACTCCCATTAGGCCCTTTGGGGGGTGTTGGCTCTTCGTATGCTCCTACACAAAAAAAAGTGACCTTGTGAAGGTCCCTTTTCAACACATGTCCCCTATCAAACTTCATCTCCTTTTTCCTCTTCTTCTTTCAGCAGAAAGTTTAATTTTTCGTCAAGTCAGGGTCATGTTAAGAATTCAACACGACTAAAAATGGTATCACATGAAAGTATACTTATTTATTGCATTTAGGGAGCAGTAGTCTTGGCATTCCTGCTCAGGGAACTCAGAAACTTTTGCCTGAAATTGGGATTGCTCCTGAATCCCAAAGTGGGTGTTTGATTTGCAAACACCTTCCCAAAGAGGTTCACACAAACCTTTCAGGTTCCCCATTTAACAATCAAGTAAAAGGGGTTTCCAGTGGTTTGAATATGGGAACGACCTGGGTGCTCGTTTGCAAGTGTCACCCGTGCTTTGCCAATACTTTTTCTTGGCGTTCCCGAGCCGTGTTGCAGTGCGGTGTCCTACTTAAGGATTAAAAACTTAGGGATAAGCAAGGAGCTATGAAATTAAACCGACGTACAACTGAGACAATCTGAGGTAGTATCTCTGAGGTAATTAAGAGTAGAGAAACGCAGTGATCAAATCAAAGTTGCAATTAAAACTGAATCAACAGATCAATGGGTTCAAATGAGCAAATCATCATATTAATATAGCAGGTAATCAAGGAGAATAAAGAGCTTGGCACTGGAGGGAATTTCTGGTAGTTGCAGGGAGAGATGGGGAAGAGCCCATTTTCTTGTAGCTGGAGATCCGATAGCAGCAGTTATCCAGAGTTTACACCCAGTGTTTGTGATAGTTTGATTTTGGTTCATTTTGAGAAAGTGCAGCTTATCAAAACTGGTTTCTTCTCGCTCTAGTTCTACAGATTTACTTGTTCTTACAGGTTATTGATCCCTAGAACACTACAGGATCCGCTCATGCTTTTAGCCGTCGTCTCTGTGTTTAAATGAGATGCAGTGGGCTGGCTGCTGTGCTCTTCTGTTGCTAATGTACCATGAAGTCCAGGTCTGAGACTGGAGAATGAGAAAAGGCAGCTCTTTCTCCAGCTTTTACAGCTACAGTGGAATGTAATAAAAATTGGAAAATCTCAGGGTCAGAGTAACTGGTTTAGGTGAGCAAACAGACAGAAGATCACGGGGTGGTTTGGGTTGTCAGATCAGCAAAGCTCCAGTTTTGTGCTCCACAAGGATCTGTAGCTATCAAGCATAACCTAGAGGCAACAACAGGAAGAAGGAAGTAGTAAGAAAATAGTAAGAAGGTGAAAACAGAAGTTTAAATCAAGAATATAGGCAGGCTTCAGGCTCTCTGAAGAGATATGTGGAATCTGTGGTGCGAAACTGAACTTCATTATCCAGTGACGAGAATGAGATTAATTCATGAGTGTGGACATGCTCAAAATCAGTTGTATAAAGAGCCTCCCTTCTGCACAGTTTCTGTACTGCTCTTCTACACAGCTCCTTCAGCACCTGAAGCTTAGAGAGAACCTGTCCCTGCAAAGACAGACTCTCCAGTGCATCATTTCAGACCCTTCTTTTCCGTGTCCCTCAGATCTCCACCGTCCTATAAATTGATTTAAAATATGTTGTTAGTCTCAAAACTAACACCTGGGCAGTGGAGTAACGTAAGGTTTGTCTCCTTAGGCAAGAATAACAGGAACTTTTAATGTTTCTTTGTAATAAATTCTCTTCCTGACGAAGGAATGAGCCTTGCCAGATTCCACTAGAACTTGCACAGTCTCTACAATTCTTGATTTTGCTAAATAAGTTGCTTTCAAGATCAAGTCATGTTTTTTCCACTGATACAGCTGTAAACCCAGATGATAAACCTAGAGGTAACTCGTATGTGCCTGTTCAGTATGATAAACTTGTTTTGCCTTTCCTGTGTTAATGGGGGTGGCCTTTTGGAAAGACTGTAAAATTATTTATTATGTGGAAAGCAGATTGTTTAAAATTCAGCATGACCTGGGGAGCCAGGCTCGTGCTTCTCCAGTTCAAAATGGATGCCTACAAATCTTGCCATCTTAATTCAGAGACCAGATGCAGCACAGGTCAATTTAATTTCATTACTGTCAGAAGGTCTTCTGGAAAGATTATAATGTTCGTTCACCAGCAACTGCCCGCCGCAAGGTGATGCCACATGAGGCGAGTTCGCTGGGGACCACATGCTGGAGTAAAATTAATTAACCTGTGTCAGCCATGGGGAGTTAAAAGCAGGCCCAGAACTTCTTTGATTGCTCACCAAAGGCAAAATAATCATCAGTTTAAGTTTCTTGTGCTGTTAGGAATCAAAACATAAAAAGTTAAACGGGTAGTTTTGGAAAAAAATGGGTGGACTTGGTAGCAAACAGGAGAGGCTGGGAAGGTGAGAGCAGACATGTCTTTATTTTCTCTGTGGCAAGTGCTTACTAAGCTGAAGCTGACGGAAAAGCAGCTGCAGCACTGGATTGCCCCTGATATCTAATTTTCAAACAGACATAAATATTACAGAACGACTTGTCATTTTAAAAGGGTAAACAGAAAAATCATATAAATTAAGTGACATTTAAGAAGTTCAGGGTTGATATCACAGCCACCGGGGAAATCAGAGACCTAAGGAAGAAATGTTTCTTTAGAGCATTGATATAATCAGGCTTGGAAGAAAGATATTATTTATTTATTTTCCCTAAAATGATTGTCCAAATGATTTAGGAGCGTAATTTTGAGCTCAGATTGTCACAAAGGATTAACCATTTATTTTTAATTATGAGCCCTGCCTTTGGAATTCATTTTTAAGTTGATTGAAAATTAGCTCACTAAAGCAGTAAAAGGCTAAATGCAATCAAGTGACTGTAAGAAATAAAAAGCCCCACTGAGGTGCTGCTTTTTCTGAAGAAATAATGGCACAGCAGCAGGGATTGGGTTTGGGGTCCTTACTGTAGTGTTTACGTGGCCAGCAGAGCTTGCTCTGGGCTACTGGAGCACACCGAGCACCTCTCGAGCTCCATCCAGAACTCTTGCTCTAAGCCTAAAGTCTGCCAGGTTGAGAGAGAAGCTGTGTGGAGTTGGCTGTGGCTAACTGGAATAAATCAACTACAGGGTCGTGTTTGAACTGTTCAAGGATGCTCAAGACCAAGTTCTTCTTAAGGCTGGATGGGCTGGGACTGGAAGGCAGAAAAGAAGTCTCCTGGTACAACTTTGAAAGGATGAGTCCAGCATGAGAGAAGTTCCCCTGAAGTCATGTGGGTGTTAATTGCACCCTCAGTGAAATGCAGCCACAGCCCTGGTCTGGGCCACGACAACAGAAACGAGCTCTGGCTGGGGCTGGTCTGAGGCATCGCTCTGGTGCAGCAGAGGCCGAGCAGTGAGGTGTCCAGCGAGGACACTGCCTGCATGGCTTGCTCCGAGCGCAGGCAGCCGCAGCTGCTGTTCCAGGGTGTAAATGCTGTTTGCAGTCAGCAGTCAGATGCAGCTGTATCAACGAGCAGATGATGAGAAGAGCAAGCAAGGGGGAAAGGTCACCTCCTACTGTCACAGCACGTCAAGCAGCTCGCTGCTATTTCTAACCCACGAGCACAGGAATTCATCGTGCTTATCTCAGAGCAGCCTTCCGCGCACCAGACAGCAGTGAGGGCCTGTCCTCCCTGCTAGCGTTTATCATGTTAGAAGATGACCTTTGAAGGATCAAGTTGCCAAACACCACGTTGGCCACAACTTCTCAGTCCAGGAGCAAGCAGGAGCGCAGCACTGTGCCAGCTCACTTAGCCCAAACAGAATCGGAGCGTGACCTCATAGCAGAACACGACCCATTCTCTGCTGTGATATCCAATTAGTCAGAGTCATTAACTCGTCTCTTTAAGGTCTTATTCTAACAGGAGACAGTCTTATTGCCAAGATAATCCCTACCATTTTACAAATATAGCATTATAGACAGTTGTGATGAAAGGCAACCTCGTGGGGGTTGGCTAATCCTCCTCCTATCCTACGGCAGGATCAGCAAGGCATTTAAGCTTTTCATGAGAATTTATCTAGCCCATCTTTAAAGAGAACCTGTAATTCTGAGGAGAGGGCTGGCTCACAAACCCCCTCCGTCATTCCATCTTTCTCTTCAGCTGCTGCTTTGGTTTTCTTCTGACTCATTTCACCCACCAAACGTCTGGTTACAGAATGAAAGAGCGCACTTGTTTGTACACTGCCCATGAATAAGTTATTCCTATATGTCTTAATAACAGATTAATCAGTGGCTCGGAGCTCATTAAGTAATAAGCTGAGGCAATCTATAGTAACTTCCACTGATGAATTAAGAGCTATCTGTACAGGGACCGTTCCCATGCATCTTATCCATGTACCACCGCTCAGAAATCAAGTCACATCCGCATTTACTACAATGCGAGCTCAAATTAAAAGAATCTTTAAGTCTTTCCATTCAAAACTGCTTTTTTCCTACTTTTTTTTTGCAAAAGCAAAAATCTTTGCATCTGCTTTGTCCGCGCCTGCCTGAAAAACAGACTCCACGCACATTTTGTGCGGCAGCTCCGTTACGATGTTTGGGAAGTGGAGCCACGATGTTTTCTGCTCCTCGCTTGCTGTTTTAGCGGTGACGTCCCTGACTTGGAAGATTTGCAGCGCTCTCATCTACAAAATTATTAGCGTGTCAGCAGAGAGAGTGGAAGCTTTTCCTCTCCTAAAGCACTTCACAAAACGTTATGCAAGTGTCTGTTGCAGATGGAGTTGGTAGCACTGTTTACTCTTAAGGTAGTCCAGCATTTGGCATTTTCACTTGCCAGGTTTTAATTATTCAAACTAAAACTTTTTATGCAAATATTTGCTTGGGGCTAAATGTTTTAGAGAACATTCAGGAAAAAAAAGAAAAGTAGTTCAGCTGCATCCAAGAGCACTGAAATCTGAGCAAAGGAGATTCGCTTTCCCGTGTGATAAACAAAAGTGTGATTTCGTGATGAAGCTTTGTTTGCTCTTTGTTCAAAAATGGGCAGTGAGGTTTGCTCTAAGAGCAGAGATCTGTCTCTGGACAGAGGAGGAGAGGAAATCACAGAGCATCAAGGATTGGAAGGGACCTTGAAAGATCCAGGGAAGGCTTATATTGGACATCAGGAAAGATGTCTTCACTGACAGAGCAGTTGGGGGTTGGAACAGGCTGCCCAGGGACGTGTTAGGGGGAGTCGCTGTCTCTGGAGAAGTTCAAAAACATGTAGGCGTGGCAATAGGGAACGTGGTTTTGTGGGCACAGTGGGGTTGGGTTGATGGTTGGACTGGATGATCTTGGAGGCCTTTTCCAACCTTAATGATTATATGATTACATCTTCTCCAGCTCCTTGAAAATCCAAGGTGAGTTTCTCAAAGTCTTACCCGAACAATGCTCAGTGGCTGTGTGTTGGAATAGAGTCACCGGGTTCTCCAGGGAGCTTCTGCTAAAGGAAATCACAGTAATCTGCTCTTGCTTTCTGTCTATCTAGTAGATGTCTATAGGGCCAGAGCTGTTCTATGTTCCTAGGCTGGAATGCAGAATCTGCTGGGAGTGGGCACTAGGGTTTATCCAGCATTTCCCATGGGGATGAGATGTGCCACTGCCAGGCACCAGTTGCATCAGAGATTTCCAACCTGTTTACGTGTGGCTGTTACAGCTTTGACCCACCTGAGGAACCCTCTGCCCCTTTGTGGGAGGGGAATCCAAGTCTCTGCCCTAGAGGGTTCTGCCTTTAACCCTCAACCCAGGACAGGGTTGAGATGAAGCCTGTTGACAGTGACTTGCAGAGGGGTCTGATGAGGCCGGCACAGGGATATGGGCAAGTCCTTGTAATGGTGTGAAGCCCAACCACGCTCATCTGGTTGTTGTTCCAATGTTCATTTGAAAACACAGCAAAAGCTGTCTGGATCCAGTCCAGAAGTTGTCTGTGCTGAACATGCTGCATCACCAGACTGCAGGGACTGTGCTGGACCTACCCTGGCAGCTGGAAGGAGCAAATGCAGAGACAATTATGGTGTTAAGCACTGAACCAGAGAACAGGGAGACAGTGAAACCCTCCCCTGCTTTGAGCACTTGATCCCTTGTGATGATAACAGTCTGCTTACTGCTGCCAGACATCTCATCGCAGCCAGCGGTAGAAGTCTGTGCTCTGCACCAGGTGTCTGAGACTCCGGCTTGAGGAGTCTTTCTTGCTTCAGAGACTATTGTGATAAGTTGTTTCATAACATTTAGGACCATTTTCTCTTTATGGGATATACACAACCAGCCTCTATCAGGTTTAAAAAGGCTACCCGTGATCTCCACACGTTCTCATGCTGGACTGTGCGACCTTAATAATCTTCTGAATTGCTTATTTTTCAGACTCTCATATAGCTCTGAACCTTGGTATCAAATTGGAACCATCAGGAGACTTGGGCAGTAGGGCAGAGCAGGAATTACCCCCAGTGCTGCTGCCCTATGTCACAGCCAGTTGTTGCTTTTATGGACTGTGTGCTGACTAGTGCTGCTTCAGGAGGTGGGTGCTTTCAACCTCTGGGTGCACTAACATGCCAAAATGCCACCTCCAAACCAAACTGCTGGTCGCTGACCCATAGCAACCTCCTGACTCCTTTGTCCTGGTGGATCATGGAACTTCATGGCCTGAGGCATCTGGGTCCATTCAGGACATAGTTACCTGGGTCTGAATTTATTGCCGTTAGAAGGAGGACTGTTACTGAGGATTCATTCTGTCAGAACAGTGAAATACACCTGGAAGTGTGGTACTGACGTGTCCTGAGTAGAAGACATTATGTCCATATTTTTGTTAAGCTCAAAAGACAAAAGCAATTTCTGTGCAAATCACAGTACAAATCCTTTAGTCCAAAGGCAACTGAGGTGACAATGGTGCTCAACAGAGAGCTGTCTGGTGCTGCTTCCACATGCAGGGATCTGAAGCTCTGGGAGGCTGCTAGCTGGTATCTCTATGGCTAAAGGATGTGGCTCTTGAGAAGTTTGCTGCTGCTAGTAGGTAGAAATACCTGAAACAAGCAAATTTTTTTGCTATCCTTCTGTGCACTCAAAGTGACTCTGTTTAAATTTAGGCTGGAAGCTGTTTCCAGAACCAGGAGCTTAGGCAGAGGGATTTTTCAGAACAGAGCTGTGCATCAAAGCTGGTCTGTCTGGTTCTCACAATGAGCAATTAAAAGGATTAGTTGAAGTAAATAGGCTTTCTGTTTAATGTGGAAAAACTGTTGGATCTCGATAGACAGTTACAGATTGGGTTTGGAGGGTTTTTTTCTTTTAAAGGAAGGTCTCTCGTGTGCTATTAAAACCCAGAAAGGTACTTCTCTTCCTGAAAAAACACCTCGCAGACTGTGGGACAGGCTTCATAACGCACCGGGCGATAAAAGCGGGAGCTGTATTTCAGTATCTGCACCTCTGCAGCGTGCCACGCGCCCACGTGTGCGATGGCTGCGGGGACTGGTTAGATGTGCTGCAGAACACGAGGCGTCGGGCTCTTGTTTTAATTACATGCAGCATTTTTCTTCAAATGGAAGAAAACAATAACCCGTGAGCGGGCAGATATGCAGAGGTAAGAGAGATGCCTACGGTATTCCTCGGTCGGTAGTACCACGAAGAAAGGTCGTGAAAAGCCCCATAAATAGCCTCTATTACCCAGGAAGAATTCCTCCGTAAGAGTCTGACAGAGAGATCCCCAGCTCCCAGCAGCCATTAAGGCAGACTTTCACTTTCAGACATTAGAACATAAAGCTCCTTAATGACGGGAAGATGGTTTTAGTCAAATTGTTTTCCTTTAATATTTGTTTTTTCCACTCAAACACAACGTTTATGACAAATGATGAAGCTTACAGGGAGAATCATTGTTAAAATGGACACTTGGAATCGGATTTTTTTTTTCAATTTTATTTTTATTTAATTCCCATTACACTATTTAAATGGAAACAATCCAGACATCATTAAAATAAAGCAGGATTCCTTCAGGGAAAAATTATTTCTGGTTTGATTTCTGTCAAAATGACTTTGACTTTCAGAATACTTCTACAAAATGTTTTCCCGAGGCTTTGCCTTTGTGAAGGGTTTTTAAACAAAGGGAGTATTTGCCACTAAACAGAAGTAATCTGATAAAAGATTGAATTCAAATTAAGTATGCTGCTTTTTTTTTTAATGGAAGAGGTTCTTTATGATTTTATTTTGTTTTAAGACATGTCACCTAATCAGCACATAAATCTTCATAGAATTCATCTGACAACCTCATTAATTTCCTGTGAATATTGCAGTGCGAAGAAAAGACCATAATTTCATGAAGGTAATTTATTCTAAAATCAGGTGCCTCGTATTTTTAGTTCCATGAGCTTGTGTTTTAAAGAAGTTAGTCTCAGCCATAAACACATCCTTATGGACCCAGCTGGTTCTGGAGAAGGGCCTCATCCTACCCTCACTCAGGTGACTCTAAATCAGGAGGGAGGACATGTAGGGGTAGGAACCAATGTAACCTGGGTGAAACAAACCTTGAGGGGCTGTAAGAGCTTCATTTGTGTCGTGTAAAGGGCCTTTTAAAGGATCCTGGTTCTGAACATGAAACAACCTGCCTGGCAATGTGTTAGAGCAGTGGAAACCTGAGCTGATGCAGCTCTGAATCGGGTCTCCTATGGATACCAGAGCTCTTAAAATTAGAGAGTCATAGATCCCATGGATACAAGAGCTTCTCCCTCTTAATTGCAAGTTCGTTCTTTAAAAGTTCATCCACTATCTGGAAGAGGTGAATTTTCTACTCGTTGTCTAGGACCCAGTTTTCCGTGCCTTTGTGCCTCAGTCCTTTACGTTTGTGCAACTGAATCTGAATTTTTCCAGCCTTACGAATATGATATTTTTTCCTATTTTAGTTGTGCTTTTGTGTTTCGCTTGGTTGTGTTTAGGTGTAAACACTGAGGCAGAGAGCAGAGCTTTCTGTTGTCCTTCAAGCTTCTGCAGGAGTGAACCTGAGAGAGGGGGTGCTGAAGGGAGTGATCAGGTTCTCCAGGCTTACACCAAAGCTGCGCCGAGTGTGGTGGTGCAACCACCCCTTCTTGTCTATTCTCTTCTGCCCTACAGTAGAAGCGATTGTTTCCTGAGCTGTAGCTCCTTAGAATTTGGGCAGATCACCTGTGTTCTCTCATGGCCTCAGCGATGCTGCCCAGATAAAATGCATAATAGGCTGTTTATGAAGCATTGGAGCTTTGATATGAATTGCTGTAGGGTCACTAAGCACAAGGCTGAAGGAAAACCCCGCACTGTTGTTGGTAGTGAGCTGATTTCAATGTTCATCCTGCAGCTTATGTGTCTTCCTCAGAATTCTGTCCACTTCTCAGTGTCACTGCTGTTCAAAGCTTGGTGGTCCCAACCCTGCGCGGCCATTAAAAATAATGAGATCCCATTTCAGAAGGACAAAAAGGGAGCAGTGTGTGTGGAGATGGCCTGAGCTCCAAGGAAAAGCGAAGGGAACCCGTTTTGCTGTCAGGAAAGTTTCAGCAACTTCGCATGCAGAGTGTGCAGAAAGCATCTTTCAGACATGATTTTGAAAATTGCTAATATTTGAAAGCAGCTGGTGTAACAAGGTTACTGAGGTGAGGAGAGAACTGCTGCCTGGAGGACATGTATTAGAGAGATCACAAGATGTTGCCGGCGAGTTTCAATATCAGTAGCTATTTTTTACAGTAATTTCATTGCAACATTGACCACTGAGAACAACCACCCGTCATTTAACCACTTCTGCAACTTCTTTTCCCCCCACTTTTAATCTTCTAGTGGAGGCAGCTGAATAATACCTTTTTCAAGGTAAGTGTCTGATGTGTTACATCAATCACTGGAATTTCTTCTAAGATCCACATTATACTTTAAACCTTGACCTTAACAGCCATATCAGCATAATAATTTCTTGGTATCTGAAGGATTTAATACTTGATCACGGGAGAAGGTGTTGGGGGCTCCTTTTATGACCCGTGGCAGGCAGGAATACAATTCCATTCCTCCCCCTTGCATTATTGTGCATCATCAGGCTTCTAAAGGCAAATGGCTGTGCTGCATGGGTGCAGCCTTATCTGCATGGTAATGCTTTATTAAGAAATAGTAATAGCTGGGCAGGTACGCTGGTTTGGAGAAAGTGTTTGTTTTCCAGGCCAAGTACAGCATGGAGAGTGGTGATAAAAATTTCATCTCCTCCTCCTTGGTGAGAGAGTGCTCTCTTCAGCAAATCGTAGTCGTCCAGGCTCCAAAGCTTTTGGATGCTTCTTGAGACTCAGAAAGAAAAGCTGAACTGTGGTAATTTTTTTTGGTTTGGGTTTTCTTAACTTTTGTTTATTTATTATTTATTTTGTTACTTTATTCTTTTTAAATGATGGTTTCTCTACTCTGAGCTCATGAAGTAGTTGGTGACCAGCTCACTGCGTGGAGGCTACAGCACGTCTTTCAGATCTGAGTGAGTTTTGGTCCTAGAGGTTCCTCTGCCAGATCTACTGGCCATTTTTGAACAGGCAGAGCCAGGCAACTCACCAGCAGAGCTGTTTGGTGATGACAAGTTACTGCTGTCTCCCTTCAGGGTGATCAAAACTCTGAAGTATTTGTCAGGTTTCCATTATTTTATTTTGGAGGGTGGAAGAGGGTCTCTGACGGTTAATGTATTGAACTGAGTGAAACATTTTTTCCCAAAGACAAGATTATTTCTGAAAAACTAGTAAAGTGCCATGTTCACTCTCCCCACCGCAGGGAGGAGATGGGGATTTTTCTCTCATTCAGTGAATCGCCGGCTGCAGCTACAGTAAAAGTGGCTGAGTGTAGAGTCTGGCATCTGGGCAAGAACAGCCCCAGGTACCAGTATAGGCTGGGGACTGACCTGTTGGAGAGTAGTCTAGGAGAAAGGGACCTGGGGGTCCTGGTGGACAGCAGGATGACCATGAGCCAGCAGTGTGCTCTTGTGGCCAAGAGGGCCAACAGCATCCTGGGGTGGATCAGAAGGGGGTTGGTTAGCAGATCAAGAGAGGTTCTTCTCCCCCTCTACTCTGCCCTGGTGAGACTGCACCTGGAGTGTTGTGTCCAGTTGTGGGCTTCTCAGTTCAAGAGGGATGTGAAGCTGCTGGAGAGAGTCCAGCGTAGGGCAACGAGGATGATGGAGGTGGAGCACCTCCCATATGAGGAAAGGCTGAGGGAGCTGGTTCTCTTCAGCTTGGAGGAGACTGAAGGGGTGACCTCACTGACATGTGAAGGGTGGGTGTCAGGAGGATGGAGCTGGGATCTTGTCAATGTTATCTAGTGATAGGATGAGGGGCAATGGCTGTAAGCTGGAAGGTTCCACATCCATATGAGAAGGAACTTCTTCCCAGTGAGGGTGACTGAGCACTGGAACAGGCTGCCCAGTGGGGTTGTGGAGTCTTCTTCTCTGGAAATGTTTAAGACCCGTCTGAATGTGTTCGTGTGTGACTGGGTCTGGGTGATCCTGCTGTGTCAGGGGGATAGGACTAGATGATCTTTCGAGGTCCCTTCCAGTCCTTCATGATTCTGTGAGTAGCAGGGACTGGCAGCTCAACCTCTCCCATTCCAGACCAAGACTCTCTGCTTTCAGCCGGCTCTACCCGAATGAAGCAAATTGAGCAAATTGCTAACTGTGAGTGAGGGCTTGCTCATGAATTCAGTGGGTACCTTCCCATTAACATCAGTGAGACACCGGCCAGCCGTTGGTGTCACCGTGGTGTTCTGGCTCTAGTGATAAATGGGTTTGTTTGCATCACTTCTGCAGCTGTGTGAGGGGCTGCGAGTTCTCAGTGGAAACGGTCATGTTTGGCTGCAGGTGACAATGAATATAGAGCAGGTTGTTGATTCCTCCTGGAATTTGTGGGTTACTAGTTCACAAGTTAATTCTAAGCACCACTCAGCTTGACACAGAGTCAAGCTACGGGTTTTTTTCCTGTGAAATGGCTCTGGAGTTAGCTCAGCGCTGCTGTGGTGTTAAAAATGGATGTTTGAGCAGGGATTTCCAGAGCAAAAGAAAATGGCTCTTTGCGAGCGTGTGTGGATGTGCATGGCGCGCGCTTCAGAACTGAAATGCCTTCCTGTTGTTGTAATCCCCTCTGCTATTTTGAGCAAATAGCCATTTGACTCAGACTGTCCCATTTCCATAGAGCTCCTCCGGCCCCCACAATCACATCACACGACTGTCAGGATCCCCCATTTGCGATGAGCCGCGGTTTTCCTGGGCTTTAGCTCGTCGCAGCCCCGCTAAAGCATCAGATACGCAGCAGAGATGGGTTGTGAAGGGCAGAAATAAAAAGCAGTGCTGCTTTCCAGTCATAGATTTTAGCAATTAGGGAAATTATTAACTGTATTAATAATGGAATATTTCTGTACCAGGTAAACGCTTCTTCAGGCTCTAGGACCCGTGTGGGGACTTTTTTCAGCAACTCAAAAATATTTCAGCTAAGGTAAATGTGAGGGAGGGCTTGATTTGTTTTCCAGATACGTTTTATAATCAGTCTGAAGCCTCCTCACTCTCCTCGTTGGTTGCGACACGGATGGCTGGAGTCATCTGTAGCGCAGCACACTTGGCTTAGGATCGTGTGTGCAAAGTCACTGTCTCTGTGGCCAAGCCGCGAGAGCAGTGAGACATGTGGCACTGGCTTTATCTCGGCACGCTCGCAGCCTTTAATAAATAACGCGTCAGCTATCGATCAGCCGTGCTGTCGCGCGTGGCGTCAGCTGAAGCACCAGCTGACCTGGTTATCTTCACCCCACCCACCCACCAACCCACCCACCGGCTCTGTTCAGTGTGAGCAGAGTTGCGGAAGTTTTTTTAAAAAATAAGAGGGGAAAAAAAAGCCATTAATAGAAGAGAGGCAGAAGATGATGAATTAAGGGAGCCTCCATTAATTTTTCATTTTGACAGATTATCGTCTGTCAAAAGGCAGAGGAGATGTTCCTCGTACACAGAGCCAGGGAGCTTGCTCTTTGTAACACAGACTTATGTTTTTCACATGAATTAGGTAGTGGGCACCAAAAGGATGAAAAATTCATGACAATCTATAATTTACATGCTGGAAGATAAATAATGAACTAAATCCTGTCATTAAATTGGTCTTTCGTTTTTTCTGAGTCCCTAGGGTGATGAATCTGATTCTGCAACAACAGTTAGTAGAAATTGATTTTTTTAAATTTTTTTTTTGGTGGGGGGCAAAGCTGTTTAAAATAGTTTCTGTTATAAATAGCTCAAGCAGCGCAGCGCGTTGCCTTAGGCTGAATGATATCCCAGCCTATTAATGTAGTAGTACATTAAGATTGACGTTAATTAATGTCAATATTAACATCACCTCTTCTAAACCGCATTGAGCTACACACCAGAAAAAAAAAAAAGAAGTTATAAATATTGTAGGGTTTGGTTTAATTGAGTTCTGCTGGAAGGAAAAAAAGGAAGAGTCTGATGTATTGTGCAACTTCCTTTATTCAGATGGTTTTAACATGGATAGACGGGTGTTAGAGGAAACGGGGGCTTCTCACGTCGCTTAACGTGTGTCAGGCGACATGACCTCGTTTCAAACAAGTGTGCTTTTTTCAGCTAAGGCATTAGAGTAAGAGAAGTTTCACTGTGTGTAATAAATAATAAAAATACAAGCCCTAAAAGAAAACCCCGGCTATTTTGGGTTGTGTTGTAGACTGCTTACTAACGGGTGGTGGAACTGATTCACTTCTTTGTGAGCTTCTTAGATGGGAATCACAGGATCACAGAACATTAGGGTTTGGAAGGGACCTTGAATCATAGAATCATTAGGGATTGGAAGGGACCTCGAAAGACCATCTAGTCCAATCCCCCCGCCAGGGCAGGACCACCTAGACCAAGTCACACAAGACTACTCCTAATACCGCTACTCCTAATAGACTACCACTACTCCTAGTATACTCATGTTACAAATTGGCTCCCTCTTTATTTTATGTGTGTAGGACATAAGCTGGACCATGTTTGGTTGATTTGTAGGTGATTCTCTTGTCTGGTGTTCACCAAACACTCTCCACAGAACGGGGACATTTTCTCTAGAAGAGTTTTATTTCAAGGAAAGGCTGAGGGAGCTGGGTCTCTTTAGTTTGGAGAAGAGGAGGCTGAGGGGTGACCTCATTAATGTCTATAAATATGTGAGGGGTGGGTGTCAGGAGGATGGAGCCAGGCTCTGCTCAATGTCATCTAGTGATAGGACACGGGGCAATGGGTGTCAGCTTGAACATAGGAGGTTCCATATGAATGTGAGAAGGAGCTTCTTCCCAGTGAGGGTGACAGAGCCCTGGAAGGGGCTGCCCAGGGGGGTTGTGGAGTCTCCTTCTCTGGAGACGTTTAAAACCCACCTGGATGTGTTCCTGTGCGACTTGGTCTAGGTGATTCTGCTCTGACAGAAGGACTGGACTAGATGATCTTTCGAGGTCCCTTCCAATCTCTAATGTTCTGTGGTTCTGTGATTCCAAATAATAAGGACCCTGGTGTGTAGTCCCCAGACACTCTTGGTTAACAGCAGCAAACACAAGGCTGTGTTGCCTTTTCCAAAAGCACCACGTGAATTAATGGCTCCGGCCCCATCTTGGTTGTGAGTGGGTCCATAGCCACGGTGGTTCACATTCTGTCACATGCAGTTTGTACCTCCTGACTGTCGCGTGCTCGGAGACACAGGCGAACTCGGTGTCTAATGGACCGTAATGCTTTTTAACTTGTGTCTGTAGATGTTCTTCTGGCTTCTGGTGTGCAGGAAATACCTCCTAATGAGTTGCCATAAAGAAAGCCAAGCTAATGACAGACTGATTTAATGCAAGTTCATACCATTAATTTCTAGGGATTGGTAGATTGAATGAGGTTCCTGAAGAGTATTACAGAAATGTTTCCGTTAATTCTAGCCATTATCTGGAGTAATGAGCAGTAGCAGCTGTGCATGGCCTCCTACCCCTGACGTGGGGTTGGGTTGCAGTATGGGGTTAGGTGGCATCCTGCATGGAGCGCAGCCCCACACCACCTCCTGGAACCCACCCAGCTTCATCGGGATGAGTATGTGGGCTGAGTTGCCCCATCAGCTGTTTTTCCCCACGTCAACGTGGTTGACACCTCCAGTGCTGAGCAGGGGCTCTGTGGAGAGCATCTGGCAGCCAGGAAGCTGTGAGCTGCCAGTTGTTCCTTTTTTCTTCCCAAGGACATTGGAGACAAACCATTCTGAATCCTATGAACCAGGTTTCAGTTCTGGATGTTCACATAGTCCACATTTCTGATCCTTTTGCTCCTTAGCCCAAGAGACAACTGGTACAAGAAACAAAATTATTAAAAGCACTTAATTTTCACACAGGTCTAAACCTGGCTGTGAGGCTTTCGCTTCTTATTAATTCTTCAAGCACTGTCTTTAGTTATTTGAAAGCCACTCACAACACTAGATTTTGGATGTGTTCAAAATTTTTTCCCATTTTTAATTGAGACTCAATCAAGATGCTTTCCTCTCAGACTGGTGCTTATCAATCAGGTATCTGCCCCTTTTTTCTGGATTTATTGAAGGAGGAGTGTTTCTTCCTTATGTTCCTGTAGTTAGTGAACAGGCTGGGGATTAAACACCCCATTTCCCCTGCTTCCAGCCAAAAGCCTTTCTCCAAGCACCATGTTGCTCCACAAACATTTGGGGTTTTGGGAAACCACACTCCTGGCCCTTCCCCTGCTGTTCATTGCCAGAAGAACACAGAGCTGCCAGCACATCATCCAGCCTTGCTCTCCAGACATCATCACCTAGCCTTGCTCTCCAAACTGTGCCCCTCCACCCCAGCTTAGCTGGCCACACTCACTTCCTGGGGTTCCAGCATCTAGAACAAGGGGCCATCATCAGCCCGCCAGGTTCAGGAAGGTTTTCTTTGGCTGATGTCAGAGGAGTATCTTTTGGATGGAAACCAAGCACATCTTTGCTGTGTTGAGCCTATCTCAACACCATGGTTCATCAGCCAGAGGTAACACTGTGCAGCTTTACACCAGCTGAGGATCTCACCTAATTGTGGAAGTACCGCAGGGCATTCGGTGGCACCACGATGAACCAAGTCAGGTAGAATCTGTCCTTGCTGTTAGCTCCTGCTGTCTGCACCGTCGAGACGAACGGGGTCTGAATTTCATCATGAGTAAGTCAGCGGCCAGTTTTGGCCGTTGACAGTCTCCTGGCCAGCAGGAGACAGTGTCATATATTTTTTGACACATCTGGGCTTTATAGCTGATTTGCTGTAACAAGTGTGTGGGAAATACTGGTGGGCTTTCAGTGCAGATTATGCTTTTGTAGCTGTCCAAATTATCTTGGCCTATTTAAACACATTTAATGCTATTTTAGGCTGGTTGGTATTCACACTGCTCCCTGCTTTAAATGTAGCCTCAGGGGCCCTGCAGGCTGGAGCTAGAATGAGGTTCTCCCTGTGGAAGCCCCGTGGAGTCATATGGTAGATAATGGGATTGATCCAATTTCCACTGAAGTCTGTGGTGGCGGGATTGAGTCCAGTATGTTGATTAAAATTTTGTGCTTGCTCATGAGACTGGGTAGGCGATCGATAAGTAGAATGACATGAAATATCAGAGGAAAATTTACACAACCCTTTTTCGGGGGAAAAAATACACATTTCTTCAGGACTGCCTCTCTGTCCTGAATTTCCTTATTGCTCGTGAATCTGTACAGGCACCACACTTAAAACTTCAGGACTGAAACATCCTTGTCCTGTGGGATCTGTAGTTAGACTCTGCAGGTGGTCATCACGAGAGACAAAGTCAAGATATGTCTCCCTGAATCTAAAAGTGGTGATGCAGTTCAGACCTTTGAGGACTTCAAAATGTGCCAAGCTAAAATCTCTCTTCTTGCTGCTTGTTCTCCCTGGGTTAAACTCAACTAATGCAAGAAATCATCCTACTATAAATGTACTTTTGGGGTTGTATATCCTTTCTGAAGGTGTAGACGCTGGATATTGGGGTCTGTGGCAATGAATCATTTCCCCACTTCATGATCTTATTACTGCACTGACTTTTCTTTGGACATTTTATTAAGGCCCTTGGTAACTCAAGTATTTCTGATACTGACTTCTTCAGTATTTTGGTATTTAATATCCTGACTGCAAAGTCCTTGTGATTGTAACACAAGAATTCTTAGCGTTCCACAGTGCTTTGATCATCTTCATTACTTTTCAAGGTTAGTGAAAACCTAAGTCAGCTTGTGCAAGACAACAGAAAGGGTTGTCTAACTAAAAGGTAAAAAGAACCTGTTATGGTGCTTTCGTTTCTTGTAGTGGAGGTAAATGTGGTGTCCCTGCTGAGGTCCATGGACTTCCTAAGGGAGCTTTGTAGCTTGTTTGAAAAGGTTTTCCTGAATCCAGACCAAGTTAAGATTTATTCAGTGCTCACCAGGTCGCTGCAGTGGACCAGGATCCATGTAATGATGCAATATCTTAGTTCAAACTGCATTTTGGGGGGGGTTGGTGGACAACATGCTGCTCAGCACCCCAGAACTTAAGAACTGAACTGGCAAGGCATGCGGGGTCTTTTCTAAGTGATGGAGTGTGACCGAGTGCTCTGCGCGGGGATCTGACATAGGTTTTAACACAGTTCTATAAGACATCTCATTTCTCCTTTATTGTTCCTTAAATTAAGCCATCTACTGGGTTAAGGGCATTGCAAGATACAGTAAGAGTGGAGATGTAGGGAATCCATTTCCAGCATAACTCAGTGAATTGGGAGGCTTGGCTGTAAGAAACAGGATGAAGATCTATGGTGGCAAGGCTGGTGGTTTTGCTCCATACAACAAGGATAGATCATCATATTCTCATCTCAAGAAGAATGTAATTTGGATCGTTTTGAGTACTGGGGAAATTCACTTCTCCATAAGATCAGTGAATAATGTTTTCAGCAGTTAATTCAGTGTCTTACACCTGCTATAACCACTGTTGAATTTGATGGGGCTGTTTGATGGGATTGCTGTAAAGCCGGGATGATTGCTTCTGCAAATTCCAACCTCATGAAGTCTTTTTACCTTGGAGAAGAGGGGACTGAGAGGTGACCTCATTAATGTCTATCAATGTGTGAAGGGTGGGTGTCAGGAGGATGGAGCCAGGCTCTGCTCAATGTCATCTAGTGATAGGACACGGGGCAATGGGTGTGAGCTGGAACATAGGAGGTTCCATATGAATGTAAGAAGGAACTACTTCCCAGTGAGGGTGATGGAGCACTGGAACGGGCTGCCCAGGGGGGTTGTGGAGTCTCCTTCTCTGGAGATGTTTAAAACCCGCCTGGATGTGTTCCTGTGTGACTTGGTCTAGGGGATCCTGCTGTGTCGGGGGGTTGGACTGGATGATCTTTCAAGGTCCCTTCCAATCTCTATTTTCTGTGGTTCTGTGATTCCAAATAATAAGGACCCTGGTGTGTAGTCCCAGGATGTTCGGGTCTAACAGCAGCAAACAGAAGGTCCCTTCCAATCCCTAGTGATTCTATGATTCTGTGATTCTATGATCCTACTTAAAGAAGTCAGACCAAAGCACTGCACTGCAAAAAATGAAACCAGTAAGTAGAAGGAGCAGATTCCAGCTGCCCATGAGGTTGTTGTTTGTCTGTCATCCAGTGGTGCCTTGGAACCAAACCCTAGATCAGTTGTCTGCTGCGCTACCACGCAGGGAAGAATATAAATGAAGAAAACTCCGCTTGCGGAAAGTGGCTGCTGTTTGAAGCCAGGCTTGATACAAAGGAAATTCACGCATAGAGGAACTTCCAAGATGACAAGAAGACTCAGTGTTAATTAAATGAGGGACAACAAACATAATCAGCTCATGGTTACCTTACTGACGGGACAGAGATTGCAGACTGTCGAAGCAGTAGGGACAGATAACGCTGAGGACGATGCAGAGACGCACGTCCAAGATGATTCCTACAAAGAGAAGAACAAAGTTGGCAAAGATCAAACCGATCGTGTTTCCACTCTAATGTTCTAATGCCTGTCACTGTCAGTCAGAAAGGACTGCTTCTTCAAAGCTACCAGCCCTTGCTGTGAGCAGCAGATGAATATTCATATTGCTTAGCACAGAAGGAAAAGGAATAATGATTGAAGAACTTTGGAAAGACAATGTGAAGCTGATGACAAATGTACCTGCAATCAGCACAAGTTTTAGAACCGCAAAGCAGGATGGTGTGAGGCAAGGGAGTTGTTTATCATGTTGGAAGTAAAACTGCACAAAACCTTTGGGGTTTGCTTGATGGATACTGCACAGGACACTTGGAGGCTTTTGGGACACTCCATTAACTTTGCATCCTAAAATTTCCTTGGGAGCATATTTTCTCCTCATCACAAAGTAATTTTAATTTAGTGAAGGACAACAAATGTGACCAGCCCAGCCATTTAGAGAAAAAAAAAACCTCATGGAAAAGCTCATGACAGTGAATTGTGGTCGTGACAGATGACTAAGCAGTTCACTTGCTGGAAACCCAAAAACTTTAAGCTCCTGCAAAACAGAACAATGAAATCTCAGCTGCACAGCAAGTGAGAACTTTGTGAAACTTCATGGGAATGGGAGCTCATTCCCTCGTTCTGTTGGATGATGATTGTCCTGAAAATAGCCCGAGATTTTTTAAGGTCTGTGCAGCATGAGCATCTGTTAGTACCGGTGACATCTGAACCCGACTAAAAAGACCGTGTTCACGGAACAACAAACTCAGTACTGCTGTCAGCAAAGGGCATCTGGCAAGAACCAGAAGTTAGAATTACTTTCTGTGTTCTTTTGTAAATTATAATTCCCTGTGACCCCGGCACTATAATAAGTATTTGGAACACAACATTTTGGAAAAAACAAGTGTTTCTCAGCTGCTTGTGTTTGTGGGCTCTTCCTTTGCCGTTCTAAGTACGTAAGCTGAGGGTCAAGTGCTGCTCCCATGGCATAAACATTCTGCTGGCTCTGGCTACAGCAGAAATTTCGCCAAAACATCCAATTTCTGTTGTTTAGAAAGTTTTGTAGTCTTGGGACTCATCTTTGCTTGGCAGATCCTCCTCTGCATGTTGGAGCATCTGCAGACGAGTACACCAAATGCTTGTGATTTCCATGGGGCTATTTGTAGCACAGGGACTGCAGACGGCACAGAACTATCTTTAAAAAGAACCCGCTGTTGTCGAGCTCTTTTTCTTAGAGGATTCCTTTTAACTGTGCCATTCCAACTGTAGGGTGGCTCCTGCTGCCTGGGCATGGCATTTTCCCCTTCTTGACTTTAAAGAACTGTACTTAGTTTAGAAAGAGAACAGGAAGACCCATAAAACATGATTCTGCCCCACAGAAGTTTGCTGGATGTAGAGTTGCTTTTATTTGGGATCAAATGTGTTAAGTTATGTGTCTCTTGGGCTAAAAATCCCACGTCCTTATCCATGCAAGAGCTGTCAAAATATGCTGTTCTAAAAGAAAATTTTGGGGGTGGCAAGGAATTCTACATGAAAGTCTGTTTTAAAATATTTTTAAACACTCTGAAATAATTATCTTGCGAGAGGAGAAAGAGTCTTAAAATTATGCTACAATTAGCATATTCAGCCTTGCATATAAATGATTTACTTAAGTGTCAACCTGCAGACTAATATAGATATATTTCAGTCAAGGAGAAGGGCAAGGAGTCTTTATCACAGTGCTATGAATCCGGACCCTAAAAGAGTTTGGGAAAACAGACAGCAATTAATTTTGGCCTTCAAGGATTATCAGAAGGCTTCACATAAATTAAGAAGAATGCTGTGGAAGTTAAGAAGGTAGGCAAGGGTGCAGTGCTGGAATACCAATGACCGTCCTTGTTTATTACAAAAGGAAAGGCTGGTTCTAGGAGGAGAACAATGAATTTCTCTAAGCACATGGAGCTAAGCACTTGCCATTAGTCTTAATTTGCTCATAATAGAAGCAGACAAGATCTTCCTTTGTCTTTTGAAAAGTAGTACTTTAATATGGAGAAGAACTTGTTTGGTCACAGAATCACAGAACTTTAGGGATTGGAAGGGACCTCGAAAGATCATCTAGTCCAAGCCCTCTGCCGCGGCAGACTCGCGGTAGCAAAAACGCAGTGCACTAGCGCAGGACTGAATCTTCAGGCTTCTGATGAGGCAAAATATACAGCATGAACCAACACCAACTCCAATTTTTTCGGGTACATTCCAGAAAAACCCCATGGAAATATTTTTAATTGCAATTGAACAGAGAGGTGCAGGCTTGAGCATACTAATAGCAAGATCAGACTCTGAGTACGTGCACAGTTGGTATTGATTCTGCTAGTGTCCATGTCTTCCTACGAGAGAGAGAGACTTGACTCTAAGGTGAACCTTAGGAGAATCCCGGTGCTACTACTTGCCCAGCTGCGACAAGCCATGCTTGAGACAGGTACTTTCTAGGTTCTGTATTCCTGTTTTGTCTTGATCCAGCTTCCCTCACATAGTGAAAATGGGCATTACTGCACAGAAAGAACAGTGCAAAAGCTGGGTGCAGCCCCTTTAGGTGCCCACTGGATGGCAATTAACTGGTTTCATGTGGCCTCTCAAGAGCTGCTAAATTATTATCCAAATTTTTCTCTTACAATTAAAATTAATAACAGCACCTTAATGTTGTGAAGCTGAACTATCCATTTTGCCATCAGCTGAAGAACTGGTTTTGATTTGGATTATTTATCTAAGTGTGAAGCTTATCCTCTCACAAGGCTACATCCCCCTTGGGATATTGTTAGTTTTGCTAAATGAAGAAGAAACAACATTTCCGACCAGAATGGTTCGTGACAATAAAGTTCTTTCTTTATGGTGAATTAAACTGTTAAGTGCTCGTTTTATGTTCTGAGCTCCATATTGCAGAGCAGCACAATTCCAAAAGTTAAGGAGCCGAGCTATGGAGTTTTTGTACATAGCTCTGCTACTAAAGTAATCATAGAGTCATTAGGGATTGGAAGGGACCCCGAAAGATCATCTCGTCCAATCCCCCTGCCACAGCAGGATCACCTGGACCAGGTCACACAGGAGCACATCCAGGCAAACCAGCTAAAGCATCTTTCAGTGGAACAGTGACCACCCATTTCAGCCAATGTCACAGCATTCAGTGATGGAGAGAACTTGAGGCTCCATTCTAGCTCCCCCCACAAACAGCTGCACAGGGGAGAGGGGTGAGAGTGAAGGACTCTTGGAGTCAGATTCATTCCTGCTGCAACTGAAAATGCTTCCAGAAAACTTTCTGTTCTTCTCTAGTGTATAAGTTCTGCTTAAAATACACACTACCAAAGCCTTATAGTTCTGGCTGCAACAGGGCAGCTTGTGGCAACCAAAACTCAGTCAGAGGAAGACAAACACCGTATTCTACCAGTAACTTCTGGCTTAATGTTTCCCTTTGCGTTTATAACCTGTGGGGTTGTTGTTGTTTTTCACTAATTTCTCCTGAATCACCACCCCAGAATACATGCTCTATGGAGAAGGACTTCCTTTTGCTTCTCTTCAGCTTGCCTTGTTTTTCAGCTGTCGTGGCCTAAGAGAGACAGAGCAGACGTGAGCACTTCTCTGTGATAGTTTTGCTTTTATGGACTTTCACCACATCCTTCCACTCCCCCCTTTTGCAGTCTGGGTCTTTGTCTGTGCCACAGTTCTTTGCGTGGCAGCGGTACTTCCGAGAACATTTGGCACACTCTCTGTTAATTCTCTGCTTTTACTGTATTCTTTCAGGGAAGCAACTGAGTACTGGTTACTGCTTTCATAAAACCAGTTTCTCACCACTTAAAGATCTCTTCCTGTGTGATGGGCAGCTCAGAACCAATTTCTGTGTGTGGAACTCAGCAGTTTGTTGCTTTGTGTTTATCATTGTTGGAATTCATTTGCCTTTCAGTATCGCGAGAGCCTCCCGTGTCTCTCCACGACTGGTTTTCAACTTTGCTGGAAAAGAAGCTTTACCTTGAAAAACTTGGTGTCCTGAGAAAGCTTTGTCAGCATTTGTGCCCTTTGCTAGGTCAGGCTTGGACAGGCTTAGTCTGCCTACCTGGGGGAATCCCCCAGTGACATCCTGCTGCTGTGCAAACTGCCCCACTTTCGTCCCCTGTCTTTCAACCACCTCTTCATCTGCAAGAGAACATTCCCTTGCGTCCCGCTGCAGCAGTTTCCTTAAAAGTCTCTCATGAGGGACCATGTCAGATATCTTTTGGAAATACAAATAGCCTGTATCAGTTTCAACTCCCTCACCCCATTCCTGTTTTCTTCAAAAAAACTGTGGGCTAGTAGCTTTGAGCAGCAGCAGCTTTGAGAGTCGTGGCAAAAGCAACGTTGGCTTTCCCACAAAATAATCTTATCTATTCTTACCTCCAGTAATTCTATTCTTTATTGTCATTTATCTCAGTTTGTCTAAAAAGGTGGCTATTTATTTTTTCTTTCTTAATTTTTTTAGTTTCCTTTGATTTTGCTTGCAGAACTTGGCATATATCTCAGCTGACTGTGGGTAACTTCTAAGCAGAGCAGCACAGCGCAGGATATTCTGCGCCGAACCAGAGAGACAAAAAGGAGTGATGCATGGAGAGACAGAATGTTGTGTAATCAGAGAGGGCTCAGGGTTAGGAGCAGGCTGAAAACTTGACTAACGGCTGGGCAAGACTTTGGCAGAAGCTGTGTTGCCTTTACACCTACGTGTGTCTCACATATCCATCCTCCTTCCTCTGCACTTCTCTCTTGGGTGGGAAAGGAGTGGTGTCAATGGTGACCTGCAAGATGTAGTTAGGCTAAACAATGATCCCTTTAAATAATGAAGAAATAGTGGGGTAATTGCAGACCTGGGAGTAGACAGTCATGCCTCTGCACCTCCACTGGCTAATGCAGTGCAGTCGGGTTACCACACAGGTTACCTTGCTGCTGTGTCCAACTACAGAGAACTGTACTTGTGTAGCTGCCCATATGGACCCATTTCAAGAGCTCAGTCTTCTCCTGCTTTGTAGTAATCATGTGAGTATAAATCATGCTCTGGCTTACTAGTTCATTGGACTAGATGACCTTTAAAGGTCCCTTGCAGCCCAGTGTGTTCTGATTCCACTACTAGGTAGGAATAGGTGATGTTGTACGGCCAGTACCGGCTCAATCCCGGCAATTACACCACGGGCAGCAGGATGGTGGAAGTGAGAGCAGTTCCTCCTTTGGCTGCAAAGATGAGAAATAAAGAGGTTCAGTTTTGCTAAGAACACCTATATCTTTGTAGAAAATATGGCATCTTTCTGTCTCCATAGATGACAGTTTTCAAAGTCACTTAATATGTCCAATTAAACTTTAGATGTGGAAATAACCTTATCAGCATTGAAAGAGTAGAGAGAACGAGAGAAGAAGTGGGTGACACATGCATGTCCCTGAGGCTTTCACTTGCCTCTTAAACCACTGAAATGGTGAAATTACACTTGAAGCTTCTGCAAAAGTATTTGTAATTTAGGATTAGAGTGATCAACAGCGTCACCCGCATCCTACCATTTCCAGTGGTAGCTCAGTGCTCCCCACTGAAATCCCCAGTCCCACACCATCAGCCTGCAGAGAGGTTTGGTGTTTCAAAACAGCTTCAAGTCATGTAGTTCCTCCAAGCACAGGGTTGTTTGCCTAAACTCATTTTGTCCTTCCCAAGCCTCCCAACATCATCCCTGCAGGTGGTTCTGCAGACCCTTCAGTCCAAGCCTCCGCAGTACTAGCACACCCCTTTGGCACTGAGCAGATTTAGCTCCATTTTTATGTTTTCCAGCTAAGAAACACCTTCTTCTTTTTCATTTTCTGGAGCTGGAAAATCCTCTTGTGCTGCATAAACATCAGAGAATAAAACCCACCTTTTTTCCCTCTGCCTCTGTAAGTACAAATCCTACTGATGGTTTCCACGTTTAAAATGAAATCCAGCTCCAGTTCTGTGTGTGTGTGTGTGAGTGAGCACGTTGCTGGTTTTTTCAGCGGGCTCAGATAAGGCTGCAGGGGTTGGGCTGTTTTCTTTTAAGCCTTACAAACTCCTTCCTAGCAAGAGATGTAACTCGAATTGGTACTGTGTGCCTCTGCTGTGCCTTTTGTGAGTGTGTGTTTGGATCGATGTGTTTGTAAGCTCACACACTCCTGGTCCGACTCGGGAAGAGGCAGAACTCCTCCACTCGCCTGAGAGCTGAGTGACTGTAAATCAGCGTGGTGGGGGGTGCCTGGCAGCAGCAGTAGGTGCTGCATGGAATGGAAAGGCTGCTCATCCTGACTACTAATGCATCCAGTTATATCTGTGTGTGATACCCACATCACTTAAATGAATTTGAGCCTGCTGTTTGCATCCTGACAGCGGGGCAGAGCGGTCCCCACTGTCCATCCGCAGCGCTTGAATCCTGCCAGAGCCAAGGGAGATGCTAACACTGCAAGGAAACAAACACCTGTGGGAAGTGTCACATATCCACGGATGTGAGGGCTGCTGGTAGGACACTGGAAGCACATGGAGATCACTAGATAATGTCTCTGCTGTTCCTTTGACCTTAAGAGACTTTTAAAGCAGATGCACTTGTAATATATAACCTTGAGGGTTATCTTGTCTGTTCACTGGTTACAGCAAGCTGGGTTTGTTTCTCGGGTATTCTGAAGTGACACAGGGCAACAGCGATGCGTAACATCAGTTAGAGCCCTGGTCTCCAGGGAGGGCACAGGCACATGCTTCTGCATCAGCACTTGAGCAGATCTACTGAGCCTTCCAGCTTTTTGTGTCCTTGGCTCATAAAGTGTGGCTCAGTGACTGGGGAACCCAGCAGGGATGAGTTCCTGTAGAATCACAGACTGGTTTAGGCTGGAAGAGACCTCAGAGATCATCCAGTCCCAACCCCCTGCCCTGGGCAGCGACACCTCTCCCCAGACCAGGTTGCCCAGGGCTCCATCCAACCTGGCCTTGAACACTTCCAGGGACAGAGCAGCCACAACCTTCCTGAGCAACCTGTTCCAGTGCCTCAGCACCTTCACAGGGAGGAATTTCTTCATTAGATCTAACTTGAATCTTCCATCTTTTAGCTTGAACCTATCCCTCCTTGTCCATTAGAGCCTCTCACACTGCAGTTCCTTCTGTATATGGATGTTTTCCAGAAGTGGGACCTGCAGAACCAATGAATTCCTTGTGGTCCACGGAATTGCCCTGATATTAAAAGAGACCAAATAAGAGCCCACCACCTGTCACCTTGAGGTGTGTTGTGTACTTGTCACATTCCTATCCAGAGATCATCTCAGTGTTTGGTTTGGTGGGTTGTTTTTTTTTTTCCACAGTGGAACAGGGTGCTCATTCGTAATCAGAGCAGATGATCAGATCATGTGTAGAAACTCAGAAGGTGCTTTGTCTTCTCTCTTCTTTCTTTCACCATACTCCCATGACTACAGTGTAAGGCCTAATGGCTGTCTTTATACAACATTTGTTGCTAATTTGAATGACTTTGATGAGTTTTAATGAACTTAGCGGTGTGATCTCTCCAAGAAACAAGTAACTAGATGGATTTCCCCTTTGTGTGCAGAGCAGAAGGTATGAGGAGGCCTGACCTCAGTGGCTCTCAGGCTGCATCACTGTGAGCCTCAGCTCTGGTATCATCCCTCACCCTGCTTTGGGAGTGGATCTGCAGTGAATCTCTAGTGAAAGCCTTATACCATGGCTTTGGGAGCTGGGAAATCATCTTCATGCAGGTCACCTTTGCATGTTTACTCCTCTGGTTTCATTTAACATCACCCACATCATTAGTCTGGCCAGGCTGGACTGAGGCTTGGTTTGTTTTCTTTTTCCTTTCCATTAATTTTTATGACAGCAGTGTTCATGCATTCTGCCCCTTGGGGAAAAGGGAAAATCAAACTTTGATGGAACTAAGGAGAGCCGATGTATGCCCTAAACAGGAGCAGGCTCTGTATGTCAGGAAGAGAATTCTGTCAGTTCAAGGAATATTTCCTAAAACTAATACAGTTAGGGTGGTGTTTGGAGAGCCCCCAGTGTACAGTGGGTCTGTGTGAGCTTCTGTGCCCATGCATAGAAACAGATCTCTTACAGAGACTTCTCTCTGCAAGAAATAGGAAGCCCAAGTCTGGTATTTGTACATGAGCATCTACTGGCCTGGATTTTACACCTAGCATGGGCAATATGAGGCATTCACTTACACAGGCACACAGACAGGTTTGGACTGTCATCCTTCATCCATAGGTTCAGGTAATACAAAAGAAAAAGCCTAACCTAGAGGACTGATCCAGCTCCTGAGCAGGAGGAGCAGCTCACATGTACCTCATTGTGGTACAACTACCACCTCAGTAAGTAAACACAGTCACAGGTGCATAGTTCAGATTTGGCATGGATGAGCATGGCGTGAGCACTTCCAGGAGGAGGTTCTCCTGCTGTTTCCAGGAGCTGAGGTTTGTGGAGGGGGTGCTGCCATCCATCACAGTTATTTTTGATGCTGGTTGTGCATCATCAAAGTGCAGTATGACAGAGGTACGTCGGTGTGATGAGCTGCAGAGTCTGAGGAAGCTGAGCTGATCCTCTGCACCAGCAGAGGAAATTGCAGGAGCTTTTCAGTTTTCTGAGTTGCATTTGGTTCCTTCTAATAAAAACTAGACTTAGAAGCTTGCTCCTAGAGTTAGCATTTCAGTCTCTGCTTAATCTGCTCTCTCATCTTCCTTTCCTTAACATGATTGATTGCTGCGTTCTGAAAACTGCAACAGAGCTCTTTGGCAGCTTGAGATCTTGAATTGTGCTGTTATGGCAGGAACAGTTGGCAGGGGCTTCTGAAAGGTTAATCCACCGAGGATTTATGGGTTTGTGTTAGAGAGAGAGCAAACATTATTTGTGTTGTCATGCTATAAAACGATAATCTGACATTGATGGTTATTTTGATTTTGCTTATATTTCAATGAATGGGAATTACATAACAGCAGCTTTCCTATGCAGATCTGAAACGTGGCTTAGAAAAGGCAACAGAAGACTTCTTGCCGGGGAGGCTGTCAAGGTCAAACAGCAAACCCAAGGGTGGAAACCGTGCCAGGGTTTGGTGTTGCTCTCTGAATCACACCTCCAGCTTTCTCTGCCCCCTCTCCTAAGCCAGTTACTGTTATTTGACTGAATATTAGAATTGTGGAGTCATGAAACGAAGTGGATTGGAAGGCACCTGTAAAGGTCATTTAGTCCCAAACCCTTACAACGAGAAGGGGCATTTATACCTAGGAGAAATCAAGGCTGACCTGGAATGTCTCCAGGGATGAGGGGCCTCCACCACCTCTCTAGACAACCTGTTCGGTGATCCACCACCCTCGGATTAAAGAGCTTTTTCCTCGTGTCCAGCCTAAGTCTACCTTCTTCTATTATTTCACTAAATATTATTCTTAGAAGGCCTGGCATGTCCTGCCAGGGATGTATTACTTCCTTTACATAAATTCCTCTTCTTCAGGTGTAGGGAAGGAAGAGTTGAAGTGAGGAGGTTTTCCTGCATATGATGTGATGCCAGCAAACAAGCACCTTTTAAAAAACAGAATTGCTTTCCATGTGATTCAAATGGATTAAAAAAAAACCAAGTGAAAAGCCAGAGAGGTCAAAAAAACAAAGAGAAGAAGACAGTGATTGTGCAGAAATTCCTTTTTTATATATAGTAAAGAGGGCTTCCTTCAACCTAGTCTGGAGTCTGGGCTGCTTCTTACTTAGTTTCAACTGGTTTGCTCATCTCTAATTAGGAGCTTTTCTTGGCCGTGAGGCCAGTGGGGATGTTTTTGCAATCTGTGCTTAAATTTTGGTAGAACTGCTTACCTCTGGGAAGAAGAAGAAGGGCGAATACAAAGCTCAACAAGCCTAGTGTCACAGACGATAAAGGCAGCACGCGTGATAACGGTATTAAAACTTGATAGTTTAACACCAGTAAGAACCTTCCGCTCATTTTGCAGGAAAGCAAAAATCCAGCTTGTGATCCCCATGTTCTGCCTGTAAGGGACTAATTCTCCTTGGTGCAGTGTGAGGGTGAGTGGCTTACCAGAGGGCTCATAGTCATGCAGATTTCAGTGCAGTTCCCAGCTCCTGAAAAGCGGGTATCTGTGGACAAACACCCCCTCTTTGAGATGCTGGCTCCCTTCGACCTTCCCTGCAAGGCCAGGAGGCAGTGCTGCACTCAGCTGTAGGTTTTTATTGCTGGTCACATCTCTTTCTAACTCAGACTCTCAGAACAGTGATCTTCAAATTAGCTGTGATACCAGAATACTAACATTAGCCTGTTAAAGCTTAATGTATGTGATCTGGGGCTGTGAATTGGATCCATATTCGAGATGTTTCATCTCTACAAGGCTAAACACTATAATCTTCCGCATTCAGCTGGGAAATATTGGGCACTTGCTTTGCTCCTGACATAATGCACTGTCCTTTATGGTAAAGCAAGTTTTCTAGGTCTCATCTGTTCATCATGTACTGTCGCCTGGAAGTCAGGCGGAGTTTCTGCCTGATTTCTTCCACCATACTTCAGGAGCAAAGCATTTATTGTCTTTTTAGCAGTGGATGTGGAAAGGAATTGCTGCAGTGGTGGAAGATGATAAGAACTGTGGTACCATTGACCCTGCAAAGAAAATAGAATTGTACTGGCAAGCAGTAGGGGGCTGAGGAGGAGCTGGGCGAGAAGTCCATTTCCTTTTTGGCTCACAGAAAGGCGTTAAAATAACAATATGTGGAGAACAATCCCTCTTAGCATTTGGGTGTTTGATGGTTACCACAGAAAGGCCTTATTCCAAGCATATGGAACAATTGCAGCCTACTGGGTTGATGTGTTGGCAAACATTGACTTCTTAATGGCAACTGCTGTGCAAGTGACAAAAATGCTTCTGTGCCTTCTGGTGTGAGGAAACTGTTCAAGCAACAGACTCTTGGCATGGCTCAGTGTGTCTGTAGGAGCCACTCGTGCACTCGGCAGTGAGGGAGGTGGCTGGGGATCAAAAATATCTGCTACTTGGAGTGACACGGTGTCCTCACCAGGAAACAGTGTGACTTCAGCCTGTTTGTAGAGGTGTGGGCTCCAGGTCCATCACTCAGACCACAATCCACGTAAAACCAACTGGGTAAGTGTAACCCCATGCCTGCCTGTGTCACTGTATGGAGCAGGGCATCAAGAGAGCCATTGATTTGCAGGTGCCAATGTCCTGCAGCCACCAGAAGTACTTTATTTCTGAGACACTTCTGTCCCTCTGGGTCCTTTGAGCTTTGTCTTTTCTTTCTTTCCATCCTGTTTGTCTCAGGCATTTCATGGGACAGTGTTTTCTGTGATGTCTGTGGGTTTATCTTCACCCTGCTGTCGAAGGGAGAGAAGTGAGAAATGATATTTTCATTTTTCAGCTGTAGAGCAGAAGCAGGAAAAGACCTAACAGTCATGTCAGAGCTCAGGGAGGAAAACCATGGCAAAGCGGGTCTAAGTTTCGCAGGCTTTTAGCTTTTCCAGGATTCTAGTTGACCATCAGAGTTTGTTGGAAATGTCTTTTCCCACCTACTTCCTTCTGTACGCTTGGCTCAATCTCCAGATGATATTTGCTGCGCTCCATCCAGCTACATCAACCCAAAAGACACTGTGGACTGCAGGATGCCCCTTTCCTTTCTCCATCCATGCTCAAAAAGCTGTCCTAGAACCTAGAGGTGGCTTCACATCTTTCACACCTGAGAATTGCATGACCTGCATAACTGTCAAATAAGAGAGCTGCTTGTACCCTTAATTCCCACTTTCTTTATACAAAAAAAAACCCCTGAAAGAGCCTACATGTGTAAAAGGAGAAGTTGGAGATCTTCTGTAAAGTGATGGTACTCTCAAGTTGAGATAATTAGCCCCAAAGGAGTCGTTTCATATCTGTAAACAGAAAGGGCCATGCTAGTTGTCTTAAAATAGATTTGAATATTCATGAGGAGCAGCTTGAACTCTCTGGTCTGGTTCTAAGATACACAATGCCCTCTAGTTCTTATTCCTGGTAGTATCATTGATTTGAAGGTGGAATTCAACAACTTCAGGTACAGTAAGGAACTGTGAAGTCCAGTATTATTACTGGATAGCCACCATTTAGAGGTCATTTCTTCAGATTCATTTGAAATTGTTTTGAGAGGCTGGTGATGCATCAATTAAAAACTGGGAGCTACCCTAATCCTCCTCTAGATTTAAAACCCAGGGACGCTGAACCCTTCACCTCATTGTTTGCTGCCTCCGAACAGCTCAGAGGTGCTTGCGACTTAAATTGAAATTGTCCTTCTACATAATTAACTTCTGCCTGCAAAAATTTTGCACCTTTGTAGGGAAGTTCAGGAGCAGAGCTTTAATGTCATGTTGTGGTTTAATCTCCGAGAAGCAATTACTGTTGCTTGGTTACTGGTGCCATCGCTAGGCTTATTTTCAAACCCGAGCTAACAGCACGCAGGTTTAAGCCTCAACAGAAGGAGCAGTTGAGGGTTAAGTCTGATTTACGTGCCTGAACTTTTTTACCTGAGTGCTGGTGTTTTTCTGCTCTGGCGCAGGTGCAGGAAGTATTTTTTCAGTGGGCTGCTGTTTGGGGTTTTTTTCTGATGTGTCTGAGTAACTTCCAGAGGATCTTTGTCAGCAGGATGAAATGCCGATATCTGTGAGGGTTCCAGAACTGACTAGAAGCCTGATGGCTCTGAGGTTCCAGAAAAATTTGACTTAAAGGCTAGTGTATGCCACAAAGTTCATGGAAAAGACAGGTGATGAGTTTGTGAGCAGAAATGGGTGGGTTACAATGTCCTGTCCTGCCTGTGGTCACCAAGTCCTTGTTGACAGCCAGCTTTAGTGTCTTTGTAATGTAGATTTCAGTAACAGGGACAGAGAATCTAGTGGAGTCCCCCAGGAGTCAGTACTGGGACCAGGACTATTCAGTCTATTCATTAATGACTTGGACCTGGACAGGCTGGAGAGATGGGCAGGGAGAAATTTGATGAACTATAACAAGGGTAAGTGTAGAGTCTTGCATCTGGGCAAGAACAACCCCATGTACCAGTACAGGTTGGGGACTGATCTGTTGGAGAGCAGCGTAGGAGAAAGGGACCTGGGTGTCCTGGTGGCCAGCAGGATGGCCGTGAGCCAGTAGTGTGCTCTTGTAGCCAAGAGGGCCAACGGCTTTCTGGGGTGACCCAAAATGGGCTGGTTAGTAGATGGAGAGAGGTTCTCCTCCCCCTCTACTCTGCCCTGGTGAGACTGCATCTGGAATCTTGTGTCTAGTTCGGGGCTCCTCAGTTCCAGAAGGACACAGAAGGGTGGATGTCAGTAGGATGGAGCCAGGTTCTTCTCAGTGTCATGTAATGATAGGACAAGGGGCAGTGGGTATGAGCCAGAACAGAGGAGGTTCCACATAAATACGAGAAGGAACTTCTTCACGGTGAGGGTGATGGGGCAGTGGAACAGTCTACCCAGGGAGGTTGTGGAGTGTCTTCTCTGGAGACGTTAAACCTGCCTATGTGATTTGGTCTAGGTGATCCTGCTGTGGCAGGGGGATTGGACTGGATGATCTTTCGAGGTCCCTTCCAATCCCTGATGTTCTGTGATTCTGTGAATAGTTGGGGAAATATGAGGACATAGGGCTGAGTAACTGCCCTGGAGCTCTTTCGGTGCATGCCCGGCTCAGGGTATGGATTTGTCTTTGTCTGGAGCAATGAACAGTTTCATTATGGTTTTCCTGTTTTCCATACAAATGAGCTTTAAAGCTGGTCTGTGCAATTAAGAAAAATAATAAATAAAAAGAGAAAGAAGTGCTGTCACAGCAGCTGAGGACTCAGGAGTTACAGCTTCACAATGAAACTCAGGTCTGCAAAAAGCAGCTGAAAAGCCTGTCAGAGGAGTTCACTGGGTGGGAGGTTGCTCTGGCCCCATCCCCTCAGTGCTGAGCAGACATCTGAGGCAGGGAGCCAGTGATGGGCCGTTGCAGGACACGGGTGATGCTGCAGCTGCCTGCCCACCCCAGTACTGGCAGTGTGACATGTACTCCTGTTTTGCCCCCTCCCTCCAACCAACCGACTGATGATTTAAAGTTGGCATGTGAAGCACCCATATGTCCAGCTCCAAGAAGAGTCTCTTCAGTAGAATCATCTCCTTGACAACTCATTTTTCTTTGTCTGTTTCTTGGCTTTGTAGAGGAACCTGCCTGTGTGTCTGGTGTGGGGTTTGACTGCCGCAACTCTGCTTGAGCCTCCTTGATGCATTTTTTTTCCTCCTTAAGCTTATTAGAGTTGCTGTTGCCCACAGCTCAGGTCTTGGGGAGGAAGAACAGGTTACAAATCATGTACATGAATGGAAAAGAAAGGTGTTCTGCTTTCCAGGATGAGGTTTTGAGGGTTTTAGTGTGAGTATCTATGGGAACACATCTACTGCCTTGCACAGAGTAGATGAACTGTGTTATCCCTGTGTAGATACAAAACACAGGGGTTTCATAACACTGCAGCAGGTACCTAACAGCAGCAGCCTCATCCAGATGAGCCATGTCCAGTTGTACTGTCCTGCACTGGGGAACCCTGTGCAGGGTTTGGATAGGAAGGCAAGTCAAGGTGGAGATACCTCCAGAGGGCTTTATTCAGTGAGGTGGTTCCTTGGTGCTTTCCATAGCAACACAGTGGTTTTCTTTTTCCTCAACCTGTTCACTTGAAGCTGCTAATTGTTGTCCCATGTGACATTATGTCCTAATTGCTGTCAGATTCTCACTCTCTCTCTGAGATTATAGCAGTGTGTTTTCCTCGGTCAGTAACTGTGCTTTTACTCTCCATTCTGATCATGGAGGTCCAGAACATGGTCTGCAGGTTTATCCCTCCCCCAGGTGTGACTGTCCTACCTTTACCTACCTACCTACCCTACCACTGAGTGAAAGCACTTTGGGTTGAATGGCAGTGATTCATCCCTGTGTAGCAGTGCTAAGCTGTGGTTTTGTGCTAATAGGAATTTATCTAGTTGTACTTAAAAACTGTCGATTCCAATGACAGCGGCAGTCTTTTTAGTGACAGAAAATATAACCCATCAAAGACACATATTATATAAGTAGGCTTTCCTAAAGACCTTCTGTAGCTTAGAAGTGTTTAGTATTTCCTAGATACCTTCTGTATAGCTTAACCCTTTTATCTGGAGCCAAGAAATGCAGATCTTTTGGGTGGGAAGGTCAGACTGCCCTTTAGGTTATGGAACACCTCTGCCTCACTCCATCTCATCTTTCTCTGATGCTCCTCAGGCATCTCCTAAAGAAGCACTTGGTGTACTTAGGTGTCAGGGTGGTCTGTTTAAACAGAAGGAAACCTGACAAGGGAGCTCTCTCATATATTATTCTTGTCAACGTAGACACTGAGAAAGAGATTATTTACAAATTTGCGGTGTACAATTATGGAGCATTCAACCTGTGATGGATTGTGCCAGCCGGACGAGTACGCTGTGTCCTTGAGACTGAACCATCTCCTTGCCTTGCTAATCATCTTGACTGCTTGTCTCTAAGCTGAACTGATTCTGATTCGGGTATTTTTTTATCAGACAGCTAAATCCCCAGAAACCGTGGAGAGCATAAAAGTCTTTCTAATAGTCCTGTAATATCAGAGCGATTTCGTTTCCACGCTTTTAAATTTTGTTGGGAATACGCGTCCCATTGGTAAAACTGCACATGAGCTCCTCTTTCCAGACAGCATTTCAGGCTTCACCTTCCCTCCTTACAAAAGGAGGCTGAGGGGAGACCTTATTGCTGTCCACAGCTACCTGAAAGGAGGGTATGGAGAGGTGCGGGTTGGTCTCTTCTCACAAGGAACAAGTGATAGGACAGGATGAAATGGCCTCAAACTGGACCAGGGAAAGTTCAGGTTTGACAAGAGGGAAGTCATCTTCCTGGAAAGGGTCCTCAGACCCTGAAACAGGCTGTCCAGAAGGGAGTCGAATTGCCACCCTTGGACGTGTGTCACTGGTTGTGGAGATCTGGAGCTTAGGGACAGTGTTTAACAGTGGGTTTGGACAGTTGCGTTAATGGCTGGACTCGATGAGCTCAGGAGTCTTTTCCAGCCTACACTGATCTATAATTCTGTGATAATGTCTCCTGCTATCGGCCTTCAAGCATGTGGGGTTCCTCCTTCATACCCATACTGCTTATGATGCTCTTGCATTTCCTACAACAGACTTGCCTTTGCGTTGCTCTGCCACAGTATGGAGTTGTGTAAGGAAGCTGCTAACCCACGACACAGTCCTGCAGGCTCTCTTTCACCTCCTCAGGAGGCACCCGTGCTGGAGCACAGGGGCATACGGGGTGTCTCCTGCTGAGCCTCATGCAGCTGCAAAGGGGCACAGGGCATCTCTCCTCAGATAAGTGCAATTCTGCTGGGGCCTTGCAAATGACACAGTCCTGGAGAAACTAAACAGATTTCTCCTGGCAGCAGCAGAAAGCAGATGTTAACCTGATCAATTATCAATGAGGCAGAAGGACAATATGCAAATTGTAAAGGACTACAAGCAGCATCGCGTGTGGTGAAAGGAGGAGAAGGAGCTCTGGTAGCTCTAAAATAAGCAGTGTACATGCACATGGAGCTCCCTGTGTCTCAGGGTTTATTTCTGCAGAACAGCCAAGGAGCCACAAGTCACTCTGAAAATCAAAATGCTTTTTGCTGGCTTTACTCAGCCCACTAATTGCCCATGAAAATTCAGGTCTGGTAGTTGACACATTAATTACTCAAAAAACATTTACACTAGGGTTTGCAGAGAGGAACAAAGAGAAAATGTAACTGAGAGAATAAAAATCTGGAAAGCAAGAGGAGGAGGAATTTAAGACAAGTCCTTCGATGCATTAATCGCACTCTGATCTCTGGGACCAAATTCTGCCTGTGGTGACACTGTGGAACTGAGCAAATGTCCAGGAGCTGGAGCAAAACCAAAGTATTGGCTGTTTATCGGTGTGTTGCCTGCAACAGGCAACTACTTCTGAGATTGTAGAGCCACAGAATAGTTCGGTTTGAAAGAGATTTTCAAAGCTTATCAGGGACATCTCCAACCAGGCAGGTTGCTTAGAACCCCAAGGTCCAACCTGACCTNTGATTTGAAAGGGATTTTCAAAGCTCATCTAGTCCAACCTCTTGCAGTGAACAGGGACATCTCCAACCAGGCAGGTTGCTCAGAACCCCAAGGTCCAACCTGACCTGGAACTGGAACTGGGGATGGGGCTTCTCTCAGCTCTCTGGGCAACCTGGTCCAAGGTGTCACCACCCTCAGTGTAAAAAAAAACCTCTTCCTTTTACCTAGTGTAAATCTCCCTCTTTTAGTTGAAAACTATCACCCCACAGCTGTCCTCTGAGATGACCAACAGTGGTTTAGAAACTGGGCAGTAAATCTAGAAGAGAGGAGGAGAACATGACTGATGTACTGGTGATTGTAGCTCGTTACAGACCCAGTGCCATTTACACAGGAATAAAGAAGAGCTTTGGTCAAATTTGGTCTTTTTTTATTCCTCAGAGGCTTCATAATGATTTTTCTTTTTTTTTCTCCCAGATTCGATTGATTGTGATATAAAGACTATTTATACTGTGTGCCAGAAAGGGGGGAGGTTGTTTGCTGTGAGGAGAATTACTACTGCATTGCTATTACATGAGTTACCCTAGCAATTAGTGCTCTTTACTGACTTGATCCAGTCATCTCCAGCCATTGCAGTTGTACAGAAATGTTAAACTCCTTTAAAACTTTCATTTCCCCTTAAAAACTAAATTACTTTTGTGTTTTCTCCAGTAGTGCCACCCTAAGGCAAGCAAGTTACAGTAGAGCAAACATATAAACAACAATCAAGGCATAATTACTAAATGGGAATAACACTTCCTAATGCTGCTTCTCCCAGCCCAGCTCCCTGCGTAGTGCGATGGAAACTCCCTCCTGCTATTTGCAGTCAGGTCCTTCAAGCAGATGTCGGACATGCTTCAGCAGTCTGGGATTTTCTGGTTCACTGACCATGCACTTCAAACCAGAGCTCTCTTATTCTTTCTCTTAAATTAAGAAAAAAATCTGTTTTTCAGGACAGATAGGAAGCTCAGAATACAATAATGAAACACATGAATATTCCTCCTATTATCTGTAGCTTTAACTGCAAATTGAAACCCTGTTTTGGATTGCAAGGTTCGCTTCCCTCATTTTCCACTCTTACCTGATGTTTCTGTCCCGGTCGTGAGCATCAATCTGAATTATTGTGTGCTTTCGGTGGAGTGACACCACCAAATCCATCCTGGGCCAGGCGGGCTGTGGTCGCCCAAACTCTGCTTTACAAACTCGTTGTTTTGCTTCAGTTTCAGAGAGCTTGTCAGAATCTGCGGTGCGTATCCCATCGCAGCTTCCTGAGAGTTACTCACCACAAATCACCCTGTTCCTGTTCATCTGTCCTCAGACAGGCTGTGCAAGTCTGAAAAACTCAGCTGCGGTAAAGGCTCACAAACCTCACGAGCTTTCCCGTGCCCGTAGATGCCGGTGCTCCCGCAGAGGTGCTCCCTGGAAGACTTTTATCGCAGAAGTCAACGCCGGTCATCGCGTTAAACTGTTGAACTGTTTTAGTCCCATGCCTTCCTATTGCTAGAGTGGCTTAAAGCCCTAATCAAACACCAGCACACTATTTGGCAAGAGGTTGTACAATGAGGGGGGGGAAATGCTCCTGTTCTCAAAGAACTTCAAATTCACATCCTAAGTGAGAAATAGAGGACAGCATGGAAAATAAGCAGGAAGAGCAATGTGGTGGTATCAGGGTACCGGCAAACTGTGGTGGGGTTTGTTGTTGTAGCGTGTTTACTTCTAGTTCTCAGGGATTTTTGGAAGTTTGTGGGTATTTAGAAGGCTAGAGAATTGCTTGGGTATAAACTTTGTCAGGGAGGAGATGACACATCAAGAAATAACAGGTTAGATACTGGAGACAGCTACCAGCATCACCAGTGATGCCTTTCTAGACTTTGTCAAGTGGGATTGGAATGGTGTTGGTCAGAGACAGCCCAGTTTGGCCACGTGTCCAGTACTTGTACTCAGTCATAGAGAGTTCTGTGGTTTAGGAATAGGTTTGTTTTCAGAGAGCGAGTTTCCTAAGCCTCCCCAGGCAATCCGAAAGGACTGGCTCTTGGCTTGTCTCTCTTAGACCAAGGGCAGACTGAGGATGGACCTGAGTTTGCTGCTCCTGCTGCCACTGCAGGATGAGATGGCCAGGTTAGGGACTGCTCTGCTGACGGCCAGTGGTCCCAGTCCCTGTCACACCATGTACCATACTCTGGACTTCTCTACCGGGGGCTTGTGGTACAGGTCTGGCGCCTTTGGTGCCTGTGCAGCATGAGCTTGGTGGGGGCAGGAAAGTGGTGTTGGGCTGCTTTTCCAAGTGGGTCAACAGCTTGGTTGTTCTTGGTTCCCACTGCCTGTTATTCTGGCTCTGGTACGTAGATACATGATGGGAGAAGGGAGCCATTTCTCTCCTGATCAATATTTTTCAGCAAATTAAAAAAAATCCAATTTTCTGGAGCACAATTGCAGACTAACAGTTCCCTTTAAAAAAATGCAGCTGAAGGCTGTGATCCATGGAGCCCAGAGTTTTCAAATGCTGGATTCACCTCATAAAACCACCTGAAGGGAGCTGAATATCTAGGTTCCTCTTTCTGGTCCTGAATTGCCATCCCACGCGCACTCAGGTGGAATCACAATGCCAATGCATTTATCATTAGAGGCACAAATATCCACTTGACACTGAGAGAGAAAAGGAGTGTCGGAGCCCGTCGGTGTGCTGGTGCAAGAGCCCTTATGCACAGAGCTGCCGCAGAGGCCCGTCCTCGATTAGACATTGCGGCAGAGTAGCTCTGACTTGACTTTCTCGTGTCTCCAGTCACAAGCACTTTGTGTGAGTGAGAGTGGAAATGTTCACCGGGGGCACGCTCTGCCTGAGACAGGAATGTTTCCAGTGGTCTCACTGAGACTCTCTGATGAAATTAACACTCACAGAAACTGAGAACTGCAGAGAGGCAACAAATCTGCTCAGAGACCACCCCCAGCCTTGGTTTGTCCTCTGCAGAAAGTTCTCTCAAGGCCTTAACAAGAGCTTTGGAAACACTTGGGCATAGCCCGTGACAAAATAGTTTTATCTTTTTTTCCCACTTTTTCAACTTCCAGAAAATCTTCTTGTTAAAAGTGCGTTTTATTTCACTGCTGGGAGCGGAGTGGTTTCTTCATGAGCCCTTATCTGAGAGTATTTTATGCAACAAATTGAAACCAAGGCATGTTCAAGGGCAGCAGAGGAACCCAAGAAAATGTGCAGCTGGACTGAGTGAGATGTAGAAGGAGACTGCTCATAATTTATTTTGCAGTGTAATTGCTGTCTAATAGTCTCTGAGGATCTCTGTGTACTTTGATCTCTCCAGAGTTATTTGAGAACCAAACCTAATGCTGCACATATATATGCAAATAGATATAAACTTTAATGTTCAGGGGCATTGTGTCATTCACAAAATATAATGAGCCAAATTATGCCTTTCTCAGAGTGCGAGGCCAAAACTCAGCAAAGCATAGCAGCACACACTTAACTTTCATTCTGAAGGCAATGACACTCCAGTACGTGCTGAGAAGCTTTGCTGAATCAGGCTGGACCCAAGCACTTGCTTACACCGAGATGTGCACTGGGGAGAATTGCTTATCTGGAACTTAACGTTCTGGTGAGACCAGTGGAAACGGCAGCATTTCTTCCCTTTCTGTTTACAAAGAAAGGAATTATTGAGCGGGGTGAAATGTAGCTTGTTCCTCAGACAAGCCTATTTTACAGAACATCACGAGTGGACCTTGCAGCCCTCTAGAGCTGGTGCGACCATTCAGAGGTCTCAGACACTGGGAACAGTGAGGGTAGGCTTGGATGTAGGGAGTAGTGACCCGGTCACCTGAGCTGAAATGGTCATGAGCCTGCTTTCCTTTTTGACAACAGCAGTTCTTGTTTAATTAAGCTGCAGTGTTGTCTGAGGACCTCAGGGACAAGCAGGACACATGGCAGCCGTGTGCCAGAGAAGGCCAGCAGTATCCTGGGCTGTGTTAGCAGAAGTGCAGCCAGCAGGCAACGGGAAGTGACCCTTCCCCTCTGTTTGGCACTAGCGAGGGCACGTCTGGAGACAGGTGTGTTGTTGTGGTATGAGAAAAGACAATGACAAAACACAGCAAGCCCAGAGGAGGGTTCCTGGAGTGGCCAGGGGCTGCAGCATGTGAGGTACAAGGTGAGGCTGAGAGAGGCATTTGTTCAGCCCGAAGAAGAAGAGGGTCAGGAAGGATTTTACCATGGTCTACAGCTGCTTAGTGGGAGCACATAGACAAAGCAGGACGAGGCTGCCCTGAGAGGTGCACGGGGGAAAGGTCAAGAGGCAGCAGGCACAAGGTAAGAGATGGGAAATGCTATGCACATAGGTATCTAAGAGCTTTTTTCCCCATGTAGGTGATCAGCAGGGGTCCAGAGAGGCTTTGGTCTCTCCGTTCTTGGAGAGATCTCAAACTGGGCTGAATACAGCCCTTGAACAACCCGCTGCCTGCTTTGAGCACGGCAGGATTTGGGCTGGAGACCTCCAGCAGTCCCTTCTGACCAACATTCTTCTGTGGAGAAACTTCTTTCTTTCTGAAAAGCACCCCTGCAGTCTCACTTTCCTTTGATCTTCTTTAGCAGCGTTAAATCTGCTCAAGCTGCACACGTTTACTACAAGTCAGCATTTTCATCACTGTCTTTCTGTTTAAATGAAGTCTTCCAACCTGGAGCCATTTGGTGAGAGAGGAGAAGTAATTATGCACCAAGCTCATGTCGGCTGCAGATTCCCGCTCATTTTTATGTACCTAGTCATAATCTAACTCCCATAAAATTTAAGCACTGCTGCATCGCCAGCATTTCCATTTTGCTGGGTGAATTTTTTTTGTCGGAGTACCGCGCTACCAGTTTACTCGAAAGAGAATCCAGAGTCTTTTCTTACAGATAGCACGTCCAAATTGTTGGGGTTTTTTATGTAACACGTCCAAGTTCTGTTTTGATACTCCCCAAAACAGTAAGTTGGGTGAAAACGCCGCTTTTGTTGCTTCCTCCCAAAGCAATCAGCGGGGTGATTATTCATCTGCTGACTTGAAAGTAATGTCACCCCCTGAAGCTCCTTGTTCGGGCAAACCGAATTCTTTCTGACAAGGATTCATCTGTGGTGGTGCAGTGCACTGAGCCTCGTTGAAGGAATACATAGATTTAACCGCTGCTTTTACCACAGGCGGGGTAGCGGAGCCTGTCGCACCCGTGCACCTCAGAAATCCACCAGCGGTTGCCGTAACCAGCCTTGATTTGTGTGTGGAAAAGCTGAGTGCTCGTGGTGGCCCTCGGAGAAATGGTCTGTAAATGAGTGAACGCTGCTCCGTCGGCGTTCGCTCTTATTTGCTGCCACGGAGCGAAGTGAGGGAGAACGCAAAAGTACAGAAGTGAGAAGGGGAGGTGGTGTGAGAGAGGTGAGAAGGACAAAGTCCTTCGGAGCAGAACAGAGACCTTTTTATTCTCTTCTTTTCATACCTCCTGCACTAGAGTGGTCACTCTTCTTTGATCATGAAACTAACCTCAGAGAAGACCAGTTCACTTTTTAATTAAAACTCCAGTATATCCAAAAATGTGGACATTCTGTCAAGCTCAGCCTGGAAGGTTTCTTTTCAGGACACTGCCAGTCCAAACCTGTCAGCTAAAGACGGGGGGTGGTTGTATAAGCTTGCCACCCACTTTGAACCCAGACTCATTCTTTTCCTCTTGTAGTAGCTCCGTCATGTCTAACAATAAACTTCCCCTCAGTATCTGATGCCACTTTATTAACTTGGGCTTAGGACTGTATCTTTGTCTGTGTTTCTACAATACTTAGAAACTTCCAAGTCAGGCAAAGAAATGACTTGGCTGCCCACCAGAGCAGTCAAAAACAGAACCTAAGGCTGCACCTGTGTGTGCACTTCCAACATTTTTCAAGTTCACTTCTAATTTTAACCACAGCTTACCAGTTTGTTGAGCAGTACTCTTGTCTTCCAACATCAACTGCTAACATCAACTTTGTTGATGTACCCACAGCCCACCTGGTGGCTACCAGGGTAGTGAAGCCTCCATCACTTCTGAACTCTGGCATTCCAAGGACACCTAAAGCGAGGAGCCTGGAGGACTTTGTAGCTAAGTTCATTGAAGACACCTTTCTCCTCCTATTTCTATATTGTTATATACATTGGATGATTTTTTTTTTTACCTTTGTCATAGTTTGAGCCTGAGCATAGTTTTTGCTCCTGGAGAACGTGTCTCCCCTGGGAAGGGATGATGCCACATTGCCACAGGGAAAGAACTTCTCAGGGGTTTTTCCTGAGCGTGTAAGAACAACGTGATTGCTCTCTTGTGGTTTTGGTGTTGGGTTTGTGCTGTTGTTTGGAGTAGATGTGTTTTGGTTGCCCCCAAATCAAGCCAGTCTCTTTCTGCCCAAAGCTCTTGAAGTGGCAGGTGAGCCCTCCCTGGTCTTGTTTCAGCTGGCTTCAGCTTTTCATTAGCACTTTTGCTAATTAGAGTTCATCCCAGACCTGGTCAGCATGGCCAAGCAGTGATGATGGTGTATCCTCAGGACCTGCTGGGGCTCACCAGCACTCCTGTGCATCTGAGAGAGCAGCAAGGCTGGGGACTCTGCAGTCCCCCAGCAGCTGTAGCTGTGCTGGGGTTGCAGTTAATGAGCTGCATTTGTCCGCCCCTACATGGAGGGCAGCCGCGTAGGGCGGTTCTGAACACCCAGCAGCTCTCATGTATTGCTTAGATGGATGCAAAAAATATGTTCCTTGTAAAGATACGAGGGGAGCAGCAGAAAGGATCTTTGGGGTTTAGGAAAAGCTCTGGCAATTAAGTTGGAGAATCTAATTAATTTGTAAGGTTGGATGGAGTGTGAGAGCGGATCAGTTGACCTCATTTTTAGCACCATGAGCATGTGTCATGAGAGGGAGGAGAGAGCACCTGCATCAGTGAGCTGATCAGGCTGGGCTCTATAAATAGCAAGGGCCACAGTCTGGCCTCTTCCCCGGCTGAGTTTTACGGACACATCCGTTATCTTAACATGGGAGTGATGAGTAGAGTCCATGACAGACCTCTACCCTCCTGAATGCCTTCAGAAATCTTCTCAAGAAGCTGTTTGCTCCAATATAATGTCCAAATGTGGGTAAAATGTTCACGTGCTCTTCCAGGAGAGTCTGTAACTCATGGTGTCCCCTTCACTTTGTTATGTAAGGTGCCTGGTGTGTGATTATTTCACATGGGTCAGGTATTTACAATAGGCCAAGTATTATTTGAGTATTTAAAACTCTCCCTTCCCTCTTCCTAAAATATCAGGCAGCGTGACCTGCTACTACAGCTATTGAAGCCTGTTCCTCTCAGTTTTTAGTTATTAATACGGACACTTTAGTTATCAAAGATTTGACAGGAATGAAGGATTGACCTCCTGTGATTGAAGATGCAGACAATCTCAGCTTGTTAAAATAATAAATGGTTGCCTGTCAAAGAGACACTCAGAGCAAATGTGGCCCCTGTAGATATCTCTATTGTAGATTTCTAAAAGCTCCTTCTGCTTCCTTCTATGGATATTAATAATAATATTTTCTTTCATTGAGATAGATGGAACCACTAATTACTCTTTCCCCATGAATCCCTCACTAGTACCATTTATCCTGTAATAATTAAACATCTCAAGGCAAAAAATGGTCGGTTAGAAGTAGTTAGTAGTGATTTAAGTGCTGGTAAAGAATTGGCACATAAATTACTACAAAGAGGGATGTGGTTGTTTGTAGGATCCATCTCCAAAGCAATTAGAAATAACAGTGCGGGAGCAAGAATATTGTTGGGTGCCCCTCACACACACACAAGCACTGTGTTCCCTCCCCAGCTGCTGTTGCTGTCACTGTAGTAGTGTCCAGGATGCCTGAGCTTCACTCAGGTTATTCTGCTATGGTGCAAGGAAGATGGGTTACAAGCCCTTAGAACCAAAGTGAGTCTTCCCTCAAGTGTTCAGGAACATTGCTCTTAGTGGAATAGAAGACTTAAAAGGGAAAGATAAATCTGTGTTTCCTTATTCTGTGGGAGGGAAGAAGTGCTTCTGTTTTAAAACCATTCCACTGACTCCCTTAGCCCTGTGGAAAAGTCTCACAACTATATCAGAGAAAGGCAGCGTGTGGCTTTGCAAACAGGTAAAGAAGTTCCCAAAGTCAGAAAACTTGCCCTTCTCTGCAGAGAGTAGTGGAACGTATGGATGTGTTCTGGCAAAGCAGTGGATGTGGTCTGTCTTGACTTCAGTAAAGCATTTGACACAGTCTCCCACAGCATCCTCGCAGCCAGACTGAGGCAGTGTGGTCTGGACGATCGGGTAGTGAGGTGAAACGTGAACTGGCTGCAGGATAGAAGCCAGAGAGTAGTGGCCAATGGGACAGAGTCTCGTTGGAGGCCTGGATCTAGTGGAGTCCTCCAGGAGTCAGTACTGGGACCAGGACTATTAAATCTATTCATTAGTGACTTGGATGAGGAATTAGAGGGCCCCTCAGGACACAGAACTGCCGGAGAGAATCCAGTGCAGAGCAACAAAGATGATGAAAGGAGTGGGACAGCTCCCTTATGAGGAAGGGCTGAGGCAGCTGGGTCTCTTTAGCTTGGAAAAAAGGAGACTGAGGGATGACCTCATTAATGTCTATAAATATGTGAAGGGTGGGTGTCAGGAGGATGGAGCCAGGCTCTTCTCATTGTCATCTAGTGATAGGACAAGGGGTAATGGTTGTAAGCTGGAACATAGGAGGTTCCACATGAATACAAGAAGGAACTTCTTCCCAGTGAGGGTGACAGAGCACTGGAAGGGGGGTTGTGTAGTCTCCTTCTCTGGAGATGTTTAAAACTTGCCTTGGATATGTTCCTGTGCAACTTGGTCTAGGTGGTCTGGCAGGGGGACTGGACTAGATGATCTTTCGAGGTCCCTTCCAATCCCTAATGTTCTGTGATTCTGTGATTCTTCTGTACTAAATGGGTACAGAATATTAGTTTTGGACATGGCATGCTGACCTGGTGTGGAGAGAGATAATGAAATGTACAGGTATTAAAAATGGCCATCAGAATCTCCACTGGAAGCAAATATAACACTTCCAGCTGGTTTTAGGGTAATTATTTTAAGCTGTGGGCAAGAGCTGTATTTGTTATACTGGGTCTGTGTGGAAGGAAGAATATTTTCATTCATGTAATTTTTTATAATTGAAGAAAGAACAATAGACAGTTTGGCTGGATTTTTGAGTTGTCCTCGTACTTCCCTTTCTCAGTGCAGGAAAACTGAGCATTAAATCTCAACTTGCAGAAGCAGGTGGGGAAAAAAGGAGGAAAGGCTCATTTCTTTGATTTATTTTTTTCCCTAGTATATATGTAGGCTTATTTTTCTAATATAAAGGTTTTGTGTTTGGCTAGCATCCCACAAGCATTATTTGCTGTCACCCCTATCCTTGTGGACAGGCAGCATGCTGTAGGTATTGCTGATAACCACTCCTCTGGTGGTCACAAAGCAGACCCGTGAGGTTTGTGAAACTTTATGACTCGGGTTTAAACATCCAAAAGTGGTATTTGCAAATCAGTTCTAAAGGTCCTGGAAAACAGTTACTCACAGAAACCAGCGTGGGCAAGTTGTGGGGTTTGGGTTCAGTTTTGGGCACCTCAATACAACAAGAACATTACGGGGCTGGAGTGGGTCCAGAGAAGGACAACGAGCTTCATGAAGGGTCTGGGGAACAAACCTTGCAATGAGCAGCTGAGAGAGCTGGGCCTGGTTAGTCTGAAGGAAAGGAGGCTGAGGGGAGACCTTCTTGCTGTCTCCAACTACCTGAAAGGAGGGTGTAGAAGGTGGAAGCTTGATCTCTTCTCACAAGGAACAAGTGACAGGGCAAGAGGAAATGGCCTCAAGCTGTACCAGGGGAAGTTTAGCTTGGACATTAGGCAGACGTTATTCCTGGAAAGGGTTCTCAGGCCTTGGAACAGGCAACCCAGGGAGGGGGTTCAGTTGCCACCCTGGACATGTTTACAAGTCGTGGAGATCTGGAGCTTACAGTCAGGTTTCAGTGGTGGCCTTGGGACAGTTGAGTTAATGGTTGGACTCTATAGTCTTGAGGACCTTTTCCTGCCTAGATGATTCCATGATTCTGGGGTATTACCTGTTTCTGGAGGAAGTGGGCAGTGTAACACTTTAAGTTTGGGGTTTTTTGCTCTACATCACATTCTTCATCTACTACCTTCATTATTTCAAGTATTTTGTGAAGTCTTATGTTTCGTTAGAAGCTGACAGACCATCATCATTTACGCTCCAGCACCCTGCACCTCCACCCAGGCTGAGATACACGACCTTGAAAGGAGCCTTGGTGGAAAGAGCTTCGTTTTGTCAATAGCAAGTGGCCTTCAAGTCAAAGGCTTGAGTCAGGGCAACTCAGAAGTTGCCGTTTCCTTTGCTTTCAGCTACTGCTCTTCCAATGAATTTCAGTGACTAATGATGTAGCAGCACCTGCTCCTTTACTATGTGAGATCAGTGGCTTGTGCTTTGTGTGAGGAGGCTGAGGACAGCAGTTTCCCTCAATTCAATGTTCTATTTCTTGAAAGTCCCAGGTCCTAGCTGGCTTCCAGGGGACAGAATCGCAGAGCAGGGGAATTATGCTGAACAGCGCTGCGGCACTGAAACTTCAGCCATTTATTCATTTTGGTTCTGTGTAAGGGAATACCTATTAGGGAACAATAAGAAAGAAAAGATTAGTGGAATTATCTCAGGAATCAATGTGGTGGCAGAAATCAGACCATTAGCTTTGAAATACTGAGAGTGGGACGTGAATAACTCTTTTAACCAACTAAGGACAAAGGAACTGACTCCAGCGTTCATTAGTCTAGCCAATAAAACAGTATCACTGTTATCAGAGTCTTACTAAGATTGATGGAGATTGAGACCCAAATTTGATTTTTGTCTGTGCCTAATAAAAAAATCATTTACCACTTTCCAGCTACTGCAATATCTTTGGAACTAAAACTAGACTTGGAACTCACTTAGTAAGTATATCATGATCTTAAAGAAATATCTAAAGTTCTTCATTTATCAAAGCACTTCTTAAAGTTTCCAAGACAGGAAGGTTTAAATCAGCCTGATGAACATCACATGTATCTTGGGGAAAGAAGGAAGAAAAGTTCCAGTATTCTCAGCATGTGGTTTTGGACTTGGGATCCTGCACTGAGACCCACACAGGCAGATTTTGCACTAAGGTGTGTGCTCACAGGAGTTTGGGAAGCGATCAGTGTTTCACTCTGGTTTCAAAGCAAGCTCATAGAAGCCCTGTGCATCATGCTCTGGGGAGCATCAATGCTCTGGGGAGCATCAATGCTCTGGGGAGCATCAATGCTCTGGGGAGCATCAATGCTCTGGGGAGCATCAATGCTCTGGGGAGCATTAATGCTCTGGGGAGCATCATGCTCTGGGGACCATCAATGCTCTGGGGAGCATCAATGCTCTGGGGAGCATCAGTGCTCTGGGGAGCATCAGTGCTCTGGGGAGCATCATGCTCTGGGGAGCATCATGCTGGAAACAGCACTAGATCTTTCTGGAGGGTGTCATCTACAGCCCATTGTTTACTAAACTGCTGTTGTGACACTCAGTTCATCTGTTCCATGTATTTAATCACAGGTTGTAATTACTTGAATCCGCAATCTAGCAATACACAAAAAGAATAATAATGGTTTTGCAACCATATTGTGAATTAAACTGGCCATCAGCTGCTGTAGATTATTTGGAGTCTGTGACTCAACCACAGCACCCAATGTTTTGAACTAACCATTGTGGTGACTTCGTTTATTGGAGCCCAGTTCCTAACAGCAGTGATCAAGCCGTGCCCTCAAACAGGCAGGATTATGTCTTCTCCAGCAGGAAGAAGTTAGGCTTCAAAAAGCAGTCCCTGGGTTCTGTTAGATTTCCTGTGGTTTATTCTCCCTTTTACCAGAGGCTTCAGGCAGGCAATTGTGCTTTTTCTTAGCCAACAGCATAAGGCACAGAATATGAAGATGCCCGTGGTACCAGTGAGGTCAGAGAGCAAACAATAAATGAGCAGCACACTGTGTTCCACAAGAATAATGAGGATCCCGTTCCTGCAGCAGAGATGCCCAGTTAGTTGGTAGCAACGAGGCACTCGGTGCGCAGTGAAAGGGTCCCGTTGGCTTTCTGCGAGGAGAACACCTAACAGCCTGAGAGCAGACATGGCTTTTTCTTCCTGCTGCCTCAGGTTATTATTTCCATGGACCTTGGCACTGTTCTGAAAGCTAGAACACAATGACAATAAATATATATGCAGCAGCCGTACGTTTCCCATTTCATCTTCAGAGAATGGATATTGTCACAGATAAGGAGGAGAATATAAATCATAAAGTCATTCAAGTGCGTTACCGTACCAGTTCCTTGCTACTACAGCATCTTCCATGACACTGATTCCCTTGGTCTGGAGGAAAGCAGCAATTTCTGCTTCTCACTTCATCAGCCGAATAACCAGGCAGGCTTTGAAACCCCAAAACACGATGCTTGAGATTCTAAAGTTGCTGAACATGATGCAGAGTGGCCTTAGCCTTCCCAGGACCCAAACTGTCGTATTTTGAAGAATAAATGTAGAGCTCTTGAACTGTTTGGGGGACATTTACTTTCTTTTACTGTTCCTTCCTAGCATAAGAGCTTAAAAACCCTCCAGTGAGATCCCATTCCATACTGGCAGAAGCTGCATCATGTCTCAGTAGCAGAACGTGACCAACACAAATGACCTTTCCAACAGGCAGAACAGACTGACAGGGAGTGTTAGAGAAATGGAGCTGCTACTTTTTTCAAGTTCCTGCTGCCCAGTGTCTTCTCAACAGCACAGAGTTTTCTGATGATGGAATCTTTAAGCCAAAACTGTCTAAATATGGATGAAGTTTCATTTGAAGTTATGAGTCAACTCCTCGGTGAACAGGTCATATTTCCTTTGATAGCAGCAGATGAGCAATTCATTCCTGTAGCTGAGTGCATCAATCTTTTCATTTTGTGGTGAAGCTGCTCAGGTAGTGGCAGGTATTAGAAGGTTGTGAGTGTTGCAGAGGAATGTTCTCCCCCGTGGCCTTGGGTTAGACAGTGCCCAGCAGAAGAAAGGCTGCCCACAACAGCAGAGCTTGTGCAAGTAAGCACTTCTGTCCCCAAAAGTAAAGTTGATAGCGTCCCTTAAACCAGGAGTACAAATGTGCAGAAACCCCTCTGGTGGCAGAGGGATCCTGTGAAGGCTTCTTCTTGTTGAAGCATCAGGTGTGGAAGGAGTCCATGCTTGCATTGATCTTGGGCTGGATGATCTTTCAAGGTCCCTTCCAATCCCTAATGATTCTGTGATTCTATACTAATCATCCCTCTGTGACTCAGAGGAGGAACTCTCTGAGGTGAGTCCTAAAGTAGAACTCAGCACCCAGGAGATTCCTCCACGTGTTAAAAGTGCTATTTAAAGCCTCCCATGGCAGCATTGCAATGTCTGAGTATCTTTCTTCCCTTTCCCTCTAACAAGTGCTGATGGCCCAGGTCCTTTCTTTGTCACCAAGACCAGATGGAGTTCCTGTGCTCTTGCCTGGTCTGGTTACTGGGATCTAAAAGCTGAGAAAAACAAAAACTGTCCAAGGTCTGTTCAGTTCTTGGTTCCTCTTGCAGCCTGGAACCACTGATGTCTTTTTGCTCTGAGGACACAGAATCATAGAATCATTAGGGATTGGAAGGGACCTTGAAAGATCATCCAGTCCAACCCCCCTGCCGCAGCAGGATCACCCAGACCAGGTCATAGAGTCAGTCAGGGTTAGAAGGGACCACAGGATCATAATCCCTCAGAACTTCAGTCACTAACGGAACCTTTTCCAAAAGTGCCACAAAAGCCCCCTCACAAAACTCACTGATCCGATGACCTTATAAAGGGAGGTGTTTCCTCTGAGGGCAGGGCTGCTCTTTCATTCCTGGTTACATCTGGCTACTGAGTAGTCAGAGAAAGACCAGCCACGTGTCCATTTGTCTTGGTTGTGGGTGGAATGGCTCCTGTGTTGAGGGTTCTGATTGCTTTCCTCTTCACGTGGGGTTGCTAATCTAAGGGCAGAGGTTGCATATCCTTCCTTTTAGCACAGATAGAAAGAATTGACTACAAACGAGTTATTCCGAAGCAGTTTGAAGTGCCACCCATTTTTTATTCCTCCCCTTGTTTTTTGGCTGGAGGAATCCTGAAGCCCATTCAGATTGCCTAAAGTCCTAGCAGAGAGAAGCCAAGCGTTTCAGCGCGTAGCCGGCGCGCCTTGCGGATGGGGTGTAATCAGAGGAGAGCTGTCTTTGTCAGAACTGAATCCATACTTCTCATGCACAACCTTTACAAATTGTGCCCGTGTGGCAGAGTCGGGATTACTTTTTTTACAGCCTCAGAAAACAAATGCAAAAACCTTTCAAGAGCGTTCAAAGTCACGACGGCGCTTTGCCGGACTGAATCAATTGTCGTAACCTCTGTGGGTGTGTAAAGTATGAAATTACTATCACTCTCAAAGTCTTTCAGAGTTTGTAAATTAGAAGGAATTGATTGTAGGTGCTTTTGGGAAGGACTGTGGTGTATTAAAAGTGTCTTGATGACAAACAACAATATATTATTTGTGAGATCTCGCTTGATGAAACTGTCTTGGCCACTAATGGCTGTTTGTCTTTGTTATTGTTCTGACTTGCCTTCTAACAAATTGATGTGTGGGCTGAGATTTATCGCGTGATGACTCGAGGAACCAAGAGGCTCTGCCTATTAAAGTGGTTGTAATACTTGTTTTATTTGATAATTTAAGATATTTTAAAGTTAGTTAATGTGAAATATTTTCCAGCTTAGTCACTCTTTCACCAAGACCCAATTCTTATAAATAGTAGCTATAAATTTATTTTAAAGTGAAGAAAATTGTCTGGTCTTCTGACTACCTATTTCACTGTTCACATATTTTACTCAGTTGAGAGGTTCTATAAATTATGTTGTAGGGTTTTTCTTCATGTTTTGGAATTATTTCATAACTTACTCTATCCACTTGTTTTTTTGTTCTTAGCTCTCTGAACTGCAGTTAAAAAGTTCACATCATGTGAAGCCCAAAACCTTTACTCAGAAGAGGTACCAAATTTAGGTCTGTGATGTTCAGTCGTTAGTATCAAAAAGCCTTTTCCAAAGTATTTGTTTCAGAAAACAATAGGTAGAAGGAACATGTTTGTCCTGTTTGAAAGAATCCCAATGAAGATATACATAGGGTTGAAAATTATTCTTGGATTTTACAGTATCACAGAACATTAGGGATTGGAAGGGACCTTGAAAGATCATCTAGTACAGTCCTCCTTCTAGAGCAGGGCCACCTAGACCAAGTTGCACGGGAGCACATCCCTGTTTAAAACCCACCTGGATATTCTTAATCTTCAGCTTCCTATTAAGCAGAACCTGTTTTGGTTGATTTTATTAGAACTCAATGTCTGTTTGTTACTTTCCACACAGAAATGAGATCTCATGTGTTTGCGTAGGTGTGACCAACAGGAAAAAGAGGAAGGTGTTCTGAAGGGATGCGTGTTGGCATAATGCAGAGATGGCTACGGTTTGGTTTAAAGGCTGCATTGGTCTGGGTCTGGAGTGACTGCATGCTGGTAATACTTAGAGGTGGTGAGAGAAAGAATGCACGTGGGGGTATCCCTGCACTGGTGACTTTCTCTGAATACCCTTTGCAGACCACCAGCAAAGCCATAACATCTGTGTGACTTGGTCTGGGTGGTCCTGCTGTTGCAGGGGGATTGGACTAGAATCATAGAATCATAGAATCATTACGGATCGGAAGGGACCTCGAAAGATCATCTAGTCCAATCCGCCTGCAACAGCACTTTCAAAGTCCCTTCCAATCTCTAATGATTCTATGATCAGCTTTGACTGACTGTGAGAAACCCTTCATGGGCTTTTACCCTGAATGAGTGCAGATTCCCTAGGCCAAAGGTGCACTGATACAAGAGAAACTTCTGTTCAGAATAGAAAGTTAAATATATCTTTACTGTCGTCTTCAGAGCGATGCTGTAGGACCTTACACAAGCTGAGGGATTGTGATTTACATCATGTAAAGGCAGTCTTTAAAACTTTGGAGCTATGCATGATCTTGGTGTCGTTCGCTGTGTCCCGCAGAAGATTCAACACGAAGTTGGGCAACGTGGGATTTTTCAGGGTTAGAATCAAATGTCACCCATTCCATCAGTGGGAATTGGCCGTGTTGAAAATTGCCGGTGCTAACCCTGATGGGTTACGATGTGAAAGGCTGAACAGTGACACTTGAGGGAAGCAAACAGAAATCTGCTCTGCAGCACAGAGGAAGTTTAAGATGCGTCGGGTTATTGATTATGATACTCTCATGTTTCTGATTGAAGCTTTTAGAGGCACACATGATTGGAATCAATGAACAGAGGGCAGCGTGGTGTTTTTCAGGCAGGTTCTCTGTGCTGCGTTGATTACGTGTCTGTCACACGCGTCGTACAAAAACCATCACCTGTTATGTCGCTTATTCAATACCCGTCGCGTTTCTTTTTCCGAGACTGAAAAATAGCAGGTACAAACTAAAATGAGGGGTTAAATAAGGCAGGAATAGCTCGGTCTTAAAAGAGCACAGTGTGTGTTTGACAGGGAAGGGTTTAAAGACTGTTGCAACAGCAACAAAGGCAGGAGCTCCTCCGAGACCTTTAATGCTCCCCTAATGTTGTTAAGCTGACTAGGCAGTGAAAGTGGTGACAGGTGGAGCTTTTACAGCTCTACTAGTCTTTGTGCCAAAATTCGGACAAGCTCTAGTTCAAATGGCAGCTTGCATCCTCAGATGACAAATTATACCTGGTCAGCACAAGAATGGAAAACAAGCAAGACAACGGGTTTCTTTCTGCCTCTGCGTGCTTTATGGAGCTAAAACACCGGTTTTTCTAGAGCTTGCTTGGAAAAAAACAACCCCATAACCTGCAGCAGTGATAGATATCCAGGGCAGTAAGTCCAGCTGACCAGTTCAGAGAGGTCATTCAGGTGTTCTTGCCAAGGAACAAATAGATGATGCTGTCCCTGCGTGGTCCTTCGTTACTCCGCGCTCTGTCTCACCGAAGCGTTTTGACACGGAATAGCTGTCGCTCCTTTCAAAACCATGAGGCTGTGATGTCTTCATATCTCTAGAGCAGCGGTTCAGTGCGGCGAGTTTTATGGGTTTGACGATACACGCCTTTGCTCTTCCTTAAAACAAAAAGGGTGTTGTTGAAATCCCTGTGCCTTTATTACGTACAAGTGGCAAGCTCTTTTTCAGTAATCCACATCTGTCAGCCCCTGCTTACGAGGCAGCCCAGGGGTTATCTGCCCTCTGTTATTGCTTTGATTCCTTTCATTTGTTTGCTTGCCCAATTTAATAACAAGGAGAGATCCGGCTTCTTGATGGTTGTGTTGGCATGGCACCAAGCTCATCGGCACCTGACTCCGAGGTGGTGCTGGGGCTGTGGCTCGCCACGTTGGAAGCTGCTGTATTGGGTCGGCATCTTTGCCCAAGCACCTTGCTGTTTGCTTCATTCTCTGCTCTTCCTCTGTTGCTCAGGAGTTGCGCAGGAGCCGTGTGGGCTTGTTTTATCATCTCAGAGAAGCATTTTGTAAAGCAACAGGATTTCCGTTGAGTGTCATGAGCTGCCCCGTTGTGTGAATTTGGGGGGTTTTGTCTACCTAAACTTTTCCAATACGAGGGGAAGCCACTGCTGTAGTTTCTTGTTGTCTACCAGCATGCAGCAAAGCTGCAATACATAAATAACAGATGCAGAAGAGAACAGAGCAGAAAATTGCCTATTAAAGAACACTGGAGAACAGCTCCTCCATCTGGGTCACCAGCAGGGTTTGAACCCAGAACACAAAGTACTGGAAGCGCAGGGAGGCTCTTAGCCCTTCCCTTCTGCAGCAGCCCTGTGAGAGAGATGCACAATAAACCTGCTCTCGCTTGTGCTGCTCTTTCTACTGTCAAAGACAAGGAGAATTTTCTCACTTAAGGAGCACCATGCATTAAAAATGTGGCCACTCTGCTTTCCAGTGCAGTCAGAGCAAAAGTTCTCTCCAGACAGTCGCTTCCTGCGGTTTAGCAGGGATTATTTTCCTTTTTCCTTCCACGGGTGCAACCACAGTCACTCATTTTTTGTACGTGCTGATGTCTGAACAATTCCCACCTCCCTTCGCCTGCTGCTGTTCGTCTTGCTGTGTGTTTTCTGCTTGCTGTGTATCTTCTCCCTTCTTAACCACTGCCAGGCTCCCTAATAACGAGTAGCCGCTTCCCTGTCCCCGGTGAAGGAAGGAGCATGAACAGCATCACCCTTCCTCCCATGCAATAACACAGTCCTCGCCATAGGGTTTCCATGATACTGTCATGTAGAGAGGGGAATCTGCTGTAGGCGTTGGTGCTGGGGATTTCTCTGGTTCCTTAAAAAAGGTTCCAGACACTGGATATGTTCATGGACAAGAACGAAGTCACTCAGCAGGTTCCTTCCAAGAAAAAAAACAGCCGTGAGTTCTGCAAAACAAATACACTTCAGACTGGCTGCTTCATGTTTGAGGGATCTGCCATGAAGTAGCTCTTGAGCTTTGCTACTGGCACTTCCCTGTTCCATCGACAGGCAACTCTCACATCATCTCCTCACGGCAGGATTGCCCTTGAGCAGCTCGCAGCGCGTGGGATGCCTGGGTACACGGAGTACGGGCGCAGCGCTTTCATCAGGGGAGGGAGACTGTTTCTGACTCATCAGTGGGGAGCAGTTCCCACAAATCCGAGTGTCAGGTTGGGTACGAGGCTAACTCGGCACCCATCTGCCAGCAGAGGTGTTAGACTTCATTGTCAGCTTTCAGAGTGATTTACAAAATCATTTTAAAAATTCATGACCCACCTTCTTGACGAAGCATTGTTGTGAAGTCGAATATTTTACTACACCAGGCAGCCATCATTCACTTCTGGGAACAAGTGTGTGACTGTGGTTCGGAAAGTCTAGGACGCCTGGGTGGTAGCTACTGGAAGAAGGGAGTTCTGACACTGGATTTAGTGACTAATCACTGAACAACGTCATACATGGACCCTCTGAGAAAGGACTAGGAGGACTAAATGCCAGGGCTGTGTGTAAACACCACACAGAAGCAGCAAGAAAAAATAAAACATTCAACCTGATCCTCTCCAAAAAATGAGGGGTCAGAAGCAGGTGGAAACTCCTTTTGGAGAGGTGGGCTATGAGCACAGCAACAGGACCTGTGAGCAGAAGAAAGAGAGGGAAGAGCTCATGGTGCAGAGCACCCTGCAGCAGTGGTACCTGCCTGAATGAAGATCATGGGTGCTGAGCCCTCACAGCTAATTTAGAATAAGATTATTAAGGACTAAATGATCACATTGATCTCTCAGGTGCATGAGAAGCACATACAAACACCTGTGTGTGCCCTCGTGTGCAAGAAGGGACAGGGGACACAAGCTGCTCTAACCTTCAGAGCCAGGTGAGGCACTGGGGGATACAGCCCGTGGCAAGTCCTTGCAGGGCTAAGATGGGCAGAGAGAAAATCTGCACTGTCTCGAGTGCTAACCACTGCCAGCAGCAGGGGCACCCAAAACCCCTTGTTGTTTCTGATTCTGAATCGCAGGTTTCTTCCCATCCCTCTGTTTTTGCCATCACCTCTCGTCCACTTTGGCTCTGAGCACCGTGATGAACGCAGCTCCGCTGTAGGGAGTGGACATTCCCTACTGAGGTCCTTGGAGTTGATGGCTTCTGCCTCATTAGAGACCACAGCAAAGGTCAACTTCTACCTTTGTGCCATTGATTTGTAAGTGGAGAAAAGGAGGATCCTTGGTGCCATGGGCACAAATTAGAACTGCGTTTTCAAACTGGCCATGCCCTTCCCGTGTGGACTTTCATACCCCACAGTATAATGTATGGTGCACATACCCTCTTTTAAGGGTCTACATATTCTATCAAAAGCACAAAATATCTCTTCGACTCACTCTCTGCTTCCTTTTGTTCCTGATTAATTCTTCTGCCCTCATGAGGAGTCTGCAACCGAGCAGCTGCAGAGATTTTTTAGATACCAGCAGTACCCAATCTGCCATAGAAATGTTCTCATATTCAACATTTCCCCACCAGTTGACCTCTTCCTGGGCAAGTAAGAATTTTCGTTTCCATAAGAGTTCCGTGGTTTCACCACATTTGGAAGTAGCAGCCTGGGAACAGAAGTGTGTGAACTGGGAACTGCCCTCCTCAGTAGCACTGATCTCAGCAGGCGTTTATGATTGGGACTTCTCTTGATTAGGACAAGAGGAAATGGCTTCAGTAGCACCAGGGGAAGTTTAGGCTGGACGTTAGGAAGAACTTCTTCCATCAGGCTTGGAACAGGCTACCCAGGGAGGGGATTGAATCGCGACCCCTGGCATGTTTCATAGTCGTGGAGATCTGGAGCCTCGGGGACAGGGTTTAGCAGTGCGTTGGGACAGTTGGGTTGATGGTTGGACTCGATGACCTTGAAGACCTTTTCAAACCTAAGTCATTCTATAATTCTGTTTCCTGGTGCTGCCTTATTTCATGCAGGGTGACCTCCCTCTAGGATGCACTTGCTCAGTACGTTTGGTTTCCACTCGGGATGTGTGCGAGTATTCAGAAAGGTCCAGTAGTCATCCCAGTATTGGTGGGTGTTTGATTTTATTTTGTCTCGAGAGCTCTCACAAGACAATTAAACATGCTTGTGCTTCTAACAGAGGTTCTAGCTGTTGCAGACAGACCAGGGAGCAGCACCTGTGTTTGTGCATTCTAGCTGTATTCTACCTGCAGATGCCTTGTTGCCCCATTGCCGTGATTGTAGGAGCCACACAAACCCATCGCTTCTAGAAATACGCACAGGACCCAAGTGTCTCCAGAGGGAGTGAATGAGTCCCTTGTGTGACATCTCCCCACATTTGCCTTCAGACGTTCCCGACAAACTCTTCTGCAAGTGTAGAGAGGAGTGCTGCTCTTTATTCAGTCGCTTATTACACGAGGCTGTGGTACTGTTTGAATCACAAATTGCATGCTAATGGCCTAATTCATAAACCATTGACATTTTTTATGAGCCCTTAACATTCAAAAATGAAGAATTTGTGCTGAAAAAATAATTTGCATTGCAAAATTCAATAATTTAGATTCTCATATTCATTAATGCCTAAGCCCACACCACATAACTTATCCCACTCTAACTACACTTCCGAGCACGCTGATAAGAACAGGATACACAGTGGTTCACATAAAGTGCTTCTGTTTGCAACCAACCCTTTACCTGCACTGATTGATTGTGTTTGTGGAGAGGAAAAGCCCAGCTATGCGGCAAGTGTGTGATGAATGCACCCAGCAATGGCTGCTTTGAAGCTGCTTTCTGCTCTAATCATGTTTTCCTCCGATGGCATTAACGACCATAAAATATGAGATCATAAAGGGTAACGATATCAGACAACAAAATCATCCTGCAGACTGCTCAGTCCCACTGTGTTAGGGGAGAATTCATGTTTTGTTAATGAAAACTTGCTTTGCTTTTGACCCAGTATCGCTGCTTGTCAAAAGCAGATGAGAAGACTAATAACAACTTACAGCTCCTAAATCATCCACAGATGATCCAAGAGCTGTGTGTCACCCCCTTTTGCAGAGAGGGATACTGGGGCATGTACAAAGGAAAGAGCCCAGTAACTCTTGTGGGGTCAGGTGGACCTCCCTAGCTCCAGCCATTGTGCAGACACCCCCAGACAGTGTTTGCTGAAAGGGAGGAGGTGTTTTGGAGTGTCTTTGTATAAGTTGAAGTTCACACGAGGAATCTAATCTCACAAAAAGGAGATTTGGTGTCTTTCTGGGTGGAGATGGGAGTCTCTATTAGGTGAGACTCTCCAAAGTACTGCTAAATTATTATAACTCAGCTGGCCCGGGGTTCTCGGGGACCACTCCAGCACGTTTAATTCATTGCTATTGGTATATCCCAACTAAAGACAAAATACCTCTTAAACAGCTTAACTAGATGCAAATGACTTCCCACACACCCATTTCTGCAGCTAGTTTCTATTAATTATTTACAGATGTCTTAGTGTTGCACAGTTTGATCCCTTCTGCAGCAGGAACCACAATAGGGCATCTCCAGAGGGCAGGACCAGCTTCTCCACCCAGGGTGTTAACTAACACATTTCAATATCCAGACTGAGCTAAACACAGCAGGAGCTGTCCAGAACAACTTCTGCAACATCCAAAATCCCCTCCCAGAAAGGTCATTCAAAAATGTGATGGTTCAGGCCATCCCCTCCTTTCCAGCTGGCCCATTGTCTCTAGCCAGCTCCATGTCCCATCTGTATGTGTGGAGACTTGCTGGGCATTCCTGGGTCACCCAGAGAATCAGTGGTACTGGCAGGCTGGCTGTGCACACAAGCACAGCCCTGCCACCCAGCTACACCACATCTACAACTGGAGTTATTTTTACTTACAGACTTGTAAGTGCCTGGTAACCTACATCAGGTAGCTCTTGCTGCAGCTGTTTGCTGTAACGTGGTCAAAACCGGTTCCAGTCACCACAGACTGGGTGCAAACATCCCCAAGTGGTGTTAGAATAGGATTGTTTTCCCTTTGCAGTGACATTTCAAATTGTAAACTTCAGTCACATTTTGAGGGCTTTTCTGCTACGTTTTTGTTCAGGGAAAATGATAATTGACAGGATAATTCCATCCCAATAGATAGGGGTTGATCTCTCTTGCATTTAAAGCCTTCTTGGTAACACAGTGAAGAAAGGGATGCTTATTCCAGACCAGTGAGTGCTTTCCAGTGTCATTGCCTTGTTGAAAGTGAAGTTTATAGAGCCACAGAATTCACAGAATCACAGAACATTAGGGATTGGAAGGGACCTTGAAAGATCATCTAGTCCAGTCCCCCTGGCAGAGCAGCATCACCCAGACCAAGTCACACAGGAGCATGGCCAGGCGGGTTTTAAATGCCTCCAGAGAAGGAGACTCCACAACCCCCCTGAGCAGCCCATTCCAGTGCTCTGTCACCCTCACTGGGAAGAAGTTCCTCCTGATATTTGTATGGAACCTCCTCTGTTCCATCTCACACCCACTACTCATTGTCCTATCACTAGATGACACTGAGCAGAGCCAGGCCCTATCCTCCTGACACCCACCCTTCACATATTTATCAACATTAATGAGGTCACCCCTCAGTCTCCTCTTCTCCAAGCTCCAGACACCCAGCTCCCTCCTTGGATTGGCCCCGAAATTTTAATCATAGCATGAGAAATGCAACATGGGGAATGGCCTGCAGGATCCTTGGTTCTGTTCGTTCTTTCTTTCTTACTTTCGGTCAGCTCTTCGTGTTTCTTTGGTGTATTAGTGGCTTTTGAACTCCAGTAGCTGCAGTTAATAAAGCAGCAGCTACAGTGTGTTTGCAGAAGTTCCCGCCTGAGGTTGGTTGCTAAACAGACCTGAAGCTCAGTTTTATAATTACACGATGGCAAAGGCTTTGGGAGCTGCTGAACCATGGATGCTTCAGTCTTAAAGGTCAGATGAAATGCTGATTTACTATAAAACAAATCAATACCAAAAAAAAAAGAAGAAAAAAGCTTGATAATTTTAAGCTTCTCCTTTGCTGGTAGAAAACATCTGGAAGGCCAATGGCATCTTGGCTTCTTCCTTGGCCAGCAGGACTAAGGAAGTAATTCTCTCCCTATACTGGGCACTGGTGAGGCTTCACCTCGAGTACTGGGGGGCAGTTCTGGGCCCCTCACTTCAAAAAAGAAATTGAAGGGCTGGAGCAGGTCCAGAGGAGCAGTGAGGCTGGGAAGGAGGCTGGAGGGAAAGTCTGATGAGGAGAGGCTGTGGGAGCTGGGGGTGCTTAGCCTGGAGAAGAGGAGGCTCAAGGGAGACCTTCTCCCTCTCTAAAACTCCCCGAAGGGAGATTGTAGTCAGGTGAGGGTCAGGCTCTTCTCCCAGGATGACAGGGCAGGGCCTGAAGCTGCCAGGGGAGGGTTAGGTTGGTTATTAGGAAGGGTGACCAGACCCTGGAATGGACTGCCAAGGGCAGTGGTGGAGTCCCCGTCCCTGGAGGTGTTTAAGGACAGCTTGGCTGTGGTCTTTAGTGTCCTGATCTAGCTGATGTGATGTTAGTCCATGGGCTGGGCTGGATGAGCTCAGAGGACTTTTCCAGCCTCAGTAATTCTGTGATTATATGAAGTGAGCCTGGCAGAAAATGGACATCTGTAGGCAGACACCCCGTCTCCTGCAGTATGGTGCAAAGAAGCCCAAGCTGGTAGCTAATGGTCAAAGGGACCAAGGCCAAAGCAAATCTCTGCATGTGGCACGTGGCAGTGTAGTAGGGTTTGGGCTTTCTCAAACCTCCAGACGAGCTCTCTCATTTATTGCTTTTCTGAGAAAGATGCTGATGGCACAGGAGCAGATCTTTGGATGATGCCTGGACAAGTGCCCAAATGATAGAATCATGGAATGGTTTGGGTTGGAAGGGAACTCGGAGATCATCTAGTTCCAAACCCCTGCCATGGGCAGGGACGCCTCTCATTAGGTCAGAAAATAAGATCTTAATCAGTAGAACTGGCCAGATATTAAATGCCACCAGTCTGACCACACAGCACTCAAGTCGATTGCTCTGATTTTGAGCAACCCTGCAGATAATCTCCGAGGGCCCAATAATTGGGTGGCGTAAAAGAACATACCTCGAGCAGTGGCTTTCTGATCAAAATGGGAACTTCAGTTTTTCATGGAGACATTTCAACATGCCCTCCCCTGAGTTAGAAGCTGTAAACTACGAGGTTGCCTTTCATAAGACAGACTATCCTAAAAAATGGATAAGTTCCTATTATTACAGCAGAGCAGATGGAGTGGCAGAACAGAGCTGCCTCGTGGACTGTTAAATCAAACCATTGCTAAGACAAAAGCCACCACTGAAGTCTACGACCAGCAGCCATTTCAGACAAACGTGTGTCCCTCCAGTACATGGCATCCAAAGCAAAGGCAGGCAAACGCTCGTATTCGTGCGACGTGCCGAAGCAGCATGAGCTTCATGTTGCGGCCGCTTCCACGTGAAGCTCGCATTTGTAATTTAAAACGGTTTCAAAACAGCGAAGGGAACTGGGGAGTTGTTTGGGGCGATAGTCTATAGAATGTCATTAGGAGCACATGCAGATCATGTTTTGCTTGAACTAATTCCTCCTGCTATTTTAATATCAAACATAACCCATGCCAGTTTTACATCTCAAATATATGTGGTGCTTCAAAAAAATAATTAATAGTGTCAGTTTTATTAATGTGTTAAAATATGAATTAAAAACATGACAAATCAACGGGAAACAGCAGTCTGTTTTAATGAATATTTCATTCTGAGCATCAATAAATCATAGATCAAAGGGAACGGAGCACATTCTGCAGTATTTCTTTTCTGTCAGCGTGGGGCTACTAAAAGTTTTACAAGTTGTGTTGGCACTTACTTAGTTGCACGTTTGAGTTAATGTGTTAAGAAGGAAATAAACAAAAATATGGTTTTGAGGCGCAAAAGGCTTTGGCTTTGAAACCAGATTGTCCTGTTTTTCTCTCTTTGTCATTTCAAGCAAATCTGTGACTGACCACATGGCTGCAGATCTGTGTCATGCGTGCAGGGAGCTGCTTGTTCCCAAACCAGGCTGTTCTCAAACAGGCGCTAGGAGAAGACAAAAGTGTCCTTAGCAAAGTGTCCTGACCTTGTGTCCAGCCTTCTGGCTGGTTTGCCACACCTGACTTTGAGTGAGTCGCGTGCATCTCGTTCTGATGTCTCTCTTTTCTAAGAGTCCAGGTGCTCAAACATAAACTCTTGTCTTCATTGTTTGCTTGACATAAAGGGACGTGGAGGGTATTGGCTACAGATGAGCCAGCAGTGTGCTCAGGTGGCCCAGAAGGCCAATGGCATCCTGACTTGGGTCAGCACTAGTGTGACCAGCAGGAGTGGGGAAGTGATTGTCCCCCTGTACTGGGCACTGGTGAGGCCTCACCTCGAGTACTGGGTTCAGTTTTGGGCACCTCAACACAAGAAAGACATTGAGGGGCCGGAGTGGATCCAGAGAAGAGCAACAAGGTTGGGGAAGGGTCTGGAGAACAAACCTTGTGAGGAGCAGCTGGGTGAGCTGAGGCTGGTTAGTCTGGAGGAGAGGAGGCTGAAGGAAGATCTTGTTACTGTCTACAGGTGCCTGAAAGAAGAGTGTTGTAGAGAGGTGGGATGTTGGTCTCTTTCCCCAAGTGATGTGTAGCAGGACGAGAGGAAATGGCCTCAGGTTGCACCAGGGGAAGTTTTGGTTGGACATTAGGCAAAACTTCTTCCTGGAAAGGGCCATCAGGCCTTGGAACAGGCTGCCCAGGGGAGGGGTTGCATTGCCACCCCTGGACATGTTTTACAGTCATGGAGATCTGGAGCTTAAGGACAGGCTTTAGCAGTGAGTTGGGACAGTTGGGTTCATGGTTGGACTTGATGATCTTGAAGATCTTTTTCAACCTAAACAACTACATTATTTTTCTATGTGTAGTTCCTTTAGTGATGTTTGTTGTCTAAACAGAAGTAGGGATCGCAACTGCATAGGTGGTAAAAGACTGATGTGCTCAGTGCCTCTTCTAGGTTCAATGATTGATGAAGATTAGTGATAAGTGACTAAAGATGGGGATATGGGCTGAACAGCTTCTCCAGAGGAAGCTGCTCATTCAGAAGCTCAGATTTCCTCTAAGCTTATAGTTACAGACTGTCTTTTATGCTACAGAAATAACCCTCAAACCAGCAACCAAACAGGAATCTGCAGCAGTCTGTGTAGACAGGGACCGACTGCAGTGGACAAGCTGGCCTTGTTTATCCTTCAAGAACTTAAGCTTGTTCCAGTCCTGGTACCAGCAGTGCAGCTGTCAGACTCAGTTGTCTACCTTTTAAGCAAGAAATTCCTGCCTTGCCAAAGATCTCATTAGTGTATTAGAAGCAGCACCTAAACTTGCCTGAGCAGTTGCTGAATCATACTTGAAGTTTCTGCTTCTGCCTTTTTCAACCCCTTGTCCCCTTGACTCTGCCTGAAATGTTGGTTGGTCTCAGTTCTTCAGTCCTACGGCAGTTTATTAGCCAGGTCACCTCATGGGTGACAGCTCACAACACAGACACACTAAATGCAGTGAAAGCACAGACACACAGGGGGTGGCAGGAGGATGGGGCATCAAAAAGCAGAGTTCTTGCAGCACCAGGGAACTCATTCTGGGGGGAACCAACATGCAGCATCCAGCCCATCCAGAAGTAGGGATTTGTCCCCTCCTCAGCCTTTCTCTCAGGAAGTTTTGTTTCATTCTCCTTTGTGCTGTTGTGGACACAGTGTTTGCTTATTGCCTTGTCTGATAAAGAACTTGAGTTATCGAGGGTGTATTTATCTGTAAGCCCCAGGTTTCTAAGTGGCTCTGTAAAGCCACTGGACGCACTACAGAACAGTGTCTTTAAAATGTGATCAAACCCCATTCCTACCAATGCTGTTAGATTTGGTGCTGGTTCCAGCTAGGTGAGAATTAGCTCATAGACATGAGTCAAATATTTCAAGGCCAGGTGGGATGGGGCTCTGAGCAACCTGCTCTAGTGAGAGGTCCCTGTCCATGGCAGCGAGGCTGGAACTGGGTGATCTCTGAGGCCCCTTCCAGCCTAAACTGGTCTGTGATGGTTTGATGATACACAGCAACCTGTTTTGGTTTTTTCCAGTTTAACAAGCTCCTGTTTTCACGTGTTTCCTGTCAGCAGGCCATGGGTTTCACCCATGCATCCCAGCTTTCAGACACAGAGGAAATACGATTTAGTTCCAGCAGATGTGAGTCTTCTCAGGAAGGAGACAAACAGGCCCATGGCAGTGTCTCTGTTTATCTTTTTCGTTAAGGTTTAGGTTGCTTATGCACAGGTTTATAATGTCTCTTCCCTTGAAATGTTATCTAGAACCTGATAGACTGTTTATTTGTACTGCCTTGCGTAGCCCAGAGCAGTCAATAAAGAGGATTAAGGCCTTCAGATTTATGAGATGATTAAAATTTTATTTTTCTCACTGTAGTTGAGTATTCAGGGTTCAGCTCAGTGTGGTTTTTTCCTGCAGTGCTGAGAACAAGAATTCCATGGGGTCTTTTTTTAAGTGCAAGCTGCCCTTCTCACACAACTAAATCAATCCAGCTCTGAGACTTAGCAATGACACTATTTGACTGTTTCTAGACGTAGAGGGCTAGTTATAGGAACAGAAATCTCTGATCAGCCTCATAAGCTCCTAGTTTCCTCATATAGACTCAAATACTAGAAGTGAATCTAATTCTTGTTCATAGATTCAGCAGTAAACATGCATATAATTGTGGCTTGGTGTGACCAACCCCAAAAAGAGACTCTCATGTGTAATTCTGTTCAAGTTCCTCTATTGAGATCTTACTTCTGGAGCAAGAACAAACACATTTGGCTACATGGCAAATATGGGGATGATTTTTGTGTGCTTTCACAGCAACGCTGATACCAATCACCAAATCACCTTCTAGCTACGTAAACTTGAGGGAGGCAGGCAGTGAGGGGCAGAGTGGGCAGGAGTAAGGTGTGAGAAAGCTTTAGACAGAACTAGGTTACGTTCGGTGTAAATCACACGCAGATGGTTATTGTTCAGCTAGAGTGAGTGACACTGGACATGAGTGACCAGAAGCTAGGAGCCCAGCAAAGATGAGAGCAAGTCTCCTACAATTTGCAGGGTAGATATTCCCATGCAGCGTATTCATCTGTGTGATACCCCAAACCTCTTTATTTAAAATAGGAAAACAGAGAGGATCACACGCAGTCATTTACAGTGAGGGTGACAGAGCATTGGAACAGCTTGCCCAAGGGGGTTGTGGAGTCTCCTTCTCCGGAGATGTTTAAGACTCACCTGTTTCTGTGTGACTTGGTCCCGGTGATCCTGCTGTGTCAGGGGGATTGGACTAGATGATCTTTCAAGGTTCCTTCCAATCCCTAATGATTCTGTGATTTAGTTAAGGATGCAAAGCTATTTACAGTGATTAGCTACCACTAATTAAGTAGCAAGATCAGAGATAGAAACCGAGACAGAAGTCACTGGGTGTAGGAACTGCTGCCTGATATGACTTTGCTGAACTCCACTGATGGTCCACCAGAATGATAAATCCCCAGATCTCTGCAGTGGGCAAAGAGGAGTTTTTGTCTGACAATGATCATCCTAGTACCAGAAGAGGCTTCAGGAGGTCTTTGAGGTTGTAGGTAACGGGGTCTGTCCTTTTTGACTAGTCTCAGAGACCGGGTCACAGTGCTATGTTCTGCCCCATTGATTCCTCCATGAGAGTCCAAACTGTGTCACAACACTGAGTCCCTACATAATCCCAGCTTAGGAGGATAAATAAAAGCAACCAGAAGGGGAGAAACCTATTGACCAGCAACAGAGAAAAAGAACTTTGGTCTCTGAGTGTCAGACAGTTCAGAGATTAATCTGAAACTAATACCAGCTGCTTCCCATCATGATCAGTGTATTTGACATAATTACCTTAAGAGCAGTCTAAGAGCCTTATATCCTTAAAGCTTCCAGATGGGAGACGTGCCCTGCTGACAGCAAGCGTGTCAGACAGTGAAGAGATTTCTGAAAAGTTTAATTAATCTTTCTTTTTTCTTCATGTAATTGACATTACTTTGGGTTCATTTGTTCTGTGGAGCCCCAGCCCTTGGCTCCTGGTTGCGGGAGTGTAACGGATTGAGGTTCCTCTGAAGAGAAATCATAAACGCGGAGGCTCTTGGCTCGTACAAAAGCTACTGCAGGGTTACCTTAAAGAAAGGATGGTTTCCTGCACTCTGTGAAGCAAAATTTCATACATCAATGTTGTCATGAGATGGTGCTAAACGGGTGACTTTTTTTTCCACACGTTTATCTTCTCTGGCTGAGACCCATTATTTTCTTGCACCGGTTGGAAACCACCCCACTGCGTGCCACAGCCACGGTTTTAATTAGTCTGGAAAGTTTTAATTGGGAAACAAAGGGAGATACCTTCTAGACTGTTATTGCAACCTTTAATTGCCTGACTCAAGAGACCATTCATTATCTTGAGAGGGAGATGACACACCTTGGTGAACTACGACTCTCGCATTCACAGCACCTCCTCCACAACACGGTACCTGTTGACTTCCGTCCAGCCTTTCATTAAGGAACTGCTGTGATAGGAATTAACTACGGTAATTCCATTACAGAACCTGCTGTCCGGTGGAATTTTTCTGGAAGATTAGATTTCTGAAAGGGAAAAAGGCCATTTAAGCTAAGCATTTCCTCAAGGCCCAAAGTAAATAACCGATGAAGAAGGTCAGAATGAATTTGGAACCCTTAAAGGTCTGCCATAGACTTGCGTGTGGCGTGCGGCAAATAAACAAGGCGGCTTTCCAGTACAGTGAGTTTTATTGTTTTAAAATGCTTCACATTTCAGTTTAGAGAGATGAGAAAGGCAGAGGACAGAATCTGATCAAAATGATTTTACTTGGAGGAAGAGCAGCATTCTAAGCAGACATTTCAAGGTTGAAGGGATACTGGTAGCAGCTGCTTGAGATTAACACCAGAAGAAAACACTTGTTAAAGCCACTGGGGCAGAAAGGCAGAGAGAAACGCAGTGACCTAGGGTTCAGCTCGTGCCACAGCACGCTCGCCGTGCCCAGGGAGGCACCGGGCACCGCGTTGGGCTACATATCACATCTTTTTATGAAGAGCATCGGTGCCCAGTGCCTCTCTGGGTTGGCTGGCATTCGCTGCCTCCTCTCATCTGCTCTTTTATAGCCGAGGTGTTTTCATGACTTGGTGGGTTTTACTAGGTCCATAATTGAGTCTGGATTGGCTAAACATGTTGGGAGACTTTTAACCTTACTTTCTATTGTCTTCCTGGAAATTCAGAAGATGACTTTAAACAGTGTTAATACAGTTGCTGCTATGGTTCTTTTTTTTTCCTGGAGGTCAGCACTATTTGCTCTGTTCCTGTGGAAGGAAATTAAAATATTCCCTGGGCTATCACAGGCTAACCAGATATTGGGGGTTTTTTAAAAATACAACCAGGTGACCTCTTTTTTTGACCAGGAGCAGGTGGACACGCAGCGGCTAGAGCTTTGATCCCATGCAAATCTGCTTCCCTGCCAAGCTTCAGCTAATACAGCTTGGTGGGAGGTGATACTACACTGCTGCTACTGAGGCTGGAGTAATGAAGAAGGAAAGGGTTATGTCTTTGTCCTAGTGCCTCACAGGTAGCTCACAGAGCGTTGCTCAGAGACGGAGCTAACAACACGATTTACGTTATGGTGGCTGTGCTCTACACAAGAGAGGGAAAGCTAATTTGGGCCAGCTGAGCATACACTGTGTCCCAGGCCAGGCTGTACACGAACATAGAATCATTAGGGATTGGAAGGGACCTCAAAAGATCATCTAGTCCAGTCCCCCTGCAGCAGCAGGATCACCTAGATGTCCAGACCAAAAAATACCCCTAGAAGTGGATTCCCTTTTGCATGGGCTCTCTCTCACTGAACAAGGAGTGAGGACAGAAAGTTTTCACATTCATCTGGCAGATCTTTCCCCAACTACAAAAATTGTTAGACCAGATCTGCAGTAGCTACAGTCACTGGAAGCAAAGTGGCTCTCGGCGGTGCTGGAACATTGTCTACAGCAGAGCTTTTGCAAATGAAGAGGCTGATGCTGCATACTGATGGAATGCTGCAAACCACTTCCCCCTTCACTGTCCTTTATTTCTTCTTCTCTCAAGTTGCTGTCAGGAGTAATCCCTCTTCTAATATACTGAGATGGGGAAAATCTCTCTTCAGGGTTTTTCTGGTTGTTTGTTTGCTTTTCAATTAATCTCGACTAGGGCTGCGCTCAGCTGGTGACATTGGTTTGCTATTCACACGTGCAGAGTTGCAGACAGGGCACGTGCCACGTGAGGCTTGTGCTGAGGGTCAGACACTGACCAGAGCAGTGACCATTTAGGGTTGACTTCAGCTCCAAAAAGCTACACGGCTGCGTTATTGGTGAACAGGGAGTCACCGTCCCTGGAGGTGTTCAGAAGGCGAGTGGATGTGGCACTTTGGGGCACGGTCTGGTGGTCATGGACATGTTGGGTTGAAAGTCAGACTTTAAGATCTTAGGGATCCTTTCCAACCTTAATGATCCTGTGGTTCTGTGACTCTGTGTTACTGCATACTGAATTTTAAAGGTTGTTCACCGGACAGTGAGAAACCACTGTTCTGGTGACAGCTGCATCAGGACTCCTGTCCTTGTTAGCTGATTTCATGTAATGACAGCGCAACCTGGGGATCCAGCGGCAGCTGAGCAGGGTGGCTCTTACAGGGTTATGTGTGTATTATTGGTGAGGAAGAATTAGTGTGTGAATTGAAATGAACAGGCTGGGTAAACAGCATAAATGGGACAGAGCGGGTTATTTAGGTATGTTCAGGTGTCTATTTTCCCACCGTGGAGATGAACCGAACGAGCAAATCCAGCCTGGATGCCTTAGCCATCTGGGAAATTTCCACTCTTTGAAACCAGGGGCAGCTTTGCATCTTCATCGTTGAAAATGTGACCCTGGACATGCCAAAGAAATTCGTTGTGCTGGAAATACAGCCTTTGTTTCGGGATTTAGAGACGGGTGAAAAGTTCTTTGGAGCCAAAATGAATGGGTGAAAATGTAACTTGGTTTCTAATCAGCCTAATTCTAAATTTCAATGCATTCTTCAGAAATCCTATTTAATTTGTCTCATCCCTTCGTTTCATTAACTGCCTCCTGAATGTTCGGTCTGGGGGGTGTGAGTAAGAGTAGAGCATGCGACGAAGACATCGGCACAACTGGATTCACGGATTTCATATGCGTGTCAGGGCTGTAGGGTGAGAAGTACAGAGCCCCTGACTGCAGCAGCACTGTGTAATTACTTATTAAACTACAAACTTTAATCACACGCTGAACCACTCTAATGTTAACAAGCATTAACTGTAGGGAGTGATGCAAACGCAGCGCTGGAGCTTGATGTCTCCGAGATGTCAGGAAAAATGCATCAGATGATGTATCAGTCTCTGAGCTTCAGCTGTGTGTGACCGAAGCAGATTGTCTTCTGCTTCCTCTGGCCACTGATGCTGAAGAACTGAATCTGCATCTAGGCTGATCTGGGCAAAGAGGAAGCCTCAGTCATGCAGGCAGGAACTTCTTGGATCTGATGGGCACTGTGATGAAAATTCAGCCCTCTCCTTCTTCCCTGGGTTTTGTTGTGGTGGCTTTGTGGTTTATTATATTAAGACCGTTTACATGAATGGAGAGTCTCCTTGTACTTCAGTGCATCAGGAGTTGAAAATACCATAGAATCCCAGAATGATTTATGTCAGGACCTGAGAGACCATCTATTTCTAACCCTCTGCAATGGGCAGGGACACCTCTCTCAGCCTGGCCTTGAAAATCATGCTCTTCCCAATATGTGTGATCTGTCTTATCTTTGTAAGCAGTTTGCAAGCTGGAAATAGATACTTGCATTTTTAATCACTGAGGAGAGAGAGGAGAGATCATGAGGCAGGACTCTCACTAAGCTGCAGTGGGATGTGGTTTACGATTAGAGCCACAGCGCTTAAACATGTCCCCACCTCTCCTTCCTCCTTGCACTTGTCAAGAGCTAGTTGGTTCTTATTTAAAGACCCAAAAAGCCAATGGAAACGTTCACCCAGTGGTGAACTTTGGGGACCTCTACTTTCCAAATAAATGAGGAAAAAAATGGTCTGGTTTTGATTTTCTTCACATTTCAAGGTTTAGGGCTCTGGTTTCAAGTGTTTGGAGGTGAGAAGGCACATGAGCAATTCAGCTTCAAGGCCATATGAGGCTCCTGCTCTTGTTGATAGGGTTCCTTGCTCACTTGAACCTGAGACCTTTGCTAGGTCCAAGGACAGTGTGAATGACTCATGAAAGCTGCTCCGAGAAGGCAATAAGCTGTACAAAGCTTCAAAGCCAAGTAATGATTTTCTTGCAGGTGGTGACTTCAGTCAGGGCAGGAGCAGTTGCAAGACAGTACAGTCCATTTTTGGCTTCCTGTACCTTCTCGTCTGCTTCCCACTTCAGCAAAGACAAAAATCACCAACCTGGGATAGGATGAGGGGCAGTGGATTCCATCTCGAACACTGGATGTTCCACCTCTACGTGAGGAAGAACTTCTTTACTGTAAGGGCCGCAGAGCACTGGAACAGGCTCTCCAGAGAGGTTTTGGAGTCTCTTTCACTGGAGCCCTGTCTGGATGCATTTCTGAGTGATCTGCCCCAGTTTTGGTCCTGCTCTGGCAGGGGAGTTGCATTTGATGATCTTTGGAGGTCCCTTCCAACACTGTGATTCTGTGAATAATATGTAGGAATATCTCTTATCCATAGGAGTTGACTCCTAATGAAATTTATGAACTTACTGGACAGAACTTCACAAAGAATTGTGCAAGGTAAAAGAAGACCCATGAGTAACAGCCAAAACTAGTTCAATATAAAATGAAGTCTTCATCATTTTGAGCCATTTAATTCCTAGCTGTGATAGACCCCCACTGCTTTCTTCTGATGGCTGAGAGAGGACTTGAGGTTCCAAGTACTGCCAGAAGTGCCTCATGCTCCTAAGTCAGCCGCGACACAGAGGCTTATTGTCTTTGAGGCTAAGCTAGACTTTAAACTGGATTTGAAGTGAGGATGCTCAAAGAAAAGACTCCAGCAACAGACAGACTGAAGGGAAACACAGTCTGAGTTTTATCTCTATTTTTAATTAATAAAAGAAAGCCCAAAGGCAAAGCAGAATGGCTGGGGACGCGCAGCCAGCTTGATGCATTCTGTTGAACATCGCTGCAACTATTCATAGAATGGAACCGTTTGGCTGAGGTTCTGAAGCGACTGCTCTGCGCTCTGGCTGGTGCTGAAGCTCACACGTTTCCCGAGTTAGCTCTGGAATATGCCTCCTCTGGGTTTGTCAGTGGCTTTTCTTCCCTCGTTCCAAAAAAAGATGGGTAGTGCAGTTCTCCTGACGCATGGGGATGCTGACAGGCAGCGTCAGATCTCATGATAGCGCATAATGACTCTCATTTTCAAACAAGAAAGAGGAATGGTTGTTATTGCAAAATGTTGTTAGATTTTGTATTAAATCTTGCACAGTAACAGTATAATTATAATGTGTCATCTCCAGCTCAGTAATTTGACAATTTGGTTCTTTTGGGGGGGGGCAGATGGCCTATAACACACCATATTTTTATAATTAGTTTATTCTCTGCAAACTCAGCCTGTAATTACGCCCTCATTCATTACTAGTTTCTTTGAAATCTTCCTTTTCAAGAACTAATAAACCCTCCAACAGAAGCGTAGCTTAAACCTATCTGCACTGTTCTCTATCCTCTCTAAGGAACTTGGGTTTTTAATACTGAGCACCCTGGTTATGTCACCCTCTGGATTATGTTTCAACCATGATCCTCTCCATCACATGTGGGCACCTGTCTTTGTTGCCCCCCTTTCATTCCAAGAGTAGCGAACCTGAAAAATGAGCGGTTTTAAGCTGAGGTTTGGTTGCCAGGATGGTTGTAGGGACGCAAGTCTAAACTGCAAAGAGCTCTAGGCAGATATAGAGATAGATATGATATTGATATTGATGATGTAGAGATAAATATAGATATAGACTGGTATCAATTACATAGATACGGATCGTATAGATTGTATAGATCATAGACTCATAGAATTATTAGGGATTGGAAGGGACCTCAAGGTGTAGTTGATGTAGACATAGATAGAGATGGATAAATACACAGATAGAGATGGAAATATATAGATTAGATTGGAATATAGACTAGATAGAAATCCAGATATAGATTATGTAGCTGTAGATATAGCTAAGTATTTGCTACATTCTACTGTATGATGTGTGAGCTGTCAGTGCCAGGCAGCTGTATGCATAAAAAAACTCCTGTGATTTTATTTTGCTGGCATTGGAGTCCCTGTGGCAGTACCTAATTTGCTTTAAATTGTCTTAGGTAGCAACATTATCTCCTAACAATTCAGTTTCTTTCCAAATCTAGAGCCTCTTGTGTAGTTGCAGGTGCTTCAAAGCAGCTCAACCACTCATCTGAGTCCAGCTCCAGACTCTGCTCAGAGCTTCGTGCCCTAAAAACAGCCCCTTTGCTGTGGGGCTTCTCTGGTGCTGCTCCAGAGTGGTTCTCGTCCTGAAAGCACTGGCTTGGATTTTCAGTTTGCCCTCTAAATAATGGACTTTAAAAATAAACAAACAAACTACGGGGGAATTCTGGCTTCTTCCACCCGTCCGTCTTTTAGGTGGCGTTGTGCTCGGTCTATTTTCAGGATAACAGTGTTATCTCAGATGTAACCCATATCATGGAGACTGAGATTTTCAAAGCAGCTTAAAGGATTTAGAGACATTTTCCATTCAAATTAAGGATCTCTCTTCCAAAATCCTTTTAGGCAGCATGTCTCGGTGGGTTTTGTAGTTGTTCCTTAACCAGTGCTTCACTTCAGTTGCTTAGACATTTTTTTATGCTGCTGCTTAATGGTTCCCCAAAAGGAGAAGGAGAAAAGGAGTGGGAGCGAGGGAATGCCTCACACTCCCTTGGCAGCATCTCGCTGGCTGCACAGAGCCGCTCAAAAGAGCTTTGAAACCCTCCCTGCCCCATGCGAAGCAAACTTCAGGTGTTCTCCTGTGCCTGAGCACGTGGCAGAGTGAAAGGGTTTCCAGGATTTAGGGTGACAGCTTCACCTCCCACTGACTAATTTAGTTACTGTCCTCATCAGCTGCTCTCCTGCCTCTTTTCTTAATCCCTCTCCTGCCTGCAATAGGACACTAATTCATGCCATGCTGAGCCGCGCTGGGCTCCCGCTGCATCGCACCTGGCCAGGCTTGTGTGCCAGAGAACATTGTGATGGCTGCAGTGGCAGGAACAGTGGCTGCACACGGGGCTGCAGGCAGGATAGGATCCCCCCCTGTTCCCCGAGAAGCTCCCCTAGACTCTCTGCCTCGCTGGGCACCACAGAACCACTGGGGCAGGAACCCACTCAAACACACCGAAAGCCAACAGGGGGACGTGCAGGGAGCCAAAGGCTCCCTGCCCCTTGGAGAACAGAGTGTTCCTACCTGCTCACCCCATCCAGGGCAGGAAATGAGGCAGTACTTTTCCACAGGAGCAGTGCTCTCGGCTCTGCCTGCGCAGAACCAGCTCCAGAACGCAGACACTGAGTGGAGGAACTGTCCTCTGTGCCCTCACCGATGGCTCTGCGGGGAGTTGGCTGCACATGTTCCGTTTGTGCCGAGCCGTGTGCCATTAGAAAGCCGGACCTTTGTAGGTCACAGTGGCCTTACTGTGTTCTGTCAGTGGCCTCTTTGGTTCAGAAGTAATATCTGTGACACTGACCCCTGCTAATGGTTAAAAGAGACTCCACAGAAACCATCTGGGGACAAACCTGCACACACACAAAAAAAGCAATCTTACCTCTGGTGGAAATTGTTTGTGCTGTAGAGCTTGAGCCCGAAAGCATCCTGAATTATTTGAGAGATTCTTGCCTTTTCTCCCCAGATTTTGGCTGCTGGTGCAAGCCTTAACGTTTCAGTCTCGTGTATCTTTTAAGGTTAATTATGTAAGTGTCCAAACTTTTTAAAGATGCATTTTTTATACAGACATACGTGTGTGTGTGTGTGTGTATATATATATATATATAAAACACCACTTTTTATAGTCATGAATGCTGCTGTAGTGGGTATGTGAGACCTGCTGAAAACTTATCCTGCAGGATTTTATCTTCCTTTAGGCTCAAAAGAGTGGTTTTATTCTGACTTTATCACCTACTGATGATGCTGTGCCGGCACAGCCCACCCTTAGCAGAAAGACTGGGGGAAAAGAACGTGAGGTAGTCGTATGCTGACACCCACTACACAAATAATAATGAATTATTGTTGGTGTTGTTATGCTGTAGTCTGTCAACTGGTGGTTTGCCTGGGCAGGCAGCGTTCTGCAGGGGTGATGCTGTGAGCTTCTGATAGAGGCAACCTTTTAGGTCCTGTTGAGGTGCAGATGGCTCTTCAGGAGCCACTTTCTTGCTGCTGCTGCTGCTTCTTGTAAAGCAGATAGGAACAGCACCCAGTGAAATCATCAGGCACATCCGAGACAGGCAAAAGTGCTTTGTGTTCTCCTAAATGAGATAGAAGCCTTGATAATGAACTTATTCCTGCTGGCTCTAGGTCTCCTGCTTCAGTGCCAGCTCAGCTCTGGCTGTGACATCCCAGGCACTGGCCTCTGCCTTTCTGGAGTGTCTGTGACTTGCAGGAGTCCAGTAAGTGTTAAACACCTGGCTTGGCTGAGTTATGCAACGTTTGCTGTAGTCACTGGACCTCTGTAGGCTCTTGAAGGGCTCTGCAGTTGGCTCTGGAGCGTCTGTAGCACAACTTAAATCCACACCAGCCCCTGGGGACCTGAAGTGCTGTTCCACAGCAGCAGATTTCAGTGCTACAACTAAGTGCACTGATATGTTAACAACCTCAGCTGGCTGCACACGGGTCTCCAGGCAGGACAGGATCCCCCCGTTCCCCGAGAGGCTCCCCAAGACTCTCTGCCTCACTGGACACCACAGAGCCACTGGGGCAGAAACCCACTGGTCTACGTGTATTTGTAAATCCAAACAGCACTGCTCAAGTATAAGCATCAATAATGTGGGCTGTACCTTGAGAAGTGAGATGTGCCTGGGCTTGGCTAGGATTGTTTAGAAGCTGTTAGCCCAGTGCCTGAATTTTAGCATGCCGTTTCAGTAGAGTGCGCAGAGCAGAGCCTGCTAAGAGTGAAACCTCTTCTGATCAAGAAATGAAATTTATATGCCCCCTCCCTGAGGCCAGGGTGGGTAAGGCTTTGAGCCACTGGGTCTAGTAAGAGGCATCCCTGCTCATGACAGGGAGGTGGATTAGATGATCTCTGAGGTCCCTTCCAGCCTAAAGCATCCTGTGATTCTGTGATCTCTGCTGCTCCTTCGCTGGCAACCCCAGCAGCCCCCTCCAGACAGAAGCTTTTCCCCACAAGTAAACTTTGACCAGCCCCACTGTGATTTGAAATCTTGTCCCCTTCTCTTTGGTTGCTTTGTGCATCCTGGTCAGTGACTACCTGCTGCATTAAGGGCAGGAGCGCCCCGACTGTCTCCAGGACCTTTAAGAAGCTGAGGTTTTGTTATGGATCCATTACAAACCTGGCACTAAACCTTCATTTTTATTTTGCCTTGACATTTAGGTTTCAGACCATTTCCTCACAGATTGTAAACATGCCGCTCCACGAGCAGCGCAGCTAATGGTGCCTGCTCTGCCACGCGTTTCTCTCTCGTTGGTTGGGTTCCCCGGTGTCCAGGATGATGTAAACTCCTTCCCAAGTTGTTCACTGTGCTTGGGGTTGGCCTCTCTCATTTCTGACCATCCTCCACACTCCCTTATGTGGGAACTCCTTGTGTGCTGTAGCTTTTCTCCTCTTAGCAAGGTCTCTTTCCTCACTGAAGGTTCCTTGTACTTGCTGACCGAGTCAACGTGGTTTGGTAGCCACGTGCCTCTCATGGTTCGGATCAGTCAGAAGGTGTTAGGAGCAGGTGAACACGCGCAGCTATCAGAAGCCAGAATAAAACCACAAGTTTTTCCCTTTTCCTATCTTCCTTAGTTCCAAGTTTGTTCCTTGGCCTCCCCAGTCACAGTTTGGGCATGCAGCAGCAGTTCGTGTGTCCAGAACAAGGCACCACCAGAATTGTCAAGGAGATGTCCCAGCCTCGGCCCTTCTTGAAACCTGAATTCAATTATTTATCGATAAAATCCCCGTGACAGTTAATTTGCTTCAGTATTTGGCTTCTTCAGTGGAAGGTAGTGTCGTGTCAGATACAGGAAGGAGCAAGAGGTTCAGTGGAATGCCCTTTCATTCTCTGACTAAGCTGTGCGTAGGAAGAGGCTTCTTTTATTGCAATTTTTCCTTTCGCTGTGTTGGAGCTCTCTAAAAAACTGCCACATTCATTGTCAGTATCTGCTTTAAAAGCCTTATGGAAAACATGCAGCTCCTTAAGTTCCTTTCAAATTAATTGCATTATTGGAAAGTTGGCTTTTCCAGTCTTTTCTGGTATTTTCAGGAAGGAAAAGCTGAAAATCAAACAGGAATGTGTGTGCTCACTTGTCCTCTGGCTTTTGAGTGGGTGCTGCCAGCCGATCACCGGTGAGACAGTGGATTCAGTGAAATTTATTTCAGCAAATATCCTACAAAATACCATGTGTTATTAAATGGAATTTGTTTCTTTCTGTTCAAAGTTCAGCAGATCAAGATTTGTGTCTCATCAGGTCCTTTGCTAAACCCCTACTAGGTGCAGCAACCTCTACCAGCAGGAAACTGTGGTGACCTATCTATAGAGAAAGCATCATCTTAACTGACACCCGTGAGCACCCAACCCAAAGCTCACAGAAGTCAGTGCAAAGTCTTGCATGAAGAATAATTCTGTGATTCTAATTTATGTGGGCTTTGTGCCCACAGTCCACTCATAGGATTCCTCCAGGCACTCTTATTTATTATTGCAGATGTTCTGTTCCAAGTCAGTGTTCAGATGTTTGGGTCGACGGTTGGACTTTATGATCCTGGCAGTCTCTTCCAACCTTAATGACTCTATTTCTCGAAACCTGCTATGCTAAATCATCTCTGCCTGCTCTGTGTTCCTCAAACAGCACTTAAAAACCAGAGCTACAGAATGTTTCTGTATTGTCTTTGATCTCTGACATTGGGCTGGCAGCCTCTTGGCAGTAATCACACTCATGAGACTTCCACCCTCTTACCTGGAGGGGAGATCCTGCAGTTTGCTTTCCTGTCCATCTCTGTACAGATGTAGCTGAGCGACTTTGAGACCAAGTCTTGGGAGAAAATCCTGTTGAATTTAACACAGAGTGGTTTTAGCTTGTTTGCGTCATTCTGCTCAACTGATCCAGGCATCCCTAACTGCTATAAATATTGCTTTGTGATCTTCCCAGCAAACCCCGACGTCGCATTTAGCTCTCGCAGACGATGAAACAAACCAAAACATGAGGGAGCTGGGATATTTGAAAGCGCTGCACGATTTGCAGTCTGCACTAAGCAAAAACAATCCCTCTACGTTGCTGGTGTGACCACTCCAAAGGGAAGGTCTGCTCTGGTTCCTGTAGAAATCCATTGAATGAACTTTACAGCATCATTTATTCCACCTGTATTGATTAACAGATTCCCTGAGACAAGGAGGAATATTCTTACCATAACAGCATGTTGGCAGAGGGTTGGACTTCAGGGCTTCCTTGCAGCATGAGGTCTGTGACCAGATGTGAGAGCCAAAGGCACGGGGCAAATACTGAGTGCTGTAACCCCCAGCCATGCCTTTGTCAGCAGTTTATTGCACTGGTTTACAGGACCTGAAAGTTTGTCTAAGGAAAAGTGGAAGAAATGTACAGGAAAGTGTGGCTGATCCATTTTTAAAGAGCTGTGCTGAGATGCTGCAGCAGTCCCTGCTTTGAGTAAGCCAAAGGCATCCCGGAACTTTCCTTACGTTCCGTACATTGCATTTTGAGAGAGGAATTTGAAAAGCAGTCTGAGTGGAAACAGGAGTGAAACCAAGACAGGTTGTCAGTCAGGGGAAACTGGCTGAGGGTAATTAAAGGAGCTGCCCTAATGAGCTGTGGATCTTAGCGCGTTAATTACTGGGGCAGTTGGAACTGGATGATGGTTCCTTCCAACCCTGAGTGATTCTGATTCCATGGCTTCTCCAGTGAGGTGAGCCTGCTCTGGAAGGGGGATTGGACTAGATGATCTTTCAAGGTCCCTTCCAATCCCTGATGATCTGTGAATTAGCCACCTTCCAGCTTAGACCGAGTTTAAAAAGGAGGGAAAATCTACTGTAGCTCCCACCTGCCTGTCTGCACTGCTCACCAGGAGCCCAGGCAAGAAGTCAAGTCACCTCCAAACCCGCCTTTGTGGTTATATGGGGCTTTCTCTTTCCCCAAGTTCAGGCTGCTGTTGGTTCCCCTGGTCCCACGGCAGCTCTGGCTTCCGCATAGCCAGAACCAGGCACAAAGTGCCACAGAGGCAGGGTGCTGGCTAATGGGGCTGCTTGTGTGCAGAGAGTCAGACCTCATCCGTAACTCATCCTGCCTGCTCCTCCATGCCTTCCTCTGCCCATCCAAACAAGACAGAGCAGCTACTCTGCGTCTCCAGGAGCGGTTGGCGACGTTGGCCAATTATTTGCAGCGCCCCAAAGCAAACTGGGAGACGTCATCAAATTGGGAAGCTCATGGATTTTGCCTCCTGTCACCAGAAAGGTGCCTTTCTCTAGTCTCTGGAGGCTTTGGCAGATCAATTCTTTTGCACGGGAAAGGAGATGAGAAACAAGCCATCAGGTACTCCGTGCGCGGGATAGACAGATGGAGACGGTAGTGTCTGTCTGCTACGGGGAATTGTCAGAGGGGCACAACTCATCGCACTGTTTCTTAGAGGGCTTCATTTGCTGCTGGTAAATAATCTATTTTTTATTACCTCCCATCCCCAGATTGTCAACACTCTCAGCTTTTTGCCACAGCTAATTAGACAGGCAAAAGCCTTATAGCCTAAAGAACAAGTCAGAACTAAGCACCTGCCAAAATAGCTGCCTTTCTCTTTTTTTTGTAAGAGCCAGAATGTCAAAGAGCGAGGGGGCTGCAGATCACATTGGAACGCTTTGAGCATCAATACGATGATTAGACCCGTGAGGCAAAGCGGTCGGCGTTTCTCTCAGACTCACCGCTGAGGCAAGGCCAGAGAAAACTCTGCTAGATAAACCCGGCTGTGCAACGGTACCAAAACTAATTATTCTGCTGAACTCTCGGAGAAGTCTGCCAGGGGTGCGTCGCCATGGCGCGCTCAGCACGGCCACTTCTGCTCGGGGAGCCAGTATCAGATCGCACGTTCGAACGCAGCCTCTTTGCGTAAAGTAGAACTTCCAGAAGAGATCCATCAGAACCAAAGCAAAGACAGACCTCGCCGTTAGCCAGCCGTGGTGGGTTTGGCAGGCAGCAGGGGTGGTTCATTCTCTTTTGTATTGTGGCTTTTCCTGTTTGTTTTCTCCATCTGTTATTTAAAAATCCCACTTCAAACAGTTAATGCAGGAGATGCTCCAGCGGGCTCTGCACTGAGGACAAAAGGCACCGACCGATGCCCGCCGTGTCAGGCGCGTCACGGTTACAGACTGCAAGCAGATCGCAGAGGTGTCCTTGCAGTGTCAGGGTCCCAAGTCCCACTTTCTGGGGTGCCCGACCCAGGCTGATCTTCACCTCTGCAGCACCTTGAGGTTTTTCCCTACTGAAGGAACTACTCGTTCTTCAAGACCAGGAGAAGATGGTGGAGCATCTCCCTTATGAGGAGAGGCTGAGGGAGCTGGGTCGCTTGAGCTTGGAGAGGAGGAGACTGAGGGGTGACCTCATTAGTGTCTATAAATGTGTGAGGGGTGGGTGTCAGGAGTATGGAGCCCGGCTCTGCTCAGTGTCATCTAGTGATAGGACAAGGGGCAGTGGGTGTCAGCTGGAACAGAGGAGGTTCCATATGAATATCAGAAAGAACTTCTTCTTGGTGAGGGTGACAGAGCACTGGGAGAGGCTGCCCAGGGTAGTTGTGCAGCCTCCTTCTCTGGAGATGTTTAAGACCCGTCTGGATGTGTTCCTGTGTGACTTGGTCTAGGTGATGCTGCTATGGCTGGGGGATTAGACTGGGTGATCTTTCGAGGTCCCTTCCAATCCCTAATGATTCTGTGATTCTAAGATATCGTGGCTCTATAAACCAAATATGAGTTATGCACCATTCAGATACTTGGAGGAGGAGATGGTGGTAGAGCTACCAGAGAGTGCAAATGGCTGCCAGACGAGAATGGGAACTCAGCCTAGTGGGACTGTCACTACTTAAATAAAGTGGTGCAATCGCTTTCCGTGGTTACGAGCTCCAGCACCTATTTGTACCTTTGGAAGCCATCCCAGAATTTGCTGACTTGTTATTTCTCATCGGGGACCCTGCTCTCTCAGTTCAAGTGAATAACCTGCTTTTTCCTTATATTAACTTTCAATTCAATAACTTCCTGGACTTTCATGGTTTGGGTATTGCAGAGGTGGAGATGGAATGGAGTTCAAGCAAGGGGAGTCAAGATATATCATCTGCCCACAGTGAAGCATAAGCAGTCACCAGCTATCACCATATATTGTTCAGTGACGTTGATGTTCTGGGAAAAAAACTCTTGGAGTGAAAATAGTATGGATAAAAACTCTGCAGACGGTGAGGTTGCTCTTCCTGATTGAACAGGAGGTGATAAATTTACTTTGACTCCATTTATAGGCAGAGTCTGGTTTTATATTGATTCACTGCCCTTAAAAAAAATTTAAGTCCAAATAATTTAGGGAGGCAAGAGAACCCGCTCTAGTCTGTCACTGGCTTCCCAAGTAGCAGAATTTAGAGTTACTCTTTCTTATTGTCTTCAACACAGAAGATGATCCCTCTAACTTTACTAGTTCCTCTCTGCAGAGCTGTGATGTATTCTGAAACCAGCAGCACCTTGAGAAACAGGTGAAGCCTTGTCTCTCGTGTGAAATAACTCTGCCTCAAGCTCAGGCTCCAGTGCAAGGCCATGCTCTTCACAGAGGAACCGCTTCTGCAGAGCTTAGGGCTCTATCACCCGCCCTGTGCACAGGGAAGGATTTGTGGCCGTGGGTGTGCAGAAGATGCTTTCTGGTAACTCTGCTCTTCTGCCGCTGCGGAAGAATCGCTCGCACGGTGCATCCCATGTCTTGGGGTGGAACAAGGCATTACAGGCTGTCAGAACAGCTTTTAGTTCTTGTAGTTCCCTTGAATCTTCAAAATCCAGGCTCTCGTGTCTCCCCTGCAAGGAAGGGAGAGGGTTCCTGTCATCATTTATTTCTGTTTGTAATCTCTTCTAGTATTTTCTCTCACGGGGAGAAATGTCTGTTAGAAACGGGCAGGGCTCTACAGCTGTGGTCTGGCTTTGCCGTTTGAAGTTGATAGGTCTGCTGAGAAAGCCCTGAAGTTGCCTAAAGCAGAGAGATAAACACGAGGGTGAGCAGTGGGGCAGACTGAACTAAAACTGGACAGTGCCTTGTGTGCCCACAGCAGATAAAGGACGTGAAAATCAGGACAGAAGACCTTGTGGCCACTCTCAGCACAGTGGGTGCACAGCAGAGAGTGGGAAAGGGATGAGTAGGAGCTGAAGTGGTCTTGCTCTCGCTGTTTCAGACATGCACACAGAGTCATGGAATGCACTGCGTTGGAAGGGACATTGAAAGCTCATCTGGTCCAGCCCCCTGCAGTGAGTAGGGATGTCTTCAGCTAGAGCAGGTTTTTCTGAACCTCATCCATCCTGACCATGAATCAAGGGTGGGTTTCCCTCGCTTCTCTAGGCAACCTGTTCCACCCTCGCTGTGCAAAACTCCTTCCTTGTATCTAATCTAGATCTCCCCTCTTAATTTAAAACTATCACCTCTGATCCTGTCATAACTGACCCTGCTAGAAAGTCCCTCCCCGTCTTTCTCATAGTCCCTCCCTCTCATCTTTCTCCCTTTAAGTACCAAAAGGCTGCAGAAAGGCCACCTTGGACACCCCTTAGGTACATAGACCGCTCTGTCAACCTCTTCTTGTATTTCCTCCTTTTTTTTTTAATTAATCATAGAATCACTAGCTGGAGCTGTTGGATTAAGAGCTCAGTGGTGGGGCCATGCTGAGATGACACACACAGAGCCAAAGCAGTCTCCAATGCACTTCCACCTCTCCTGGCAGCTGGGTTAAGCTGTCTCAGAAATCCCAGCCTTGGCAGGGAAGTCACCACCTTTCCTGGTTCCCCCAGCCTGGAACTGCTTTCCCTCCCTGCCAGGGCTTGAGGGAAAAGCACCCAGTGCTCCTGTTTGAAGGAGCAAAGCTTTGCTTTCCTTTGCTTCAGTTTAAACAAGGGCACGTGCACGTCGCCGATGGTTTTTCCCCGCCTGTGTTTTTAGCCGTCGTAGGTTGTGTCTGTAGGAGCAGTGGCTGATCCGTTGTTTAGGGGTTGTTTGTTTTCAGGGCAACGTGTGGGTCATTCGTGGTCCTTTCCTATGGCAGAGGCTGTTGTTACCAGTGTGGTGCTTTCTTCCCTGTGTGGAAGCACAGATTGCTGAAGGTCTGTGATGTGATGGCTGGACAAGATGACCTTTAGAGGTATGTTCGGTGATTCTATAAATGGGGCCTGGCTCCATTCAAGGGGCACTTCTCTGCTAAAACAACTTCCAAAGCCTCTTCCCCTTTGGAACTGGCCAGTGCAAGCCCTGCATGCAAAAGGTGTGAGTCTGTTTATCTCTAATTAACCAGAGCTGGTCTTTCAAAGTATCTGAGGCATGTGAAAGCCAAGAGGATGGAGCAAAGCTCTGTATGGTCTCAAAAGAAATGAATTTGCTTTTCAAGGGGAGTTAGTGAGGTTAGACAGAGGCTTGACTTGTGCTGTTGGGGCTCCAAAGCCAAGTCCGTGTTGTAGTGTCTGTGCACAGTGGGGCTAAGATGTTAGAGGGGCACGTGTGTTTCCTTTCCTTGAAGTTTGTCAGGTGAGAAGCACCTCACTACCTCAGAGCAGCACTGAGGACATCCACAGGGCTGGAGGAGCAGCTCAGGCTGCATCATCCCTTCAGGCCTGGGCAGAGCAGGTCAAAGGACCGGAGGTGTGACCTCTGGCCGTGCTCTCTGTACCTCCTCTCCCCCCACCCACCACAATCAGCTTATTTGCTTTATCCAGACACAGAGACCAGCCCTGGGTTTGAATCCTTCCTGTTGCAGTGGGGTTTCTGTCTCAATTAGTGACTTTAGGCAGCACTGGAGTTCAACGAGGAGGAGCAGGGACTCGGCTGGAAGTGGCAGTTTGCCTGCCAAACTGTCACCTGAGGTGTTTTCAGATGAGGATGTCTGCAGAAATTACACTGAAGCTTGGCATCAGCAGGCAAAGCTGCTCTCTTAAATCTACTTCTGACTAATACAGGCAGCGTAGTCTGTCGCCCCATTAAGAAGCAGCAGCTGCACTGAAAAAAAGGGTGGAATGCTTTAGAAGCCAGGTTTATTACCAGCAAAGAAATCTCTCTCCCAGAGTCAGTCAGCTGCTGCAAACTAACTCATTTGCCTCGTGTTTCCCCATCCATTTCATTCTGAAATGGTGCCTCAGAGGGTGGACAGAAGGAAAACCTCCACAGAAAGGGTCGTCAGGGCTTGGAACAGGCTGCCCAGGGAGGGGGTTGAATCCCACTGGTTGGATGTGTTTTGAAGTCATGGAGACCTGGAGCTTAGGGACCAGGCTGTGGGACAGCTGGGTTAATGGTTGGACTCTTATGATCTTGGAGGTCTTTTTCAACCTAAACAATTCTGTGTTTCCGTGATTCTCTGATTCTTCTGCCAGCAGGGACCGATGTCACACAGACACCTGCCCTGTGGCCGTAGCTGACCACCACAGCGCTCAGACTCTCTTCCAGAGGCCTGTCTGTACCTTTGGTGCCCACAGGGCTACCATACACACGGAATAGCTGGTGTGTGGGGGCAGGACTCCTCCCCACACCAAGCAGCAGTGGCAGGTGGGGCTGGGTGTCCTCCAAGACCTTGAGGCCAGTGGCTCCAGCTGTGCCATCAGCTCATGCTGTTGGACCGCTGGGACTCAGCTCCCCGTCACAGGATTTTGTTCGTTGGGTGACTCTGAATTTAATGTTTTGCAGAAGTTTTCGTGGAGGGTTTTGTTGTTTTGTGTCAAAGGAGAGGGGTCCCACCCTGCCCATACACCAGCTCAGCTCGAGATCTCGGCGTCAAGCTGTGCTCTGCCTAGCTCACACTTCATTACCGCTAACAAGTGTTCTCTGAAGGGGAGAAGTCTTGAAGCTTTAGCGTTTTCCCCATGCAAATGTAAGGATCATCATCTCAGTCGTTCTTGCAGACTTAAATCCTCCTTGTCTCCGCGGCAGCTACCTCCTACATCTCAAGGACATCCTCTCGTCCAGTTCCAGCCTTGTGTGAGCCTTTGCACACACAAAATGACCCTGTTACAGATCATCCTGCAGTCTCCCAGCTCCTTCCTGTGCAAACTTCTCCCAAGGGTCAACCCGTGTTTTGCCGGTTTCTTTGCGCTTTTGTGGGTTTTGTCCCTTTTCTTTCTACTTTATCCTTCTCTTCTTCGTTTCTGCATCCCAGGATTTCCTCTGAGGAACCACAGAAACACCTCTGTTGTCCCTCTTAGCTCTTACAGCTGAGAAACTTTCTAGTAACAGAATGGCTGTGCTTCTGCTCCCGAGGTCTTTTGGTGGATGCTGCAGGGCTGGCTGCTCCCTGTTGAAGGAAACCCCCAGTCCTCTCCCTGCTCTGTTTTTGTTGTCAGGGAAAGGCTGCTGGTTTAGGGTGGGAGCGAGGAGAGTTCCACCCAAGGGACGTGATGCTGGGCCACTGCTTCGTGGCCAGTGACAGCATCTCTGGTATTTGCCTGCTGCAGAGCAGTAGCAGAGATCATCTTGCCGTGTCGGACTGACCCGTAGAGTCCAGCACTGCTGACTTTCTGTGCAGGCAGAGCAGAGCAAAGGCATCCCCTGCTGTAAATGCAGATGTTTGTGTCTCAGCCCGAGTCTCCTGGTCCTGCGCAGCTGGCAGCAGCGGGACGAATGCCCTAACCAAAGCACTGCTCAGCTCTCCAGGGGTCACTCGTGTTCTCAGCGCCCCGTGATTTTGGAGACAGGGCTGAAGCAGCCTCTAATGATTGTACAGTCCTGGGAAATGACTCTGGGGGAATCTTGCAAAGACTTCTTAGCTGGGCTCTAAAAAATTGTCTTCATGCTCCTGACAAACGCTGGAAATGTGGTTTTCTGTAAAGGCTCTACCTCATTGCCACTGATGACTTCGTCTCTGTGTGTGTTTTGTTTCCCCTTGGAAATTCTGAGGCTATTGGCAGGCTGCAGCTCAGGCTGCCACGGGTTGGAAGTGCTAAAAGGAAAAGATTTCCTGCATGTTTTCATTAAAAAAATCATCATTTAGATACAAGAGAGTTCCCAGGACTTCCAAACTCTGCTTTGGCCTGGCCTTAATGATCCCCTCCTATCTTAGATCCCCTCCCGTCTTCCGCTGCCTGAAGGATTTTATGACAGGCAAAACCTGTCAGTGTGACTTAGTCGTGGTCAGGTTTCGTTCAAAGTCATCCAAAAGACACCAGCAAATAACAAGCAGGGCTTTTCCATTTCTCTTGCTAATCCAACAGATCATCAAACGGGAATGTGGAGCCACACTGAGCTCACGAAGCTCGAGAGTCTTTGGCAAAGCGCTTGCACGTTGCATTTCACCGCCTAAAGTCAGCTGTCGTCTTCATACATTACGAGAGTCTTGATTTTAAGCTTAGGATGAAAGCTCCCTGAATCTCAAAACCTAAATGATACTGAGCACAAATGGTGTTTGCAGCCCAAAGCTGGGAGCCACTGGCACCGCTGGCCAGCCTGAGCGAAGCTCTGACAGCCACCAGATCCTGGCTGCGCTGAGGAAGAAGTGAGGTTCTTTGGGATTCACGCTGGCAATCATGAAAGGACGAGGGCACGTGAATGTTCTGGCCTTTCTGCGTGTTCCCCGCAGCAAGGTGCTCTGCAAGGAGCTGTAATTCACACTGCCTGTTGGCAGTTCTGAAGGGCAGATACCCAGCGCAGTGCAGCCAGCCGTGGCCTTGCCCACACCGCTGCCCGGTGGCCCCAGGGCAGGAGCTGATGCTCTGCTGCTGTGCACAGAGCTGGGAGGGGTTGGCCACTGAGGCCCAGTAAGGCAGCCCAGCAGCCACGGCATCCCATGAAGAGCAGGCAGGAAGAAGGTACAGAGGAGGAGGAGGAGGGATGGGGCAGCTCTCGTGCACCTTCCTTTCTTGGCCATACGCAGCCAGAGGCCACAGGAATGATCACAGGACTGGAGCCCCTCTGCTGTAGAACAGGCTGGGGGAGTTGGGGCTGTTCAGCCTGGAGAGGTGAAGGTTCTGGGGAGATCTTACAGCAGCTTCCAGTACCTGAAGGGGCTACGGGAAAGCTGGAGAGGGAATATTTATGAGGGACTCTAGTGACAGGAAAGGGGCGGATGGGTTCAAGGTAAAAGAGGGGAGATTTAGGAGACATCTGAGGAAGAAATTCTGATACTGAGGCACTGGAACAGGCTGCCCAGGGAGGTTGTGGCTGCTCCATCCCTGGAAGTGTTCAAGGTCAGGTTAGATGAGCTGTGGGCAACCTGGTCTGGTGAGAGGTGTCCCTGCCCGTGGAACCAGATGATGCTTGAGGTCCCTTCCAGCCTAAGTCATTCAATGTTTCTTGGCACTATGAAAGGACCTCTGAGGTTCAGCTGCTGCTAGGAGTTTGACCTGATGCATAGTTACTATCACTTTCCCCAAGTTTCTAGTGGAAAGCTTGGGGTGTTTGAGCTTCAGAGGTTTCACCAAGCCCTTTTCATGATGAACACAGGCCGGAAGAAATGTTACTCCTGCGAGCTAGCAAACTGGGAAACGAGAAATCTGCTGGGAAGAACAAATCCCAGGAAATTTGTGGTTGAGGTCTGTCATTACTTTTCTGGTTTTGAAGTCTGAGGTGGTTTTTTTCAGTGGCACAATCTGCACCATGTGGCATTGCTCCCAAATCTGAAATCAATTTTGCCTTTCTCTGCTCCTCAGCCTTTTTTTTTCCCCCTCCCTCTTCTGGGCATCTTCAGAAGGACAAGGAACACAGAGAACTGGGAGGAATGGGTAATTTGTTCGAGGTGACTGAAATGTGTGAGGAACGTTAGATGTACGTAGTAGACAAAGGTCAGAATTAACATTCAGGTGTCTGAGCACACACCTTTAGAGGAAATGGTGTGTTAAACCCGAAGCGCCATCAGCGCTGAGCACAAAACTCAAATTAAACATTCTCATGTTAGGAAACGGGACTTCCTCACCACTTGGTTGCCCGTCAGCAGTTTCACTGCTCCCACCAGTTGGAGAGAATCCTCAGAGAGGACCCTGGTTCCAGAGATGCCAGTCCCAGACAGGCAACTGAACCCAAGTGCTTTACTGAGCTGATTTCCAGAAGGTTTGTGTTTGTACTCGGCGTGCAGACCCCAAATCCCTTAAACATGTAGGATTCACTTAGAATCAATTAATTAATTAATTAATCCATCCCATCTCCCTTCACACTGTTATTTTCTCAGGAGCTTTGTTTTCTAGTATTTTTTTTTAATCTCCCCAAAAATGACCATAAACTGTGCTGCAGAAACTCTGGTGGGCACCAAACGCTCAGAGCTCCATCGTGGTGTGAGGCTCTCGCTGACCAGGGCGACCTTCCATCAGGCTGATCCTAATCCCACAGTCCCCTCAAAAAAATAGATCGAAAGCCACCCATCAAAAATTGGGAGTCTCGGGTCTGGTTCCTCGGGTTTGTTTGTTTTGTTCCAGTTCAGCTTTTCAGCAGATCACAAACACACTGACAAACACCTTGAATTATGCATTTCCCGCGGGATGAAGTATCTTTCATCTCAACCCGTTGTGTTTCCTTGTACCTGCTGCTCTTCCTCCCCAGATGGGAGGTAAAAGCTAATTGAACGCAGCACCGCGGGGCTGTGGTTCCCCAGGGAAAGCGGCGCTGAGGCAGGGCAGGGGTCGCAGTACAGTGAGACTTAGGGTTTCCTCTGCAATAGCCCATCAGTCCCAGGGCTACAACCCAGCCAGAGTGAGTGGCCTCAGGATTATTCACGAGTGCAGATGTGTGATTTGGAAGCGCCACCGTCTGGGTGCAGCGCCCGCGTGCAACCGGAATCAGTGGGCTTGTGGAAAATGCTGGCAGCTTCTGCAGCCAGACCTGAGCATTGCTCCTGCTAGTAATCAAATCACATTTCCCTCGAAATAAGTGGATGCGTGGGCATCCCCTGCAGCCCCCAACACGCACCCGGTCTGTGAGTGGTTAAAGATGATTCCTTCTACATAGTAAAGATGGCTACATCTGTTTTGAAAGATCTTAGTTCCATCCTGGACTGTGGGACGAAATGCACTACATCCAGATGGACTTTCTGATCTAGCAGTAAGGCACTGGTTTGCACCCCAGTGAGCTATAACCCCAGTGAGCTACTATCCCAGTGAGCTACAACCCCAGTGAGATACATCTCAGCGAGCTGTGTCTCAGTGAGCTCTAACTGCAATGGACTATAACCCATGTGGAAGTGACTGCCTGTGCATGACTGTGAAACCTTCCTAGCCCATTGACTTACCTGCCAGGCTTTTGAGTCCTGTGGTCCCTTCTAGCCCTGACTGACTGTGTGACTTGGTCTAGATGGTCCTGCTGCGGCAGGGGGATTGGACTAGATGATCTTTCGAGGTCCCTTCCAATCCCTAATGATTCTATCTATGATTCACAGTATCAGTTAGAGAATGGAATTGGGTCCCTCTTTGCACATGCAGGAGTTTCAGTGATCTATCAGGTGGTGAGGAAGGGAAGACCATCCTGTTGTGGTCCCCGAATGACCCTTTGTGCACCCGGTGCCAGAAAACATCTCTGCTCCCAGTGCCTTTGCTCCTTCCTGGGACCAGAGGAGGAGAGGCTGAGCTCATGCACCTTCAGGCACAGCAGCCAGGCCAGGCTTCAGCAATGTCCTTCTGAGATAAAGGCCTTCTGAGATAAAAGTCTCTTCCACAATGAACCCAGATGACTGGCTTCAGCTTGCCTTTCTTTTTCTAATCTTTTCAAAGCTTTCCTGGGGATTCCCTGTGGCAGAAGAGTTCCAGGGCCCTGGCTGTGGCTTCCACAGTTGTGACAAGAACAAGGCAATGGGTAGGTTGACCCCAAAGGTAAAAGACCTGCTAGTTCTGAAGTCCTAATACCTCTGCTCTAGATATGATGCTCCTGCAGAGCGATCCAATAATGAATGAAATATCTTATGAAATACAAGAGCAATGCTGGATTTTTAAATGAGAGTCGCCAGGAAGAGCAGGAGCGGTGTGCTGGGACAAAGCAGATCAGCCTCACGTGCTGTTCCTCTTCCTTCCCTCCTGCCTCCTTCTCTAAAATTCCTATTGGTCCCACGAGGAGCAGGAGAATAAACCTGTTGTCATTTTTATTGCAGCACTGGCTGCCTAAACTGATGTCTCTCTGCAACATGGTTGTAAAAAGGCAAAAAAAGAGCCCACAGAAGTGCCCCAAAGCCTCGCTGATGTAAATGAAATTCCTGTGGAAGCCTCTCCAGGAAACAGCCTCTAAAACAGGAGAAACCCTAATACATGCAGCAGTATTTTCAAAACACCAGCTTAAAAATTTAAAGCCTCGTGGCTTTTTCTTCCTTCTCTTTTTTTCCCCCGCTGCTGGGAGCTGTAAGGGAGCTGCCAGGCTCCACTCTGAGAGGGACAGAGAGAACACACCGAGACGCAGCAGATCAGAGTGGTCTGGCACTGATGTTCATTTCAAACCAGCCCACCAGGCAATTAGGCTTCCACAGTTTGGGACACAGACTGCCCTGAAATGATCACCCACGTGTTCGTGGTACCCTCAATGGAAAGTAGCCGGGGCGAGGTGCCCGTTGCTGCACTCCCGCAGTTCACTTGGGTTTATTTTTGGGACCAGCCTGTTCAGCTGTTACCTTCCTTCCAACTGGGCTTTTACTGATGAGGCACCAGGCTCCCGAGAAGGCAGTTGCAGGGGTGAGTTATGGTCTCTCACAGCCCTTAATGCCACCCGTGAGGCAGATCTCCTGCTTCGGAGTGGTGCGTGCTCCTCCCGATCCCTCACCGCCTGCCCTTCCTTCTGAGGGGGTGTAATGACTGACTTCACTGCTCTCTGCTTGGAGTTTTGGGGGATAAAAAACCCAGAGCGTAAGGATCCATTTGACCTCTCTTCTGCGAAGTGATGTGAAATTGATATTTGTCAGACTATTGATCTGTGCTTGTTCTTAAATACACTGCAGCCTTCTAACTGCCTTTGGCCCTCCCTGGGCTGGTGTAAATTACGGGGGTTCAGTGAGGCTGAGCAGATGTACATGGTCTGAGGACACAGGCCGGTGCTGTAGCAGCTCTGCACAACCAGGCAGCTCCTGTGCTACCTGTAGCAGCTCCTTACGCTGCCCGTGCCAATCCACAGCAGCCCTGTCCTGACCGCCAGGAGGGACTCGGCCTCTTCTCCCTGTTGGCAAGTGAGGAGATGACTGCAGGTTGCATCATGAGATGTTTAGGCTGGGTGTGAGGGAGAATCTATTCACCAAAAGGGTTGCTGGGCTTTGGAACAGGCTGCCCAGGACAGTGGTGGAGTTGCCATCCCCGGAGGGGTTCAGGTGATGTGTGGACCTGGAGCTGGGGATCATGGGTTAGTGGTGACCTGGCAGCGCTGGGTTGAACGTTGAACCTGATGATCTTATAGGTTTCCTCCAACCCAAGAGACTGACAGGTTTATGCCCTGTTTGGAGAGTCGCTTGGTTCAGCTGACGTGGAAGAGAATGGGGGCGCATTCTGGGGATCCTGCCCGTGGTGCCACCGGTCACAGGCTGCCTGTGCTGCCCTGGTGCCTGCTGCTGCTCACCCGTGAGCCAACCCCATTCCCAAAGTCACCCAGTGTGTGAACACTCTCACCTTTAGAGGCTTTTTGTGACTCTTGTGTTTGGAACAAATAATTTTAATGGGTGGAAGCAAAATTACCTCTAAACCCCAGTTGACCAGTGCTCTTGTGAAGAGTGGAAAGGCTGTTCGCTGCATTCGTGGCTCTGCAGACCACCCTAACCTCGTAGTCTCAATACTTGCCGTGTCTGTGCCGTGGGAGTCCAGGAGGTAGTCCCATTTAATTCTGCTTTGCTACAGCATGAGGTTTCCCAGCGGGTTTGGTTTTCACAGAGTGAGGAACTTAGCTCAGAAGCTCCAACACTCCTCAGCACACAAGCACGGGGATGGACCAAGGACTCAGGTCCCACTTCAAGCTACTGCTTGTGAAGTCTTGCAACATATCAGGGGCTGTGTTGGGCCACAGGAACTCTGTGGCACACAGACTGAATGTTAAGAATCCTTTGTCCGTGGGGCAGATGTGTTCCTCTGCCATCTGGGGTCGATACAAGGACTTGGGAGTGATCGATCCACTGTAAACCTCATACCTCAGATCCCTGCCCTGTTCCTGCACGTCCCAGTCCTGATGAACACCCCTGCACCGTCTCTGTGGTCTCTCACCCGTTCCAGAAGTTCTCTGGTCACAATGCCAGCCCTAAACGCGGCGAGCCAGGGGTTTGCAGGAGGCACGACAGGGCACCCTCGTACTGGTGGTGATTTGCGGCTCTTTGGTCTTGTTTGTTGTGCAGGCGCTGCCACCCTCCCCGGAGCGAGAGCAGCCAGGTGAAGTGAGCAGGGCTGGGCAGCCCAGCCCTTGGCACAAATGTTACAGCCCACCTGGGGGTCCTGGTGGCCAGCAGGATGACCATGAGCCAGGAGTGTGCTCTGGTGGCCAAGAGGGCCAACAGCATCCTGGGGTGGATCAGAAGGGGGGTGGTTAGCAGATCAAGAGAGGTTCTTCTCCCCCTCTACTCTGCCCTGGTGAGACCACATCTGGAGTGTTGTGTCCAGTTGTGGGTCCCTCAGTTCAAGAGGGATGTGGAGCTGCTGGAGGGAGGGAGAGGCTGAGGGAGGTGGGTCTCTTGAGCTTGGAGGAGACTGAGGGGTCCCCTCATTGATGTCTATAAATACTTGAATGGGGGGTGTCATGGGGGATGGAGCCAGGCTCTTCTCAGTGTCATCTACTGATAGGACAAGGGGCAGTGGATGTCAGCTGGAACAGAGGAGGTTCCATATGAATGTGAGAAGGAGCTTCTTTCCAGTGAGGGTGATGGAGCCCTGGAAGGGGCTGCCCAGGGCGGTTGTAGAGTTTCCTTTACTGGAGATGTTTCAGACCCGCCGGGATGTGTTCCTGTGCAGCTTGGTCTGGGTGACCCTGCTGTTTTGGGGGATTGGACTAGATGATCTTTTGAGGTCCCTTCCAATCCCTGATGATTCTATGGTTGAGTCAGATGGCTGTAATGACAAATCTGGATTTTAGGGTCCTTCCAGAACTGAGCACTTGCCGCAGCTAATCCTTCGGTCCTTGTCCCCTCTTCACCCTTCTGAGGAGACTTTCTCACTTGGAAGTTTCATTTCTTTTTACCTGAATCAAGCTTTGAGTCTCCAGCGTTGCATACAAAGAGCAACTGTGTCATCCCCAGTGGCACCAGTAAGGGACACTTACAAGAGAGAGAGGTATGGGACTATGAAGTGCTTGGTCTGGAAATCCTAGAGGGAGAAGGGAAGTGGGATTTCGTGGCACCGGCTCACAGAGCTGCTTTTTTGCTAACACTGTGCTTTAGTTAGCACAGACAGGAGTTTGTGCTGACGCTGCGGAGATGGAGTTTGTTTGAATGATTTCCAAAGTTCTTCACTGACCAGGAACCTTAAAGGGCTTTTTGAGAACTACAAAGGAACATCTGGGGAACAGAATTAATTGAGCAGAATTCTCCTCAGGGCTCCCCGGCGCTGCCTGCACCCTGCCCGCTTTCCTGTTGTAGATCATTTCAGAAGGGGTTCTGGCATCCGTCTGACACCGTCAGATCTTCAGCCTGGTCTCAGTTCAAGCTGGTGTGTTATTTCCTGCTGTCCTCCGTCAGTTCTCTTATTCTGATTTCCAAAACCTTGTCTTCTTGAGCCACTCTCTCAGGTTAGTGTCTCTCTTCACAGCGCATCTCTAGTAAAGAAATCATAGAGCCATTCTGGTTGAAAAAGACCCACCATTTAAATACATTAGGACATTGAGGTGCTGGAGCGAGTCCAGAGAAGGGCAACCAAGCTGGTGAGGGGGCTGGGAGACATGTCCTGTGAGGAGAGGCTGAGGGAGCTGGGGCTGTTTAGCCTGGAGAAGACTGAGAGGGGACCTTATTGCCCTCTACAACTACCTAAAAGGAGGTTGTAGCAAGGCTGGTGTTGGGCTCTTCTCTCCAATTAGTGACGATAGGACAAGGGGAAATGGCCTCAAGTTGCATCAGGGGAGGTTTATATTGGATATTAGAAGGAAATTCTTTACTGGGAGGGTGGTTAGGTGCTGGAATGGATTGCCCAGGGAGGTGGTGGTGTCACCATCCCTGGAGGTGTTTTAAGGAACGAGTGGATGCAGCGCTTAGGGATATGGTCTAGCGGTTAGACACTAGGAGAAAGGTTGGACTCCATGACCCTGGAGGTCCTTTCCAGCCATGGTGATTCTGCGATTCTCTGATTATCCCAAAGAGCTTTTCCATGCCTCTTGTTCTCTATGAACCGTCCCGAGTCCTCGACTGACAGCCTGGCTCTGGTTTGGAGCCACCAGCACAGACCAAGATTTGCTGCTCAGCTCACCTGCTGCTGGCTGCCTGCAGCCCTCTGTGTGAGTGCACTCGTGTCCTGTCCTGCTTGTGTGGAGTGGGGAAGTCTTCCCACCCCAACGCACAGAGGACGTTCCGTTACTGATTTATGTCACAGGGCAGGAGAGACGCGAGATGAGTCGAACCAGAGGAAAAGATATATGGGACTAGGTCACTACGTGAAGCCCGTAAAGGCTTTTCTTTACATTTTTGTCATGAAACTGAAATTAGCTGAAAGCATTTCAAGGTAGTACAGCAGGCAAGGTGGCACAGCTGCCAGCACCACTGTCCCTGCTGATTTATGGGCTTGTAGTTACGGGAAGGACCTCTGCGAGCGATGGATGGGGAAGAACGGAGAGGGAGGACCCCCACCACTTCTCTGAGGTTTGTCTTTCCCACGTGGCTTCTTGCTGAAAGCTCCTGCCATGACCCAGATTTATGTGACAAGCTGGGGAGTAGCTGGTTCCACTGAAGCATTTACAAAACCTTATGACAAATTCAAGCCCAAATGGCAATGTGAGGGACACTGCTTTGGCCATCTGTAGGCTGATGTGCAGTTCCTCAGGTTATTCAGATGCTGGCGTGAGCTTGGACGTGAAAACCAGAAGGGCTGGGAAATGCCCAAGCAGGAAAGAAAAGTGGTACGAGAGGTTTTGTAAGGGGCAGCATGAGGAAAGGGCAACTACAGGCTGTTTGGTGTCAGAGACACTAGTTGCTGGTAGTAGATTTCCTCCACCTCATGTCTAGGACAAGAGGAGTCGCTGGATGATGAAGCTGCTGCCTCAACGTTCACGTTCTGAACCTTGCCTGGGTGCACACAGGACAAAGCACCTCCCAGACATGAGGATGAGGGCTCCTTGTTGACCCTGCTTTGAGTGCAAGGTAGGAGTAAGGTGATCTGTGACGGTCCTTTCCAACCCTATGACTCTACTTTCATTTCCAAGCTTGCAGCAGTTCTCAGCATTGCAGACTGATGGAAGAAAACCAGGACCTTTTTTCAAGGAGGGTTTATGGAATGGCCAGGAAGGCTCAATAATTGAGACATCAGCAAAATCATGTTGGATGTGAAAACATGCTGCTTAGAAGGAAATGTGAAAGCAGAGAGATTTAAGGATAATTTAAAATAAAGAACTCAAATAGCAAACCTAAAAAGCTTCACACAAAACTACAGCAGAGAGAGAACATGGGGAGAGAAAGGAAGTAGCAGTTTGGTGGCCACAGAGACCAAGTCTAGGTATTCACGCTACAGCTAGTGAATAAGGTTTGATGGCACTTGAAAGTGGAAGAGGTTTTGAACGGGTTCAGGGAACTCCCAGAGCCTTTTGAAGCCAGCAGCAGAGATAATGAGTCTCTGCATGTGTTCACTGTTAAACTGGTTTGGTTGCTGGATAAATCAAATTTAGGAACAAAAAAAAGCCCCAAACCCCACAACTTTAAGCCCTCAGAGTTAATGGTGCAGCTGGAATCGTTTCTCCACCCATTCAGAGGCAGGACTGTGAAGGCAGGTAGGTCTCAGCTGGAGGTTAGGATGAGGTGGCGACTGAGGAGCTTTTTCCTCACACAGCTGATCCCTCACTGTGGCTGCTCAGCCCCACCATGGGACTGGGAGGCTCTTTGCTCCCTGCCAGCGCCTGCGGTGTAACAGCACTGTGCAAGGATCGGGGCGCTTCTGCTTCCAGCTAGTGCCTGCAGCTCAGGGACCGCTTTAGGCAGTTCTTGGAACAGTCTGTGTTCAGTTTGTCAGCTGCTTCAGCATGTGGCTCCTTCCCCAAGCAGCTCCACAAGCCCTTGCCATTGCCTACCTACCCCTTAAAGCTGAACAGGCTCCATTTGCTGGACCCAAGAGCATTTTGCAGACATGAATCTCCAAAGGTGCTCGGGGAGGGTAGTGAGGAGCCCTTTGAGCTGCTTTGGCCATGGGTTTGGGGAGATGAGGCTGCATTGAGGCCGCCTCGGTGTCTGTCCTGAGATGAGGAATCCTGTGCATGTGTGATAACGATGGAACAGGAGTGTTTCTGCTCATCTGCACACCCAAATTTCTCATTAAAGCTGGTCGTTAGTGACGTTAGTGGAAGTGTCTATTAGCATCATCTGCAAATCTGCTGCAGACCTACCAGTTCCAGAATCAGTTTAGATGGCTTTGCCTGTGTCATACACATGGGTGAGGGATTAGAGAGCGCTGTCAGCAGGCTTGCTGATGACACAGAGCTGGGAGGAGTGGCCATTCAGTGGGACCTGGACAGGCTGGAGAGCTGGGCAGGGAGAAATCTGATGAAATTTAACAAGGGCAAGTGTAGAGTCTTGCATCTGGGCAAGAACAACCCACCAGTTGGGGAGTGACCTGCTGGAGAAAGGGACCTGGTGGTCCTGGTGGACAGCAGGATGACCGTGTGCCCTTGTGGCCAAGAGGGCCAACAGCATCCTGGGGTGGATCAGAAGTGGAATGGTTAGCAGATCGAGAGAGGTTCTCCTCTCCCTCTACTCTGCCCTGGTGAGACCACATCTGGAGTGTTGTGTCCAGTTCTGGGCCCCTCAGTTCCACAGAACTGCCAGAGAGAGTCCAGCACAGAGCCACAAAGATGATAAAGGAGGTGGAGCATCTCCCTTACAAGGAGAGGCTGAGGGACCTGGGTCTCTTCAGCTTGCTGAAACAAAGACTGAGGGGTGACCTCATTTATATCTATAAACACATAAAGGGTGGGTGTCAGGAAGATGGAGCCAGGCTCTGCTCAATGTCATCTAGTGATAGGACAAGGGGCAGTGGGTGTCAGCTGGAACAGAGGAGGTTCCATATAAATATCAGAAGGAACTTCTTCCCAGTGAGGGTGATGGAGCCCTGGAATGGGCTGCCCAGGGTAGTTGTGGAGTCTCTTTCTTTGGCAGTGTTCAAAACTCACCTGGACGTGTTCCTGTGCGACTTGGTCTAGGTGATCCTACTGTGTCATCTATACATGTAAATATATATCTATAAATACATCTCTGTAATGTCTATAGCTATCTATAAGTGTACATTTATTTAATAGTGGCGCAGGAGCTTGGTCAGAGAGTACAGCTGTCACTTTGGCAGTGCCTCTTTAAATGCTGGAAGGTTCACTGGGCTTTATTTAAAGACAATTCTTGTTTCTCGTGTTCCGCTGCCCACACACACAAGCTACTGCGTTTGCTGGCTGTGAGCAGTGCCTGAACTATGAGGGCTCTCTACTGATCACACCAGCCTCCGTTTGCATTATTTAGCTCTTGAAGAGCATCTGCGGAGCATCCATCAGCATGGGGGGTGTGTGCCACCACCATATGGGCTGCCAACTGCTGGTGGAGCCAAGGAGGTGCTGTTATGCTCCCGTATATCCCTGTACAACGGCACCGTTAACATCTGGCAGAGCGTGGCACGGCTCGCTTTGTGGTGCAGAGCAGCCGATCGCTCACTCCTAACTGCCGTGCGGAGCCTTAACGGGAGAGACGGTGCCGACTTGAACGTGGAGTTAGGGGAGCAGCAACAACTGAGCTGTGCAGGGCATCACAAGGGAGGTTCACACGCTGAGATTTTGTTCCTCCCATCGGTGCAGAAGCTGTTCTTTGAGTTCATAGAATCACAGACTGGTTGAGGTTGGAAGGGATCTCAGAGATCACCCAGTCCCAACCCCTGCCGTGGGCAGCGACACTTCTTACCAGACCTGGTTGTCCAAAGCCCCCTCCAACCTGGCCTTGAACACTCCCGGGGATGGAGCAACCACAGCCTCACTGGGCAGCCAGTTCCAGTGCCTCAGCTCCCTCTCACAAGGAGGAATTTCTTCCTCAGATGTCATCTAAATCTCTTCTCTTTTAGCTTGAACCCATCCCCCTTGTCCTATCACTACAGTCCTTCAAAACTGATCCCTCTCCAGCTTTCCTGTAGCCCCTTTAGGTACTGGGAGCTGCTTTAAGATCCCCCTGGAGCTTGCTCTTCTCCAGGCTGGACAGCCCCAGCTCCCTCAGCCTTCAGATGGTCCAAATGGCCCTTCTGATAGTGCTGCATCCAGCAGAGATGGGGAAGGCAGCAGCTACAGGGCAAGTTCCCTCACAGTCACTGGGAAGGAGGAACTGATGCCACACTGGCTTGATTCTTATCAAGTTATCAAACATCAGAACAGGCTGCCCAGGGCAGTGGTGGGGTCCCAGTCCCTGCAGAGATTCAAAGGGCACATAGACACAGTGTTAAGGACGTGGTTCACTTGGTTGGACCTGGTGATCTTAAAGGTCTCTTCCAACCAGAGGTGCTATGTGATTCAGCAATATTTTGGCTTATGTTGTGGTTTACTGCTCTAGGGCCCGAATGTCCAATTAGGTGCTGAGTGACCACGTGTTTGCTCGGAGCTGTTACGAAGTCTTCTGTTTGCAACCACAGTTCCTGCCCTCCAGCTACAGGCAGAAAGGATCGTGTGGTTTCCTTCTTCTCATTGCTTTGTGCCCCTTCCTCCGTCCTGAAGCTGCTCCAAGCTTTCAGTTCGCACCTGTCTTCACAGAATCACAGCACATTAGGGATTGGAAGGGACCTCCACAGATCATCCAGTCCAGTCCCCCTGCCACAGCAGGATCACCCAGACCAAGTCACACAGGAAAGTCACTGGCTGACTTGTATCACAGCTCACAGGTCCAGTGTCACGGGGAAGCCCTGTTTCAGACGAGGTCTGCCTCAAAGACCTCCTCTTCTCAGGGTGCCCCAGGCTGCAGCCGTTGCCAAAAGCCTGTCAGAGAGTCTGGACAAGGTCATGACTGCAGCTCCTGGGGGGCTGGTGGAACCGGACTCGGCAGCTCGTTGGTAGACTCCTTCGTTGTCTTTAGGAAGGTCCTCAGCTCCGGGAATCGCGGCTGTCAGAGAGATGATCCTTACAGGCTGCGGAGTTACTTATCCAGCCTGTCGAGCCTCGTTACATTAGGAAGCTCCATGGCAGAAGATCTCCGAAATTTATCTTTTGTGTTCATGGGAGGAAATGATGGCCTCGCTAAGGAAGCTGCAAATTTAATTATACAGTAGATTTCCTCACAGACAGAATTTCCCAGGACCTCAGTGCGTCAGCGCTCGCTTTGGACTCTTCACCCTCAGCGCTGCCTGCGGGGTTGGCTGCTGAGACCCTTCGAGCGGCGCTGTTCATCCAGAGCGGGGCCCGGGTCTGCTCCCCTGATCCACGCGGCGCTGTGTGTCCTTCCTGAGGAGGCCAGGGGATTCCCTGGTTAACGTGAGCCCTTAATTGCTGCTTTAAGTTCTTTATTAAGCGTTATCTGCTCCCGTTGAGCCGAGAGGCCCGTGTGCTCTTCCAGGAGCTGACTCACCGCGTGCCCGCAGATAAGTCGCTCAGCTGAGCGGTGCCTCAAATAGCGGCGCTTTCCCTTCGCAAGCACTTTCCCTCTGTGTGCTGGAGTTGAGGAAGAGACTTCACAAGGTCATCACCATCACTGAGGCAAGCGATGGCACGCACTTGCCCCAGCTCTAGCAATTCAGCCGTGACCTCGTCATCCCGCGCCACTCACTGGACCAGTCGCCTCCCCAAATTGTCCCTCAAATGCCAACCGTTGGGCCGGGGTTAGGAGTCACTGCTGAGTTCCACATACTCTTCCCTAAGTCCTCTCTTTGTGTGACTTTTGCAGTAGCCAAGGAGACACTTCCAGAACAGCTGAGGTGTTAGAAAGACTTTCCTGGCAGCTTTGAGAAGGAGCCCCTTTGGACAGCAACTGCAGAGCTTGAGCTAATGACCTCCCTCCCACTTGTGTCTGCCCGTTCCTCTGCCTCTGGAGAGCTCTAGATTCTTCTCTTGGCTCACAAGAGTTCTGAACAAGCAGATCTTTTTAGGACAAAAAGGTTCAGTACAGGTGCACTTCACATAACAGCCCTTTCAAATCAGTCCCCGTTTCCATCAGTGTCCTGGTGGGTGCTGCTTCCCCTATGGAAGTAAAAGATGATTCATTGCCCCACCAGCAGAGGTAAGCAGATTTTGTTGAATCATAGAATCATCAGGGATTGGAAGGGACCTCAAAAGATCATCCAGTCCAATCCCCCTGCCAGAGCAGGATCACCCAGACCGAGTCACGCAGGAACACATCCAGGCGTTGAAGTGTGTGAACAATCAGGCTTGTTTGGGGGGGGGGGTCCTACCTGAATAAATAAGCAAACACTTTCCCAGGCTGCTAGGTGGGTTTTTTCAAGTCACCTCATTCCTATTTTGTTGTCCCTTCTCAGTGCCCCCAGGGTGGTTGTGGAGTCTCCTCTGGAGACGTTTAAGACCCACCTGGATGTGTTCCTGTGTGACTTGGTCTAGATGATCCTGCTGTGTCAGGGGGATTGGACTGGGTGATCTTTCGAGGTCCCTTCCAACCCCTAATGTTCTGTGATTCTGTGAAACCCCCAGTCCTCCCCTGGTGGGGCACAAGGGGCACCTGCCTGCACCCTCCCTGCACTCCAGTTCTCTCGGGATGCGTCTCCGTAAGGAGCAGTGCTGCTGACTAAGTGTATGAGTAGATCTCAGTAACTTCTTTTCACTAGGAAGCTCATGTTTGGAATCAACCTAAGATTCCCTGGAGCTGAGCAGCCCCAGGTCTCCTCCCATGGCTTATCATTGTACTTTTCTTTAAAACTGTTTTGCTTCCCTTTCAGCGTGTTTTTGCTGCTGTGATCCTCCCCAGGACCTCCCTCTGCGACAAGCGGCTCCTCTGTGCTGACCAAAGCAACCTTCGTGCTGGTGTCACACCTATTCCCGACACATCCCCTCATCTCCGCTCAAGCCTCGGATCCCAAACACCCCCACAAGGTTAGAGACACCTTTTCTATCTCATCCTCACACACGGCTCCTAACTGGTACCTCACTGGCACCTGTGTGGGTGGCATCTGGCCCCACTGCAGGCAGCCACGCTGTCGGGTTCTCGGGGATGCAGAGAGGCTGCGGTGTTCTGGGTGTGTTCTGTATGTGAGCGTCGTCGTTGTCTTTCTTCTAAAGCACCGTTAGATGCTGCACGGTCCGTGATGAAGCAAGAAATTCCTGAGCTTTCACTGTGTCTAGCTCATTGATTTTTAAGAGTCTGGGAGTTTGGAGCCTCTGGAAGCAGCTTGACGCGTTGGACGAAACCTGCAAATCCTGCCAATTGCCACGGAAAGGTGAGAGAGGTGAAAAAAATCATTTTACACTGTAGACTTTGGCTCATTTCTTGTTCCTGAGAAAACAACTTTTGCCAGCAAAAGCAAAACCCGCAGCGCGTGGGGTGGGGAACAGAAAGGCAAACAGCTAGGGCTGCGCTAGAGCCGCGCTGTGTGCCCTCTGCGCCCCGACCACCGCGGCGAGGACCGGCTCATGCAGACCCCAGCTGCTCCTCCAGCCTCCTCGAGACTTGATTTGCAGAAGTCCCCAGTGCAGGAAGGTGACCAGGGCCGTCGGGGCTGCAAGGACAAGCGGGCCACGTTGCAGTGGCTGTAGCTCAGTGTGGTTTCCTTCAGCTCAGCCTTAACCTAATATTTTCTTTAACAGCCAAGTGATGGGCTCCTTCCCTTTTGGAAGCTTCTCAAGCAAGATGCAATTGTGATTCTATAATCTTCCTGCTGACAAGCACCCTGTCATTCTTTAACCCCTGCTTTCAGCATCATCCCAGCATCAGCCTTTGGCTCCTACTGATAGCAAACTGGTATCTTGCTGCATCTTCAGTGATCGTAAGGACACGGGTAGGACAGGGTTTGGAAGGAGCAGTGAGGTCTGTCACTGGACCAACTGCTGCAGCTGGGAAGAAGCTTTTGAGGGCGCAGAGAAGCAAGTGTCTGTGCTGCGGTGACAGACTAATCCCTCTGAGGAACCCATAGCACTCCACAGGGCCCAGGGAGGTGACTCAGCCATTTCTGTGGGGTTTGCTCACCCAAACAAAACGCGTGGAAGGGTTTGTCTCACCTCCCCAGGACCAAGTCCCAGCTGCTGTGCGGCGCAGCGGCGTAAGCTCCAACAGGCTCCGTTTCCTATCTCACTGCAGCACCAGGGAGGGAGGTGGGAGATAGCATCTTTTACTGGCAGGGTAACTCCTCTGACAGAGCATGAAGGGAGGAAAGGAACATCACTCCCGAGGGGTTTAACTTGCTCCATCTAAGGTGAAAAAAGGAAGACGAGAAGGGGAGGAGAAATCCTGCTCTGGCAGGGGGTTGGACTCGATGATCTCTTGGGTCCCTTCCAACCCCTAACATCCTATGATCCTATGATCCTATGAACTAAAAACCAAAATATAATGAAAAAAACCTGAGAGTAAAATACTTGCTGTGAAGAGCCAGGATGTTCTTAAGCCGTCGCTGACACTCCTTATGGAAAGTGCTCAGCAGGTATTCACCAGTTGCTGTGTTTGTAGAGGAAATTGTGCTGTTCAGGTGCCCTCAGTGCCCCGTGTCTGTTCCCTGTCTGATATCACAGAACGTTAGGAATTGGAAGGGACCTTGTTCATAGAATCACAGAAGCATTTGGTTGGAAGGACCCCAGAGCTCACTCAGTCCCAACCCCCTGCCATGGGCAGGGACACCTCTCACCAGACCAGGTTGCCCACAGCCCCATCAAACCTGGCCTTGAGCACTTCCAGGGATGGAGCAGCCCCAACTCCCTTTCCTTGCAGTCACTGGGATGGAGGGATTGTTATCACAGTAGTTTGGTATTCCCTGGGCAACCTGTTCCAGTGCCTCCGCACCCTCACCGGAAGGGATTGTCCCCAGGATCTGATTTGCCACATCCTCCCTGTGTCTGCATTTAGCAGCTGAAGTGCTTTGGGGCAGCGCGTCTGATGCGTCACACCGACACTTTGAGTTGGTCTCGGCAGCATCTCCCTCTGTCAGAGATCCCACTAGAGCTGGCTGGGCTGTGGCCGATGTTACTCAAGTAAAGGTGACATCACAACCCGCAGCCAAGGGACTACCAATACTGATAGTATTTCTGAAGGCCAGCGAGTGCTGAGCATCCTTCAGCAATGACTGTCCTTCAGTGCTGAGTGTCCTCTAGTGCTGTCACCCTCAGCTAGGACTCGTGGCCCTGCGCTTGCCGTGCAAGCAGAAGTGTTCCTGTTCAAGAGCTTTGAGAAAACCCCAGCAGACAACACAGTAGCTGCATTTGCCAGAGCCAGCCATCCGCACCCCGACTCAAAACGCACCGAACAGAGTGCTGTGAGAGATCTTTTGTTGTTCCTCCCTCAATAAGGGCACTAAATCAGGCTAAGCTAAAAATTTTATAGCTACAGCTGGTTTTGGCTGATGCAGATGCAAGGTTTCAATCACAACACACGGGGAAAGCGTATTTCTTCCCCTTCCCTCCCATAACTCAGGAGAGCTGCTGTCCTGCTTTTCCCGAAGCTCTTCAGAAATTACTATCTTTGGGTGGTGGAAGCTGCAGCCAGGAAACAGAACCCAGCAGGAACTTGTTTGCTTGAGAGCAAATGGGGAAGGTGGACTTGGATGCTTTCAACTAGGATTCGCTTGCTAGCCAGGACCAGGACCACTAAACATTTGCAAGTGGCCTCCGTTTCAGAATCATGACAATTTATTACCTGGGCTTCTCTCTGAAAGCGCGAGGCTGAGGAAGCTGCAGCGGATCAGCGAGCGGTTTATTTTTCCATGTCCTCTGCTGCTCGCCGTGCAGCTCCGTGATGCGATGTCCTTGCTGTGGACGCAGTGCACAACCACCAAACCTCAACTGCTACCTGGTGGAGCTCAGCTGTCATTATCTCTTCTCCTGCTTTTCAAGCATCAGCACTTCAGAGCGTCTGGGAGCAGCAGAGGGAGGATTTAGTGTCCTTGCCTGCCGTGTGCCTGGGCAGCTGCTGGCCCCACTCGGGACATGGGATGCCAGAGAAGCACAGGGTCCGCACGAGAAGCCGGAGGCCCTCAGCTCCAGCTGGTTTGTCTCCTCTCTCATTATTGAATGATTCAGGAGTTGGTCTGGAGGAACAAACCCTGCAGCACCGAAACACAGTCCGGGTGGATTCCAGGCCCAGCTAAACCCTGACGCCTTGTGTAGGAGCTTGAAGAGCTGCAGCTGTGAACACAGAGGTCAGAGGACAGGCTGCGTCTCTGGCTGCTTCTGAGCATCTTGTTGAGTGTAGCGCACGGCCAGACTGGGGCTGCCCTTTGTAAAGGGGTTCAAGTGGAGTTTGAACGCCCACCTCGAGGATACGGGCTTTACTGCCTGTTAGCTGTGGTGCTCTGGAGGCAGCTGCCAACTCAGAAAACACCGAGCTGCTGAGAGGTGGAAGTCAGGAGCAGTGTCTGGAGTGGGGCAGCATCTGCTCAGGACCTGTCTGCCCTTGCAACCTGCCCTCAGCATCACTTGGCTGCCGGTGCGAGCCACAGGATGCTGAGCCAGACAGACCCTTGATCCTGCAGCTTTTCAGCTGATCTTGCAGTCTGCTGTTGAGCAGAAGGGTTCTCTACAGCTTGTTGTACCTCCCTCCTCTTGAAGCAACAGTGTTTAGGCCTTCTGAGTGCTGGGAGATGTGTTCTT